>CM052898.1:176377769-176510263 GCA_028534135.1 Potos flavus | reverse complement strand
GAGCCCCGCATCGGGCTCTCTGCTCAGCGGGGAGCCTGCTTCCCTCCTCCCTCACTGCCTGCCTCTCTGCCTACTTGTGATCTCTCTCTCTCTGTGTCAAATAAATAAATAAAATCTTAAAAAAAAAAAAAAAGAAGGCATACCAGGGACTGTGTAATACTATCTTTTAAAACATCTACTTCTCTGACCTCCAGTTCTGTGGAGGACTTGACTAGACCTGAACAGATGCAACTGACAGAATCTTCCCCCTGTGCCTTCACTGTGTTCCTCTAAGGTCCCGCTAAGAGCTTCTCTGGTGCCTTGACGTTGGACTTTTTAGGGAACCTGCTTAGAGTTCTTAGAATGTCCTGGGAGATTGAGCATCAAGCAGCAACTTGATAAAACATTCTTTTATTGAATTTCCCTCATTTCTTGTTTTATTTCCTTCATCCTTCATCTCTGCTGCTTAGGAGAATCACTTCCCAAACAAAGGATTGCACCCAAGACCTTGTCTCAGGATCTCCTACTGGGAGAACCAAGGTTAAGACATAGTTGAAACATTTATGAGCTAATAAATGGGGGAAAAACCCACTGGGGGCAGGATGGCAGAGATAATACCCATTATGGTAGGCTTAATCAATTAAGTGAAATATGAAAATTGGGGGGCCTGGGTGGCTCAGTTGAGTATCTGCTTCGGCTCAGGTCATAATCCCAGGTTCCTGGGATCAAACCCCATATTGGGCTCTCTGCTTGGTGGGAAGTCTGCTTCTCCCTCTCTCTCTGCCTGCTCCTCTGTGTACTTGTGTTCTCTCTCTCTCTCTGTCAAATCAATCAGCCAATCTATCTTTTAAAAAAGTGAAATATGAAAATTAAAAGGCTCTTCTCAGGACATAGGTGAATTAACTTTCAGTATTCTCCAACAAATTCCCATCATACAGTAAGTTTCCTTCATTTGGGAATTTCATCATTAGCTCTGTAGAATTAAGTAGATTAATTAATTGAGTAAAATTAATTAATTGAGTAGAATTAAGTATAATAATTAAGTATAATAATATATAAGTATATAATTAAGTATAATAATTCTGTTGAAAAAGTATGGTATATATTTTGAAGTTATTAATTGGGATCCTGAGAATGAGAGGGTACAGTTCTGCCTTCTAGAACTTCTCCTTGCTGGATGCCTAATAAAGAAAATGACAAACTCAAGGATTAATAGCCAAAGGAGAAGTAGAGTACCGTTTCATCAAGAGTGAAATGTTGATTTATTAAATATCTCTGAATACAGGCTCATCAATTAAACCAAAGCAAGATGCCCTCCTTTCCCCTAAATCTAATACTGTTCAATTGCATGCTCAGAGAGAGAGAGAAAGGAGATGAAGAGGGAGAGAGAGAGAGAAAGGTGAAAGATTCTGGAAAGTCAGGCTATGCTTGGGTCTGCTTACTCTGCAAATCTGGGAAGTGGGAGAGAAAAGCAGAGAGCTTTCACCAATGCTCTTTAAGGACAGTTTAATATTTAGGGTACCTAGTGCAATGTGCCCATGAGCATCTCCATTTCTAACAATGAGGTACTCCTGTCTTGTGAAGAGTTAATTAGTGTGGGTGGAGGAGCAGAAGTGGGTGGAGAGGGAGACTGGAAATGAGAGGACCAGAATCACACGCTCCACCCCAGGGCACAGGTGGTGATGTAAGGAGAGGAGGAGGAAGAGGTGTTTCCTTTGCTCCAAATGTTAGCATTAGCTGTGTTCCCCTTTGTGTTTGGGGGATTTCACCTCAATCCCCCAATGCTTGATGTCCTACTCAAGCTCTTAGTACTGGTGTGGTAAGCAACTTCCAGAGACTGGAAGATGTATGTAAGATAGTTAATCAAATGTTCAATAAGAGATTCTCAGCTGAGGGCAGAAAAGTCTGTAGTTCATTTATATAATGACTTTGCTAAACCATAATAAAACAAGGTAAATAAGATCCTCTGAGATTACCTGAGAATGCAGAGCACATAATTCTTCATCTGAACCTGTTCCTGTGTTGGTCACAGAAGTGACTAAGTTTACATGAACTATAAGATAAAAATGAATGTTTTAGCATTTTTTGTTTTTGTTTTTGTTTTTAGGAAGGAGGGTTCTGTCTGTATAATCCTTTGAAGTAGAGATTATTTAAAATTACTTAGAACAAATGCTAAGTAAAATCTCAACTGTGTGCATCAACTCCTCTGTGAAAATGACTGTTCAGCCCAATCGAGTTCAGGACATAGGTCCAAGGCAACTCAGCCAAACAGGATGAAAGCCTGTCCAGATCAGCCCATGACCCTACAGCACTGTTTGCCTTGGCAGCTGTCCGATATCTCTGGCTAAACTAAAGCCAGGAGGCAATGGTGACCATCTGAAAGAGAGAATCTCCTGTGGTTAGTGACTGGCAATAAATTAATAAGTTCACACCCACAGAGTGCCTTTGAGCTGAATATGATGAGGGAAGTTTATTTGAATCAGATTATGCAGGTTGACTCTAGAAAACTGAATTTACCCTGGATGTGTCTCTCTTCCTCTCCTTTTAAGGACTCTGCTAACCCTAGCGTCACATTTGAATGTGGAGAAATATTGCCATTTTGGAAGGAACCTGGGATTTGAAATTAGAAAAATGCTGTGGTCTGAATGTTTCTATTACCTCTGAAATTCTTATGTTGAAATCCTGATGCCCAATGTAGTAGAATTAAGGAGGTGGGCCTCTGGGAGGTGCTTAGTTCATGAGAATGGAGTCCTCAGGGATGAGCTTAATGCTCTTATAAAAGAGTCTCAGAGAGCTGGTTTGTCTCTTTCCCCATGTGAGGACGCAGTGAGAAGGCACCAACCTTCATGATCAGGAAGAGAACCTTCACCAGAAACCAACCATGTTGGTACCCTGATCTTGATGCCCAGCTGTCAGAAATGAGAGGAACAAACTTCTGTTGTTAATAAGCCACCCAGGCTGTGGTATTGTGTTATAGCAGCTCAGACAGACTAAGACAAAAAAAGGGATATCCAGTCCCTGCTTTGAGTTGGCCAACTGTGTCACTTAGGGTAACTGATATAACCCTGTTGTTCTTCTACTTCCTTATCTTTAAAATAAGGATTCTCACCATACCTATGTTATAGTATAGAATATCGAGTGATGTGGATGAATTATTTATAAATAGAAAAGTGCTGTCTACCCCCAAGTCCCAGACTTTCTTGTCTTCCTGGGAAAAGCTTGGGGATGTCCACGGCATGAAATGGATGTCACAGATTGGAAAATTTACCTCTTCTTATGCCTGTCCTTTTGTCTGCCTTATTCTTCATCCCCTTTGGAGGGCATGATACCATCCAACTGTGTGTGGTTCTACACTTCAATAACAACTCCGCAGAAACTGAACTTAATGTATGCCACAATACGTGTCTGAAAATAAATGAGCTGTGAGAAAGGAAATGCCAGTTCTGCCTCACTCCCAGTGAAATCAAGATGAGACAGCTGTGCCCATAAATGAAACCATTTGAAGAGTTAACATGGACGACAGCCCCGTGTAATTGTGAACTTCTGTGTAACTACTCACAGACCATGCTCTAGAAATTAATAAAAGTACTGAAGAAGATGGGAAGGGTATACAAAATGAAAGCCAAATGAATGAATTTGTTTTCCCATCTGGTTCAGCAGCACTGAATCCAAAGACTGCCAGGCTCTGCTGGTCTATGGCTTAAGTGGTATTTTGAATGATTTATACCAAGGCTATGTAGGAAATCAAAGCAAAGCAGTATAAAAATAAAGGATGATTACACTTGTGTTCCTGGTGGGTAAAAACACACTGGAAAAAAGAAATGAACTAGTAATTAAAAATAAAGAATCTCTTATGTTTGTCAATAACTTGAAAGCAAACACATCATGTCTGTCAACATTTCCAGCATTCATATAATTTCAAAAAATCTTCTCATCTACCCAAATGTATGTTTGTTCATTCACCCAGTCATCTAAAAAAAAAAATTTACAGTTTCTTCTGTGTACCAGATAGCAGACTCAGAATTTAAATATGCTCCTCATTTAATTCTCAGAACAACCATTCTCAACAGACATTATTATTATCCCAAGTTTTTAGTCAAGGATATTGAGAGGCTGAGCTGTTAGTAACATATCAATATGATCAATTTAGCCAGAAACGGAACTGACATTCTAATCCGGTTTTTTCCCTTTAGTACCCAATACCCCTTCTTTTACTATAATACCTGTTGTACACTCAATTGGTATGTTAAAGTGAGTTGAAGGTTTTTGATTTAAAAAATGTAAAGTGTTTTTAGCAATTTCTTAATGGCCTCTGAAAATTGGAGGCAACGCAATCAGGCATTTACACTTACCTATAGTGCACCTGGAGTGGAAGAGGGTGATAAAATTCTGCCTTCCTGTTTGTGCCATTGAGCTATATTTTACTGCATTCATATACCATGGTTCATTCTGCCAGGTAGAAGATAATTTCTTTATCTTATTTATTTCACAATTGCCACCTAGGACATGGTTGCTCATCAGAAACCTACATTAGAATCAAGCTTTAAAAATGCAGATTCATATGTTCCACCCCCGCATTATTGAATCAGAATTTCTGGGGTTGGGCCAAGGAAGCTGCATTTTTAACAAGCACACTGGTTCATTCTGACACATGCTCAAGTTTGACAACCACTGTCCCAGATGATCCTCTAGCCAGAGCCCGTCCATAGTGGATGGTGGCAAAGCTGCTGACCCCGTCAGAGTCAGATTCAGCTTGTAACTTTCAGGCCATCCCTTTCTGGTGCACCACTGAGTCAGGCTCTTCGACCTACACCACATCACATGAAGTTGCATCACATCAAAGCCCACATTCCGGGATGACTCCTAGTTCACCCAAGTCTGACTCCAAGGTCAGAGTTGGGTTCCAAGGACCCTAGGAGCTCTGGCACATTTCCTATCACAACCTGTCTGGGCGGTGGTCTCTCCTTCCTGCCTTCAGTGTCCTGTGCTACGATCCTGATGTGATACCTGGATTCTCTTCTGGTTGATGTAGGCCTTTAGTTCTTCAGAAGAGGAAATCTCTCACCACCGAGTAAATACAATAATTTTTATCTGGTTGATTTAAGTATTGAAATTTAAGATGCAAAAATGTTTATTTACTCAGTTAATGATAAATTAGCATTTTGCAGGATTCATGATTAATCATGCTCTACCTGGAAGCAAGTGCCAAAATGACTCTGCTAGCAGAATCTATTGCTGAAATAAATGATTGCACCAAAGGCCGCTTTATTGTAAGTTCCTTAATTTTATATTCTGGTTGCATATTGACATTCCCTAATAAAAATTGTTTGGATTTTCTCTGAAACATTTGGGTTGAGTCTCGAGGAGGTAATTTGCATTTGCTAAACACTGAATCATAAAACTATTTCCATTATCTGGCAAAGCAAAACATCTTTTATTCTATGAAATTTAAGCACTCATTTAAAATAAGTATTTAAAAAGTACTCAATCACTTACCAAAACATTTCTTTTCTGTTTTCCATACATGAGTAGGTCAATATTTAGGGTGAGCAATGGCATAGTTGAGGTTAAGTGAAACCTTCCGGAAGTCTGAACGATCAGTGATTTTCTAGCTCAGGAAGTATTTTTGCTGCCAACTCAACTAACCGTCAGGGGAGCATTGGCAGTCAGAAAAGGCTTTCATAATTCTCTCTGTTACTGTTGTGAAGTTGTTTGCTTGGACTTTATGTTGTTCCTGATGGGACCAACAGGACCAGAGAAGCATGCCTCGTAGAATCAAAGTGGTGAGGGTTGGGTCTAGACACATCTGTGATGAATGGAAAGGCAAGTTTATTTGTTACCATTTTCAGTTCTGAACTTTGGTGAAAATGTACTAACCACAATCTTTGCAGTCAAAACTGAATCTGAATCCTGACTCTTTCTTTTAAAAGGAATCTGAGAGTTAAACTTTGGATTCTCCTCTTTTTTTTATTTTTTTTATTTTTAGTATGTGGAGTGCCTTGGCTTGAACTATCCTTGCCATATTTTTCATAGCTGGTTAATCCCAGGAGAAATGGGTCCTTATGCTTCATGAGACAGCTCAGATATTAATTACTCTTGGAAACCTACTCTGAATTCTCAGACCAGACAGGTGGCCCTTTTCTCTATCCTACGTATCACTCACCATATTTATTTCAATTGCCTGTGTACATATCTGCACCTTTCTTTTATCTTTGAAAGCAGGTAACTTTGTAGTGTAGTATATGTCACTCAGGGATATGTGGATAAATATTGTGGGAAATTCGATCTGTAAAATATGGATAGCAACATCTATTTTGAAAAGAGGTCACAAAGACTGAATAATAACATTTGTAAAGTTCCTGGCACATAGCAGGCACTCCGTAAATTCTACTTTGCATTCTCCTTTTGTTCCTGGTTTTGACAGTAACAAAATGGCCTGTCCTTTCCCCCCGTCACCATTGAAAGTTTTATGCATGGTCTTTTCTCAGCTTTAGGTCATTGTCATAAATCCCATCTGATATCAGTGTCCGTTGAGGTTGGGTCGCCAAGAAGAAGAAGCTGGGGACAGGGTTTGGAGCACTAAAGATTTATTGGGAGAAATGTCTGTGAAAGAAAGAGAGGGAGAGGGGATTGAACAGACATGACAAATCTCTGCCTATCTGGTGGGGGGCCCAGAAAAAAGACTGCCCCTTAGAGGGGTCCTGCATTTGGTGGGACTGATGAGGTCTTTTGTAACCTTGCCTTGCTTGGTCACTGGCTGAGAGTGTCATGAGTAAATCCTGACTGTGGCTACCACCACCTTGATGAATGGCTACTGACACCGCACCCTGAGGAGAGTATGACCTGGTCTCAAATGCTGAGGCAGATTGAGAAGCAGATGGCTGCTGGAAATGGTAGTCAACCCTACTTCACAGTTGCGCAGTGAATTCTTTCTTAATGGGGGATCTGAGTGGGTCATCTCTGTGCCTGCCCCAACATCAATTAAGGATTTATAACCTAGAATAATTTTTTTGGGGGGGGATGCTGCCTTTTTCATAAGAGGACTTATGAGCCACAAGAATGGTCTTTGTGGTACTGGACACAAGCAAATGTTTGAACTGGGAGCCTTTGTGTACCTTTCAAAAGCTCGCCTCACCTACCTGTTGCCAAGGCCCTAAAAATGGGTGTGTGTGTGCTGTCTGTGTGTTATTCCTTCCTTGCTCTACCCTCCTTTGTCATGCCTTTTGGGAAACAGACTGTGGGAATCTAATTGAGTTAGGTGGTCTAAATCTTTCCTATGTAAGGAAGAGGGTCACGTAGCCAAACAAGCTTGTGGTGATAGAGATCTTTGTCCCTTGCACTGAGAGCAACCAAATTCCATTAGCATAACAAAAGAGAGTAGTATATTTTAGTACCTGTAGTGCATTTCATAACAATGACGACTATGAATAGATGTCACTCTCAATCTAATTTTAACGTTCAACCAGAGATTAAAAGTGCGTTCTTGTATCAGAAGATATGTATCTAGAGCATCTTTCTCTAAAACTACAAGACACATGATAGGAAGTGGAAATACTAGAGTCAGACCACAGAATTGGGGTTATTCCCAGGGCTGGCTTCAGTGTAGACAGAGCAACAAGCAGGGCATTTGGGGAATGTTGGAAATCTTCCAGCTGACTGGGTTCTACCCTAGCTCTTTCTTACTAGTTAGTTGCTATTCAGATGTCATAAACGTGTGCCGTGTTTTGTAAAATATATGCAATGTTTTGCTAATTAATTTGAGAGGGGATTCTGCTACATGTTTTAAAACTTAACTAATTTTCAGAGGATAAGAATACAGTAAAATGTGTATGACATGTGAGTTGTATGGAGTACGTTTTTATTCAAGATTTGAAAAATTGATCTAGAATTTTGTAATATCCCACAATTGTGTAGTTGAGACAGATAGGACATATTATGAAGACATTGCAGACTGGACAACAGAAGTTGGGCACTTACAGTTGAGTCTGCACTCAGGGTTACCTATGCAGTGGAAGACAGTGTTTGAGAGGGACACATACCAGATCCCTATGAGGAGGTACTGCATATAAAAAGCAAGCGAGTTGTTTTCATGTTAGAAATTCTCTCACCAGCACAACTGTGGACTTCGTAAGTCTGCTTGTGGGGGAGAAGATCTGGTAACGAAACACTGTGACTGCTGAGATTCATCTGGAGCTCTTATTTTGGGAGGGGAGTGACCTCCAATCATAGTACCTGCTAACTGAGGCCGAGGTTGTACCACAGCCTCAGGTTCAACTTGGATCTTCCCTAGGGATGCGAAGGGGCAGGCTCACTGGTTTTTGTTGTACTGGATTACATATTCACCCTGACTTGTAGAGGTTTAGTGGCAGGGTTTCCAAGTGTCCCGGACAATCTCAGTGAGCTCTTTTAAGAGGAAGAAAAGAACGGTAGAAATAACCATAGTACGAAGGTCCTTTTTATACTTCACATTTCGTCAGATTAGTCATTTCGTGTTCGTGAAAAATACCCACTAAAAGAACCCAGTAATAGATTTATCCTTTATTTGTCTGTATAGTTTACAAAACACTCTTTTTTCTATAAAAGTATAAGATGGAATGCAAGGGTACTTGAGACAAAGAAGCTTGTTAAAAGATAATTTTCATTTATTTTATGGACATGAATTACATCTTAATTTTCAGTTTTTTGAAATAAATTTGCTACATGTTTTGAATTACTAAAATAAATGCAACATCTGAAGTGTCCTTAAGCCCCCCCCATTTCTAATTCATTCTTTTTTCCCGTTCCCTAAAGGACATCTTTATTATAAATTAAATGTATGTTCTTGCAGTCTGTTTTTCATTGTTTTACACAAGTGAAGTATTCATGAGCAGTATAAAATATTTTGGTATTATCTAACAATTTCACAAATTATAGCATATTTTAATATATTGAGAAATATGCTTTTTCCACATGTATTTTTGGGCTATATCTGTGTTGATATAGATCTTTTATTTTTTTAAACTGTCCTGAAGAAATCTATTGTATCACATGCCACATTTTATTTATCCATTTCCTCATTAATTAGACATTTTAAAAAAGTATGTCACTTAATGACATTCATCAATCTAGCTTTTATTTAAAAAGGATTTTCTGAACTAGTACTATGTACAGGGTGTTTCAATAAAAAGTTTCAGTTAATGAAGAGCTTCTGCCTATGCTATATCTAGGATTTTTATCAATTTTTAGAGGGTTTAAATACAATAAAAGACATAACTTGAAATGTTTCCTGAATATATTTCTATTTTACTATGCTTCTAACGATTCTTAAAGATAATGTCAAATTTTATGTACACATGTTGTACTCTAAAAGAATGGTGTTGGGGTTTAGGGAATGGTAATCCTAGTAATTGACTTACACTTCTCCTTTCCTAGGATTCTAGCCTCCTAGAGCAGAAGATGTCAGAATGACATGATGACAGGCATAGTAATAATTTTTTTTAACCTTAAAAGACAAGGTGTTTTGTAAGCATGTTGGAGAATGTGGCTTGGTCCTTGCAGCCAAAATGAAGCTCTGCATTCCTCTTTCACTAGTTCTTCACACCCATATTCCCCCAATAATTAGAAGACCAGCCACACTGAATTTCTTTTCTTACTCTAGTTTTGAATTTTCACTTATGGAGACTGTTAGAAGTTGGGTTTGAAGAGCCATGGCTTATGAAATGCCTCTACATAACACCAGAATTGTGTTAGCAAACTATAGTAAAGAAGCAGTTATATGATTATTTTAAGTTGAAATACTGCAGGTGGAGGTATTTTGAAATGGACTAGACTTTTTATTCAATGATATATTTTGTCATCATGCCCTTCTGGTTTTTAAATCATAGCTATACGTGACATGTATACATAAGCTCTATGAATATTTAAAGTGAATTAGAATGCCTAGTATCTTAACAAAGCAAAGTACAATAGATAGACATCTCTCCCCCAAATCTATAATTTTATAAAATTTGTTGCAATTACGAATAGAGAGGCATTTTGAATAATTATTTTAGTTTAAGAACTGTTCCCATTAGGAACTTATATGAAATAAAATGTTAATATTCTTTCAGAACATAATGCGTTTGTAAAGTATGGAGGCACTTTCTATTATCCTTATACACAGGAGACCTAGGTAATGACATTATGTAGATAATTTTACCTCAACAGAAATAATACAACCATAGACACTGATGATGAGAAAGTCTCAAGAGGTACTTTAGTCCATTAGTATGAAATATTGCTGCATATCTTAAACTTCTTGTGTCGATTCTGATTTCTGTGCCTCTAATGATACCACTTTTAACAATTTCTGAGGAAAAGTTTTTGAATTTTTAATTGTGATATTTCTCATTTTACCTAAGGTAATAACCAGAGATTACATAATAGAAATTAGAAGCAATACAATCTTTAGATAGATGTTAGGTGGCTGGCTTTACTCTTTTTGTTTGTTCTTCTAAACACTAGTCTCGCCCTCCTATTATTGAATCACAAGGATATAACACCAACTGGTTGACTGCGAGATCTATTGTAGGTAAAATTGTACTCCCTGGTCAGTGCTGAAGAGATAGACACACACTGCTCATGTGTCCAAAACACTAAGAACCCCCTTTGGTCACAACTGAAAGTAGATTTGTCATCTATACAAATATTTTAACTGATGAAAGTTAAATGGAAAGTCCCTAGGGCTCGCTCTTTTTGTTTTGTTTTGTTTTTAGCTTTTAATTTTGAAATAATTATAAATTCACGGGATGTTGAAAATATAGTATAGAGAGGTTCCATTTATTCTTTATCCCATTTCCCCAATGGCTACATCTTATGTAATTACAGTGCGATATCAAACCCAAGAGTTTGACATTGTTACAATATGTGTATATGGCGTGATGCCATTTTATCACAGATATAAATTGATGTAAAAACCATCGTGATGAAGACATATTCCATCACCACAAAGATCTCCTTTATGCTATTCTTTTATAGTAATTGTCACCCTCCACCCCATCTCTAAGCCCTGAGAACCACTAATTTGTTTTCCATTCTATATTTTTGTCATTTCAAGAATGTTATATAAATGGAATTATAAACTATGTGACCACTTTTATCTGATGGTTTCATGGAAAGTCCCCAGTTCCTGCTCTTTTCTTTTTAAATTCCCCCTGGTTTTCTTCTACATTTCACCCATGTACAGTTATTTTTAGCTCTGACATTTTATATTAGTCAAGAATCAAGTGTAAAAATGCAATGTGTCTTAATCACTTTGCTAATTACTATGAAAATCTGGGTTTTATTTGGACAAAGAATCTATTATAAATGATAATTATTGCTGGATTTCATTTGCATGGAGTGGTGGAATATGTCTTTTTTTCAAGAACATGCCTTGCGTATGACCACATCTTCAGTGCCTAGTAAGTGTTTGACACATAGCAGGTCTTCAGTAAGTTTTGTGAAGAGGATACATGAACAAGGACCTTTTTTATTTCTAGGAGAGGCAAGGTTGATGGCTTATGAGGTTCTGTATCTGCATGAGTGGACAACTTGTACTGAATATCCATCGAGAGGAGAATCAGATGATGAAAATGGTAGTGCTGATTATCACCTGTTTACTTTGCGATTGCTTTCTCCCTGTGCTGCAGGTGCATACAGGTGTCTCCTAGCCCAAATAGACTGTCCCATTTGTAACTGAGGAGTTCCAAGTTTATGGAGTATGGGCTCCTTCCCCTAGGTTTTGTCTCCAAGTTAGAATTCAGGACACTCTCCTGAGTACATCATCTTGAGGCATTGCCTACCTCTCTGAGTCATGGGATGTCTCCCTAGCCTATGACCTCAGGAGGTCCTGGTGCTCACCCTTTCTCTTCCTATTGGTCATTAGGTTAGTTTACCTTCATTGCCAAATACAAAGTACAACCCCAATTGCCTTACCTTGATAATCTTTACAAGAGTATTTATACTATGAAATATACTGTGTGTGGTAGGAATAAGGAACGCTCACATAGGTGTTGCTTGGTTTTCTGCTCTGTGATCATATTTAATCAGATCCTCTGGACATCTTTCCAGGTCCTACTCACTGTGAATGCAGCCAGAACAAGGTAAGCAAGAGCCTTCAAAACAAAGAAATATTTATTAAGAAAATGATCAGTTACAACATGAATCTCCTCAAGTCCCTCCCCACTTAGCACTAATGATTATCCCTACCCATTGTATCAACATGCTTGTCAGCCCCAAAAGACATGTGAATGGGGCTATATTGTAGGAATGTGGATTGTTCGATTGAGGAATTTTTAACTCATTTGTTAGGTCATGGAACATCATTGAAACCTTTGCATTGGTGAATGATATGAGCAGAGTAGAGTCCCAGGGAAAGCTAATCATATGAGGGTAATATCTAGGAGGGAAGACTATAGGGGAACTGACAAACCATAATGAGAGCTTGAGATAGTGAATAACTGAAAATGCAAATTGTTCACAACACAAGTGAAATCTTCTATTTGAATAATGCCTTTATAAAATGCTTATTGTGTTAATACATTAAAAATTCTTAATGTCTAAGTGAATCAGAGTAAGTTTTAAAGTTGAAACAAGGGATAAGAGGGCATATAACTTGCTCAAGGCCACACATCTAGGAAGAAAGTAAGGGTAGAGCTAGAGTACAGGTACTAATTAATCACCATTGATTCGTTTTATTTGTGTTTTTAAAATGTGGCCATTGAACTCACTAGTGAAGGGCATATTGTGCTTGTCAGTGCAGAAGTGGGATGAGTTGCCTTAGGGTTGCTGAATCATATAGAATTATAATGTTCCTGAAAGGAAGAATAGAGGTCTTTGATTCAGAGATGTCTTTGACCCAAAAGGTATAGAGAACATTTTATATATTCAGGTAAAATGATATTGGGTAATATTTCTGAAGTTGCCACAAGCTTGTTGCTATGCCTTATTATACACTGAACCAGGTAAACAAGCACGGTCCTTAATTCTGTGAAAATTGGCAAATGGCTCTATGGATACATGAATAAGGTATATTTTGAAAGCTCAGCTGGCTTCTACACAGATTTGTCAATTGAAAATCTACTCAAAGCATGTAATGCATAAAAACCTCATTTCAATTTGTGTCTTATCTGTTAATAACAGTGTCTACTAAGACCCTCTTATAGAAGGCTCCAGTGTTAATATAACCAAATGATTCCAATTGACCCACATGAGACATTTTTCTGTCTGTTATGTAAATGCTGGCATCATAATAGATGTATTAATTTAATGAGCAAATTATACTAATTGAAATGAAGACCTAGGGGTGTAGAAGTAGCAGAATAACACTTGCTAGTCATCACCAAAATATTAAATTTCTGACACAGAAGATCACCTTAACTATTATAGAATTAAAAGCAAGCTATTCATTCAAAAAGGGAAAATAGCAATATATGAGACACCAATGGCAAACAAATGAAATTGATAAAAAATAAATTATAATAATGCAGAAATGAAAAAATTTTAAGAAATCAAACACAACTGAAACAAAACGTTTAAGAAGCTCAATAAAAGTGGATAAGTAAATTAATTTTAAAGAGAATAATGTAAATCTAAAAGCCTAAAACACCTAGTAAATACAATAAATAATATTAAAATTAAAATCTGCATCTTAAAATTAGCAATTTGGTGGGAATGGGGGACATTGGATGCCTCTGGTTCTAGATTGTCTTTACAAATATCCCCTTAAAAAGTCTTTCTTGAGCATTTACTCTGTGTCAGGAGCTCTGCTAAAAATTGGAACTACAATAATAAGAAAACAGGCTCTGCCCCCACTTTCATGGAGCTTAGAGTTTAGCAAACCTAGTGAAGTACTATATAATACTAAATATAAAGATTTAATAAAATATAAACATAAAATTTTAAAACATGAAAAAGAATGCATGTGATGAAGGGAGCTGATCTGGTTTAGGTCGCAGAAGGCTCCCAGAGGCAGAAATCTGAAGGCTGAGGAGGGTAAACTAGATAATGTAAGAGGAAAACATTGAGAGCCTTTCAGGAAAGAGAGCCTGATCTGTGGCAGAAAAGAGCTTAATGTTCTTAGAGACCTGAAAGAAATACACTGCTTTGGAATCTGGAGAATGATGTCACATGAATTTGAGCAATGAAAGAGGGCCAGAACATATGAAACCTCTCAGAAGACACTGTCTGGGAGGACACCCAGCAATGCAGCAATGGGTACACACCAAAGGGTTTCAAACATGGGTGTGACATTGTTGGACTTATCTTGAAAAGATTATGCTATCAGATGGAGAATGGATGGGAAAAGGGGCAAGAATGGATGTTGTCAGATTAAAAGACTCCTGTGGAAGTGGGAAGGTGGTGGTCTTTTGAACCAGGGAGATATTGGAAGAAATACAAAGAAGGGAACCGATCTGGAAAATCAACAGAACTTGATAACGGTTATTTTATGGGAGGTGAAAGAGGGAAATATAAATTTGATATTCAGGGTGCTGGCTTGTGCAAAGCTGGATGGACAATAGGATAGTAAGACAAGGAACACAGAAAGAAGAGTAGATTTCAGAGGAGCTGGGAGATTGGAAAAAGAGTGGAAAGCTTCAGTTCAGTTTTGAATGTGTTGAAGTACTTTTGCCAAGGCCACTATGTTGCATAATCCCAGAAGGCGCCATTCACATACAATTCAATACAACCATTGCCCCCTGGAATGGTCTTTGAAGCACTGCTATTTCAAGCATTCAGATAGAAATAGTAAGTAGATATCTATGGGTTTGGTTTTTCAAGGAAGTATCAGGACTGAAAATATTTCATTGAATCTAAGATGCCACCAATTTAAGAATATACCATTATTTTATATGCTACTAAGAAAGAGAAAAATACAGTCACTGGTATGACATGGCTTCAGCTGCAAGATCCAGTTTCATTTCAAAGATGTTCAAATGTGGAAAAGTAAGTGTCTCATAATTGATGAAATATAGTGTCATAGAAATAAATTTGGGTGACATAAGCCTATGGTCAGTGATTTTAATAGTATGCATGGATAAAATGCCTAGGAAGATAGTGTTGAGGGAGAAGAAAAGATAGTGTAATATGCAGTCTGAAGGAAATCTATTCATGGCTAGGACAGGGAGGGATGATTCAAGAAAGCCAAAGAAGAAAGGTCACTGGGGAGGCACAGAAACCCGGGGAGAGAAAAACACACTGAAAAAGGAGATAAATAAATTGTGCTAAATGCTACCAAAAATACCCATGGAATTTATTAAAATGGAAACATTGGTGACCTTGGAGGGTGCTCTTTTGTTGAGTAGAGGGGACAGAAGTTGTATTGGAGTGGGTGGAAAGTGACAGGTAAGTGAGAAGATGAAATCAGTGTGTGAAGACAATTTTTGAAGAAGTTGGGCTATGAAGGGCAGGGGAGAGACAGAGGAGTAGTTGGGAAAAACGAGCTTGAGTGAAACTTTCTTTGTAAGTGAGAGAGATGTGGACATGTTTAAAAGCCAATGGGAGAAGCCAAATATACATGAGGGGTAAGATACAGCTCATAGTATAAATTGATGAGCAGATGAGCAAAGACAGGATCCATAGGTGGATGGATTAGTTTTTGATGCCCTCTTATATTTCACGTAGGTACCAAGAAAGAAAGCAGATGAGGCACACCAGGACTGGGTTTTGTTAAATGGGATGGAATAGGAATGTGGCATAGAAAAGAATGTTATTAATATTATGGCTTGTGGAATCTAAGTTGAAGATGGGCATGAGGAAAGGGGAGGTCTATGGTGTTAGAGATGTTGATGTGCCTTCTTACTCCATCAACTAGTCTTCCCCTTCCCTTGTATGTTTTGCCTGCCTCAAACAAATGGATTCTTCTCACTGGCTTTGAAACATACACACATCTGTCTCATTTTAAGATGGTCTCATAAATATAGTGTAACAATGAGTCTAGGATGATACATCATTGTGGTTAAAAAAGCAGAGCCCTGATTTATGAATCTTGCAGGCAGAGCCACCATGAGTTGACAACATAACCATGGCTGTAGGTGAGTTAAGTGGAAGAAGGAGAAAGTCTTTAGAGGGAGGAAATCTTCAAAGACAAAGATGGTAAGGTGTTTGGGTGAAACAAACCCCCCGATATGAATGCTGATGTCACAGGACCTAATTTGGCATGAATGGGATGTCCGTGAGCAGGAAGTTGGTGATGGAATTACAAGGAGAGGGACAGTAGGCATAGCTAAATAGCAGGAACTGGGGGTGCCTGGGTGGCTCAGTAGGTTAAGCGTCTGCCTTCAGCTTAGGTCATGATCCCAGGGTCCTGAGATCAAGCCAGCCCCATATTGTCATCATCTCCAGCTCCCTGCTCAGCGAGGAGTCTGCTTCTCCCTCTCTGTCTGTCCCTCTGCCCTGCTCATGCTCTCTCTCTAATAAATAAATAAAATCTTCAAAAAAACATTAAAAAATAAATAACAGAAACAGCAAAAGGGTGAGTTTTTTTTTTTTCCAGTTTCAGAGTTTGCAACTTAGAAGATATGGTGTATGTGGAATAAATAATTCAGGGGGGAAAAGGCAGAGGAGGAAAGTCATAAATACATAGGGGAATCGAAACCTAATAAATTTGATGCAAAAAAGGGACATGATCTCGTCTCACCTTATTTAATAGCAGAGCTTCTATTGTAGCTGAAGGATGGAACTAGTTCCTGAAAAGATTTATCTTGCCACTTGAAAACAGAGTCAGGTGAGGAATGCTTGACCATTACCTGTGTACAGGTGTCCTTCTGGAGCGAGTGCTTTAGCACCGGAGCCCTCACTGAGCTGCCAAGGCCGATGTGAGCCCTGTGGACCACTTGGCCTTCCTCTGCCAGAGGCTGAAAGACAGCTAGTGAACCCATTGTGTCCTGCTAGCCTTCCAGCTACATCACGGGGAAGAAGGAGAAATGAATGGAGGAAGTGAATTTTGACTTTTACTTGGTTTTTACAACCTTCTATAACAGGCCTACTGTAAGCCCTTGACAAATGCCTTTTACCCTTGATACAGATTTGCTATTTTGTACTATGTAATGATAAGTGACGGTAAAGACTTAAATGGGTGTGCACAACCTTGAACTTCCCTGGAGAAGTAGATGGTCACCAAAAAGGATTTGCCAGTCAGTCATATTTATGGTTATTATTTTGAGAACCCAAATTTTCATGAGTCATTACTATTTATTCCTTAAGAGAAGACACAAGATTATTTGGCTTTGATTTACTTTGGATAAATTATTTAGTAATTAATGAGATTTAGTTAATTCTAGCTTTCACGGCATAGCACTGGGGACAGGCACAGCCCCTTCTCCACCCCTCACAGCAGTATAATGTTTCCCTACATATCATAAGTGGGTGCCATGAGGTTGATAGACCAAATTTAATGTAAAAGTCATAGATGTCTCCTCGAGATAATATTTGTAGTTGATTTCATTTTTATTTGCTTTTAAGGATGAAGACACTTTAATGTTTATACTGTCACAGCACAAATTCAAGTGTGACTATCATTTTATCATATAAGCAGGCAATTTTATGTATTATCGTTTAATGTTGCATCCTGTTTCCAACACTTTTATTTTTGTTCTTTTCAATGCCAGGTCTTTTGTGTTTGTGTATGCATAGACACGGGAATTGTGGGGAGCAGGGGGTCCGAATGTGCTGTTGATGTGCCCCCATGCCCATACTTTGTATCGCCTGGTTGCACAAAACTGCAGAGGTGTGATTGCTGGAGGAAGTGCAGCCCGATGCTTTTTGCCCACAGACCCAACACATCCATTCTTGCTTTACCAGTGAAAGCATGGGCTCTGCATTGCGATAATTAGCCTGCAACTCACTGGCTTTCTGACATTGACATGATGACTTACTTTTCTGGAACCTTATTTATCTTTTCCATAAAATGGACACAATTCTACCTTTATTCTACATTTTTTGGAACCATCATAATGAGATATGTACCTTAGACCTCTGCACAGCATCCAACACATATTAGATGCTTGGAAGATATTTTCTTTTTCCATATTGGAATAAGACATTTAAAAAGCTCCAACAGATTATTTTTCACTTTTATGATACCGAGAAGAGGAAATACTTAGTTTTTATCAATATTATAATAGGGAGAGAAATTGCTTCGTCTTAATCTGATCATTCTATTCCTTTGTTCTTGAAACTTGACATGATTTATTTCAGCAGACTTTTTTTTTTTTGGCACTCTTCATTATGATTTAACAAGAGGGATCTTCAGGGCTGCTAACATTTATTTATTCAGGGAATAAAGTCAAGTATTTCTTTAGTAACATCAAAAAGGAAGCATTTGGGAGAATAGTTTTATTTTTAAAAATATATTATTTTTTTGCAAGAAAAAGACATGCATATGTGCAAGTGTGTGTGTAAGCTCTATAACATTTAAACAGACCTCAAGGATGAATATGTTACTAAAAGTTCTTTTGAAAATGGCACGCATATTTAGTTATTTTAGAAAGAGAGGTTTTTTTTTTGACTAGTTTTCTCTCCCATAATAAAAGCCAAAGTAACATATTTGGAATTTTATTAAAATACCTCTGAAAAGCTTCGTCACTAACAAATTTGGGATTGCAAAATTATCAAAACACTCAGTTGATCGAATGCTTAGATTTTAACTATCTATACATACCATAATCTTGAATTGTGGTTTTTTTGAGAGTATGGATAAGATCAGAAGTTTTCATTGTTTTAAGACTCCTTTAAGCATATATTTTTAGTCCATTCTCCCTTCTCTAGGCTCATACACACATTTAAAATAAAAGCCCTAGTCGTGGTTGGCAAGTTTTTTTTTTCTTTTTTCCCTCTCATATTCTTGAGTAAACATTGAGAATTACTTTGACAAGGCTGACCATTTTTTAATGAGCACACTAAATTCAGAGTGAGTAGCAGGTACTTTGTGAATGCATATAAAAACAGATTTACTTTGAATTTCTGCTTTGTTTTCAACTAGTCCATGTAGTACTTGGAAATGAATCTGTTTCCCTTCTCCATCATATTGTCCAATCCCAATTTATACTAAAATATTTTAGAGTTCTTCTGAGACAGTTTGGAGATTATAGTCTAGCTTGAGCTTAAAAGGAAGCAATGAGAAATTCCCTAAACACAGCGGCACACAGAGGATGGCTAGAGACAGTTAGTATTAGGTTTGACTGACATTATCTTGTATAATCCTTTCAACACTGCCGTCAGGATCAGGATTCTTATCATCACTGCTCTGATAGAAACAGGAGAGCAAAAAAAACAAAAAACAAAAAACAAAACCAAAACAAAACAGGAAAGCAAGTATACGACCAAGGAGGCTATAAATTCTTTGATAGTCCTACTTTTGCATTATCCACTGCTAATGATCTTACCTACAATCTTAGGCAACCCTGGACAGCATGCAAAATCCTGCGTCTGGCCAGAACATTGTCTAAAACATGTTCAAAGGTCTAGGGAGTGGAGGAATGAACATTTCAAGAAAGTACCAGTTAGGGCGAAATGGTTGGTTACTTCTTTTCTTGTTTTTGGATGTTTCTTCTCTTTGGGTTTATGTAAACATGTCTCAGACTATGGCTTTGTTCACTACAGGTATGCCCCATATATTTGTGATCTATAGTGCAATTGTATTCTATGTTCTTGTGACTTAACTTGAGGTCTGTGAACTAAAAGCATGGAGTATTGTTAGAAATGCAGAATCTCCATCCCCACCCCAGTCCCATGCAATCAGAAACAGCATTAAAGAAAAGTCCCTCGGTAAATGGAATAGTGTTTTCAGCCAATATCTCAAAGTGAGGGTGAACACACACTGGATGGTGCAAAATAACCCATTGCGGTACACTTTAAATTTTATCTATTTTTATTTAAAGCATGTAATAAAGGAATTAAGCTTATGAATATTTATTCGAGGGAGTGACTTTGGCGCCCCCACATGGTCCTACAGGTGGTAGCCAGGATATTCAAGGATCTGAGCTCAACAGTTGGCAGGATTCCACAGAATTGCTTCCACTTGGTCATTTGCTCTCAGTGCATTGCAATAAAGTGTAGTTACTCTGTGCCTTTTTAACTGGAAATATCTAGTTTTAACTTAACGAATCCTCCCCAAATGAACAAGCTTTAAAAGATTCTCCCAAACGAACTGTAGACCCAGGGTCATGCTAAAATGCCAGTAGTGTTCGAACAATAACATTTTCTGGGTAGTTCGCTTCACTTAGTCCAAGTACAAACTCTTTGTAAACCCATTTATGACATTAAGAAAGCAATATAAAACAAAACAAAATCCCCCACAATGTTCTCATTAGATCTTACAATAAGTCAATAAAATGAGGAGTCATTATGATATTGAAATATGGAATTATATCCATTACCATTAGCAATGGGCCATCCATCCCTAAGTACCTATGTGCATATTGTAGCTTTATGAAATACTGTTTTCAGTTTTGATGTACATTAAAACTACTATAAAAATAAACAGAATACTTTTATTTTTTATTTATTTATTTTTTATTTTTATTTTTTTAAAGATTTTATTTATTTATTTGAGAGAGAGAGAGAAGAAGGTCAAAAGGAGAAGCAGACTCCCCGTGGAGCTGGGATCCCGATGTGGGACTCGATCCCAGGACTCCGGGATCATGACCTGAGCCAAAGGCAGTCGCTTTACCAACTGAGCCACCCAGGTGCCCTAGAATACTTTTAAATAGCTGAATCTCAAAGGGTTAAAGCAAGAAAAATCAATCACCTCACTCTCATTAAAATAATATGAAATAAAAACGTGAAATCAATGTAAATTATTTTCTTAGGTAATAAAATGTTAAATATTTTAAACAACTTTTAGTAAAAACAATGTTTTCTATGCTCTTAAGTAAAATATAATTTATTTTAAAAATATATTTAATTTTTATCTAAATTTCTAGGTTTTGTTTAAGATTTGCAATTACACAATACATTAATTCAGCAACAGAAATGAATAAATTTAAAATTTTATATATATGTAAAATAAAAACCCCACAACTTCCTCTATTTTATCCCCAATATAAGTATGTTTATCACAGGAATCCTAAGAGTGGTTAGGAGGGAAACAGGTCAGTATCTCTTTAAAAAAGAGAAACCGAAGATGAAGTGGTTATCACTTAATCTCACGTTTTTAGTAAAGGAACTCGCATTCAGGTCTTGAGACATTCGTTTTCTCTTCCCTACTTTCCATTAAGTCTCTGGTTTATTTTAATTCACACTGATGCCATGTTTGCATGGTGACGACTCAAAATTAGCATCCTGAAATTTGTTACCACTTATGTTCTCAAACTAATCGCTTATTTTGATAAGACAGCAAATGATTGTAATTATCTTTACACTTTTGTTACTTTGTATCATAATTAACCTAGCTTCCTTTTGATGTGTTAAAATATTTTCCCAACAATTCCATTCATTGGGATGTGGTTGGTGTGTGACGAATATTGTACTCTCTTACTTCCATAAATGTGTCAGGCATCAAACAAATTTCTCTTTTTCTCGGCACTTGGCAAGGCTGTTTCCAGCCTCCCTTATAGGCTGTGTGGTCCTTCACTTGAGTTCTTAATGAAATGACAGCCCAAATTCTATGTCTCCAGGCTGCGGTCTTTTTCCAAGCAGATGTGCCTCGCTCATGCCCTTTTTTTCCTGCCACTTGGACATGATAGAACAGCTTATAGGATGTGGACAGTGATGTCAGGGTCCTGGATGGAAGGAACCTAGAGCTCTGGGTCGCTGTGTGGAGGAGAGCTGCCTGCCAGCCAGAAACACCTGCCTGGACTATCATGAGAGCAAGAAATAGAGACCATGTATGGGTTTATTTATTGCAGCAGTTTATACTACATTAATGATGTGTTTTAGTACAATATGTTTAATATACTATGTTTAGTGCAGTTTGTTTTAGTTTGCATTATTTTAAGTGAGTTTCTTTCAACTTCCACAATCTATTGTTTGTCTCTGTTGACCTTGCTTGGGGTTTTTATTTTTTTCTGTTTCTGGGTTGTGATTTCTGGTTCATACACTGGTGGGCAAACTGATATTTAAATCTTATTTCCTATCACATTTGATAAGAAAGCCTCTTGCAGCTTTTCTGTCTGCCTGCTTATGGTTTTCTGCTAGGCTTGCTTAATGTACTGATTTGCACAGTGGGATAAGCTAGAAAACATATTTTAAATCTGAAAGCTTATATTCTGCTGAACAGAGCAAACATTGTGGAAAAGCACTAAAAGGTGCAAAATCTGTCAATTCTCCACACCCCTGCATTGTAAAGTCTCTTGTTAAAAACTCAAAAAAGGCAGAATGCAGATTGTGTTTATGCAGAGTTGTCTTCCTATGTACCACATGTAATATATTTAAGGCTTCTGCCCAAAGAAATTATATGCTGAACAGTAGCCATTTTAGGAAAGAGTCTTACACACTTGACCACGTTCATACTCTGCTTTGTAAATCCCTGGTTATTATGGAGCCTTGAGAGTGACCAAAACAGTTTGGAAAGTACACAAGAGTATTCATTCTGGGACACCTACTCTACTGCCAAGTTCCTCGGCTCTTGGGGATATAATTCAGCACCCATTTCTAAGGTTCAGAGACTTTTCCTTTCATGAATCATAGAATTATTAGGCTGGGAAAGTCCTCAAGAGATTATCCGATGCTAATTCCTGCACTTACATTCCCCAGTCTATGGAGCAAAGTACATTTTTCAAACTCCCTTGGTGACTCATTTCCACACTTACAATCATGCCTACACAAATTACTTGAGGATGTAGGTAACAGATAACAGAAAAATAGTGAGACTGTGAGAGAAGAAAAAAAAAAGAGCCATAAATCAAATGTTTCAAATACTAGGAAGTCAGGGATCGAAGTCACTTACCTAGAGTAGGAATAAATATGATACTAAAAACTTCTTAACATTTTGTCACATTCGACTCTTAAAACAAAGCCTGTATACAAGACTAATTTGAAGCTTGGAGAAATTCTGTGTCTTACTTTGAGAGAACAAAATGGGGATAGTTGGGACTAAAACTGAGATTTTCCTTATTCTGCTCCTGGGTCATTTCCTCTTTGCGACACATGACCCATATCTTCCTCATGATATGGTCTTCTCCTTTTCCAATTCTCCCTCATTAAGGGAACTGGAGCACAGCAGGGACAATTTCTGTCAGGGGTACTTCTCTAGGTGGGAATGTTCAAGATTTTGCAAAGCCAACTGTCTTGGGAACAATCACTAAGTAGGTGGGAGGTTGCCAGTTCCGGGATGGATAGGCTGGAGAAACACAGAGTCTGATAAAGTAGTTTTCTTTGCACTTAATGACCAAGTGTGGGTGTGCCACTCAATAAACCTGCTTTGGAGAAAGTGATCTAAAAGGTCTTTACCAGAATTATTCTTTCGATGCTGAGGAATGTGGTTCTTGATACAGTGAAAAACAAAAGTAGCATCATATTTAACATTCAAGTAGACACATACCTTCATTTTCATGAGTAAACTGAAAAATCGAGAAATCTACAAAAGGCATTTTATTTAGCTTCCCCCTTCAATATATAAATTTGCTTTTTACTTTTTCTTTTACTCTTGACTTTTTTAAGACTGACTTTAATCATGTTTATTCCTACTAAATCTTATTGCTTAAAAAAACTCATGATTTTAAAAAGTGATTAAATTTTCAGGATTTATCTTCCATGAAAAGAATGTTCTGATGTGTATATTGCTAAGGGTCTTGGAAAATTGTAAAGGCTGGATGGCATTCCTAGATTATATAGCTAGGAAATTTTAATATATTGGAGAACTTGAAGGCTAAGTAAATTTTAAATCATTGCTTATCGTGCACAGTTGATAAATGTACATTGCTTTACCCACTGGGGTACCAGACCGATGGAAGCAATGTTGATTGGCTGTAACATAATCAAGAGTTTCTTAATACCTTTAAAAAGGCAACAAAAATATGGATGGGACTAGAAGATATTATGCTGAGTGAAATAAGTCAAGCAGAGAGAGTCAATTATCATATGGTCTCACGTGTGGAGCATAAGGAAAAACATGGAGGACACTGTGAGAAGGAAAGGAAGGGTGAATTGGGGGAAATCGGAGGGGGAGATGAACCATGAGAGACTGTGGACTCTGAGTAACAAACTGAAAGTTTTGGAGGGGAGGGAGTGGGGGGTTTGGGCAAGCCTGGTGGTGGGTATTAAGGAGGGCATGTATTGCATGGAGCACTGAATGTGGTACATGAACAATGAATCTTGTAACACTGAAAAAATAAAATAAAAGTAACTGGAAAAAAAGGCAACAAAAGGAGTTTGTATCAATTAGGATGCTTTCGAGAACAATTAAAAAAAAAAACCCTCACTTCATAGTGGCTCAAAGGTTGAGAAAGTTTATTGGTCTCTATAACTGGAACTCTAGAACTTTAACAATCCAATGGCTCTGACCTCCTTTCCTTGCCTTTTTCTTGGCTCTGTTTATCTATCAGTGCCATTACTAAAACGCATTTTGTAGTTTGCAGACAAGGCATGACAATATCGAGGAAGGTGTTGAGCACTGCTGCATTGCACTCTTCAAGCAAGAGTCTGTGAGCCTACCTTGAATTTGACCACTTACAAATATTAACTGTGGCTGGGGGAATGGAGTGAACTGTTCAGCTTAAACTAAAAAGGATCCATTCCAGGGGTGCCTGGCTGGCTCAATCAGAAGAGTGTGTGACTCTTGATCTCAGGGTCATGAGATTATTTGGGTGTAGAAATAATTTAAATAAATCAGCTTAAAAAGGATCCATTCCTGGTGCTGAGCTGGGGGTGGAGGTAGTCAGCTTCTTCTCAACCACAGATGCTGTGTGGGAATAAAGTAATGAATGTTGAGTGGACTGCCAACATTGACCATGGCAGATTTATTGAGAATGACTAAACCAACACTGTGGAATGAAATATATTTGGTGTATTAGACTGCATAGTCATAGTGTAAGATAAAGATTTGCAAATAACTACAGCAATGACTGTAACGTGGGTGTGGGGTGAATCTACCAATTTTTGTTTCCCAAAGTATTTATTTCTGAAGATTTTACCTACGAATTTTGAGAAAAGTCTTTTTCTTTTATCTCCAATGACCATACCTTCCGCATACCTTAATATATTGTTTAATTTTTCTTGCTACTTTTACAATGCTTAGATATTCTGTTTTTATTTTA
Organism: Potos flavus; assembly: GCA_028534135.1. Taxonomy (NCBI): domain Eukaryota; kingdom Metazoa; phylum Chordata; class Mammalia; order Carnivora; family Procyonidae; genus Potos; species Potos flavus. Next base: position 176,485,091 of record CM052898.1, on the reverse strand, counting down.
AATATTATTACCATAAAACTAAATAAAAATATACTAGAATTTATTTTTTAAACTAATCACAGACTGAAAGATCTCCTGTTTCATATGACAGAATAAGTATTCTTTCCTTTCCACCTTCCTTTCTCCTTTCCTTCCTTCCCTCTTTCTTTTTTTCTCTTTTTCCTATATCTTCACCCCTTTTTATATATTGATCATACATACTTAGAGAATTATATGTTGTTGCTGCTCTATGACTACATGATAGTTACTCAGGCAATAATTTTTTTTTTATTATGTTCAGTTAGCCAGCATATAGTACATCATTAGTTTTTGATATAGAGTTCAACGATCCATTAGTTGCATGTAAGATCCATTAGTTGTGTGATTCTCATCACAATCAGGCAATAATTCTAATAATTACAAATAATATTGTTCACCAAAAATTCCTTATTTTGATTTACTTCAGAAATTGCTGTAACATCTCACTAAAAAGGATAATACATGTTAAAGACATTTTCTAAGTTCTTCGATATGCAAATATCTTTGTTGCCTTCAGACGTGAATGATAGGTTGGCTGGAAATTGGTTTCTCAAGTCCAAATCAGTAGTCATCCCAACTTCAGAGACGTTGAATAGTTTCTTTTGAAATAGAGAATTGTGGAGGACAACTATGACATTCAGATGGTTCTCTCTCTCTCTCTCTCTCTTTGTATGTAGCCTGTTTTTCTGCCTGGAAGGCTTTAGTTTTTTCTTTTTTCTTTTTCTTGTAATTATCGAGATCTGTTTCATCTCTTATTTCTCACTAATTTTGCCTAATACCCTGGTGGCTTCTTTTGATTTAAAGTCTCAGCTCTCTTCAGCTGGAGGAACTTCTCTTCATTTTCATTTTCTTTGCTACTTCTTCCATCTTCCACAGAGAGCTTTTCTCCATCAAATCGCTGCTTTAAGAATTTTTATTATGAACACAGGGGAACTGCTGGATCAATCTTACATCTTCCTATTATCTTTTCACTTACCATATTGATCCCTTTGCTATATTTTTCTGTGTTCTGTAAGTATTTTTTGGGATAGACTAAGACATATTTCTACTTTCTGTAGCAACCAATCTGCTGCTAACTGCCTCCTCTGATGAATATTTGGAAACATAATTTCCTCTGGAAAAAACTTCCCTTTATCTCAGAGGGTTCTGTTTAATAGATGTATCGATCTTTCAAATTTCATGGACAGTACAAAAGAGAGGGTTTCAAAGTTTTCTTCTGTTTCTATCAGGGAGGTTATTTCACAAGTGGAAATTAGCTTTGGTACTTGAGATGGGCCTGTATGCTTAAAAACAAATTTAAGCATGTTTAGTGTTAAACATGTGTTAAAACATGTTTTATTATGAAAATATGTTTTGTTTTTCTGTCTGTTCGTCCTTACAGAAGATGCAGTTTATCCACTCTTGAGAAGTGACATAGTCCTTGCTGAGATTATATGAAACCCAATTTAAGACTTTTGAATTCAGAGACAGAGAAAGTATATTTTTATGTTTAGTCTAATTTTCTTTTAAGATTATGATTAAAGTTGTCTGAGAGGAGAGGAAGAATACTACTACCAGAGGCATTTGCAAAGTAGAGAGTTTCATTCCTACAGGGTTTTCAGTTGTTGGCAGTGGTCGTCCGAAATGAACTCCAGCAACACCAAGCTCTTCTTGCCACCATGTGTGGTACGTCCATGCCCCGTTTCTCCGCACCAAATACAAGCTTGGGAGGATCGCCGTGGCACACTGTTTTCAGTGCCAACATTTATTATATTTTCCAAAGTCTCTTTTGAGGTTGTGATTTGCCACTCAATTCTGAACCCTTCATTATCTATTAGGGTGCTAGTTGGGTTCCCATCTCCTTACTCCCCACCTTGCCACCCTTTGCATTTGTTACCCCTCAGGTTGGCCCGTCTCTTCTTATGGTCTTGACAAAAGTCTATGTAGTGGAGATTCCTGAAGCTTCTGGCCTATGTATCTCATCTTTCTTCTTATTTAAATGTCTTGTGATAATATATATTTATCCCCATGTTTTCCTTTCATTTCTTTGGTCATTCCATTGAGAATTTGAAAGATGAAAGAGTTATGAAATAGGGGAGTTATTTTGTTATCTCTCTCTTTGTCCTAAACTTCTTCTTTGGTAATGTTCAGGGCTGAGTCTTTCTGTTTCTGTTCCACAATACTCACTTCAGAGCCCCATCCTGGTTGGGTCATTTTCTGAGATCACAACTAGATCTGATTCTCAGTTTTTGTCTGTTATTATTTGAAGCCATCATTAAAATGGATTCTTTCTTCTTTAATTATATGGATCTATCACCTATTTATACAGGTCTCTCAATTTCCCTGCCTCTTGCTACTGCACATGTTTGTGCAGAGCAGAGACATAGGATTTCTTCATGTCATTCTCTTTGAATTCCCTGAAGTAACTTCTGTCTCTGGTGATAGCTGGATTATATAACTCTTCTTGCTTCTGGGAAAGGAAAGAAAAACCATCTTCAGATGATTATTGTCTGAAAGACTCTCACTTCTACATTTTCTTTTCTTCTGCTCATCACACAAAGCTCTACTTCAAAGAAGCTTCTTCTATTGGTGGTGAGATTAGCCCAGCAGGCAGAATCATAGTGTTGCTCTTTAATTGTTTTAAACCCATTACATGAGAGGAGGATGAAGTTATTAGGAAAAAAGCCCCAAAGACTTTTTTTAAGTAAAATAATGCAATAGTATTGTTGACAAAACAAACTTTCTCCATGAGTAAGAGATTGTCAAAGAAATGTTTCCAACAAAGGAGCATTTTAATTTATTCTAACGAGTGCTTAATTCTTTTATCTTGCAAATAGTGTTAACTAAAATCACCTTGAGGGGATCAAATATTTCATACCTTTTAATAATTCTGCGGTAGTTTTTTCATTTTAGTAGTATGGGACAGTGGATGGTGATGAGAGATGATAATGTTAATATTTACATTCCATTCTGTTTCATTACAAGTCAAATCACAACGTAAACCAGATTGCATTATTGGGTTTTACTCTACTCAATGATCAAAAACAAGCCAAAGTTACAATTTTGTCTCTTAAATATTTACTTTAATGTAATAAGTGCTTGCAATGAAAACAGAGATGGCACAATTTCTCAATCTGTTCTTCTTTCAGTACCATGAAATAATCCACAACAAAGAATTAGCACATATTCTGGAACAGAGTAAGTGATGGTGATGATGATCATGATGGTGATGATGATCATGATCATGATGTCATACTAGAGCCACATCTTCTCCCAGGTGTCCAGTCTATTATTTGAGAAGAATCTCAATATATTAGAAGTATTTTAGGAAACAGGATGATCTTATTTTTGCACTTATTGTATTTATGAAGATGAACTGAAGAAATCTCTTCTACCTCAATGTCTTCCCTTCCTCCAAATTCTACTTCGGTCTAGTTGTTTTTAACATATGTGCCTCATGAGTAAAGTAGTTTTAATCTAAACACCTAAGTACATTCAATATACTAGAGTTTTGTGTAGGAAATTTTTGCAAACCACTAGAGATTTTTGCACTTTCCTTAGGATGGTGGCTATGGATATCAGTTGTGGTAGCACCATTATGTGGATGGTTTTCCAAAAAAATCTGGTAGATATTTTCTTCCTTGTGTCTATTTCCTCTGTACCTTAGGTTCTTGGAAAGCATCAATACATTTTGCATTTGCATTCTTTTCTTTTGTTGTAAATGCTGGTTTGAAGTTTTTTTCTTTGTAAATGGTGATCAACCAACTGGGTTAACTCTGTTTCCTTACTTTTTGAAACTCTACAGTATTCTACCATGCTAGTCAATCCTAATTGTGGAGGTTTCCTAAAACAAGACCTTTGACTTTTTCCTTGTTTTGTCCCCTCATTTCTTGCTCATAGAGCTGATCTATTTTCACAGACTAAGTGCTCACCATAATACTTTTCGTGTTTCTTCCTTATTGTCTGTACTCACTTATGGTTATCACAATAGTAATAATCATTGCAAGGTTTGGTCACTACCTATAAAACTAGTTTCATAATATGCTCTTTCAAATCAATAATCTCTTCCCAATTCTTTATTGTATCAATGGCTAATCTGTTGAAATATTATCCTTTTCAAATAAGGTATATTTTCTGGGGTTAAAAGCCTATCCTTACATTTCATTTCTTCCAGATCCTTGCTATTCAAGTGTGGTCCATGGACCAATAGCATGGATGTCACCTGGGAGCTTGTTAGAAATGCAGAATCTGGGCCCTACGCCAGACATTCTTAATCAGAATCTGCCTTTTAACAAGATCCCCAGATGAAAACATCATGTCTAAAACTTTAATGTGAATACAAATCACCCAGTATCTTGTTTCGACAAATTCAATGAGATTTTAGCATGCACCAGGTTAGGTGGATGCTACTGAATCTTGGCTCACATTTTGAGTAGCATGACTGTGGAGCAGTTTCGTCCCATAAAACGACCTATGATAATGGCAGTGTTCTGTATCTGTTGCCCAATAAAGTAGCCACTGGCCACATGTGGCTAGTGGGCACTTTAATCAATTTAAATTTAACTTTAAATGGCCACATGTGGCTGGTAGCTCCCATATTGGACAGTACAGCAAATTCTGGACATTTGGTGGAAATTTTGTAAATACTAGATTAAGTGAAATACAAAAAAAAAAAAAAACAAAATAAAACAACCCCTTAATGTCATTCAAATAAAAATTTATTTCAGACTCTCTGGTACATATATATGTAAAGCAAGAAAGTGAATTGGAATATGTGTAGAGTTTGTAATAGCCACACCTTTTCCCTGACAATAAATTGTCTTCAATTATAATCAATAAAGTGTGCTATGTTTAAGTTATTTGTGCTCTTTATGAAAGTGGGTTATTCATTTGTACCAAGAAGCCGACGTGACTTTTTCAAAGCCCTGATTGGCATAGACTTGGGTATTATCAGAAACAGCACAATGTTTCTATTCAGTTACCACAGAAAACCCCACATATTTTAAAGGAACTGGTAAAGCTTGCTTTTCTGATAATTTTTTTAAGTTGGGAATGATGCACAGAACAATAAGAGATGTTGAACAACACATTTTAGAGCATTGTGGTGTTTTTTTTTTTTAAGATTTTATTTATTTATGTGACAGAGAGAGAGAGAGATCACAAGTAGGCAGAGAGGCAGGCAGAGAGAGGGGGGAAGCAGGCTCCCCACTGAGCAGAGAGTCCAATGCGGGGCTCGATCCCAGGACCTTGAGATCATGACCTGAGCCAAAGGCAGAGGCTTAACGCACTGAGCCACCCAGGTGCCCCATGGTGTTTTGGTTTTAATATGATTTTCAAAAAACAATTTTTAAAATAAAATACTGATTCGTTAAAATGTTCATTTATTTAAAAGGTGCCCTTATAATAACTACCATGTGTGCATTGATGTAAATAATGCGATTTTGGTTTTTACCAATGAGAATATTTTCCAGGATATAAAATATATTCACTCCACAGATGTGAATCTGATTGGAAACCCTCTGAGACTAAAAGAAGCAATAATCAAAGACAAGAGTAGTAGGCATTAATGTGAAAGGAATAAATGGGTCTAAGGGAGGGCAGGGGCTGTGCCTGAAGGCACTCTGAGCGGCCCAGCTTGACCCAGGTTGGAGGAATAGCTGCCTCTTTTATTCTCATGGGCTGCCCACCGCCTGGTGTTTATCCCTGGAATAGAGAGGTGAACATTTTCTTATTTTTCTTTCTTGATATGCCATCTCTGAGTTGGAGCAGGGCCCAGCATTGCTATTTAAAACCAACTGCCAATGTCACATTTTTCCTTTTTATTCTTTTGATTGAGTAGCTCCTTAATTTACAATCTCAGGGACGGCACCGTCTCCATAGCTTTTTTGGTCTTATCAAAAGGAATAGCGGAAGATAGGAGTACCAGATCGTAAGCAGATTAAAGCACAGTTGTTAAATCCACACGCGGATGAGATCTGTGAGTATTAAAGATACCCTGGAGCTGAATGGGAGCTTACTTTAGAAGTGTCATTGCTTTGGTAATTTGAGGATTTGTTGTGAGTGTTTATTTTATTTTTCCTAAACTTTCCATTTAGAAAGTGGGTCATGAAGGATTGTCATTTGCTAAAAAATTAACCCTAAGTGCAAGAAGTGCCTTGAAAGGAAACGAAGTAGATTTTTAAAAGTTAAAGTATGCAAATACTTTAGAAAGTGTTTAGAAAAGAATAAAAAGGGTTTACATTTAGTATATTTTAAAAGAGACATGATGTAAGCTTACCTTCTGCAAGCAATGCATGTATACTCCTGCCCTTGCTAAAAAAAAAATATTCTTGTCAAATTCTTGTATAAATGAAACCTCCCTCCCTGCAGTGCTGCCATTGATTTATCCTTCCAGGTAAGACGAATTTTACAATAGGTCAAACCTGTTATCAATACCGTGGCTTGTCTGTTCTTTTTGTTTTTAATCGTCTACTTTACACTTAGTATAAATACCAGGTGAAATGAAAGTATAGAAAGAGCAATGCTTCGTGTTTTTTGTTTTTGCTTCATCTTTTCCGCAGAATCCTGGTGTAACTGTAAATCACGATTGTGTTGTGTAGCTGGTCAGTATTTAATTAGTACCTTATGGTTAGAGGTTACTAACACGCTTCATGGCAAGATCATGTTTGTTTAATAAATGATCATACTGTTTTTGTTTAGAATTATTTCTTGTACTTAGTAGACATTGTACTTACTTATTCTGTTAAATAAATGGATACATAAAGAATGAGCAAATTATAAGTCTGAGAGTAAAGAACAGCCAGTTATTAGTGAAAAGAAGGAAGTTTTATAAACAGGGTTTATTTTAACATTTTGGTAGAGATGAGAAGTATTTTTTAGTCTCCATAGCTTCAATCAACATTCATTATGGTGGAATAAAGATAACATGATTTATTGGAAAGTTCGTATCCACATATCCTTGAGCCTCTGGATGGACAATATAATTTAAATCTTAACTCTTTTCCCAACACTGTTAAAGTCAGCTACACTTCGTCCACTGGAAGATCTCTTCTGATGCTTAGCATTTGACATAAGATTCCAATGACCTTGCTCACTGACTTCACTGAATTCATTACCAATGGAAACTTATTTTACAAACAGAAATATTTCTCCCTTTAAAGTAAGTAGGTAGAACAACCAGGCTTGTATGTGGGGGCTTTTTAAAAAAATTCTACACAGTTCAATCCTACTACATAATTTTATTTATCTATTTAATTTATTTTTTAAATAGAATAAGGAATTTTATTTTTTTATTTTTATTAAAATTTTTTTTATTATGTTATGTTAGTCACCATTGAGTACACCATTAGTTTTTGATGTAGTGTTCCATGATACATTGTGTATAACACACAGTGCTCCATGCAATACGTGCCCTCCTTAATACCCATCACGGGGCTAACCCACCCACCCCCCTCTGCTCTAAAACCCTCAGTTTGTTTCCTGGAGTCCATAGTCTGTCATGGTTCTTCTCCCCCTTTGATTCCCCCCTCTTCATTTTTCCCTTCCTTCTCCTAATATCCTCCATGCTATTCCTTATGTTCCACAAATAAGCGAACCTATATGATAATTGACTTTCTCTACTTGACTTATTTCACTTAGCATAATCTCCTCCAGATCTATCCATGTTGATGTAAAAGTTGGGTATTCATCTTTTCTGATGGCTGAGTAATATTCCATTGTATATATGGACCACATCTTCTTTATCCATTCGTCTGTTGAAAGGCATCTCAGCTCCTTCTACGGTTTGGCTATTGTGGACATTGCTGTTATGAACATTGGGGTGCATGTGGCCCTTCTTTGCACTACATGTGTATCTTTGGGGTAAATACCCAGTAGTGCAATGCTGGGTCATAGGGTAGCTCTATTTTTAACCTTTTGAGGAACCTCCGCACTGTTTTCCAAAGTGGCTGCACCAACTTACATTCGCACCAACAGTGTAAGAGGGTTCTTCTTTCTCCACAACCTCTCCAACATTTGTTGTTTCTTTCCTTGTCAATTTTGGCCATTCTAACTAGTGTAAGGTGGTATCTCGATGCTGTTTTGATTTGAATCTCCCTGATGGCTAATGATAATGAACATTTTTTCATGTGTCTGTTAGCCATTTGTATGTCTTCTTTGGAGAAGTGTCTTGTTTATGTCTTCTGCCCATTTTTTGACTTGATTATTTGTTTTATGGGTGTTGAATTTGAGAAGTTCTTTATAGATCTTGCATATCAGCCCTTTATCTGTAGTGTCATTTGAAAACATCTTCTCCCATTCCATGGGTTGCCTCTTTGTTTTGTTGACTGTTTCCTTTGCTGTGCAGAAGTTTTAATCTTGATGAAGTCCCAAAAGTTCATTTTCACTTTTGTTTTCCTTGCCTTTGGGAGCGTGTCTTGAAAGAAGTTGCTGTCGCTGATGTTGAAGAGGTTACTGCTTATGTTCTCCTCTAGGATTTTGATGGATTTTTGTCTCATGTTGAGGTCTTTCACCCATTTTGAGTTTATTTTTGTGTATGGTGTAAGAGAATGGTTGAGTTTCATTCTTCTGTATATAGCTGTCCAATTTTCCCAGCACCATTTATTGAAGAGACTGTATTTTTTCCGTTGGATATTTTTTCCTGCTTTGTCGAAGATTAATTGACCATAGAGTTGAGAGTTCATATCTGGGCTCTCTATTCTGTTCCATTGGTCTATGTAACTGTTTTTGTGCCAGTATCATGCTGTCTTGGTGATCACAGCTTTGTAACATAACTTGAAATCAGGCCACGTGATGCCACCAGCTTTGTTTTTCTTTTTCAACATTTCCTTGGCAATTCGGTGTCCTTTCTGGTTCCATACAAATTTTAGGATTGTTTGTTCCAGCCCTTCGAAAAGTGCCGCTAGCATTTTGATCAGGACGACATTGAAAGTATAGATTGCTCTGGGCATCATAGACATTTTAACAATGTTTATTCTTCCGATCCATGAGCATGGAATGTTTTTCCATCTTTTTGTGTCTCTTTCAGTTTCTGTAATGAGTGTTCTGTAGTTCCTCAAGTACAGATCCTTTACATCTTTGGTTAGGTTTATTCCAAGGTATCTTGTGGTTTTTGGTGCTATTGTAAATGGAATCAATTTCCCAATCTCTCTTTCTACAGTTACATTGTTAGTATATAGGAAAACAACTGATCTCTGTGCATTGATTTTGTATCCTGCCACATTACTGAATTGCTGTATAAGTTCTAGTAATTTGGGGGTGGAGTCTTTTGGGTTTTCCACATAAAGTATCATGTCATCTGTGAAGAGAGAGAGTTTGACTTCTTTGCTAATACGAATACCCTTTATTTCTTTTTGTTGTCTGATTGCTGTTGCTAGGACTTCTAGTCTTATGTTGAACAACAGTGGAGAGAGTGGGCATCCATGTTATGTTCCTGATCTTAAGGGGAAGGCTCTGAGCTTTTCCCCGTTGAGAATGATATTCACTGTGGGCTTTTCATAGATGGTTTTTATGAAATTGAAGAATGTTCCCTCTATCCCTATACTCTGAAGAGTTTTAATCAGGAAAGGAGCTGTATTTTGTCAAATGCTTTTTCTGCATCAATTGAGAGGACCATATGGTTCTTTTCTCTTATTAATGTGTTCAATCACACTGATTGATTCGTAAATGTTGAACCACCCTTGCATCCCACCTGGTCATTATGGGTAATCCTTTTAATGTACTGTTGGATCCTATTAGCTAGGATCTTTTTGAGAATTTTGGCATTCATATTCATCAGAAATATTGGTCAGTAATTCTCCTTTTTGGTGGGATGTTTGCTTGGTTTTGGGATCAAGGTAATTCTGGCCTCATAGAATGAGTTTGGAAGTTTTCCTTCCATTTCTATTTTTTGAAACAGCTTCAGGAGGATAGGAGTTATTTCTTCTTTGAATGTTTGGTAGAATTCCCCAGGGAATCCATCAGGCCCTGACTTCTGTTTTTTAGGAGGTTTTTGATCACTGCTTCAATCTCGTTACTGGTTATTGGTCTATTCAGGTTGTCAATTTCTTTCTGTTTCAGTCTTGGTAGTTTATAGGTTTCCAGGAATGAATCCATTTCTTCTAGGTTGCTTAATTTATTGGAATATAGTTGTTGATAATAATTTCTAATAATTGTTTCTATATCCTTGGTGTTAGGCATGATCTCTCCCCTTTCATTCATAATTTTATTAATTTGGGTCCTTTCTCTTTTCTTTTGGGTAAGTCTGGACAGTGGTTAATTGATCTTATTAATTCTTTCAAAAAATAAGCTTCCAGTTTCATTGATCTGTTCTACTGTATTTCTGGTTTCTAATTCATTGATCTCTGCTCTAATCTTAATCAGGCTGATTTCATGGATGTTCAGAATGGTCTGGTAGATATCCAGCTCAATTCAGGGCACCAGTTGAAATAGAGTCCCCTACTCCTCTGCCGTCTTTTTTCTCAGAATCTACATAATTTTAAACATTATACTTTGTACCATATTTATTTCAGACTAAACCATCCACTTTGGTGAGCATTATTTACATTTCTCTACTTGCAGCTAATTCCAAGGAAAATTGATAAGCTTCCATTTCATCAGCTGGTGATTTTATTGTCATCATCAGAAAAATAACTAAAATAACTAAAATTTAGTGATCAAAACTTATATGAATTGAAAAGTGAGACTTGAAATAAGTATCTCGATACCAATTGTTTCTACTGATCACCAGATTCCTACTCAAACATTTGCTGCAGTTTGTCCATGTAAACATAAAATTTATAATTTTGAAAGCAATTCTATGAGAAGGAATTGCTGGAGTCTTGGAGAATAGTATACATGTGTAATCTATGTTGATACAAAATGTGAACTTTGATTAAATGTCGTCTGATTTCTATCTTACAAGGAAAGAACCAGAAATAACAACTAAGTAGTCTTGGGAGAAATGTCATGGTTTTATCAAATAATGGTATATACTCAGATCTAATGTTTTGTTTTACAAACTTTCAATATATCCTCTATTTAAGCAAAGAAACAAGAATTTAATGTTCTGTAGCAAGCAATGCTTTTGGTGCAATAAATTCAACCATCCTATTTATCTTTTTTTTTTTTTTTTTTTTTGGTGACTGCCTTCCAGTTTTTCAGTTAATTGATGCCTCTTTTCTGTTTATATACTTTATCAAGAGTTTACCTCAGAGACCAAACCTCATTTTACACTGTTATGTTCCCTTGATCGTCTCACATTTTTAACAGGAATTGCACATTTTCTTAACTTACTCAGAGTGCCCTGGGTAATATCACTCATATATTCAGGATAAGTCATTCTGTATTTTCACACGGAGAGGATGAAGCAGAGAGTCAGGCATCCTGTTTGAACACATTCAAGTTTTGTGGTTTAATTGTCACCAATGCACCTCCTAGTCTGGTCACTGTTGGACATTGGTCAGAAGAGGAAACGAGTGTGATTCAGTGCAACTCTGATACTCTCAATGCAATATTCCAATGTATTGAGGAGCCAGTCATTTTGTCTAAATGAGATAATCATAATGAGGATTAGCATATACAAAGTGCTCACCATGTAGACTGTGAGTCATTTTCCATGCATGATATGCTTCAGGATTAAACTCCAAATCCTTACTTCCTTCTACACACCAACCAGGGTGCTGGCAAGAAAGAAATGGTGTATTTATTCTGGGTAATTTGAGGAAACTTTATAAAAGTTTACATCTGTAGGCAGGGTTTAAAGAAAACAGTTGGTACAGTATGGCATGGTATAGAACTCTGGGGCTAGCAAAGGAGGGAGGCCGTCTCACCCCAAGGCCTGAAGGTGCAAGGGGAGAGAGTGGCTTATGGGAGTCTAACAAGGGTAGTTGTATGGAGAAGGACAACTGAAGGGAGCTGTGGCTTTTATAGAAGAGTAGAGCTAACCCTTAGGGATTTAACAGGAGAACAGCTTGGAGAATAAACACCCCTACCCCCTTTCTCCCATACCCTTCCACCTGCCTGCTAATGCCCTGTACTGGCCCAATCCAACTGAAAAGGATCCTTTTATTGGAGTAGAAGGCAGTCTCCTGGACACAAAACAGAGTGGAGAAAAGTGGAGAAGGGATTCAGAGAGGTGAATGGAAGGCATCCTGAATAGTCTATAAGCACAATTTGTAACCAGTCCAGTCTCTACTGTCTATGCCTAGCACTTGGATCACTTCATCTACTATTTGTTTCCTCACTGACTTTGTTCTGGCCTTTGTATTCTTTCTAAAATTCAAGCTCCCTCTTGAGGGAGCCTTTGCACCTGCTGACCCATGTGCTCAGCATGCTCTCTTCTAGAGTCTGAACTTAGGCTCCTCAATTCACTTATATCAGGTCTCAACTGTCACCTCCTGGTAGACTCCATCTCTGATCATGCTACCTATAATGCGCCCCTCAGGAGTCACTCTCTTACACATCATTCCCCTTATTTTACTCATAACACAAACCATATTGTGAACATTATGTTTTTGTTTGAGTTTATAGGGCAAAGGCTTGTGTATTTTTTTGATCACTGTATTTTCCAGTGGTTAGAACAACTCTTGGCTTGTAGAGCAATTCACTACTTTTAAATGAATCTATATGTAATTAGGTCCTTATAACAATGTTCCTGATTTTACAAATGAAAACCTGAGGGATAAGTGTATCTAAGACTATACAGCTCGAAGATGATGGGACTAAAGTGCAAACACAGATACTCTTAATGCCAGCGTAAGAGATCTGAACCTCTGTGTTATGCTGCCTCATAAGAGGTTGACAAGAAAGGTATTATGTCTTTGTTCATGACCTGGCAACGTTAGTGAAGCTTTAAAGGATGACTACCTTGTAAACAAGGGAATAGGTTAGAAATGTGGCAGATTCTCAGTTCATTTTGTAGCAAAGTTAGACAGGAGAACTTAGAATTCTTGACTCCAGCTTAAGTAAATTTACAAAATGGTAGTTTCAGAATATGCTTCTGGACTCGAAACATTTTCCAATCTACCACATTTCATATAGAAAGCAACTTCTGCTCTGCACTGCTTTTCATGATGGTTGGGCAAACCCTGAAACAGCTTGTTTGCTGAAATGCTAGCTCTTTTGATTAAAAAATAAAAAATATATGCAAATTCAGCTCCTGTGGATAAGAGAAGGTACAGTTTATCCTCTCTAATTTTATATTTCAATTAATCTCATTTGTCCTCCTTTTCTTGCCTTTGGAATCAGATCCAGTTGGAATGTGAAGATTTATGTCACCTCTGGTCAAAAATGCACATTTTTTTTTTTTGCATTTCTGTAGTCCTTTGCACTATTTTTCCCTGGCCTTTGTTAAACAAAATGAAAACAAAAGCTGATAAAGATGTTGGCATGAGAGGTGGAAGTGGGAGACAGTAAGAATGGAAAAAGGAGAATGGGAAAAGAATATGTTTTAAGCATTCACAGTGGTTGTTTCCACAATTTCTTTCTGTGTGTAATTCTTTGGGGAGCAACCCTCTTCCTCCCATACGGTACACATTTCTCATTCACATCCACTGCTCCTTGTTTGATGAAAATTATGTGCAGAAGGGGAGATAAACACAACCTTAGCTATCAGAATTTCTTGCCTTGACATTTATGCTCACAATTTATAAATTTGTTTTTGGTTGGCAGTGGGAGATAAAGCATTTTTTCTCTATAATTACCCCTTTTTATTAATTTTTGCTTTCTAAGCTTCCAACCCTATTCTCCTTACCAGGGTTGGGGTTTTGTGCAAACTATTTCCCAGTTAAGCTCCCAGTCGGTAGATGTTTACATACTCCGTGGTAGGATATAACATTGCCTGAAATTCTGTCCTAACCACTCATCATGTTGAAGACTCTAAATACATGCCTGGAGAATGCCACTCAACCCAGTAGCTGACTGATTTTGTAGGGAACATGATCCTCTTCCAAGATTTTAGCAACTCTTGGTCCATTTCTTAGTGTCATTAAACATAGGATACTTGGTGCTACATATTTATTGTTTTCAAACATCACAGCGATATTGAAAAGAATATTGGACCAAAATATAGGGCAGCTTGAAATCAACCTTTTGAGTTTTTAGGTGCAAATAAGTAAACCTTGTCTCTGAAAGGAACACACAGAGGAGATCCTCTTTGCTCCACTAGAGCATCATTGATTAGCATAACTGTGATTTTCAAAAGGTCATATGACATTTCTTGTGCTCATATGGTAGATATAACTGCTTATGGTTTTGTTTTATTGAAGTAAAATCTGGATGAAGCAAATTATTGCCAATCTGATCTTCAGGAATAAGCTGATGCTAACTGTCTTGAATTGAGATAACCATAAGAGGTCCATTGATTTGGTTGTTATATTTTTTTAAAATTCTAAGTTGGACTAAGAGAGTTAAACAGAAAATCATGAATTTGGAAGTTTAAGAAAAGCTGCATTGTTTAAATGTCATCTCAAGAAAAGAGAATCAAATGAGTCTTGGGGGAACGAGTTACCATGAACACCTATACGAATTTAAGGCTTTGTTATTACTATGCCAATTCAGTCACTTATTGCCGGATTGTGTGACCAGAGTAATTCTATAGAGTTTTCAAGGATGATGTCTTTGGATGCAAGATGGTTTGCTTTTGGCCTAAATGGTTAGATGCATTTGTTATTTGAGGTTTTGTTTGCCACATAACTTTTATTGTTGCTACACTTGAAATAGTCCATGTGGCTAGTGGGATAGAACCTTCTATACTTCTCCCATGATTCACTGGGGGCCAGAGTTCACTTGACCAGTAGCTCATGGCTGTCCTGACAAGTACTGCTGCCAAGCCTTAATGGAATGCTATTGCTTAAAGAAGAAATTTCATGGTCTAAAGCAAGTACTGCCTCATCCTACAGGCAGATTTTAGAGTTTAGCTTCACAAGGCCCTTAAAGCTGTGAAGTCAGAAGCTGCTGACCCACTTTAGGTGTTGAGAGCCCTCTGACTGCCAGTGAGCTTGAGCTCCACGTCCAGAGCCTGGCATATGACACACAGTCAATATAGTCTTAATTGAATTTACTTTGTAAATGCATACGAATATTTTAAAGCAGTTTGCAGTAGGTTTATGAGGGAAAACAGTGAATCAGAAGTGAAAATTGGAGAAAGCACGACAATAGAGCTGGTGAGCAAATTCAGCAATTGTCACATCAGCCCACTTCTGAATAAATAAATTAATTAATTTAAATATTTATTTATTTATTCATTTATTTGAGAGAGAGAGTGAGAGAAAGAGCATGAGAGGAGGGAGGGTCAGACGGAGAAGTAGACTCCCCTCTTAGCAGGGAGTCTGATGTCAGACTCAATCCTGGGACTCCTGAGCAGAAGGCAGTCGCTTAACCAAATGAGCTGCCCAGTTGCCCAACCACTTCTGAATTTTTAGAGTCTGAGGATAAGGAAAGGTTTTGGTGTTGAGGGGATAGGTTATATGTTCTCTCTCCCTATTCCACTTTTTATCATTTATTGTCTTGAAGCCTGTCAGGGTTTGAAGCAGACTACATGGAATGAATGGGTGGGATATGTGACAGAGAGGTCTCTAAGAAGATGGTCTCTGTGTCGGTTTAGTCCACCCTCCCTTGGCACTGGGAGTCTTCAGTGAACAAAATAGACATAAGTGATATGCACAAGAAGCTCCCTAGTCCATGACCCCATCAGACAGGGCACTGCCTGTCATCACAGTTTCAGGAAACTTGGGGGTTTTTAAGCCCCCCCTTGAACCTGACTCTTTCCTCTTGCATGCAGCCTGCCTCTCTTCAATTCTTCAAGCAATAGGAGAGTATTGGTAGCACATTGCAAACTTCCTCCCCATCCACCTTTGGTTGATTGGTTGTTTTTTTGTTTTTTTTGTTTTTTTAAGATTTTATTTATTTATTTGACAGAGAGAGAGATCACAAGTAGGCAGAGAGGCAGGCAGAGAGAGAGGGGGAAGCAGGCTCCCCACTGAGCAGAGAGCCTGATGTGGGGCTTGATCCCAGGACCCTGAGATCATGACCTGAGCCGAAGGCAGAGGCTTTAACCCACTGAGCCACCCAGGTGCCCCGATTGGTTGGTTTTCGTCTGCCACTCTCTTCAACTTAATTTCTCTCTCTCTTTTTGTCCCGTTACTGTTTTTTCAACTCAGAGTAGTCATTTGGCCAGAAGGCCTTATCAAGTCATGAGCACTTTTAGTGGTTCTTATTTTTCTGATTGTAATTCATGGAAAGCATGGTATTCTACTCTTGATTTGAAAGCCCTTCTATCTCATTGGTTGGCATTAAATGAAAGGGGCTCCTTGTGGTGAACATCTGATTGGATCCACTATCTCAAGAGTCCATGGGTATGTTTTGGTCTCAGAGTGGGAACTGTAACTGATACTTTTAAATTAGAATAATTTGGGTCATGTAACCTATAATATTTCTTACAGTTCCTCCCCCTCCACTGCCTTGTTTTCCATTTATCTCCATTATTCTCATGTCTGTTTTTCCCAACTTCTTGACACATTGATTTTCTCTTCAAAACTTTTAACCTGTTCCCTACCCAGTCATACTGATATTTGTACTCTGTTCTTTGACTATTATTATAATGATTGTAATAATTAATCATGGGTAGTAATGGCTAACATTTACAGAACAGTTACTGTATGTCGAACATACAATTAACATACTTGCCACAAATTTCATAGTTAATAATTGATAGAAAGTTTTCCAAGATTTATCTGAATTCAGAGCCTATATTTACTTTTTTAAAAGTTTATTTTTTTTACTTATTTTCAATTATATAATGAATGCAGTGTTACCAAGTACAGTCTTATATTGTCCATGAGATCCTCAGACCTTATTCATCTTATAAGTGAAAGTTTGTACCCTTTTACCAATTCCCCGTTTTTCTCTACTTATTCTCCCTATTTCCCCACTCCTGTAGCTCCTGGAGTCCATTTTCCTACTCTCACCAATATTTTTAACCATGACATTGTATTGTCAGTCCCACTAATGAGGTATTTGTTACCATATCCTGGTTACTGTCCCAAGCTTAAGGGAAAGTAAGTGAAAAGTATGAACTTATTTCTCTTTTTATTTTATTAAATTTCTATATGCTGAATTAAGAGAAAATCTGTTCTAGCAGAAATTAGCTCAAGTAATGGGAGAGGAATATCTTCACACATGACTTCAGCCTCACCAAAGTGGTATAGGGAAGAAATAGATGGGGACCAGGAGCCAAGGAAACACCTGGATAGCCAGGCCTGTGGGAGTGAGTCAGATCCATTGTTGGGACCCATAACTTGGCTGGTTACTCTGATGTCTCCAGAGAAGCATACAGGTCAGTATGTGATCTGCCTACTCAAAACTTCTCATTTCTTCAAGAGAAGAATGTGACTGAATTGATTCTTGTTTGAACTCGCATTTGCAACACTGTTGAATAAAATGATAATTGAGGTATGGGTTTCATGTAGTAAGTCCTGCTTAGAAAAGTCACACATATTGAATACCTGATTCACCCATAGCTCTTAAAATTCCCAGAAGCAATTATCATGTTCCTGTATGGTGAGAAACAAACTATTTAGTGAGCAGGATATCATGAGATTAAGGTTATAGGAAAGTTAAATACTTTAGTGACTTTGGTATGTACTTTAGTCATATAATTTCAATAATATTTTGTTGGGGGGGTAAGATACAGCAATTGTGATTTTTTTTCCAGTTCTTTGATTTCTGTGTTGAGAGTCCTTGGCTTTGATGCATTCTTGAAACAACTCTAATAAAGCAATGTGTTTTATTCCCTGTTTAATAAGATAAAACCAGCAGGATGTCCTATTTTCAGAAATGTTTGATAAAGTATCCCTCTCACTGAGCTGAGAGAAAAGGCAATGGATTTTTCTTTTTTTCATTTTATGGGCTCTAGGATGCAAAGCCCCTAAGTATAATACACTGTTCTTTATGTGACTTTCTCACAATATCCTGTTTTCTCTCTTCTAGTTCTTTTGAATAATTCTCACAGTTCTTGGCGAGCTGCTAATCAGTTTAGCCTGTGAAATCTAGGATGGAACAAAGTACATTACTTCAGGAAGATGAGTTTTTTCTGAGTAATATAGCATGGCTATTTGACACGCTTTTTCATTTAATAAGAAGTGAGAATTAATAAAATTCTCAGCAATCTATAGTTTTTCTTTGCTTTCTTAAATTAATATATTAATGCCAATTAACAAAAATTAATATATACTACACGCTGAACCTAAATACACATGCTTCTCCATTTATAAGAGCAGGTTTCACCTTTTAGGTCTTTTATTATGTATGTATGTATGTATGTATGTGAGCCACTGTTAGAAATACCTTAGTCTTAACTTTGCAAATTCCCATTGCAGTATCTGGGCAATACCTTGCAGGATTTTATAATAGCAAATCACAAATGACAGCCAGAAGCACATGATCTTTGCTTATGTGGTTTCTGTAATCGCCTATAGCATTTTGAGGCTATGCATATGTCCATCTACATTTCATTATTGGCTTTCACTTTCTTGATTGTGGTTTAGCTGCTATGGGTTTTGAAGGTAGTACATGTAAAATGGTAAATAATTTTGAAATTATAGAAAAAAAAAAGGGAAGCTCTTACCTAGACTTCAAACTCTGGTCGTATAAGTTAAACTGAACCTCCATCTTCAACACCACATTTTCTCTGATGACTTGTATGGGAAATGTTTGGTATTGGAATATAAGGAGCATTTTTGCTGCAATTTTAAGAAAACAAAGAGGAAACTCTTCTGTTCTAATTTCCTTACTGACACCTGATTTCCAGACCTCAATTCCTTTCATTTTTCACTTTATTTAGGGAGTTCACAAATTATTATTATTTTTTTAAAAGTTTGCAACCTGATTTTATTAAAGATACGAGAGTATTCCTAAATACTTAAAGATATTAGATATATGTTCTTTTTAGCATATGTGATGATGGTTGGAAATTTGGGCATCAACCTGTTGAACAAATTATAAATCTTTGTCCTTTGTCTTCCATTATGAGGGTGAAGGCTTGTGAAGTTCCAAGCTCCTTTCCAAGATTGCTCAAATCTCCTTGAACAGCAAGCAGTATCCAAACTTTGGTTTGCATAGGCATGATGTGGGGATATTGGTAAAAATACAGACTCTTGGCACCTATTCCTAGAGATTCTGGTTTGGAAGAAGTGGGACAAGTCCCATGACTGTATTTTTAACAAGTCCCCCAAATAATTCTGATACCAGTAGTCTACCTTTGAACTTTGAGAAACACTGGCCTGTGACACGGCCATTAACAAAGAATGGGAAACTATGGCTTTACAAGCAGCCTTGGGCAGTCACAATTATAAAAGGGCAATGCTGTATATCCTTGGTAAACATTCTTTTAGTATGAACACTCATATTTTATAAAATGAACAATCGATTATCTGGCTTTGAAATTTTGTTAAACAAGTTAATTTGAGATGAGAAATGGTATTTATAGAGTTTATCTTTTTCATCTTGCTTTGAAAGCAATTTAAAAGGCTTTATTGACCAAAAAAAAAAAAAAATGAGCATATGCAATTATTCTTTTTTAATCCCTGAAGTTGAAAGTTTATTAAAGTGGAAAGCTTATTAAAATAAAATACCACTAGAAAAGAAAATAATTCTCAGAGGTTATCTCATTTAAGATGACTCTCCTGATGAGTATCAATGGCAGACTTACTCTAGATTTTGTCAGTTTGGGAAAACTTGTGAAAACAATCAAAGATTCATTTAAAACCTAAACTGTACTTGATTGAAAGGTCAATCCAAAGGGGAAAAAAAACTACTTCAAAATTCAGTTTCATCAGGAGGCAGGTGGTCTCAATTTGGGTCATCTTTTTAGGATCTCTTATAGGCTACAGATGATTTTTTTAATTTTTAATTTTTTTTTAGTGTACAGAAAAGCAAAAAGCTTAAATGACATTTAAAAATTGACACTATCAAGAAGAGAAAAAAAATTGTAAATTCCTCTGACCTCTCTTACTACCAAAATCAATATTCTTTGTCAACCTGGGGAAGGAAATAAGAAACATTTGGGTGCAATGGAAGGGAAACTACAAATTTCAAAAAAGAAACAAATTGAAAACTCTACTCAGGCGTATGCATATCTAGGCAAAGATTCCTGAACCGTAGGTTGCTCAGCTTTGGTGTAAAGATTTGAACTTTTCAGATCTGATCTCAGTAGCTTTGTAGGATAAACCTCCAAGTGACTTCAATGGTTTTAAAAGGATCCTTGTGATTGTCACAAGTTGGATTCATCTGCATTTTCAAAGTCAAGATTCATTTACTTACTGAAATGCAACCCAAATTGGCTCCCGTTTTGATCATCATACAATGACAGCTGTAACACATTGATGTTAATAGCTTGCTTACCTCTATGAGACACGTACTATCATTCTGTTTTGGGAGGAGAATGTGAAGGATCATGAGATAGGAAGTAGTACACTCCAGCCATGTAACTGGGAAGAGGTAGAGTTGGGATTTTATTTAAGTCCATCTGACTTTCCAGCCCACATTCTAACTGCCCTGTAATATGTGCAATGATGCTGAGTTATGGGAATTAGCTACATTTAATTCATTATAGTGGACAATCTTTAATTTTTGAATATGCCTTAAATGTTTTTGAAATATTTGAATAGAAATATGTACTCCATTGACATATTTACAAATAAACTACTGCAGGTTAATATGACTAACACAATCAGATGTGATTCTGATTGAGCAGCTGGGTTGGTTAAGCTTCTGACTTGGGCTCAGATCATACCTCAGAGTCCTGAGATCTAGCTCTGCCTTGGAGCTTCTGCACAGAGCGCTCGCTCAGCATGGGGTTTCCCTCTCCTTCTTCCTCTTCCCTTCTCACTGGTGCTCTCTCTCTCTCTCTCAAAAAAAAAAAAAAAAAAAAAGACGTGATTCTGATATGTCATCCTTCATGTTAAAAATGTAAATTATGGTGAATTTGATAGTCATAGCGAGGACATATTCATATCTTCTGTGTCCTTGATGATTTATTGTCTGGTTGACCCATCAGTTCCTAAAAAAAGAAATTTTAAAATCTTCAACTCTAATAGTAGATTTGTCTATTTCTCCCTTTTAGTGTCTTAATTTTTGCTTCTAGTGTGTTGGTGATCTGATATTAAAAACATACATATTTTTATTATTCTGCCTTTTGGTGAGTTGCACCTTTTATTGTCATGAAATTGCTTCTTTATCACTGGTTGTAACTTTAGACTCGAGATCTCTGTCATATGGGATTAATACAACTATTGCATTTTTTTTATGATTACTGTTTGTGTGAAATAACTTCTTTCATCCATGTATTTGCTTTCTTTCTTTCTTCCTCCCTCCCTCCCTCTCTCTCTTTCTTTCTTTTTTCTTTCTTTCTTTCTTTCTTTCTTTCTTTCTTTCTTTCTTTCTTTCGAGAGTGAGCAGGGGGTGAGGCAGAGGAAGAGAATATCAAGCAGACTCCCCACTGAGCGTGGAGCTCCATACAGGGCTCTATCCCACCACTGGGAGAACATGAGCTGTGCTGAAATTGAGAGTCCTACACTTAACCAACTGAGCCACCCAGCAGCCCCTCATCCATACATTTTCAACCTAGCTGTATCTGTATATTTAAAGGTCATTTCTTATAGACTGAATATAATTGAGTCTCACTTTCTTCCCACTCTGGCAATCTGTACCTTTTCATTGAATTGTTATTCCATTAATGTTTAATCTAATTATTGATATGATTGGGTTTAGTCTATCATTTTATTATTTGATTTCTTAAAAATTCATCTCCTTTGTTTTTCATTCCCTGTTATTTCTTCCCTGCCCCTTTTTAGATTATTTAAAAATGTCAAAAATCCATTTTATTTTTCCTATTGACATTTTAGGTAGATGCCTTGTGCCATATTAACAATGGAACTAGGGATTATGATATATATCCTTAACTTTTGACTATTCATTTAGGTCAATACAACTTTATGTATGCAAACCACATAGGTCCGCATCCTCCCAGCTTTTATGTTACATTTGTTACATATGTGAGATCTCCATGTGTGTGAACACCAGAAGACAATATTGTAATATATGGTTTAAACAACTGTATCTATTAAAAACAAGTTAAGAGAAATAATGCCAAACTTTAAAAAAAATTTAAACCAGTTATTTACCATTTCTTATGCTGTTCATTTCTTTATCAGCATTTGAATTTCCATCTGGGATCATTTCCTTTAAGCCTGGAAAACTTCTTTTATCCTTTCTTGTGTTACAGATCTGCTGGCAACAATCTTTGACTTTTATTTTATATGATAATGTTTCTTCTTCCTTAATTTTTGAAGTATATTTTTACCCAATGTGGCATTCTTGTTGACAAATTGTTTTTCTTTCAGCACTTTAAAGTTTCATTCCACTGACTCTGGTTCCATATTTCTTTACCCATTGACTCAGTGTTACCCTTTACATATGTGTCACTTTTCTCTTTGTGCTTTCAGTATTACTTTTACCCAACTAATTAATTATGATATGCCTCAGCAGGCTTTATTTATGTTGAATTTACTTGGTGCTCATTAAGTATATTGAATGTGTAAATGTATGTTTTTTTTTAATTGGGAAAAGTTGTTGCTATTATCTGTTTATATAATTTTTTTCCTGTTCTATTCTTTCTCTTCTTTTCTCCTGGTATTGCTGTTAGACATACATTTGATGTTATCAAACAGGCCACTAACCATGTGTTCATTCTTTTTAATTCTGTTTTCTCTCTATTCTTCACATTGGGTAATTTCTATTGATCAGTCCACAGTATCAATACTCTTTCCCTTATCACCTTCATTTGAATATTATATCTCTCCAGTAAAATTTTATTTTAGATATTGTATATTTTTGTTATAAAATTTCTCTTGGATCTATTGAAAATTTTTCTTTTTCTGCTGCAATTTCCTATCCATTATTTATTGTGAGCATATTTTATTTTACTTCATTGAGAGAACTATATCAGCTCTTACAAAATCTTTGTTTCTAGTTCCAACCCTTGTGTAAGTTTGAGTTTGGTCATAATAGATTTTGTTTTCTTTTGAAAATGTGTTCTGTTTTCTTAGTTATTCATAATTCTGGGTTGTATGCTGGATATTTTGCGTGCAAATCCAGAAAAACTGGATTTTGTTATTTTTCTTTGATGAGTGTTCCTTCTATTATTTTTGAAAGATATTGCATTGATTAGATATGAACTGCAAACACTTGAGAAGCAACCCTGGTCTCAGATAAGATGTTTGGTCTTCAGCTGAACTACTTTGAATCTTTTTTTGCATTAGCATAGTTCAAGGGTTAGCCACAAATGCAAGCAGACAAAGATGGGGACCCCCTTCTAAGACTCTTTCTCTTCTAAGATTCTCCCAATCCCTCCAACATCCATACTTCTCTCAGATGCAGTGTTCTAAGGTCTTCCAGGTCAGAAAAGCTTTGTTTTTCAGAGATTTTCCTGCTGCCCTATGTACCATATAGACTGTTCTTGGCCCAGGGTAAAAGCTCTAGAAACATTAAATCATTTTGTACTACTTTTTTTTTTCTTTTTTTGAGTGTGTACTTCCCAAAAGAATCCACCCTTGCTTCTGTTCTAGATTTTATAGTTGTTCTGGAAGTTAGGCTACTACGATTTTATACATTATCAGAAGAGAAAGGCCTATCGGATGTATTTTTAACAAAAACCACGATGAAGAAAAATCCTTAATTGCTAATTTAGTGAGGTGTCTCTTGCTAACTTTTTGAGGCTGCTATTTTTATATTCAAGAGTTATTTAGCACTGTGACATTTTTGGAATCTGCATTAAATGATTTTCTAATATAACTTTTATTGGTTTTGGGAATGGAACAATATTCTACATTTACTACCATACATATGTTAGTTCATTGTTTTCAAGAGATGCAAAGTGAGGCAGTATATGCAAAATATATCTACTCACCATGTGGATTTTGTATTAATTTCTTTAGCATAGATTCTTTTAATGTACCTGTGTCTATGTTATTATGTGTTGCTTGATGACTCAGTTCTCCCATGAACTACAGTGAATCCTTCCTGTCTACGGCATAATATGACATCATTTTACTTTAACTTAGATTTACACTGTTGTAAATATGAACACAAAGTGAGACATTGAAATGAAGTGGCAGAGTATTTTATTTTAAAAATATTCATCCAGATGATCCAGAAGAGGTTTATGTATTGTAGATTTTTATTTAAAAGTTGTAGATTTTTTTATTTAAAAAATATATTTTTAAATAGATTTTTTTAAAAGAAAATACAGTTAAAAAATATTATGAACTAAAAAAAAAATATTATGAACTCAAAGTCCTCTGAAATTGCACTTGTAGTTCCTACTGACCCTATAGTTCAAGTTTCAGCAATTCTAATATGTGTTATTACCTTTTAGTTAATTAAACTCCATTTGACTAGTTTGGGAAAGGGGAAGAATGGGAGAAGAAAATTCATTTTGAGGTTAACAAGTGAAAAAAATGTGAAAAGTAGGAGACATGAAGGAGAAGGCAAGAAATGATAGTCTTCAAAAAAGTAGAAAAAAGGGAAGGAACAAAAAGGTGAAGGAAGAAGAGAGAAAGAAGGAAAATACTTGACAGAAAAATTCTTTGCTAGAAGAAAAGTTAAGAACATTGGAACTAGAGGGTATTATGCTAAGTGAAACAAGTCAGTGAGAGAAAAATGAATACCATATGATTTCACTCATATGCGGAATTTAAGAAACAAACAGATGAACACAGGGGAAGGGAAGGAAAAAGAAAAGAAGATAAAGACAAGAGAGGGAGACAAACCACAAGAAATTCTTAACTCTAGGAAACAAACTGACAGTTGCTGAATGGGAGGTGGCTGGAGGGAGGGGGTAACTGGGTGATGGGCATTAAGGAGGACACTTGATGTAATGAGCACTGAGTGTTATATGCAGCTGATGAATCACTAAATTCTACCCCTGAAACTAATAATACACTATGTATTAACTAAACCGAATTTAAATAAAAACATTTTTAAAAATTAAACATAAACTTACCATACAACTCAGTAATCCTACTCATAGGTATTTAATAAAAACGTATGTTTTTACAAAGTTTTTTTCCATGAATGTCTTTAGTAATTTTATTCATAATAGCCCAACCTGAAGGAACTCAAGTGTTCATCAACAGGTAATGGATAAACAGACCATTCTATATCCATTCAATGGAATACTGCTCAGTAATAAAAAGGAATAAACTACTGGTGCTCACAACAATATTGATGAATCTCAAGTGACCTATTCCAAGTGAAAGAAGACAGACAAAAAAGGCTACATATTCTATGATTCCATTAAATGAAAATCTGGAAAAGGCACATTGTAATGAAGGAAAAATCAGTGAATGTCTAGTATTTGGGCTAGGAGTAGAGGAAAAGATTGAATGTAATGGGCCATGAGGGAACTTTTTGGAGTGATATCTATTTTGTCTAGATTGGGATGGTGATTACATAATGGCATAAATTTATCATGAATCATTGATTTGCACAATGATAAGGGATAAATTTTACTGAATGCAAATTATAGCTCAATAAAAGTGATTAAAACTTTCAGAAAAAAATAAGAAAAGATGAGAACAAAGGAGTCAAATAGAGAATGTGGAGGAAACAACGTGGAGCAGGGACAGCTTGGCAGATGCTGATGGTGGAATGAGGAGGGAAAAGAGCATTTAAGTATTTAGCACTCACTCCTAGTCTGTTTTCACAAAAAGAAGAAATGGCAGGTGACAAGGAGTTATTTCCCCCAGAATGACTTTATAGCTGTCCTCATTTTTTGCTTCTTCTTTCTTCTCTTCTGCCACCTAGAGAACTCTGGCCTCTCCTCTGACTTCTCCCTCCAGGTCCCATTATTTCTTAGAGAAAGTGGAGGTGAAAGTCGATGAACCATGGGAACATGGCCCCAGTCTCAAGGCAGTAGTGGGATCCCAACTCCACTGGCCTGCAGTGTGGCAGGAAGGTGACTCCACACTGACTATGTAGCAAGCGCTGCAGTGTAATAACATAGTTTTTGGGAAGCATTTGTTTAGAAATTTGCCCCTCCAAGTGCCTTTCTCCCCAAGATGAATGATTTGTGTTGTTTAGTTGAGCACAGAAACCTTGGGATATTTTACGGAGAAGAGAAGCCCAAGTTGCTTGATAGACATGGAAAGACTTAAAACAAATCTAAACGTATATAAGAAATGAATATATACACCTTGGGTACTTGCTTGAGATGATATTGAGGAAACTATTGTTTTGCTAGTGCAAATAATACTCAAAAATTAATGCAGCTTTTCAAAGTACCTTAATTGATAGAAAATTTCACATTGTTCTAGAGCAGATTTTTGTTTTCAAGACCCTTGTATACAATTAAAAATTATTAAGGACCCCAGAGAGCTTCTTCTTCCTCTTCTTCTTCTTCTTCTTCTTTTTTTTTTTTTGGTTAAAGGGATTCTCTCTACTGGCACTTACAAAACTAAGGATTAAAACTAAGAAATTAAAAATATTTATTTATTAGTAATTTAAAAACACATGACACATTAATATAAATAAAATATTTTAATGAAAATAGCAATTTTCCAAAACAAACAAAATTTTAGCAAGAAGAGCCAATGTCTTCTTAATACTGCCTATGCTATGCTCATCTGGGAGGATTTTGGACGATGATCTGCTTGGATGGGAAAGAGCTCTAAATCAGATTTTTAACAGTCAGTTATAAGAAACCATTTGCCTTCTAAACTCTTGAAGTGTCTTCATTAACTCAACTACTTTGGAGTTTGTAAAAGAGGCATTCTGAGTATATAATTGGCCCAGAAAACTGATTTTTAAAAATTCAAATTGCTTTAATAATAACAGTCTTGCACAAAAGAGAGCATGTAATACTGTTCTTTAACCCAAAGGAAATTTCACAACCAACATTGATGGTATTTTCTGAGGCCAGCTTTAAATTCATAACATTTTGGCAAGTGGAACAATATGATAGTCACTGTTCTAGAAATACATACTAAGATGGATGTCACCAAACCACCAATATTCCCTCAAGTCAGAACCCTTTTTAACACTTTCTGAGACAGTAGGTTGTCATTTTCGTGTTTCAATTGAAAGTTTCCACCTTCGCTAACCAAGTTAGAAGTTTTCAAAGTTAAAAAAAAAGACCTCATGAAATATTTGCAGGTAAGTGCAGCAATAACAGTGAATTCTGATAAATAAATTATATTTTTCTTTAAAAATGAATTATTCTCTTAGGAAATCGCATTGACAAAAATAATGTTTCCATGTCTAGTGGGTCCAGGAAAACCTAATATGCCAGGAGGCTATGATCACCATAAGAAGAATTCAGAAAGATTATAATGGATTCAATATAAGCCTTTTCCAAATAGTCCAGAATAGGAACACTGCTTTCTCCAAAATAATGATGCTCTAAGTTGTTTGTTACTAGGAAATGTGATTTAAAATTAGAACAAAAGATACAATAAAAACCATTTCCATATGATAAAAGTGGTTCTATATACATCTTACTGGTTTCTGTATTTACTTAATGACAATTATTCTTCTTTCTATCTTCCATCATGTCTTCCTTATATCCCCACATGCAACCATTAGGAAGACTTCAAGTGCCAAGTCTGAGATTCACTGGGCTTTGTTGAGAGGAGGGATGAGCTAGTGAAGCAAATAACCATGCCATCATGCCTTTTCTAGGTTCATCTGATTCTAGGTAATCCCAGAAATTTCCTATTCTAACCATGATAAGCCATGGGAGTAAAAATGTCCACAAATGTGGTCTAGAGGAGCCTTACAACATTTTATTTATTTTTAAAATTAATTAAATTTTTGTGTTATAATTAATAATTATTTATTTTAGGAAACCTGTGGGGCTAGGTTTCTGGGTTTAGCTCTCTTCTCGCTCAGCACAGAACTATGTGCTGGTTCAGGAATACATTCAGGAATACAGAAGGAATTCAGGTTCTCTGGAAGATTTTGGGCTATGGTTGCCAGATAAAATACAGACAAATTTGTATTTCACTATAAAATGTAGTTAAATTAACATTTCTGATAAATAATGAGTATTTTGTGTGTGTGTAAGTACATCCCAAATACTGAAATACTTATACTAAACATTATCTGTTGTTTATCTGAAATTCAGATTTCATTAGGTGTCCCCCTTTTTCCACCTTACATCCAGCTAAACTACTTTGCACTGAGGGTGTCCAGTGATGGGCTGGATCTTGCTATTGGAATAGACTATCTGGGAAAGTGATAAAATCTAGTGAGTATAGGCACTGCCTTCATGTCGTATAGGGATATGGAAAAAATAGTACATAGGGACACTGGAAGATGATTATTACATACTGGCATTAAATTTGATATTTGCTAAAAATTAAATTTGCATTTTGTGCAGAAAACTACCTGAAACTTCACTCAACATTATTATTAAAAATAGGATGACCAATTACCAATACCAAATTTTAATTGAAATATAAGAATTACCTCTATTATAACAACTTCGGTTGAAGAGCTCAAGACTTATGTAGCTGTGTTGGGGCTTAATGAGAAGAACATGGTATGTACCATCAGACAAGGTTTGAAACGTGGCATCAAACTCTTCACCATCCTTGTGTCTTGACTCCCACATCTATAAAGTGAGCTTAATTTAAGCCTAACTGAAAAAGGGATGGTAGGTATTAAAATTAGATAACACAGATAGAAAACTTGTATGGTGCTTTTTTCCCCCTTAGGAATGGGAATTTTGATATTAGTATCAAAAACCTATTGAACCAAATTGGTTGTTTCTCAGCCATATAAAAAATGGGACCTCTAAGTTTCTCCCTTCTTACATCTTTTCCTGCAGCACCTCAGCCTGATTGATTTCTCAGTATCTTTTATCTTCAAAACCACCATAACATTATTAAACTCTGAGCATTTTTTGGAGGGGGCTGCTGGGGGTTATTATGGCTCAGGGATTCCGTGGCAGTTGATGGTTTAGGGAAATGACTCTTCGACACCTAGGAATGTCAACGAACCCGTTTAATGATGAGCAATATCTGGCACTTAATTTTGTTTAATGAGAGAGCCTTAGTTTTCTTGTAAAAAAAATGCTTTGTACTCCGCTGACCTCATAATTTAGCGTTTCTATGATTAAGGCATACTTATTTTATATCAATTCTATCTTCCCATTGAAATGTGATGGAAAGAGACTGTGTGTGATTACTGTGGGATGGTGTTTTAATAGCTATTACTATTATTAATGTATAGCAAGGCTAACAGATCAGTAGATGACTGCCATTAAAAAAGATTGTTATACTCACAGCTCACAAGAGTAGGGAAGATCGCTGGCCACAAGGGGCACATGGGGAAGCACCAGCGTTGATCAAGAGATTTATGGATTTATGGAGACTTATGGAAAGGGGACAAGAACCCTTGTGGTTTCCAAGGGGAAGAATGAATGAGGCAGGGCCAGCAGGTTTAGGATTGATTAATTTAAATAATATTAGTGGGCTCTGGGGCATAGGGGCTGCCCCTAGCTGTCAGTACCTAATTGTCTCTACCAGGGTGATTAGGGAAGGTGGGGAGTGGCTCAGAGTGGATTAAGGCCATACAAAAGGTGGGTGAGGGTGTGTACTCTGGATGGCTCGGTTTGCATTTGAGAAGTGCACTCCTGGGTGAGTTGTTTACTATCTCTAGTAATTCACTAACCTTGGGAGGGGAGTCCCTGTAGGGTCAGCAAGGCCCTAGATGCTAAAAGTATTAGGATAGAGAAAATAAAAGATATGGTCAATATATAGAGAGAGGCTGGATATTAACAGCATGGTTATATATCTTGGTTCTGCTAGCTTTTAAAATGTTTTTTAAGAGAGAGCTTATCTTTAGAGATAAATACTTCAATTTTTACAGATGTCTTTGATTTTCTTTGAAATAATCCTGAGTTGGAGTGGGGAGTAGGTGTGGAAAATGTATTTATGCTCCATTTTGTTCTAAAAATAATCGAGGATGATTCTCTGCCATTAAATGATTGTACAGTGTTTTAGTCAGTTACATTAACTTTATGAGTCTCATTTTCCTCACCTCTCAGATAGGAATAGCAATATTTCTCTCACAGGTAATATACTAGAGAAGACTAAAATATGGACAAAATTCATATTATTAATAATGTGTGGCCCTGGGGAACATATTATGTCTTAATGTCTGATGTGCCTGTGTCTGGTTATGAACTAATAAGAACATAAACAATCCACTTCAACAAGCATCCAACTCAGAAGCAGGACTGTGGCTTGGTCACTGATAATCTCATTATATATTTGCACTTTTATCAACGTCTGCTTTCCTAAGTGGTGATGACTTTAAGTTTCTTTTTAACTAAGGAGTGCAGCTGGTTCAGTTATGATATCAGGCAGTAATTTCAAACTCTTTGCCCTCTATTTTAACACTGGTAAATATGCATTTTTGATTAATGACTTGTTTTTCTACGAGAAGGTACAGATACTAATGTGATAGTCGTGTTGAGGTGGAGTCTTATGTAAGAAAGATTCCCTATTCCCTGAAAAGGAAACACCGTAATAGAAAAACACCTCTCTAGAAAGGAAACCAGGAAGCTTAGTGAATGCAAAGCACTTTTGGAGGATCAGCAGGGGGCACTAAGATTCCACAGCAAAAACATCCCTGCAGCTTTCATAAATTATTTTTCTTTTGCCTTAACTCTGAACTGATAACACCATAAACTACGCTTTTTTAAAAATCTTCACTACAGCTGATAGTGTATCTTTTCTTTTTAACCCTCAAAGTGTAGGTGCACTTAACAAATTTCTCTATCTACCAATTAAAAAAAACCCTTCTGATTAACTCATCTGCATTCTGGTTTGCTCCTCATTCAGCATTCAAATGCAATGCTTTTTTCTTCC
Source organism: Potos flavus (assembly GCA_028534135.1). Taxonomy (NCBI): domain Eukaryota; kingdom Metazoa; phylum Chordata; class Mammalia; order Carnivora; family Procyonidae; genus Potos; species Potos flavus. The sequence continues at coordinate 176,454,186 of CM052898.1, read as the reverse complement.
CTTTGACAAACACAGAGTAATTAGAATTTTTCACAGACAAGTGATTACCTAATAAATGACCTTCTGAAGGCAGCTCTATTAAAATGGAGCAAAAAATGTTTACTACAAGTGGTGGCCAAGAAGGAAGGAACAGGGACAAGACAAGTTCTGCATAACCAACAGTTTCTTCTGCTCCAAGAATAATGAAGGCACTTACCGGACTAGCAGATCTGCATTAAAAATAATTATAAGCCTGACAAGACTCTAAACTATAAACACAAATTATGATTGGCTATTGTAACAGTTCATTAATTCCATGGGAAGTCCAAGGGTAAGGTAATAATACTTATATTCACGTGAGACATCGGCAAGTAAGGAAAAAAATCAGAATGTATGAACTAGGGAAGGATGAAAAGAATACTGATCAATTTTCATACGTTTTCTCTGATTCTAGCACATTTAAAGAATGAGAAAAAGTATGAACTCTAAGTGGAATATCTTTGAAGTGTATTTTTGTGAAGATGTAATTTTTTATAAAACAAATTGCTGCAGGATCTTGGAATAAAATATTGGATATGGTCACATATTTTTCCCTGTACTCTTGTTCGTAAACCCTTATAAACTACTTAAAAATATAGCCTTTGCTTTGGGCCATACTGGCCATGGCTTTAAGTAAGTCGTAGATTCATAGTCAATGACCTCAGATCATAGAATTTTAGAGCTCAGAGGAAATTTGTCAATTATTTCAGCCAATCCTTTGATTTTATAAATGAGGACTTTGCGGGTAGAGAAAGATCACTCAGAAAGCTTTATAAACTGAAGTTACCACCCACCACTGAAATGGTGACATTGAGTGGGTAGTAAAGTTCTAGGTCCTCTCCTGACTCTAATGCGGTCTTTGCCATGTTGCCTTTTTGTTACAGTTTATGTGTGTCACATATCCATAACAGTTCTCTCTCTATAAAATAGTTATATATACACTATGTACAACTTATATATGTTATTATATAACGCATGTGTATATACACATTATATACATGAATAATATTATATAGATACACAATATATAAGTGATATATATCTAGATATAGATGTACAATTTCAATTTTAACAATTCTGATAACAACATGATCCCTAAGGAAAACAAGTGAGGGTTGACTCCACTTGCATTTGGTAATTTCCCTGGACCTTGTAAGTAGAGGATGCTTTAGACTAAGTCACAAGAGTGAATATCCGGGACCATTAAGGAGTGTCCAAAGAAATGAGCTTACCATTTATTGTTTTCCCTATTGGTACAATTGAGATTCTGTTCCAGAGAAATCATAGAAAGAAAGGGGAAGACTTCCAGCAGGAGAGAGCTGCTTTTCACTAACACTGACATTGCTACCTGAGAATAGCACAGTGAAAGGTGAACACCTCAGCTCTATAAAGTATGGAACTTCTCTACCAGCAGCGTAATTTGGAGTTGGGTGCCTTGCTTGCACTTGGCTGGTTCAGCCCATCCCCTCCCCCTTCTCTTCAGTATAATTAAATCAATTTTATTAGGCAGGGTCTGTGATGGCTCAGTGTGGCTGTGTTAGCTGCCAGCGCAAATGGTTTGTGCATTACATTTCATGCTGGTTCTCTTTCTATTAACAAAAATGGAATTTTCAGGCTTTATCACAAGATTAAACTCCTGATAGAATTAAAGATTGTTGATCCTTTCTAGGCAATTTTTCTCCTAGGGACCACTACCCTGGAAACCGGAGCTCCAAACCCCAGTTACTCCAGGGATGCATTTTTCTCTGCTCACAGGGAAAAAGCATCACGGAGCATCTCTGAACTGGGCAGAGGAGGTAGACAATGCACAGATGAATTCTTTGAAATAAATGAAAGAACCTTACAGAATAGAGTATATAACCACCTCAAAATACCCAAGAGCAACACAATAATAACTGTGACTCTGGGGACATGGATAGTTGAGATTTCTTATGAAATGTTAAAAGATGCCTTTTAACTTTGTAAAACAATGATTTGTTTTTCTGTTTGGGAATTGAAGATGCAAGCAAACTCTCTTCTTAGTGGCCTAGGCATTGGTTTTCTTTTATCTTGTAGCAAAAAAATTCTTTCAGAAACACTAAAGCATTGGGGTACTTGGGTGGCTTAGTGAGCTAAGTGGCTGCCTTTGGCTCAGGTTGTGATCCCAGGGTCCTGGGATGGAGCCCCACTTCGGGCTCCCTACTCAGCAGGGATCTTGCTTCTCCCTCTCTCTCTGATGCTCCCCATGCTTGTACTCTCTCTCAAATAAATAAAATCTTTTTTTTTTTAATTTTATTTATTTATTTGACAGAGGGAGAGATCACAGGCAGGCGGGGGCGGGGGTGGGGTGGGTGGGAGGGAAGCAGGCTCCCTGCTGAGCAGAGAGCCTGATGTGGGGCTTGATCCCAGGACCACGAGATCATGACCTGAGCTGAAGGCAGAGGCTTTAACCCACCGAGCCACCCAGGTGCCCCAAAATCTTTTTTTTTTTGATAAAAGAAACTCTAAAGCATTTCTTGTTTGTTCATTTTTGCCACATATTTTGGGGTGTCAGTACATTTTTGTCATGGTTTATCAAAGGATTCAAGAGTCCATGGCTAACAGATATAGACCTTAATAAAAGCAAAAGTGCCAACTATTCATTTATCAGACAGGTTTGATTGACATACTATATTTATTTTGACATATTCTTTACAGTGGATTAAAGATGGTAGTTCAATCTGAGAAAATGCTTCAAATGCTCATGCTTAAATATATGTTTGAAGAGGTATATTATTTAATGCAACTTGTTAAGTGTAAGGTTGGTAATCTCAATGAAGACTATTAATTCAAACATTTTGTTTTTAATGAATTATTTTTTTCTCAAAGAGCTTAAATGTGGGCCTATGAATCTCTGTCAGATTGAGGAAATCTCAGTTGAATCTCCCTGGGGTCCTTCCTCTCCCTCTCATCTTATTTCTGTCAAAGTGTAAACTAATATATTAGAAAAAGGGAAGATTGACTGATACCTGGTATGTATATTCACTTTTCACATAACTCCATGTGTGGGGTTGGAGTGGCCAAGCGATTTGGCCAAAGTCACGAGGTAGTAAGTTGCAGAAGTAAAATTTGAATTCAGGTCTATCTGATGTCAGAATCCATGCTATATTTTCCCCTTTACATTATACTTCCTTTTATGTTCAATTCAATGAGACAATAAATCCTTTAAAAAAAAAAAAGGAAGGATTTTATAAAACAGAAATTGCCCCCATTAAAAAAATACCTATATATTATTTTTCTAAAAACTCCCCAAGACCCAGGGTCATATTCCAAACAATCACCAGAATGATATGGACTCACATCAAAGCTAGTAGCATGGAGAGGCTTTGTGTGTGTGTGTGTGTGTGTGTGTGTGTGTGTGTGTGTGTGTGTGTGTTTGGTATTGAAGACACACATATAAAAAACTGACAGTGTGACAACCTTTCTCCTGTTTTTGGTTTTGTTCCTTGACTGGTTTCTAGCCTGGCTTTCTCTGGTGTAAGTTAGTCAACAAAATCCCTTTGGTTTTATAGGAATATGGACATTGAAAAGATGTTGTAAACGTATTAGAAATAATGGTAGAGAGATGCAATTGGGTAATTGCAAAAATGTTTCTAATTCTTCACTTGTATAATGCACCTTGCAGTGTGACATTGCAGCTTCTTCCATCAAGACATGGTACCTAGGTCTCCCTTCTTGGATCTAGGATAGACTTTTGACTTGCTTTTGCCAAAAGAATGTGGCAGAATCAAACTGGGCCAGTTCTAGGCTTAAGGTTCAAAATATCTTGCAAGCTCTGTTTGCTTTCTGCCCAGCTGCTGTGAGGGCAAGCCCAGACTAACCTGCTGGATGATGAGAGGCCAGTGACCCACTCACTCCTCATGCTCCAACCAATGTCCAGCCACACACACTAGTCATATGAGAAGATGTAGGCCACAGCTGACTTGTGCATACATACGTAAGCCCAACTGAGAACAAATGAGCATGACCCAGGTCAGCAGAACTTCCCAGTCAACCTGTAGATTCATGAATAGTAAGTGGTTATCATTTTAGGTCCCTTGTTTCTGAGATTGTTTGTTACACAGCCATAGCTAACTGATAAAGAAGGCTAAAGAGTAGAGAAACTGAGCATTGTGTAAGGGGGCAAGAGGATGTGGGCCATCCTTTGGGAAGCATAATGGGAAAACAGGGAGAAGAAGCAGAGACTTTAGTCCTGGAAACTAAGGATACAGTAAGTTGCAAATATAGCTCAATTAATTTGTGTGCATTGCTAATTCTGAAGATTAAGATAGTTACAAATAAGTATGCATACTTAAAATGGTAAACAACATAAAATCTAACATCCAGTAAAAAAATGTCAACAAATATTAGCATTAGACAAAAATGTTTGGCTTTCCCTGTGATTGAAAAAAAATTCACTCCTTTCATGTTACTGGAATTTAAGTGGTCTGGCCTTAAGTTTTTTCTATTTCCTGCCATCAGTTGTTTGAAATGGCTGAGTAAAGCAAATCATTTTGTTTTAGTGTATAAGCTTTATGTTACTATTCTCTTTGTAGTTGAAATGAGCAGTGGAAAATAGCCTTTCTGTGAAGTTGGTCTTTTAAAATATGCACCACTATTCCAAACAGCCGGCTAATTTTCGAGTTCATCAGATGTGTATTTATATGGTGAATGTATCTGTCACATAAACATTTTGTCAATCACCGCCTTCCTTCTGTTCTGACACAGAATGCTAGAGCACCATCTAAATGTGATGAATGTTGTGCTTGTTCCAAGTGAGAATTAATTATGGCAATGACAAGTGTGTTACCAAAGCTACCCATACTCTATGACAATACTTCGTTAACAGAAGCAGTCATGGAAATTTCACATAAAAAAGTCCACAGTTAATTTAGCAAACACTTTAGTTTGGACTTTAAAATTAGTTTATCCTTTGAATGAAATTTTTGCCTAAATTAATTTGGTCATGAGTCTGAGGTCTGAAACTGATCAAGATGAAGGAAATGGTCATAAGTTCAACAAGGAAATTATTTATTCTGTTTCTCTGTATCTTTTGAGACTGACTTTTCTTTTTCAGAAAATGTAATGATATACAGATAGGTTTAAAAACATGGTGGAAATTCAAAAGGGATTTAAAGATGATTTTTCCTGTAGATGCTATCCATGTACATTTGAACAGAAATAATGATAAACTAACATATTTGAGATGTTTGCAGTATGAAATTATAAAATGCCTAATGTATCTAAATCTTTACATTTTCTCTGGACTTATTTTCTTAAGAACTTATATACTCCTAGAAGGTTATTGTAAAGAGGATAACATTAGCTTATGAACATGACTGGATATAAGTATAACAAATAGAACACGTAGCCTGAAGGTAACAAATGTACAAACCGAGCAATTTAAAAATAAGTTTGGAATGACTAGAGAATGTTAAATCATAGCCCCAGAGGTCTCAATATAAAATGGCTATTCAAGCATTGCACACACAGCCTTGAGAACAGCTAAGATTCTACATCAGACTCTTTTTATAGACAGCACTGAATTGGTTTAAATAAAAATGATAATAATAATAGTAATAAATAGCATGTAAAAAAGACTTTATAGGTCAAGCACTTGGCCTACATTTGTCTTGACAATTTTTCAATATTTATTCTGAATATACATAATGGATTATGGACAAACCATGGTAAATTGTCAACATTTTACCTAAGAAAAATGGCCATTTCACGTAGTTCAATCTAATAGAAGTAGGGGCAAACAAATATAAAGGTGAACAGAATCCTCCACTTTTCCCAGACAGAAAGTAATTAGATGACTGAAAAAATGCTAGGTCTACTAGGTTAAAAGGAAAAATGGAAAAATGGAAAAAGGATAAGAAGCTAGACAGTGAAAATGTGGAATGGGGAGAATATAGCTTTCTGACCATTTGGGAAAAAGAGTGGGTACAGAATGAAGTGGGTGAGATTCAGATTCAAATTACCAGATACACTCAAGTATAAATCAACAATCTATAAATAAGTCGGTGTGATGAGTAATACAGAGGCAGAGAAGCCCAGCATAATGCCCTAACTATTCGGAAGAACATTCATAAATAATTTACAAATCTGTGTCATTGCATTATACAACAAGCTCATTATCAAGGCTTTTCTTCTTCTTTTTTTGTATCGTGAATTTTAATTTAATTTTACTTTAGGGGAAGAAAAATATATTTTATTATTAATTCTTTGAATAATATGAAACATCCGAAAAGTTGTTAATTTAACCATTTGGAAGTTAGGTGCCATTTTCTTTTAGAATAATTGATATAGTCACATATCTCCATTACTTTTTAATGAAAGGACAATGAAGGGAAGTAAAAGGAGGGCAATAAGAGGCGACTGGGTGGCTCAGTTGGTTAAGCAGCTGCCTTCAGCTCAGGTCATGATCCCAGGGTCCTGGCATCAAACCCCACATTGAGCTCCTTGCTCAGCAGGGAGCCTGCTTCTCCCATGCCTGCTGTTCCCCTTGCTTGTGTTTGCTCTCTGTCTCTCTGTCTCTCTGTCACTCTCTCTGTGTCAAATAAATAAATAAAATCTAAAAAAAAAAAAAAAAGGAGGGCAATAAGCTATCCTCCAAACTTGATATTATGTCTCTTATCCCTGAGCAAAATGAAGAAAAACCAACTTACATGAGGGAAGCCAAGAAAAGTCCCTGTGTGGGCCTGGTGATCTCCTGAAGCCACCATTTTCTGGGCAATAAATGGAAGAGTAACTATTGCATATTATTCCTAAACAAGATGGATCAAGTTCTTTGTGTTCATTCTAAAAATGGGAGGGGAACATATATTGTCTGCTGGCTATTGTTAAAATGATCTGCTTAGAAATTGTGTCTGTTTGCTTTCTATTTTTAATATGGAATAGAATGAAACCTGCCCTCCCCACTCCTTAGCATTCCAAAGTAGGTGAGTCATCATGACTCATAACTTCTGCTTAGACTAAAGCAAGAATATTAAAACCAGCTTTTCCTTTACTGAGAATTATAGATAAAACCCTCTGCTCCTCATTCACCTCCATCTTCAATATGAGCAAAGGTATCTCTGCCCCACAGACCAGATTTCATCTCTGATTGTATCTGCCTTCAGATGACATCCAAGCATTGGCTCAGCACCTTATTTGTTAAATTATGTAAAAGTTGAATTGAATGTTTGCTTTCTTGTGTCCCGAAACTTTGTCTCATTCTGAAAATGATAAGTATGATCTAGTATGGACAGGTAAGGTAGCCAAGTTTGACAGATCTGTGGTACATGAATTACTTTAGGATTCCTGTCAAACACTACAAAGAATGTGCAAATATTTTTTTGTGTGTACTATTTTAGTATATGTGCTGCCGAAGTGAGCACTTGTGTGTGTACTATATTTGTTTTTCTAAGAATGATCTGTAATATTATATCTTTAAAGGTATTTGAGATATAAATAAATAAGTAAAAAAATAAATTAAGAATGACTGATATAACGAAAATGGTAGGCCATCTACACAAGGAACCCAACATCATCACCAAAAAGAGACATTGAGGCATAGCAAGAACATACTTGATTGGAAAGTATCTGTAAGAATCAAACCAAACCAAACCACAAAAATAATGTAAAAAACCCCTAAAATGTAATCTATTGCATATTCTCTACGTGAAGGAAAATTGAAAAACTGGCCTTTCATGAAAAGTGAAAAACAATAATAACTTTTCAGTGTATCTCTCTAACATTTTAGTTAGAAAGAAGACTTTGACTCCATAACTCGAAAATTGGTCTATATGGTGGTCATTGCTTGATGATAGCAACATGAAGATCATTCAACTCATTCTCCCTTCTCTGTGTCCATACATAGCAAACAATATTCTGATAACAATTTGTTTTTCAATGTTGCTATATACCACCACAGGTAGATATATTACTACTAACAGATATGAGTATCTGTTTTCCTTGGTAGCTGAACTTCTCATTGTAAATTAATAAATCAGCCTCTGGCTTATATATCCTCCCATGAATTTGGTTAGTATCAATGTGTTCTATCTCAGCCCACTTGACCTGAACCACAAGTAGAATGGTCAAGGTCTAATAATTTGTGTTGGTAAAACTTACCTAAATTATTTTCTTGCTTTCCAAAAAAGGATGCAGTTATGGAACAACTGCTAACCAAGAAAGTCTTGTAATTGGTTTTTTCAAGTTTAAAATATCTATACAATTCACAATTATTAGTCAGTTCCTCAGATTTTTGAAGGGGCCTCAGAAACTGAAGATGACTTTGTAGATAAACTCATTGGATTAAAATTTGGAAACAATTTTTGATGTATACTGAATTTTCTTATAATTCAACAGAAACATAATCGAATTCAACAATTCAACAAATGTAAGGTGATTTGTTAGTTATCTAAGGTTCTACAAAACCCTGAATATAAGAAGAAAATACTATTTCAGTTGAATGCTCTGATCATCCAGGAAATGCCCTTGTATGAAAAAAAGTTTTCTAGGTTATTGAACATTAATGACTAATGGGTTTCTATATAGGAGAATATGTGAAGTAGCAAGGGAAGAGTAGACATGGGGTAAGTAAGCCTGATGTGGGAGCAGACAGTCAGGCATTGTGGCACCTGCATTCACCAGGAAGACATGAGGCCACATCATAAAGACCTTAGCACGGGATAGATGGTGGTGGTGGTCAATATACGATTTAAAAAATTCTTTCTTATGGGGATGCTTGGGTGGTTCAATCAGTTAAGTGGCCAACTCTTGATTTCGGCTCAGGTCATGATCTTGGGATCCTGTGATCGTGACCTGCATTGGGCTACGCACTCAGCAAGGAATCTGCTTGAGGATTCTCTCTCCCTCTCCCTCTGCCCCTGCCCTATTCTCCCTCTCCCTCTCTCTCTGTCTCTCAAATAATATCTTTAAAAAAAAATTCTTACATTTGAAGAGCAGATATAATAATAATGTAAAGGTCTTCAAATGAGAAATAAAGAGAGTAGTAATTCATTGTTAATAAAACTAATAAAATTTTTATTCTACTCATGTACATGTTTTTTACACCCTGATCTGATTCTTCATATATGTCAGCGATCTTATATTACCATGCAGAAGAAAGGTTTTAAGATTATGCCAACTCGATACCACCATAGTTGAGATGAATCATTAAAAATGTTGTAATTTTTTAAATAGGAAGATTTATGAAAAATGCAAGTAGCCTTTCCAGTACTGTTAAACCTGAGGGGCACCTGGGTGGCTCAGTGGGTTAAAGCCTCTGCCTTCGGCTCAGGTCATGATCTCAAGGTCCTGGGATCCAGCCCCTCATCGGGCTCTCCGCTAAGCAGGGAGCCTGCTTCTCCCTCTCTCTCTCCCTGCCTCTCTACCTACTTGTGATCTCTCTCTGTCAAATAAATAAATAAAATCTTTAGAAAACAAACAAACAAACCTGTGTCTCGGTCTCATTATGCATATCTCATCTATACCTCAGAATTGGCTACTTGGCTCCTGAAGATGAGAAAAAATTGTTCTGTAACATCTTGACTTAAAAACAGACTTATTAAAGTTTCTGTGCATAAATAATCTGTCAGTTTCTCAGGGGCATCACGGGAGAGAAATTTTTTGCATTGTATACATATAAGCAAGGTGGTGTGGCTATACTGAAGTGAGAAAGTTTTTTATGCTCATGAATAGTAATTTCCTAATTGCCTGCTTCATTCTGAAATTGTGTTCCATTTCATGTTTTAGCGCCAGTGACACCAAGGGCATAGTGGGTGGTTGGGGAATGATGATTTCCTGAAATGAACATGGAGAGGTGAATATAACAAGTCCTGGGGAAATCATGGGCCGGGGAATTAGCGTCTCCTGGAGTAAAGTGATAAACAATGAATGATTTATATACAATTGCAAAGATCAGATGAAGCCAAATTAAGAGCAGTGCTGTTGTCCAACTTACCCCACATTCACAAGGACTCAGCTAGACACCTCAGTTTAAAGCAGAGGGTACTATTTTGAAACAAGGGCTCTGAAGAGCCCCCAGAAAATCCTTGTTTGAAAAAGAGCAAAAAGATGGGAATAGACTTGCCAAAAAAAAAAAAAAAAAGAAAAAAGGAAAAAAAATCAGATGATTGATTAATCATTTATTTATTTGGCTATTGCATGAATAGTGACTTGATAGTGAAACTTTGTTTTATACACTAGTCCAGAACATTCATTCAGTCACTTCACAAATACATATTGAGTTGTTACTCTGTGACGTGGTTGCAGAGCTTAGGGTATAAACCTGTAGAAGGAAGAGTCTATGGACACCCTCATAACACAATGCCTAGCACATCAGCACATGTAGTAGTGTGTTATAAGATGATGATAATTGTGGTGATTCTGATGACAGAAGATGTTTAAAAATCCTCTTAAAATGCAATGTTGAAAAATGACACAAGAAAGAAAGTGAAAAATGAAGCAGCACATTTAGTTTTATATTATTTTGCAGAAAAGGGAATGATTACCATTGGGGCAAGATCATAAAGTGTAAAAATATTTTGCATCATCTTGAATAATTTATTGGTATAATATCTAATGTTGCATAATAATCCCTTTTATGACTATACCGTACTTAGCCATTTCCTTAGTGATCGTGATACAACATATATCTTGTTATATAAATCATTACCACTGTAAGGTTTAACTTGGCATAGATTCTCAGAAGTAAAATTTTGACTCAAAGGGCATGGTTAATTTTATGGTTGTTTGGGTAGGTAGCCCATCAAGCTGATTTCTAGAAATCTGCACCACTTGGAACTCAAGCCAGCAGGGTAAGGTGAAGACCAGCCCAGACCTAAATGAGTAAGAAGGGAAAAGAGAAGTTACACTCAGTATATATGTACTGCTCTGGGCACAATGCTTTCACACATGCTGCATTATTTAAATATCACAGCTACTCTGTGGAAAGTTTTGTGGTTGAAGTTAGGGCTTGAAAAAGAGCTTGAATGATGCAGAGCTTAGGAAAAGGAGAAAAAAAATGAGGAAGTGCCTTCCAGATGGCAGAAGCTCCTGGAACGTGAAGTTATGAATAAATACAGTTCTGCGGTCTTTGTGGTGACCTTGAAATAGCATCCCGACTCCCACTATGTGTTCTGAACCAATTGAAAAATAAGATGGTAATAAGGCAGCAGGATAGAAATGTGCTCCTTCTGTGGTCAAGGGTTTTCTAAAACTAAAATCCCCAAATTAATCAGCAAAAGTAAGCCTCTCCCTTCTAACCAGCCCCACTCCACTACCACTCCACTGGCGCAGGACTTTTTAACATTGAAGGCATGGACTAAAAAAGAAATGTGTGTTTCCTACAGGTCAGCTCATTCACAAGGGAGGAGAAAGGAGCCAGTCTGGGGGTGCCTCATTGTTCCTTCCAGCCGCAGCAATGGGCCAATTATTCCTCACTGGGGAAAAGGGATGAGTGAGAGCTTGAGGAAGAGGCAAGAATCCTCTAGCTAGAAGAGTTCCCTCCACACTGAAGACACAATCAGCAGTGGAGAATGAGTAGTTGACCTCTGACCACAGGGCAAGTTGGGCAATAGTGCAGACTGACCTGGTTAAGGTTTATGTGGGTATTACTAGAAGGCTGAATGTGGACCCTTTGAAGTACTATGCTGAGGGATCAGCTTTTGCCTTCAGAGATTTCTGGTGATTTCTGTCTCTTTCATACTGTAATTGTCTCTTTTGCCCAGCTTCTTGGATTCTATGCCCGTGGAGAAGATGCAAGGTCTTAGGTAATGATTCTGATTTATTTTGGACTGGGTCTTCCTCTCGGTGGCATTCGGTCTTTTATTATGTTCTTCCTCTGTGGGCCAAAGCCAACAAAACAAAAACTGATAATGAAATAATCCCATCATGGACATCATTCAAAACTATGGCTCAGAATTATGAATAGTTAGTAGCCATAGACAAAATAATAAAATTACCGATTTAATCTTTAGTGCAAGGTGGCAGCCTCTTGTGCCAGATCATTACTATTTTGCTCATTACCAACCTTCTTCTCTGACAAAAGATAACGTCATGGACAATTCAGTGTGCCCGTCACCTACAGTTCATAGATCAGAAGCACCGATGATGCCTTCATATTGGGTCCCTTACAGAGTCAAATGCAGGTTCTGTTTCAATCGATGACTGTAATTGCAGTAAAATGTCAAGGCATAGTTTTTATGCCAAAGCCCGGGATCTGGGCTGTAGGGCCTTGCTGCAACGCAACGTTCCCCCAGGCTTTGGGCGGTCCTGAAAGCAGTCTGGACAATGCATTCGTTAGGGGCCCCAGAACAGTCCAAATCAGGCAGCAGAGTATATTTTGTCTATAGATTTAAAAATACTGTTGTATTGAGTATATTTGAGCATAGTATTTTCCCAGAAGATTAAAAAAATGTTGTTCTTCATACCGGGAAAGCGACAGCATTCTTTCCTGGAGTTGTTCAGGGTGCCTCTTACCCTGGTGGGACAGATGCAGATGACTCTGCGGAGCCCGCGGGAGTCACCTGCTGCAAGGCCCGCTGGAAGGAGGACAAGGCTGCGCATGCGTATCTCTGCTCCGCTCAGTTCAAATGATGCCCCCCGCCCCCACGTCCTCCTTCAGTAGATGATAGGTTTGCCCACATTTGTCACCTTCCTAGTGTGATTTACATTCTCCCTGCTGGACTAGCCCTCATTCTGCTGCTTTCCCAGCACTTTCCAAATCTTCCTAGAGATCCCTGAGCCAACAACTACCCTCCATTACAGAACAGAAAATGGTTTATAAAATGTTCATAATTTGCTATAGAGTGTAACATTTTCTTTCTCTTCCTCTTCCTCCTTCTGATGAAAGAAACAATAAAACCGCATTCCTTTTAATCTCAGTACATTGTTGGAGAGAATTTTGCAGATCACATAGGAAAATGGCAGAGTCTGGGTGCACCATTGTAATATGAGAATTTAAAATGGAAATTTGTGCTAACGAAAGCTCTTAACATATTTTTTTTTCTATATTTGTGAGATGTGTACAGAGCTACAGAAACTGTGGCTACATGATAAAGAAACCCAATCTATACCCTTAACCTCGTCTAGGACAACCAGAAGTCCACAATGTTTTTAGTTAGGTTTCACATAATGTCAGGGAGACAAGACCAACCCCTGATCTTCACACCCCATCACACAAGAGAATTTGAAGGCCATTGAGCACTGAATTTCCCGTTGTACTGCAATTATAGGAACACCTGTGCTACCTAGCCGTGCACTGAGCCCCATGAAATGCAATGTTCCAGAGCTGTCAAAATGTCTCATTTCTTGCCTTTAATTCAGGGCCGTAATTGTAGTCGATCTGGTTATTATGTTATACTATGCTTCATTTATAAGCATACAGCAGAAGGGCTAATCATTTTAGATTAAATCCAGAGGGCTCCTGTAAACATTCACCTAGATCTGTGTACCTTTCTTTAAATAAGACTTACGGTATACTTGCAAAAGAAAAAAAGGGGTTTTCTATAAGGTAAAAAATAATCCTTAATTCATGAGGTTGCTTGAGCAGAACATGTTAATCAGGACTCAAATATGTGTTTTTCAATATATTCTGCTCTAAGGTCTGAGTTATGCTGTTCAAGCTCTGTCCAAACACAAGCAGTACTGAGAGTGGACTTTATTCACTAGCTGGGAAGGGGTAGTTGCAACATCTGAACCAATTTACAAGTGACCTTGGGAAAAATAATCTCAAGTCAGATCAGATATTTGGAAAGGATATTGTCGGATGGGTGACATTACTTATATGACCAATTAAAGAAGGTATAGAGATTTTAGATTATGTATTTAATAAATTAATTTTACTGAAATGAATACAATGCTTAAGAATCTAACACTCTGCTGGAAACTCCCCGAGAACAGATAGTATGTGTCATTTCCACATTTAATAGTTCTCAAGAAGATGGTATCAGGTGGTAAAAATGGCAATAAAAGCAGATTCCAAAAAGATTAATGTTCCACGATATAGGTTGTACTGGGTCAAAGATTGAGCTTTGGTTGTAAAGGTTTTCTAACACACATTTTGCCTTCCATGTATTCTTCTGTTTAGTGTAAAATTCTACTGGGCTAGGGGCACCTGGGTGGCTCAGTTGGTTAAGCATCTGCCTTCAGCTGGGGTCATGATCTAGGGGTCCTGGGATTGAGCCTCTCATCCCATTGGGCTCCCTGCTTAGCGGGGAGTCTGCTCCTTCCTCTCCACTCCTCCCCACTGCTTCTGTGTTCTCTCTCTCTCCAATGAATGAATAAAATTTAAAAAAAAATCCTACTGGACTATGGGTTTTTTGAGGTTGGAATTGTGCTTGCTTTCCATTGTCAGTTGGATCAGCAGATCATATGACACCCAGTAGGCCCTAAAATATGGGTGACGTTTGATGAATTGAAATAAGACTCCCATTTGGTTATTGAATATTTTTAGTGAAACTTTATATCTACAAATTCTCTGACACTTGACTTTTAGCATTTCATTGGTTTCCAACTGAATTTTTGGAATTGGCTTTTGGTGAAAGTTGAGACTGTGGTACATAATCACCATGGTACAGTGTTGGCAAGTTGCTTCCTGCTTGTCTCTGATTGTGAGGCCACGTTGTTCTGTGGCTGTGTTTATGCATCTGTTGCTTGACTAACTGAAGGGCAGATGCTGGGTCTTTCTCACTTTTTATATTTCCTGTCTGGCACTATTTGCTTTGCAAATAGTGGGTTTTTGAGCTTAATTAACTAATGTTTAACATTTTGGTTATGGAAGGTACTGTCGCTGTAGAATAAAATGTTTATTCTGTTCACTGATGAAGCTATCAGAGAACTTTTATGAGAAGATTTTAGAAGATGAAGCATAGAACTTTTAGAAGATAAATCATAGCCATGCATTTTTAAATTCTTATTTACTATTTTTTTTTCATTTTTTAGGTTTAAAAATATTTCCAACTCTTTTGTGTATGGTTTGCCAATATTATAAAAATGCTGTAAGATTCTTAGGAATGTTAGTCTATAAATTTAATAAATTACTTTGCAATATCACCATTGTATCAAAAAAAGAGTTAGACTCTGTTGCTTAGCCTTATTAGATCTTGTGTTATTTCTATTCTTAGGTCCAGTTCCAAACCCACTTATAAATGTGTCAGTTAACACAAAGGCATCAGTGCCTTGTACTTTATTTTTTTTTTAAAGATTATTTATTTATTTGATACAGAAAGAGAGAGAGAGAAAGAGAGCACGGGGAGCGGCAGCACAGGGAGCTGCAGCACAGGGAGAAGCAGGCTCCCCGCTGAGCGAGGAGCCCCAAGCGGGACTAGATCCCAGGGCCCTAGGATCATGACCTGAGCCAAAGGCAGACACTTAACTGACTAAGCCACCCAGGGACCCCATGCCCTATACTCTAAAAAATGGGCTTTTCCTGGTGCTCTACCACCAGAGAGAGTTGACACTTCATTAGAAATTGAACTTAAGATATTGGTTTTCTCCAGTTTTTTTTTTTTTTTTTTAAGCTTGAAGCTATTGGTGCAGTTATGGTGCTAGATCAGATTTTCTTTGTAATTCAGAGGCAATGAATTGATTCATATAGAAATGGAATCTGTGATATCAGCCTTATTTATGCCACTAATTGATCAACAAATTCGACTCTAAATGAGTAAAAAGAATAATTGAGCAAATGGAAATCATTTTTGCGAACATCGTGTTTACTTTAGACTTCCTAATGCTGTGGCAATTTTCAGCTGCATGCTTGGTACAAAGATCAATTTTGAAAGTAGCACCTGTAACATGACCACGTTATTATATTCATGTGGGAGTAAAGGCTCGTTATGCTGAAATGAAAGAGGTACCCCAAATATCCTCTAACTGAAGGACACAAGTTGGCCAGAAATAAAAGTCAATCCATGGGATGGAGAAATGATGACAACGTTTACACATAAATTTTATGTAATTAAATAAAATATTTGTAAAATACTTCTAAATTAAAATTAAAAGACCCTTGCTGTGTCTATGGGATTAATATATTATGTTGGATCAACCCTTCCCATTAAGCTTGGCATCTTCTTTCTCCTCATTAGGCAAATGTCATTTGTGCCATTTCTTATTTTCAAGTGTAGAGTAAGAACAAAGATAATTCTAGAGTCATTCCCGAAGCTATTTGTCCCATGAATACAAAGAACTATCAGATTTGTGCAGTGGCCATTTGAGTCAAAGGCAAATGAGACTAAGCCACTGTCATTTAAACCTTCAGAGGGTCCCCACTGACCTCTGGATAAACTTCAAGCATCATGGTAGTCAACTCCCTCCCATCTCCCCAACTTGTGCCTCTCTCTTCTGCTTCCTGTTTTACCAACCACTTTTCCTTGGGCTTCAGCCAGGCTGACCTATTTCCTAATTACCCAAATGTCTTACACTGACTGTCTTTTCCCCCTAGGCATTTGTACATGTTTGCCTTGCCTAGGGCACTTCTGTTCTATTTTTGCCTGGTTAATTCCTCATCCTTGAGGTCTCAGGCTAGAAGATACTTGTTCCAAGAGTAGCCTTTCATCTCCAAAGTCGTGATTGGTGCTCCTTGATGGACGCCCCTAGGTGCACCATTCTTCCACTGCTGCAGCACTAACTGCTCAATGGAATATCAATTGTCTCTTTACACCTCTGACTTTCTCACTTGATTTCATGCTTCATGAGAGCAAGAACTATGTCATCCCTAATTCTACTGTATTCCCAGTAACAAACACACTGAGTGCCTGGCAGTTAGAAGGCTCTCAGTAAATGCTTCTTAGATGAAGGAATGATTGAAATGCATTGAACCTGTAGAAAACTACATTTTCTTCTGAAAAAATTTCCATTACAGTTACAAGTGTAACTAGTTTAGCTTGTTAAGATACTTAATAATTGCTATAATTATGCTTATTTTTGAAGGGTTAAGAGTGAAGTTACTTATCTCTTTTATAGACATTAGTTTTTTCTTGGGGAGGGGGAGGAGGAGCAGAGGGAGAGAGAGAATCTTAAGCAGGGTCCACGTCCAGTGCAGGGATCAATCCCTAAACCCTGAGATCATGACCTGAGCAAAAATCTAGTCAGTTGCTCAACTGACTGAGCCACCCAGGCAACCTGACATTAGTTTTCTTTTAATGGATCACTAATGCTGTTTTTTGCAGTTAGAAAGGAAAAAAAAAAACCACTGCCATTTGCTTACGATTAGTACTCAATATTAAATGAGTAAAAATATGGTCACACTTTGCCTAATTTGCTCGCTTTTGTAGTTTGACATCAAAAGTCTATATATCTAAATATACCTGAAGGAGCTCCTTACCCAAAGTAGTCCCTCCCGTGGATGATTCTCCAGCTTTAGCTCCGTAGGCACCGTGATGGAGTAAAGCCTTATTACAGTTAATTTTGGAGCTTACAATAAATGAATATTTTTAAAACAAGACTTTTATTACAATTTTCATTGTATGGATTTCTTTTGTAATAAAGGGAATGGATATTTTTACGTAGATTTTTAAAAGAAGGAGGTGAGAAACTTACGACCATTCCATGACACCGTAGAAAAGGGTGTTAAAGGCCACTGGGATTCTCATATCATAATTTTGCATTAATGGATTTCTTTTGACATAACATTCTTTATATTAATTTGCCACTTCTAACATAAAAATATTCGTTTCCCAAATACTGTGATTTTATGGAAAAGAATATTAGATTGAAAATTCCTATTCCTTACCTGCCCTTATCTTTTGGGCAAAACAGGAATAAAAGGTAAAAAAATAATTCACCTAGTTAAAAAATAAATTATTTTGAATTTCATTTTTTTTTTTTGCCGCTGGAAACCTTACCCTGGAAGCAGCATTTGTTTAGCACCCCATGGGCCTCTGTCCACTCCCAACTGCTCCACATTGCATGACATTAGTGTCCTCAACATATACTGGGGCTCACCTCACCTCTCCCGGGGTCTCTGTCCATTGTTCTCTCCTCCATTATAGGGTATGACACACTTAGATTATTAGCAAGGGATTACCTTGCCCCCTAGGTGGACTGTGTTTCAGCGAATGCCGAGCACATAGTTGGGACATTTTGATGCACGTGGGAAGGTCAACCTGAATTCCTACATTCCCTGCAAGTTTACTTAAATACCTGTCATCTTTATCTTACATGATGATACTTTATAATAGAGTACCATTAATGGGAACAAGTAATGTAAGTTAAGTGAACTTTTTTATAGCCACTGTTTTTCACAGTATATCACAAAACTCTTTTAAAATTACTATAACTGAGATTTTAATTTTGTTGACCTTAATTTTGTATTCTCCTATTAAAGCATAGACTCATTGCTCTTATTGAAAAGAATTATCCTATTTTATTTTATTTCATATTTAAAAAGATTTTATTCATTCATTTGAGAGAGACAGAGAGAGCACTAGCATGGGGAGAGGCAGAAGGAGAGGGAGGAGGAGACTCCCTGCTGAGTTGGGAGCCTAAAAGGGGGTTCCATCCCAGGACCTGGAGATCATGACCTGAGCTAAACGCAGGCACTTAACCATCTGAACCACCCAGGTGCCCCAGAATTATCCTATTTTAGTGATCAAGAGATACTGCCAATAAATCAGTAACTGAAATTTTGTTTCCAAATGAAGGCAAGGACTATAGGATAAGAATTGGAAATATTCTTGGCTGAAATGAAACTTCTTATTGGCAAGTGCGACTATTTAAAATTGTCTGAAGTGAGTGTTTAATGTTTAGTCACCATTACTAGATAACTGGTATTTTGATATTACATATATATTTTAAAGGACCCAGGATGCCAGTTTTTTACATCGATGTACTAAATAAGTAGCATTTCTTGAGCTATGCTTCAGGGAACACTAGTGTCCTGAGAGCTGTTAATAGGTGTTTCGGGAAAAAAGATTCCTTCGGCCAAATTAGATTGTTAAATGTTGCAAGGTAAATCACCATGCTAACTATTCACAATATGCACTGGCATTTTAAAGGCTAGCTCTAAGAGCTCCCAAAGTAAAAAAACAAAAAACAAAAAACAAAAAACCCCAAAACCCTTTTAGCCATGTTTGACTAGTATTTCCTAAATTTCTTCTAAAATTTTTAGACTTAATGGTCAAATATTATTTTAATTCAGAAAATCACACAATTGTAGGGCTTAACGAATTACTCCTTCCACCACATCAAACCTCACCACTACCACCCCCACCAAAGAGACTAGTATCCTGACTTCTTTGGTAATCTATTTCTTACATTTCTTTCCTACACAAACAACACAGTGATTTAGTTTTGTCTTTATATGTATGTTTTTAAACACTTAAAAATCTCTCTCCATACAAATATATATATATATATATATATATATAATATGTAATGTGTTTAAGATTTGTAAATATAAATAATCTTCCCCCATTCCCCCCATAAAAACCCTGAGTCCACCTCCTGTGATGGGGACACAGATTTAGGCAGGGTTTCTACTTAAATTTATGTACCCCCCAAATTGCAGTTCTTTGATCCCCCCAAAACACTTTACCTCTTGAACTGGTTTCTTGTTTTTAGTTGATACTTGCTGGCTTTTTTCCCCCTTTGGCGACTCCTATTACTGGTTTGATCTTTTCTTTCTCACTTTTATTTGTTTCTTTCTCTCAAAACTTTTAATCTTTTTCTTCATTTCCTTTTGACTTTCAGAAACTTTCTCCATTTAATCTTTTATTTCTCTTAAGGTATTATCTTGTGCTTATTTGCTCTTGTGTTTCTTCCCATCTTTTGTATTGTTTTTATTTCTGAAATATTGTTCTTCTTTTTAAAAAAATTTTATTTAAATTGTAGTTAGTTAACTAATATATAGTCCAAACTCACTTCTGAGTTTCTCTTTTCTTCTGGATTTTTTTTTTTTTTTTTTTTTTGTAACGTGTATCATTTCTTAACGTCACTTTAGTCACTCCCTTAAAAATGCCTGTTTATAATTATCTCTTCTGTAGGCTTTTCTTTCGGGTGTGCTTTCATTTTATATAGAGATCGTATTCCACTCATTATTTTCTATTACTCATTTTTTGATGAAATGAATTTTGCTGAACTTTTAGGGTGGGAGTGAGTGCTGAGGAACTTTTCCGATTTCATTGCACTAAAGGTCTGCTTCTGATATTTCTATACAATCTTTGAAACTAGGCACGCACTTCCTGAGAACTGAATTTCTCTCTTCCTCCACTGTCATCTGGATATTTAATTCTTTGTCCTTTGTGTCTATTATTCCTATTCTGCTAATTTCATATTTCATTCCCACGTTTGGTTCTTGGTGTGGGCTCTGTGTTGAAAGGAATTTTGGCTGGTTAGTTTTGAGAGTTTATAGGACCTAGCCTATTTCCATGTTTTCATGTTTTACCCTGGACCCCTTATTTCTGCCTAATATATTTCGTGAGCTGAACAGAACTAAGCAAATGTAACAAAGAATGTATTATTAGTATTGTCTTTGTTGCCTTCCATCTATATTGGTAGCTGTTGGAGGACAAGAGATAAGCTTGGTTTGAATTTTATACACCCGTGATGTTGGGGAGGAAGGTCATTTTTCCTTTCACCCTTCTTTGGCTGAAACCTCCTGTAATAAAAGACAGATTAAGAGGAGAATACCAAACAAAAGTTTAATAACATATCTACTTCCTGGAAACATAAAATATACCCAGGAAAACTGAATAACTCTTGATAGGCCAAAGCTATCACCTTAAATACCATCTTCAGTTAACAGCAACAAAAAAAGATGTTGGAGGTAGGGTAGGGGAAAGACCTTTTGATGGGAGGTTACCAGGAAAAGCAAAATAACAAGTAACAAACGTAGGGTTGTTATGCAGATCTAAATCATTGCCCTCTTCCCCTGATAAGAATTTCTAGACATTTAGTCATCCTTCTTTGCTTGGTATGGAGCAGGAGATAGCCTTACAAATGGAGATTTCTTTTATAAATGTAAAGGTCTCCTACAAAAGTGCAACTTCTACTGTTTTCAGAGTCTCTCCGGGGTCTGCAGCCTCTCAAAAATAATCAGCCCAGATAATCAATATTTTGGGGTGGCAAATTTTTCTCCCCTTCAGTAGTGACCAAGACCAATAGTGACCCCTCAGCTTGACCAAACCTTAGGCAGAATTCTTCATCCTAGGTCCTGACCTCCCTTTACTTAGAGCATCTACTTCAGAACACTTGTATAGTTGGCCCTTGAACAATGCAGGTTTGAACTTCATGGAACCACTTATGTGTGGATTTTTTTAGATAAATACTGTACAGTGGTATAAAAGTATTTTCCTTTCTTGATTTTTTCTTATTAACATTTTCTTTTCTTTAGCTTACTTTATTGTAAGAATACAGTATATAATACATGTAGCATACAAGATACATGTTGATCGGCTGTTTATGTTATCCCTAAGTTTCCACTCAACAGATGGCTATTAGCAGTTAAGTTTTGGGGGAGTCAAAAGTTATATGTTATAGTTTTACAGCCTTGGACTGTTTCCAAGGAAGCCATGCCTTTGAAGTAGGATCATCAAGGAAGACAGCATCCCTATCTGTGGTCTCCGTAGGAAAGCAGGAGCCTAATTTCGGTGGGCACTTTACTCTAAGTTGTCAAACTATCTCTTGTCATGTAGATAGTGGCAAGCTTACTTTTCCTTTGGATAAAGGAAATTAGCAGACACAGTTGGACTTGATTCCTTGCACTCCATTTCTCAAAAGTCCGCCCCCCCCCCCCACCGCCACACTTTGATTAGAGCTGAGTGTCAGGACTTGATTGTGCTATCTCCTCTGTTGCTGCCAAGAGCATTGGGATAAAAGCTTTTGGTTTGCTCACCCCGTCCAGTGTGAGTTTTCTTTAACGATAATATTTGATGATAATAGGAACAATGCTAATGTAATTGGTAGTGTTACAAATTAACATATTGAAAAATTCGGTTGAGCATGTGTCTAAAACTTGGATTTTACAGTCTGCATGTTTGCTGTTGGTAAATATGGTGGGATTCTGTTCATACATATAAAGGGATACGGATATGAAAAATAAACCTTTGATCAAATGGTATATTCGCCCTTAGATGAAAGTAAGAAATACATCTGATGTTAGTTTGAAAGAATGAAAAGCTCTCAGTGAAAACTTATGGGCAAAGAATGCTGGTTTGAAAGAGCAACAACAAGCAAACAACTTTGCTGAGACTTGCAGGAAAGTATTTGTCCTGCACTCTTCAGACAGTTCAAGTAACTATATTGTTTTCACATAACACCTTTTCTTCTGGGAATTCCATAGCCCTCTGAGCTAACAAAGATTATTACTGCCATCTGGCAGGTGAGGAAAGTGAATACAGTTAAGTGTGACCTTCCAAGGTCACATCAGTTAATGATAGTTTGGTGCTATTTTCAATTGTTTGTAGACTTATTCAGTGACAAAGCTCATTTTGAAGGCAATATTTCAGTGTGATGGCTTGGGGAAAATCATTTGAACCGTTAAGTAAATAACTTTTTAATCCAAGGTGTAGGAAAAAAAATCAGTGACAAAGATTTCAAACAAGCCAAAAATGCCTGTCCTTGAGTATTAGAAGTCAATTTTCTAACTTATCACTCATTCTCATTTTTCAAAGATTTATTTATTTATTTGAGAAAAAGAGAGAACATGCACACATGGGGGAAGAGTAGAAGGAGAGAATCTTGAAGCAGACCCCCCCGTTGAACACAGAGCCTAAGGGGAGATTTGATCTCACCACCCTGAGATCATGACCTGAGCTCATGACCTGAGCCAAAACCAAGAGTTGGCCCCTTAACCCACTGAGTCACCCAGATGTCCCATCCTTCTCATTTTAAAATCATTGTTCTGATTGTTATTTCCTTTATCCCCCTATAGCACCTCCCTGATATGCTGATTACTTAATGGGTGTTTATTTTTGTGTACACAACTTGAGCATGTTTGCATTGTTGAATGGTTCTTCTGTAGTTTGGCTTTTAATTGAACTACAGATGTTAAACTCAGGAAAGTAATAATCATCTCATTAGATTCCATGAATGTGTTTGCAATGTAAAAACCTAAGAATTGAGGACATAAAGTTTTTATAGAAAGTGAGATATTATTGGAGAAACAAATGAACAGATATTCAGGCATCTTACAATAATTATGAAAGTTTTGTGGCAGCCAATGTTGCTCAGAAATTAAATTAGAAGGTGCTTTACAAATGTATTTGATTTCAAATTCTGGGAGGATTCATTATTACTGGCCAGATCTATTTTGTTTCAGAATGTGAGTCCTTTACCTTGTCATACTTATTTTGGGTTGTTTCAAAAGGATTTAAAAATTCTGAAAAAGTGGGGGTATCAGCTACACTGCCTATATTCATGATGTTTTAAAAAGCGTTCTTTTATTTTTAAGAAACTTAGTAGCTTTGCAATATATTTTGTTTCTTTTTCAGCTTGTATGATAGTTAACTATAATTTATAGTGTAGGTGACTTAGATTAGTTTTTTTCCGAAGGAGTTCCATAGAGGGATCTTTGAAGAAAGAAGACCAGCATTCATCAGAAGCCTTTGTGCATCATTGCAAATCCTCCTGACTCCACACCTTTTCCCAGAAGCTGCTGTAGCCACCAGTTTTGAGTAGGCTCTAAAGACCTTAAGGCAGATGTAATTAGCACCTCCCCTCAAACCCTAAACACAAATGTCTCACTGTGTCCTCTTTGGTCCTCTGACACCACAGAGTGGATGGTTTAGAAAACTCATTCTGTACTCAAACATGCCTATTCTGGAAATATGGTTGTAGGTGATACCTGTCAGGCCACCCTAGACCAATGAGGACTACAGTGAAGTCTGGAAGATGCATGATGGCCCCTTATATCTCTTCAAGACTCATAAGTCACTTCCTAAGCATCTCTGAAGATACCAGAGGAACCTACAGAAGTCACCCATACCAATGACAAATTTGTAATGAAGGTTTTATTAGTTTTTTCCTCCTCTGACCTCATACCTACTCCCCAAGATTAAAGCTCTGCTTTTGGATAGCATGCTGGATGAGATGTGCCCATAGATTCTTTGGCAGATGCTCTCATATCTTAGCCAATTCATAAAGTGTATTTATCATCCCAGAGGCTCTGAGAAGTCCTGAGGTAATAAACCTGTTTAGCGTTGTGAATTTTAGAATTTCTCAAAGTTAGAGCACCACAAACTCTACTTTCACCCCATGGCACCTATTTCTATCTTAACACTTTGAGAAAGTTGACCTAAGGATGAGCAATGAAAATCTCTGTTAAAAGCAAGGGTACTTTTGGGTGACCTCTAGCTCTGCTCCCATTTCAGTTTTTTATCAATTGCACCAAAACATGGGAAAGACTTGTCGTGTTTCTTACTCTGTTTTCAAGAAACAATCTGCCCTTATAGCCTAGATGTCATTTTCAAGGTCATTATCCCAAGGGCTGGTGGTTCTGGTTTCAGCTGTTACTGCCTGTCTCTAACAACTCATAAAAATGGTAATGCTTTAGATTAAATATTAATTAATCAATAAAAATAATACTTAAGTGATTATGCTGTGTAAGGCAGGCATAATGGAGAATTCTTTAAAAAACGAGATCATTATTTGCCTTCAAGAAGCTTAAAAAATTAAAAAAAATACATATATATACATATATATATATACTGTAAAAGTTGTGGTAGCCTTTTATTATATCCATAAATATCCTTTTCCCCTACTTCCAGACACATGGGAAGATTACACTTCT
The DNA here is from genome assembly GCA_028534135.1 of Potos flavus. Classification (NCBI taxonomy): domain Eukaryota; kingdom Metazoa; phylum Chordata; class Mammalia; order Carnivora; family Procyonidae; genus Potos; species Potos flavus. The sequence goes on along the minus strand of CM052898.1, from coordinate 176,429,453 downwards.
GTACAGCTCAATATTAGCTGTGGCAAGGGAGCTTCCTTTGACCAATGAAGACGAGAGGAAGTGACATGTGACACCCATGGGGGAAAGCATTTCATTTCAGATGTTCAGCTCCCCGGGCAGCTATTTCTCAGAAATCATGACAGCAGCAGTATATTTGAAGAAAACAGAAGACTGAAGCAATCAGGATGTAGGGATTGCATGTGGAGGAGAGCTTCCCTGAAGACTCACCTGGAACCACTGCAGACTTAACCTGAATGAAAAATTGCATTGGAATGTTACTTGGTGCTGCAGCTTGATTTAGCTTGTACTAGCTCATGTAATCCAGAGACTAAGAGAAAGAAGCAACTAGGTAGTCCTATTGAGAACTGCGAGGGGTCTGAGATCTTATCTTTCAGTCAAGCCCACAAGTTAGACAACTGCAGTCTAATGGATGCTGGCAGAAGGCACAAAACTCATGGGTTGGAGACAAAAGGGAATTGGACTCAAGCCAAGGAATCACTATTTGCACCAGCTTCCTGAGCCCCAGTTCCACCACAGGACAGCACAAAAAGTGGATACCTGTGTATGCTCATGGGCAGTGTTATAGGACAGGAGCTATGAGTTAGGGAGTCTGAATCTTTTATAATAGTTAGTGGGCCAGCTTGACCTTTGTCTTCGAGGAAGACATTATTGCACCAGAGAGTGAATATGTCTGATTGGTCTCCAAAGGGAGTCACCATCTCCTTCTTCCAAGATGGGCAACAGACCCACCCTTGTCTCCAAAGGGAGATACTATGTCCATCTTTCCAAGATTGTTCATATGCAAACTTGTTGAAGATAAAGTCTAACACAAAGAGAGTCAGTTCCTCTGCTTTAAAGATGTCTAGAAACATGGGACGCCCAAGGAAAATTGTCTCCTAATAGTACTTGAGGTAATTTCCAAGTAAGTTATTCATTTATTTATTCGTAAATATTCATTGGGTATTTAGTGTAGGACAGGTGCTCTTCCAGCCTCTGGAGATTGAATAACGAAGATAAAAAAGGTTTCTGCTCTCAGGGAGCTTATATTCTAGGGTGGAGACCAAAATGATAAATACAAGGCAATTATAAATAGTGATAATTATTAAAAAACAAAACAAAATAGGATAATAAACTGGAGAGTGACTTGAGTAAGAGAACAGCCAACGTTAAATAGCCAGGGAAGGTGTGTCTGAGGAGAAGGCAATACTAAGCCAAGACCTGAATGACAAGAAAGATCCAGCTAGGTGAAGATCTATGGTAAGGTTGTGCCAAACCACAGTGGAATGAGCTTCGCTTTCATGAGGATCAGGAACTCTGCTACTGTTATCATTACTACTACCTATTACGACAACTACTCTAATGACAGCAACATGGTGGATCTGTTCTAATCTTAAGTCTAAGGCTCAGGGAAGAAGGAAGGTGCTGAGCCCTAAGCAAAGAGCAGGAGGAGAAAGGGACATGAAAATAGGATTAAAATAATAGTAATTGCCAGAGGTGAGATGACAGTTTTCATGTTGTAGTGATGTCAAAGCTCTTCAGGAAAGGTGGATTCTGAGCAGGGTTTGAATAGGCAGAGAGAAGGGAGTGAGACTATGATGATGGTTCTGGAATCTTACAAGCAGAAATGATGGACAGAGGGAAGACCCAGAGCAGTGCAAGGAATGACCAGGGAAAAATTAAATGTGTATTTGTGACTCCATTTATAATTTAGGTTTATGATTGTGGAAGACTGGGCTAGAAAGAGGATTTAAAAGGATTTAGGAGGGAAACAAAATCTTTTTGAGTAATAGACACAGGATTCACAAGTCATAGAAGAATCTCCTCGTGGCAGAATTTGTTAGACGACATTGGTTTGATATGGAGGTATTAAGAAGGCCTGGAGATTTTGTTGAAGTATCCTTGAGAAAGCATATATAGGCAATTCTGAACTATTTTTAAAGGCTAAATAGTAAAGATGAAGTGCAGCTCAGAAGACTGCTCTGATTTCTGACACCTTTCTGGAAGGGTAAGCAACCTGTGAATTGTCCTGAGTAAGCTTTGCTCCAGAGCTACCAGAAGACAAATTTTGGAAAGCCACAAATTGATATGCTATACATTTTGGCTAAGGTTTGAGTTGGTGATAATTCAAGCAGGAATGTGTGTTACTGTTGAGCAATTGGTCAATAGCATGCTGACACAATTTTTCCATAGATCTTTCACGAAAAAAAGTCATGTACTGTATTTCTCTGGTCTCTATAAGTCTTCATTAAAGAAAAGTCTATATTCAGGGAAAATTGGAGGCAAAGACAAACCCCTATACTGTCTGTACATCTTCCTTGGAGATCGGTCTAGAAAGCGATTTTTGTTTTCTTGTCCCTCCAGCTCCACATCGGCTGATGAGAAATATAGTAATTTAACTAATACTGAATATAAATCAATGGTTGTAACAGAGAATGACCACTTGGAAGTTCATGAATTCTAGTATTATTTATGGTTTATATAATAGCTTTGTGGTAAATTAGGGATGGTTCTACTTATTTTTTTAAAAAGATTTTATTTATTTATTTGAGAGACAGTGAGAGAGCATGAGCCACGTGGGGGGAGGGGCAGAGGGAGAGGGGAAGCAGGCTCCCTGCTGAGCCGGGAGTCCAACTCGGCTTGATCCCAGGACCCTGAGATCATGACCTGAGCTGAAGGCATACACTTAACCAACTGAGCCACCTAGGCATCCGAGATGGTTCTGTGTGTTTATCACAAGTACAAAAAAGAGGCAAGAAATAGTAATCTTACTACTGTGAATACTTTTCATTGCTTTGGTATAATAATGTTAATGAATATCTCATATTCTCCCAGTTATTTGGACTCAAAGTATTAGCCTGGAGTCTCTCATTTCCATCATTCCACAAAATCCAATTTGTCAAAAGATTCTGCCAAATTTTCTTTCTTTGTATCACCCCAGTATCCTAACTCAGGGCCCAATAACCTCTTTCTGCAATTATTGTAATTGTCTCCCAGCTGGTTTTTCTGCTGAGATCAGTCCTTTTTTTTTTTTTTTTCTTTGTCATTTACAGAACCATCATTTTTTTCCTATAATGATTTTGATCTCAGGGTACCTGCCATTGCCACCCTTAGTAGAAACTTATATATCTATGTATGAAGAGGTTTATTATAAGGACCTGGCTCATGCAACTATGTAGGCTGAGAAGTCCAAGATACTTGGACTTCTTCCACTTGGCAAGCTGGATTCTCAGGAGAGCCGTTGGTATAGTTCCAGTTTGAGTCCCTGTTTGAACTGGAAAGCAGAAGAATCATGTTCCAGCTCAAAGACAACCAGGCAGAGAGAAAGATTTCTAGCTTATGCGTTATTTTTACCTTGTTTTCAATCAATAGATTGATTTGATATTGATTTGATTTCAATCAATAGATCGATCCCCACCCATGTTGGGAAGGGCAGTCTACTTTACTCAATCTACCCACTTAAATATTAATCTCGTCCAGAAACACCCTCAGAGACACACCCAGATTAATGTTTAACCAAACATCTGGGCATCCCATGGGCCAGTCATATCGAGTGGGATATTAATCATCAAACTTCCATGGAACCTTCCCTCATCTTTCCATTGGGGCTGCCTCACTTCTGTGAACTCCCACAGCCTGTGAAATCTGACTCCTTTTTACCTTTGTTCAAAGGCAGTGTATTAGTGTTAGTTATGACACATATTATCTGGCCGATAATAAGTACTTAATATATACTATTATTATTATTCGTGAGTGTGAATATTAATGTGAAATCCCAGATTCTCTCTCCCGCTGAGCTCAGAATACTGTGAAAGTTCAGCTTTGGTGAAAAGTTGCTAGAAAACAGATTGACCTTCTCTATTTTTGAACATTAGCCTAAGTGCATATAAATATGTATCCACAGTTTCTAGACCTGTGGGTCACAGACTGGACTTTTACTATGGGGGGAAGAGATGCTGCCTTGCCTCTAGTTTATGGGCAAACTCCTTCTGCTTTAAAATCATGCAGATTTATTATCATTACTCTATTTAAACCAGCATGACATCACTAGATAGAAAATAGTTCAAGTAAAACAAAAGAAACATGACATAAGATCCTTTCTTGTTGAATTATTCTGGTGATAATAGTCTTCTGTTCACTTGAGACATCACTTTCATGGAGGAGTACAGTAAAAAAACACTTTTAAAAAGTAAAGAACAAATCTATAAAATGAAAGAAATCTAGAATTTTTGCTGAATGTAGGCCACCAGAATACCAAAAATATCAAATCTTTAAATTACATTGCCCAGGGGATAATTTTATGTAGGAGAAGATTCTAAATTATGTTTCTGGACTCTTGGGATTTCAAACTTACTGGCATCCCAGTGTTCTGTAACCATATTTTTCATCTGTTTAGGTTTCGAACTTTGGCAAATCTGCATTAGCAGGTTTGTGTGTGGTCTTTTTTAAGGAATCATGTGGCAACTGGGTGGTCTTTAAGTGACATGAAGGAAGTATCAACCAATAGTTTCACGACACAACAACCATCAACAGGAGCCTGGCTTTGTTTTGCCATCTTTGCAATGAAGACAAATTTTAACTGTTTTTGACTTTGTGATATGTGTAGCAGCTTTTTTTTTTTTTTTGCCAATATTTAAACTCTCATAAATACAATTTAATAGGAAGTAATATAGTTTTACTCTGTTTGTTTCCTCAATTCACTACATTTTGAGGAAGTCTTAAATAATTTTGTTTACTCTTACACTGCATGCAATCTACAACCTTTGCTAGAATGCAACAAATTCTCAAGCTCTCTTAACTAAATCAGACTCTGAAGAAAATAAGACCTACAAAATTATCAGTATCTATTTTATTGATTAAATTAGCATAAAGGTACCCCATGATTTATAGGCACATTGTTATGCTCTTACAATAATCTTGGGGACAAGAAAGTTGTCGAGACTTCAAAAACATATTTATCCTCTATGCTGGTTTTATAAAACTAGAGACAGTATATATACCAGCCTTTATATGTGACTCCACCATTGCTATTGGGGATTTTTTTTTTCTTTTAGATATTCTTTTAAGGAAACTACTTCAAAGGTTCTCCTTAAAACTTTGAATCTGATTCTTAGAGCTACGATATCTAGTGAACTATAGATGTATGTTTTAATGATGAATTTTACTGACCCTAAACAAAATTTGACTTACAATCTTAGATATTAATTAAAAAACCTTTTGAGAACTGGAATTCAAGTGTTTTTATGTTTACACCAATGATGCACTGCAAATACAGCATTTGTAGTTCCATGATATTTATATTCTCATTCAGTGTGAACCAAAAAGTCTCCTCCTTTGAGTATGAGGCATTTTTAAGTTTGTGTAACTACCTCTCTTGTAATGGAAAACTAGGAGGTGCACTGCGCAGCATCTCCTTCTTGACATGGGAATGTTATAGTTCAATTCATTGTAACCCCAGGGGAGCAGGCCCAGCACGGTGTGATCTGTAAGCTTCCTCTCCACAAATACAGAAGAAATTCTCAGCTGCTGCACCGTAGGTGGCATTAAAAATTATACTTTCAGATCACACGTCTTCTGGAGAGGAATAAGAAGTTAGATCCTGAAGACTTATAATTATTTGATACCTTCTTGTACCCACTCATACGATCCATTCACAGCAGGAGACAGACAGCACAACAGACTCTATTGAACAGATTTTGCACCTAGGTGTCTTTCAGCGGGATACTGAAAACTGGTGCACGACTCAGAAACCTATTCAGATGGCCTCTTACAATAGTCCAGAGAGACAAATACTTGCAGTCCTCTTTTCAAACTTTTCTAAAAAAGATTCACACATGCAAAGTTTCCAATTTTCTAGTTATTTTTCTGTAACATTTTCCCGTGTTCAAATTGGAGAAAGGAAAATATATTGTCTGTGTTTTTGCCTCTAGTTTGGATGGGAGCCTATTCTCACATCTAAATATGAATTTTTTTTTCATCCAATTTACAACAGCAACTGTAACTATAGTCATGATTAGAGGAATAGCAGAGCTAACATTTACTGATCGTTTACTATGTGACAAGCACTGGTTACCGCTTTGCATATATTCGTATACATTTTCTCACTTAAATTTCACAGCTCCCCTACGTTTAAGGTTCTATATTTCACGGAAGAAAATTGAAGCTTAGAAAAATGAAGCACGTGGCTGAGATTCTAACACCAGTAAGTGGTAGTGGTGAAATTTGAACCCATGGTAACGTGTCAAAGCTCATGCTGTTAAACCCTTCTGCGTCCGTAATAGAAATCCTTACATAGATGAAAGTTGTGAATGCAAAAGCTAATGATATCATGTTTATAAAAAATGCAGGAGATTGGGGTGCCTGGGTGGCTCAGTCGGTTAAATGTCTGCCTTCTGCTCAGGTCATGATCTCAGGGTCCCGAGATCGAGCCCTACATCTGGCTCCCTGGTCAGTGGGGAGTTTCCTTCTCTCTCTCTCTTTGCCCTTTCTCCAGCTTGTGTTCATTCTCTCTCTTTCACTCACTCTCTTTCTCAAATAAATAAATAAATAAACAAACAAACAAACAAATAAATAAATATCTTAAAAAATGCAGAAGATGGAAGTAGAAAAGAATGGCAGAATAGTTGTCTGCTGAGCTTGACTTCAGGTACCTTGGTAAAAGGAGGATTGGTAGTTGGAAGCATGAGAGAAAACATTTATTAAGACCTTTTGATGCACTCATGAAGGAGCTCCACCAGTAGAGGCCCTGATTCAGTACCATCCATATCGAAGCAATGTGCACTTACATCTTACAGAATCATTGGAGAACAATACAGAATTATATCTTGCAAAAAGAGAGAAGCAAACATGTAATTAAAACCATTATGTTATGTTATTTGTGGTCAAAGAGGTTGTTCAAAGAGATGAGTAACACTGTCTTTTGTGTCTAATCTCCAGGCTTTTTAAAAAGATTTTATTTGTTTATTTGAGAGAGAGAGAGAGAGAGAGAGAGAGACTGCATGTGGGCATGAGTGAGGGGAGCAGCAGAGGGAGAGGGAGAAGCAGACTTCCTGGTGAGCAGGGAGCCCAATACAGGGCTTGATCCCGGGACCTTGAGATCATGACCTGAGATGAAGGCAGACGCTTAACCAACTGAGCCATCCAGGTGCCCCTAAGCCTCAGTTTTTCAATCATTACTAGACTCAGTTTATTTTTCTATAAGAAATGAGAAATAATTCCAACCTGAGAGTATAAATTATACTTTCTCCCATCATTATTGCATTGAAAATTAAAAGTCGTATTTTTCATGAGTGGGTAACACTGTTATCCAGAAAAAGTTGAAAGAAGCAGAGATTGGGGGAAAAAACACTGAGAAGTCCTGGTACTGGCAGTAATAATAGGATATCAGGATGAGTGACTTCTAGGTTCTGTTGGCAGGTACAGTTAGCTCAAATTGCCAACCTAAGAAACTGAATTACTACCTAGGCTGCAAACATATTACTTAAGTCTTAGAAACCCCACAGTAGTTCTGTGTGTATTGGGTATTAGAAAAGGGGAGCCACGAGATTTGTTATAATGTGGGAAATATCTCTCTTTCTCTTTCTCTCACACACACACACTCATTCTCACCTCATAATATATAGATGTAGGTTCCTGTATTATATTAAAAAAACAGAGGAAGGGGACACCTGGGTTGTTCAGTCGGTTAAGTGTCTGTCTTTGGCTCAGGTCACGATCTCGGAATCCTGGGATCTAGCCCCACATCACGCTCCCTGCTCCTCAGGGAGTCTTCTTCCCCCTCTCCCTCTCCCCTTCCTCCTGCTCGTGCATGCTTCTCTCTCTCTCTCAAATAAATAAATAAATACAATCTTAAAAAAAACAAAACAGAGAAGGAAACTGGAAGTTCAATGAAAAAAACTATATTTTGCATAAGGGTAAAAGCATATTTTTCTGGAACCCCTATGTTTTGGGTCAAGGTCATATAAGGACAAGCATTTGTCTGGGAATGGGGGCAAGGAAGGGAATGCAGAGAGGGAGATATTGCAAAGGACGTGAAGAAATTTTGGAGGATGATGGATATGTTCATTGTCTTGATAGTGTTGATGGTTTCGTGGGTGTATACATATGTCCAGCCTTCTCAAAATTTACATTTTAAACATCTGCAGACCACTGTATGTTGATTACACTTCAACAAAGCAGTTTTAGAAAACAATATAAGAACAATGGTAGATAAGCTGACTGCATTTCTCAGTCCAGCCTAATCTGCCTCTGTATGTGTAAGACACGGTTCATATGTGCATTGCTCTTGTCTGTGTTCCCCAATGACATTAGGGTTTTTTGTTCATATGCATGTCTCCCAGCTGGTTGAGTGGGCATTTTGAAATCTGAAAACTCTAGCACTTGGCTAAGTGAAATACATTAGGAGGTGTCATGTATTGTAACTGATACCACCAACCCCTTATGTTTATATGGGATTTCACATTTTCTCAGGTGCTTTTACATCTGTTAATTCATTTGTCACCCTCACGACATCCCATTGAAGAAATTTATCATATCCATTTCACAAGTAAAGCAACAGAAATTCAAGGGATTTAAGAGACTTCACAAAGTCATAATGTTAGGTGTTTACCACATATTTTTATCTACAGTTATGTTTATACAGATGAATTTTCCCTCTCTTATACCCTCAACCCAACAAAGAGCTGTAGCCTAATCAATAAAATTATTCATTAGTATTATGACTCTTTTGCATCTGTGTCCTCAAATAATATTTTCCATAATCTTTTTATCATAGCTGATTCATGACAATCAATTAACGGATGGAGAAAGTTCTGTTCTCCCACTTGAAGAGCTTGTCATTGTGACAGGTTGCTATAACAGAGCTCTCGTTGCCTTTTTTTTAAGCAATAACAGTGAACTCTTTGTCTTATAAAGGTGGGAATCCAGGAGACTGCACTTCATTCAAATAATTTCAGTACAGTTGATCTGCCTCTGTCTTTCTTTTTCTTTGATCTGCTTCCTTTTATAGACACAGGATGTGCCCACGGGATGTGTGCACGGGATGTGTGCACGGGAAAGTTGTGGTATCTCTTTACCTGTGATTCCGAAGGAAAAAAGGAGTTCTCTTTGCCTCACTATATCATTATTCACCAAAAGTACCACAGAGACCCTTCTCGCTTGGTCCTTAACTAGTATGTTTGTCCTCCCTCCATGATGCTGTGGGAGTATGGAAAAGGCTGCCCCTTATTTTTAAAAACTTTTAATTTTGGAATAACTTTAGAATTACAGAAGATTTGCAAAAATAAAACTGAGTACCCAAATACTCTTTATCCACCTTCCTATAATGTTACTATCACACATAATAACAAAATTAGAGAATTAATATTGATATAGTATTATTACCTAAAGTATAGGCTTTAGAGTTTATAAGTTTTTCCATTTTGTTCCATAATCCTTTCCAAGATCCCACACTGCATTTAATTATTATGTTTTCTTAATCTCCTCCAATCTATGGGTTTCTCCATATTTCCTTGTGTTTCATGACCATGACTACTGGTTATGGGTTTTGGGGAAGAAACGCAGAGAGGTGATATGTGCTTCTCTTTATATCATAGCCGAGTGTTTGTGATATCAACCTGAATTATCACTGGTGATGCTAACCTTATTTCTTCTTTCCATGCCTTTTTCTAGAGACCTGCAACTCTTTCTGTAAAAAGCCAGTTAGTAAATATTTTAGGCTTTGTGGGCCATATGGTCCCTTGTCACAATGACTTAACTCTGCCGTGTAGCAGGAAAGCGGACATAGACAAGACACAAACATGTCCCAATGCATGTTCTAACAAAACTAGCTGACCCTGCTGTTTTCATGAGAAGTGATCACCAGGCCAATGTACACATAAGGGGAGAGGAATTAAACTACACTTCCTGGAGGGAGTCATAGCAAAGAATCTGTGGACATAATTTAAAACTATCACAGTAATTACTAAATATTTTGAAGGAGATACTTTGAGGCTATCCTCTTCTTAAAGTTTCTCCCACTAATTTTTGCATCCAGCATGGATCTTGCCTGAGCAGTTGCTATGTTTTAATGGTGAGTTTCTATTTGCCTTATTCTTTCTACATTTATTATTTGGAATTCTTTTGTAAGGAAGAATTGTCTCTTCTTCTCTGTTTATTCGTTATTCCAATCATTTCTTTATATCAGTATGTCATCTTGGATATTTATTTTATTCCTTGAGAAATTAAGGAATTAAGGAAATTACTTACTTTACTATTCACATTGTTACAACTTTTGCCATTGGGAGCTCTTCCAAGTTGACTCCCACATTCCCTTGACACATGCTTACCTTTTGTGTTTTGAGCACTTCCTTAGTTTATGACACTATAAGATCTTCCAGATGCATCTTATCTTTTCCCCGCCCTGGTAGGAGTTGGCTATGTTTCTAAGGAGCACTGGTTCCTTTTATTGGAGAATGGAATTTAAAAACCAATACCCAGAGTGAGGTGTGCTCACTGCCACGCTCACTGGAGTGTCACTGCTCCTGGGTCCTTTTGGTGGATAAAGCTAGGAAGCTGTTAACATGTTTACTAATTCATGCCTAAGCATATATCTGTGTTTATTTTTATATCTATTTATTAAAATAAACCTGACTTCATAGTGATATATACAATTTCAATCTGGAATCGTGGTTTTATTCTAGCATTCTCATTTTTTTTTAACTTGTAACTTCTTTCTCCCATGATGAGAAAAAGAGCTCTTGTATATGGACATAGGAAGTGGTTTCAGAATTTTTAATATGTGGTCCTATGAGAAATAATTTACCACCTGGAGTACAGTGTTTGTATACAGTCCTGTTTGTCTTTAGACTTAGAGTATTGAGTCAAAATGTTATTTTTCAAAGCAACTTAGGAAATGTTATTCTTTAGCCCTTTTGTGAGGTTATGTCATGCACGCAGTTATATTCATCTGTCACAGTTTGCATTCTTTCTAGTGTTTGCCTGACATCCTGATTGATTGATGTTTTTCAAATCTGGATACAGTAAAATTCACTATTTGTGATGTACAGTTTGTGGCTTTCATGAATGTAGAGCCATGTCACCACCGCTCCAGGGCCATACAGGACTGTTCCATTACCTTAAGAAAGCTCTAAATGACAGCATTTCTTTAGTCTCTACCCCCTGGCAAACACTAATCTGTTTTCTGTTCAGATGGTTTTGTGTTTTCTGGAATGTCACATCAACAGAATCATACCATTTGTAAACATTTTTCATCTGGCTTCTTTTACTAAGTAAAACACATTAAAATTCATCTATATCTCTAGGATGGTTGGGTTACGGACATTGTGGAGGGTGTGTGCTATGGTGAGTGCTGTGAATTGTGTAAGACTGATGATTTACAGACCTGTATCCCTGAAACGAATAATACATTATATGTTAATAAAAAAATAAAAAAAATTCATCCATATTTCTGCATGATTCTAGTTTGTTCCTTTTTCTTTCTGAATAATATTACCTTATGAAATGTTCCACAAATTGTCTGTTTATTCACCTGCTGAAGGATGGCAAGGTTGTTTCCAGTTTTTGGTGACTGTGAATGATGTTGCTATAAACATCTGTGTACAAATTTTACATGAACATAAGTTTTTAATTTGCTTGGGTGAATATCCAGGAGCGAGATTGTTGGGGTGGGTAAGGAAGTGAAAAACTGCTAGCAAGCCTGGAATGGAGATGAGGAGTAGAAGAAATATAAGAAATAGAGAAAAAAATCCTATGGCAGGCTTCCAATCTGAAGCAGTTCTGAACTTAGTGAAGAGAAAAAATGCACAAGATCAGATTTCCAATTACTATTTTGGGCTGGACATAATTGAGGATATTCCCATGACTCTTGAGATTGAGTGAGCAGAGAAGGCTTGGGACATGCTGAGCTCTTACCCTAGGGGTGAATACATTTTAAAGGGGCAGAGGAAATCACAAAATGTGCACTTAAAATCATTATACATCATATCTTTCAACATGCCACTTGTATTTTTCAAAATCACCCCAACACAGATTATGTTCACTTTTTGGTGATTAATTTACTATTCAGTCATTGGATATATGATAAATTTGAGTCAATTTCTTATTACTTCACTATTATGAAAATAGTGGGAATGATTTCAGGTGAGGCAATGATAAAAAAATATAATACTAATTCTGAGAGAGAGAGTAAGTTAAACTTTGTTTTGAGATCAGTGAAATGAGTACTAACATTTCAGTTCCTTCAGGTAAGAAATCTTAAGGAGAATCCTGACGTATCACATTAGTTTATGTAAAATCATCTGAAACAAATATTACTGAATGATGACTAGAAAAAAAAACATATAAAAGTGATACACAGTGAACACTAACATCATTTGTATACATAAATAATTTACACTAATATCCTAAATTATGCTATTTTTTAATATATTTATTTATAAGAAAAAAGTATTATAGTGTCTAACAATTTATTCTGTTTCAAGAGTAATATGTTAATGGTTCATGATGTGGCAATTAACAGTGTTTAGGAGTTCCAACTTTGGATAGAGAGATCAGAGTTTGATTTCTGGATTCTCTTCTCATGGGGAACCCTGGAGATACGTAACTTCTCTGAGTCTTCTTTTCTGTGTCTATGATATAGGGATTATCATAATGCTGATCTAAAAGGTTATTGAGAGAATGAACGGACACGTAGATGTAAATAATGCCTGAGTCATGGTGAACCCTCCCTGAATGTTAGTTGTTATGGCTCTTGTTATGTTACTAGTTCAATCCCCAGCATCCCTATCTGCTTTGGAATGTTATGCATGTGAGCAAAAAATCACTTCTCTATGGGATTCTCATTTTGCCTACATGGGTCCCAGAACACTTGTTTGCAATCTACCTATTTATTATTTGAATGAGGTCCTGTGCAGTTCACCAATCATACAGAGATATATGTAAATGCTGAACATATTGATTAACTAGAAGTTATGAGTTTTGACTGGAATGGTCTCTTTGATATGATAGAAAAGATAATTTTGAAGCAAATGTTTTATTAAAACATTTTATTTTATTTTATTAAACATTTTATTAGAACATTTCCTTAGGCAGATTTGGTTCCCTTGTGAGGAAAAAAGTTGCCCATATATAAATAGCTAAGATAAGCACATTTGTGAGTAGAGAAACTCTCTTTAGAAGACATTTCTTTTGCTAAATTAAGGAAAATGAGACCATACACATTTTTTTAGACAAATTTTTTCTTAAAGTAAAATATATATGTGTATTACTTAAAATGCAAAAATAACACAAGAACATGGAGTGCATATATTTTTTATTCATTTTAAAACTCTTCATTTCAAACATATACAAAAGTAGACCAAATAATATAATGACCCACCTTTCTGCCCTCCCCACTAGCCCCTGTGCTTGCCACTTGCCCCCAAACCCCCACCACATGAGTTCACCATCTGACATTAAAAATCATCTGCTTCTAGCTAGTCTTGTGTCATTTCTTCCCTTTCACTCACTCTCCTACTCCTGGATTTTTTGAAGCAAATCCCAGACATCATATCCAGTCTGGATCCATTTTTTTAAACCTCAGGGAAATGTGATTTTATAAATTTTTACAGGTGTAGGAGGTACCTTGTGTCATTCATTGTAGTCAAACAGAGAACACTTTAAAAGCTATGTTTATATTTTAAAGAAATCTAATATGTTATTTGTTAATACACTCTTAAGTCTGTTAGTTATTTTTTTAAACAAAATATTATCTGTGATATTATCACAGTTGAAAAGCTCTGAAAAATGTTTATAGATAAAATACTGGTTTGCAAATCAGCATATCATCTTTTAAAATAAGTCCCTAATGACAATCTAAAAACTTTATTATGACATATTTAGTTTCACATAAAAATGTAATGTATAAGTGTACTGAAGCTGTTACATTTTTTAAAAACCTAAATATTAATTTTTATTAGAAATATCAAAAAACAAATCTAAATGTGATTATCTTTTTGTCCTTAATTGGAGTACATTCTTTTTTCTAAAAATAACATAGCTATATAGAAAATCAAGTGGTCCTTCCTTTCAATTCTCATGATTATGTTTTCCTGGTTGTAAGTCATTTTGGAAATCACTTTCCTGGCAGTAATTAGATTTCCTTTTGGAATTTTATGAAATGAATATTGGCAATATTAGGAATCGTAGGAGATTTCAGGGCTCAGAAATGCATCAAGCTTTGAGCTAAATGTTTGGCCAGGATAAATCATGGTATTTGAGTTTTAGAGTATCATGTATTGTCATAGAAAATGAATGTTGTCCAAATAGCAATCATTTCATATAGTTGGGATTTAATGCAGCAAAGAATTATTTTGAAGGGCATAGAGATTTACTTTGCTTTGATAGGATAAACAGTGAACACATACATTATGAACTAGTTCATTTAAAGCACGTATTTCAAGAAATACTAAATCATCTTTCCTAAATACTCAGTATTCAATGAGATATTAAAAAGCAGAAGCTTCACATTTGAATTAGCATTTATATTCATCTTCCTTATAACCAATTTCTAATTTTTGGGAAAATTTCCATACATATTTCTGATTCCAAATTTCTGGTGAGATGTAAGAGACTTATTTTTTTTGAGATACTAAATAATGCCTTAGTGCAGAATATTTTAATTTTACCCTAAACCCTTGATATTTGTGTGTGTATGTGTAATTTTTTTTGTGTGTGTGTGTAATTTTGATGATAAAGTCTTCAGTAAGTAAAGAATACAGTTTTGATTTTGATAGTAAAGGAAAAAGCAAAATGGTTATTTTGAAATCAGAGTAAGAGAATGCAAGTATTTCCTAATTTAACCACATTATTTTAAAATATTTTCTTAAAAAGTCTACATTTGTTGAAAACAGTAAAGATAGTAAAGTAACTTTAGATTTCTCTTCAGATTAAAATTTTAAATTAAAAATTTACTACAGTAAACTATTTCCAAATTTCTATTTATCCTTAAAAATAGCACTTTTATAAATTAGATCAACTAGATAAAACCATTTGAGTTCATGAAATAAACATTTGAAACATCTGTAAATGATAGATAGGAATTGCCTAATTAAAAATTCTTGATGTTGATCACCGGAACTGAGGGGAGAAGAAGAGATTCATTTTGTGATTCTGTGCATTTATTTGGCTGGGTTAAATTGGAAATGGAAGGTTACATTTTTAGTACCATTTATGTAAACTTACTTTCTAAATAATTAAATTATCATTTATTGTGCTTGTTTTATGTTCAAATGATTGCAGTCACTATTATGGGCTCTAAAAATGAAGAACACAGGGCATTGCCATCAGAAACTGTGATATTGCAGGGCGCCTGGGTGGCTCAGTTGGTTGCAACCTACTCTTTTTTTTTATTATCTACATATATTTATTGTAACACTTGAATAGGACTATAGGTTAGCATGATGTATTATTAGTGAATTGTATGTAGTATGATATAATTTAATTAGAATTTAAAGTATGTATACCTAAAAGATTTTCCCATATTGCTATTTCTTTTTTTTTTTATGTTAGTCACCATTGTGTACATCATTAGTTTTTGATGTAGTGTTCCATGATTCATTATTTGCATATAACACACAGTGTTCCATGCAATACATGCCCTCCTTAATACCCATCACTGGGCTAACTCATCCCCCCACCCACTCCCCTCTAAAACCCTCAGTTTGTTTCCCAGAGTCTATAGTCTCTCATGGTTCATCTCCCCCTCTGATTCCCACCTCCCTGCATTTTTCCCTTCCTTCTCCTAATGTCCTCCGTGCTATTCCTTATGTTCCACAAATAAGTGAAACCATATGATAATTGACTTTCTCTGCTTGACTTATTTCACTTAGCATAATCTCCTCTAGTCCCATCCATGTTGATGCAAAAGCTGGGTATTCATCCTTTCTGATGGCTGAGTAATATTCCATTGTGTATATGGACCACATCTTCTTTATCCATTCATCTATTGAAGGGCATCTTGGCTCCTTCCGCAGTTTGGCTATTGTGGACATTGCTGCTGTGAACATTGGGGTGCATGTAGCAGCATAGCCATTTTAACAATGTTTATTCTTCCAATCCATGGGCATGGAATATTTTTCCATCTTTTTGTGCCTTCTTCAATTTCTTTCATGAGTATTCTGTAGTTCCTAGAGTATAGATCCTTTACTTCTTTGGTTAGGTTTATTCCAAGGTATCTTATGGTCTTTGGTGCCATTGTAAATAGAATTGATTTCCTAATTTCTCTTTCTACAATTACATTGTAATTGTATAAGTTGTAATTGTAATTGTAAGTGTATAAGAAAGCAACTGGTTTCTGTGCATTGATTTTGTATCCTGCCACATTACTGAATTGCTGTATAAGTTCTAGTAATTTGGGGGTGGAGTCTTTTGGGTTTTCCACATAAAGTAACATGTCATCAGTGAAGAGAGAGAGTTTGAGTTCTTCTCTGTCAGCTTGAATACCTTTTATTTCTTTTTGTTGTCTGATTTAAGTGACCCACTCTTGAGTTTGGCTCAGGTCATGATCTCAGGGTCATAAGATCAAACCCCATGTGGGGCTCCTGGCTCTCCACTCAGCTCAGAGTCTGCTTGTCCCTCTCCCTCTGCTCCTCCCACCCACCCTCTCTTGCATAAATTAAAAAAAAAAATCTTAAAAAAATAAATTATGATATTTCAACTTACTTCTCACTTTCTAGGAACTAGTATTACAATGAAAACAAAATGTCTAAAATCAACAATCTTTGCTATGATTCTTTCACAACCTGGTTATATACCAGATTTCCTCACCTCGTAAACTAATTGGCTTGCTGGTTTTAGGTTTTCCAGACATGTTTATTCAGTTACTAGTTCTAAAGTATATACTAAAGATTGAAAATCTCTGGGTGCCTTGTCTCTGTCATATGCTGCATGTTCATTCAGCTTGATATGGGTGGGTCACGGGGAATGCAATTGGGTCAATGGAATGGTTATTTAAAAGGACCGGGGGGGAAAATGCCAGAGGAGGAGGACAGGAATGTGGTACAGAACACCGGGAGTCAGGAAATCCAGGTTTGTCTTAATGTCTGAGGCATGAACTCACAGCAAGAAATGTGAGCTGAACACAAAGTTCAGACACTGCTGGAATACGAAGACTGAATGGGCGAACCCTGAGCAAAGGTGAAGGTCACCAGCATGCTGCATGGATGCAGGGGGCCTCAGGCTCATTTTAGGTCTGTACTTTCTCA
This sequence comes from Potos flavus, assembly GCA_028534135.1. NCBI lineage: Eukaryota > Metazoa > Chordata > Mammalia > Carnivora > Procyonidae > Potos > Potos flavus. The sequence continues at coordinate 176,412,216 of CM052898.1, read as the reverse complement.
CACTATTTCTTATCTTCTAAGTAGAAATAATTCATTTTCTAAGTGGTCAGCTAGCTTTTAAAAGAACATACTTCAAGGGATACCTTGGCTCAGTCCATTAAGCAACTGTCTTTGGCTCAGGTTATGATCCTGGGGTCCTGGGATTGAGCCCTGCATCAGCTCTCTGCTCAGCATGGAGCCTGCTTCTCCCTCACCCTCTGCCTGCCACTCCCTCTGCTTGTGTTCCACTCCTGCCCAACAGATAAATAATATTTTTTTTTTTAAAGAACATACTTCAAAGGTAACAATCATTCTGAGCAATTCACCATGGGCCACTTTTTTTTCTGCCCTGTTTGTTTCTGACTTGTTCCCCTCTCTTAGACCGTGATTCCAGATTCCAACTTATAACCCATTTCTGAGCCCTCTGCCTTGGAATGTATCAGAGCTTGTCTGGATCTCCAGAGCTGCGCCAGAGTTGCCCAGTGTTATGCCCAGATTTTTAGATCCCCAAAGACCACCAGGGAGCCGAGTCCGATGCAAAAGCAAATAGCCTTTATTCGAGCTAGCTGGGGCTCAACTTCCCACACTCACCGACTGAGCGGCGTGATGTGGAGAAAAGGAGAGCCCTAGTTTTAGAAGGTGCAACAGTTTTATAGGGGCTAATGGCCTTGTAACACACAATAGGGAGTTGTAGGGTGATATCAGGCCGTACGCAGATGACCAATTGAGTTACTTTTTACCCAATATGGTGCGCAGGTTCGATGGGTTAGAGGCGGGGGTTCCACATTCCTTTTGCCTAACGCAAGGGCGGGCTGGGACAATATGTTCAGATGAGATGACGGGTGTAACACAAAATGGGGTTAGCTTTGGTCTTCTCTTTTCACCCAGTCCCTGGTTTTGTTTCATAGTTTTTGCCACTTCTAGTTGCTGCAAGGACTGCCAGTTTCAGCTTCAGTTCTACAGAAACTTGTCTCCAGCCAGCACCTGTCAGGGCCATCTTCATCCAGTGGAGATGTGAGAATGGCAACAGAACAATGTGCAAAGTGGACTGAGTTTGAATTTGCCCATAAAGTATAGTGTTCATTTTTAAGATATTTATTTTTTTTATTTAAATTCAATTAGCCAACACATAGTACATTATTAGTTTCAGATGTAGAGTTTAATGATTCATCATTTGCATATAATACCCAGTGCTCATTACATCAAGTGCCCTCCTTAATGCTCATCAGCCAGTTACCCCATCCACCACCCCAGCGCTCCAACAACCCTCAGTTGGTTTCCTATAGGTAAGAGTCTCTCGTCTCTGTCTCCCTCTCTGATTTCTTCTCATTCAGTTTTCCCTCCCTTCCTCTACGATCCTCTGTGCTGTCTCTTATATTCCACATATGAGTGAAACTCTATGATAATTGGAAGACATTTAGATTTTAAAATAGATTTGGGTAAAATGATATGTGCTGATTGCACGTGCGTGTCAATATTAATCAAACTGAACCATTAAGATTTGTGCTTTTTTACTATTTGCGCTTTTCACATCAATAAAAAAATAAATGAAAAGCAGGTCTGCAAAAGCATGTGTACTGTAAACCCATTCATGCATAATGATAATATACATATATTCATTTGTAAGAAGTAAGTAAAATATCTGCATTCCCACTATCCAAAGGTGACCACTACACTCATCTTGGCAAACATTCCTTCAGGTACCATTTCTTGTGTATATGTACATACAGATCAGTGGTTCTCAATCAGGTCAAGCCTCCACTGCCCACAGCCCGCCAGGAGATATTTGGCAATGTCTGAAGGAATTCTTGGCTGTCACAACTGGGGAATGTTACTGACATGTAGTGGGTAGTGGTCAGAGATGCTTCTAAACATCCTGCAATGCACAGGACAACCATTTCTACCACTCCCCGGCAAAGACTTATGTAGCACAAAACACCATTAGTGCCAAGGTAGAGGAACACTGATGTAAATGGTAATATGTGCGTCTATTATCATTATGAATGAATGAGTTCATGGTATAAATGCTTTTGCAGATCTACTTTTTATTTATTTTTTACTGTGGTAAAAAGCATAAATAATAAAAAAGCACCAATCTTAAAGTTTTAGTTTCATTAACTTTGGCAATTGGTTACGTCTATTTAATTACCCCCCAAAATAACATAAGGAACATTTTTATCACTTGAAAAAAATCCCTTATGTGTTTTTCTAGTCAATTTCCTCTATGCACAAAAGTGCCATTTCTGATCTCCACCGTCATATTCTAGGAAGTCCTATGAATTCCATTGTACAGTATATGTGTGTGTGTGTGTGTGTGTATTCTTTCAGCAAATGAAACATTTGTGTTTCTGAACATTAAATGTTTCTGAAATTTATCCACCTTCTTGTGTCAATTCGTAGACAATTCTTTTTTTTTTTTTAAATCGTTGAGTGGTATTTTGTTGTATGGCTATAAACAAATTGCTTATTCATTTTTTTGGTTAATGGACTAATTAAGACAGTATTTCACAAGGTCAAAGGACAGGAAATACAACTCAAAGGAAAATGTTAACAAATAGTATAAATTAAACTGCTTTAACAGAAAATAGTAATGTAACTTTTATTACATTATTTGTAGCATTATCAATCATAATATGTGATATTATGATATAAAATATTTTTGAAGGAAGTTGGTGGGTGGTAGTAACAAATAACAAAATTAAGGATTATGAGTCGACTTATCTACATTAGTGTATTTGAAAAATTTATTCGAAGGGGTTTGAACATCATTCCTTCTGATGGACCAGTAAAATCCAACAGAGATCGGCACGAATTAAAAAACACACTAAATCAGCCAGCAAGTTTTGGGAGAGGTTTTCACTTTACTACTCATTGGAATTCATCTGCATAGTGGTTTCTTTAGCTGGAATTATTTCTCAATTGGTCTAAACAGGCACAACGAGCTCAGACCATTTGCTTTGAAAAGTATTTATTTAGAAATGACCAAGCTTAGAAGTGGCCTAGGCTTTGAAAAGTCACTTCTGGAGCAAATATCTGATCTAAAATTTAGTAAAATGCATTAACACAGATGCAAAGTACAAGTTACTATGGGTAAGTTCAAGGGCAGACTCTTTTGTCTGCCACACCTGGGTTTGAATTCCAACTTCACCATCTATTAGCTCCAAGACCTTGGGCATTTTAACTTTATCTCTAAGTGGCCTAATTTCCTCAAGAGTGATGTGGAAACTTGAAATTGGTTTTGTGAGTTTTAAATGGGAAAATGTTTGTGAAGCACTTAAAACAATGCCTGACGCTTAGGAAATATTGAGAAACATTAGTTTTAGTTAAAATACAACAGAAGCTTGGTAAAGAAATGATGTTCAGCTTTTCAAAGAAGTTGTAGGGGTTTGAGGTGGGACTAAAATTCAGGTCAGTATTGGTATGTGCTTACTAAACTATCAGTAACTTCCCCAAACCCACAAAGTTCTTCTGTGGCAGAGATGAAAATCATCCCAAAATTTGGCCCAAATCCTTGCTCCTGAGCAATGTGCTGCATGAGAGCAGCCTCCCCGTGTTAAAACATAAATTGAGTCATATTAAAAATTTTAACAGTTTGAGTGAAAATTGATTTGAATCGGGCAGCATCCAATCTAGCAGATAGGAAGGAGTTCCAAGTTGCTGTACAAAATGAAAGACTTTTATGGGCAGAAGAGAGTAGGAACAAGAAAGTTATACTAGGCTAAAATGTGGGCTAATTATCTCAGTACTTCCGTTTAGGGGATGGCAGAGGTCTATCAGGTAGATTATCTGACTAGTGCTGATCAGGAGATTCCAGTTGACTGGTTTAAGATTTTATTTCTGGGACAGCAGAAACTGTAATTAAGTCTCGGTTTGGTGACATGGGGGTTAGCATAAGCAACTCCATTTTGAGGCTGTTGTCTTGTTTTTAACAGCAAGTTCCTATGCTATCTGCCACACTTCTTACCAGCCCAGGTCTATTGTCCCCAGCTTGACCAAAAAATTGAAAAAGGAAACTCCCTCTTCAGTCAGCCTAGGAAACTCAGATATGCAGATTTAAATGCATTTTAAATGATATTTTATAATAGCAACATTATAGAAGCTTGATTTTTTTTCCTCTTCCTATTTTCTACTCCTACTCCTGTTCAGCTTTGGCTTCTTTCTGTTGTTTTTGTTTTGTGGTGTTGTAATAATTTATTTTCTTGTCTGTCTTCCCTTCTAGACTATGAACTTTGTAAGTGAAGAATCTGCCTCTTGGTCATCTCTGCATCCAGGGCTCTTGATGTAATAAAGGGAAGATAGTTTCGAATGAAAAAAGTATATCTGAGATTGATGTGAAGCTTGAAGTATGGATCAGTTTGAATTACAGCCTCAGGAATAGAGATCTCTATCTATCTATCATCTGTCTATCCATCATCTATCTATCTATCTATCTATCTATCTATCTATCTATCTATCTATCATCTATCATCTTTATACCTATCCATCTATTTTGTTTTATTGGTCTTATGGATGCATCAATAAGATTTGTTCTATATTAGAGGCACTCTAGATAGGCATAGGATTTCTGAAGCAAGATAGTAGGGATTTGAGTCCATGTTCTCCCTCTTACTAACTGTGTAGGAGAAATTTAGTTAACTTCTCTTTCTCCTCATCCATAAAATAAGGACATGATATCACCTATCTCGTAGTTTTATTGTGAAGACTAAATGAGTTAATACATTTTTACCTTTAAGAAGAGTGGGAGGTATATATCAAGTGCTCGATAAATGTTGATGTCACTATTATTTGGTGCTTCTTGGAGTTAATCTTCAGCTATTCAGATGGTTCTAGAGTAACTGAATTCATGTTTCTGGTTATATTTTATCAACTTAGTCACCGAAAAGTTCTCTATGTAATATAATAAAACTTTCCGAAAAGTCAACATAGAAAATCTGTCATCTTTGAGACCCATCATTTTCCTATTAAATTCTGCTGCCATATTAAAAATTACAATACTAATTTAGAACTAAATACTGGAAGTTTCTGAACTAGGTACCTAAAACATAAATTAAGCAAATAAAAAAAGTGTTCAAGACATTTATTTAACTGGCCAGAAAGAAACTCCCAGTCTTTTTACATACATGCGTTAGAGATAATCTGAGAGAGCAGGCGATCACAGGTGTAGAGTGACCGCAGGAAGCCTGCGAGGGAAGGGACACTCCCTGGTCCTAGCACGTAACTCAGCTCCACCCTGCACCTGGCTGCAGATAGACTTTGGTATGATGAGAGCACATGTTCTGCACGTGATAGTGATGGGGAAAAACTGTACTTTAAGCCAACTGACCAAACCGGCAAGGGAACTCCAGTCCTTGTCTCGGAGCCCTTCCAGTTCTTCTCTCCTACCCTGTTCCCCTCGCGCGCCAGAATGCCAAGTATGCGTGAGTAGGAGGGTATAAATTACCCTCCCTGCTTGTGCTCGAGGCTCAGATCTTTGGAGAAGGGTCTCCTCTGAGTCTCACCAGTGAATAATAATTCCATTCCTTCTTAGTTTCCGAGTGCCGCTTGGTTTTTCCGCCAGGATCCAGTCCAGGTTCTGTTACAATAGAACAAAGATAGAAAGTAAAAATTTGTTTAAGGTCAGACACACTTTTCCAGGAATTGATAGGGAATGGGATGTCTGAGAAAGTAAACAAAGGATTCTGTAGAATGCTCCAGTCTTTCTGTGATGAGTAAACCTATGGAGTATTTTACACTGAGCATAATAGATTGCTCCATGAATTTATGGTAGGGACATAGCCATTGATGACATGGTAACTGACCCACATCAGTGAAGGCAAACATTCCATGAAGGAAACAACCAGAAAACAGAAAAAAAAAAAAAATAGAGGATGTGAAGCCCTCGTAAACATGTAGGTCCTTGTGAGTTATTGCCAGATGCATTTGCTCACACTTCATTGTCTGCTGATAGGCCACCGGAATTTTTCTGAATTCTATTTACTCATAGTCCTGAAAAAAAGCCATTCTTTCTTGATTTTAATAATACTAAGAAAGTTGTTATTCCTTCTATCAGAAATGACAATTATTTTTACCTGGAAAATTTAATTGTGAAAGTATAAAATTACACCATGGGACCCAAGAAGGGGATTGGAAGAAAAATTACTTGAGTAATCAGGACATAAATTTCTCCATGTGAAATATACAATGTGTAAAATGGCTGCTGGGAGCTCATATTACTACAAGTAATACTTGTTTCAGAGCACATATACGTCTTCCCCCCTATTAGGCAAAATGGCCTTCTTCTCTCAGTAAGATGGTGACATTAAATTTTTTTCTTCTGGAAATTTATGTCAACTATTTAAGAAAAGTTTCAAATTAAAACAAACTATTCTATTTTTTTATCCCTGGACTCTCTCACTTGGGTTGTAGCTCCTGTAATGGATGTAAGACTTAGGCATAAAACATGCCTAAATAGCGCTGCTCAGTATTACCCCTTCTTTTTCCTTTTTTTTTTTTTTTTTTTTTTTGGCCTTTATGAGTCACTATGTATCCACCTCTGTCACTGAAGTAAGTGGGGAAGGAGAGTTATCTGAATTAAAGCCCTAGCATATTGTTATGAATGAGAGCAGGTGTATCTGATGTTCCCCCTTCACATGAGCGACCGAGTAAGAGAGGAAAGAATCCGTGGGTTTACTCCTAACAAAGAAAAGAAAGAAAAGATCTTGAAATAATTGTGAAAATCCTTGGGAAAGGAAAGATTATCTGGTGATTGGCAATGAAGGACTGGAGGGACAGGCAAAGAGGTACACATGGGCGATTCAACCCTCTACTGCTGCCAGCCCTGCCTCAAAGCCCCTGGACACCCATTATCCCATCTGGATAATAAACTAGACCATGCAGTGTTTTTCTTCTTTTCTATTCTTATAAACCTGCAAGTTCTTCCCGAGCTCCTTGTCAGTTCAAGGAGATCATTCTACCTCCCCCTGGCCCCATACTGGCATTCAGGACCCCCTGTGACGTGATTTAAAGTCCCCCTTTGAGGCTCCTGTCAAGCGCAGGGGAAACCTTTTGTTTTTGCAGATCTGCTGAGACCTGGGGAATTTTCTGAGGCTCTCTCAGTCTGATCAGCCCAGATAAATCCCTCCAGCAGCTCTACTCTGGGGTTTTATTGTTTCCTAGCGCTCCACCCAGGCAAGTGGACAAATAGACAAAGGTACTTTCCACTTCCAAATTCCCCAACCCTTTCTGCCTAGCCTCCTTTCTTGCTCAGACTGGAAGCTTGGCTGGGCAGCCACACTTTCTCAGGGACTCAACATCTACTCACCTTTTACTTTTCCTCTCTCTTTCCTCTGCTCCAGGCCAGGAAATGTTCATCACATCCAAATATTAATATTTGCAATTTTATCCTACCCCATCACTCAGAGTATGTATTTGAAGCTGCATGCTTCTCTGACAGTAGGCTGATGGGGGAGGAAAAGAGTGATGAGAGTAAATTAGGACTCAGTGTGAAAAGCAAGAATAAGGCGTGCTTTCTTGCAAAAGTCTGCAATTCTGAAACACTTAAAGCTTTGATTTTCACTTTCCTTCTTTAAATCCCTGCACTTCTTTTTAGTCACTGGAAAGAACTGCTTTGGGTATTAAAATGAGATGTTACCGATTTCTAAGATTTTCAGCCAGAAGATGTCCTTTTGGAGGAAAGGACAGATACATGTGATGAAAGTGATTCCTTCACTCGATGTTATCAATTATTAACAATCAGCATGGGAAGTTTACAACTTCAATGGATGTTTGCAGCTGCTTAGGAATTGCCGGGATAGGGTTGTTTTTTCCTTTTTTAAAAAAGTTTGTTAGAGACCTAAGAAAGAATAATTTAAGTTCATCCTCATAAACCGACACTTCCACTGTGCCTTTGCAGAAAGACGCTGGGTCTCCAGCTCCTATAAATTGGGTATAAGTGTTCTCTGTCCTTTTTTTTTTTTTTAAAGATTTTATTTATTTATTTGACAGAGAGAGAGATCACAAGTAGGGAGAGAGGCAGGCAGAGAGAGAGGGGAAAGCAGGCTCCCTGCTGAGCAGAGAGCCCGATGCGGGGCTCCATCCCAGGACCCTGAGATCATGACCTGAGCCGAAGGCAGAGGCTTTAACCCACTGGGCCACCCAGATGCCCATTCTCTGTCCTTGTTTAGCTCAAGATCACATGCATTTTTATTTATTTATTTATTTTAAAGGTTTTATTTATTTATTTAACAGAGAAGACAGCGAGAGAGGGAACACAAGTAGGGGGAGTGGGAGAGGGAGAAGCAGGCTTCCCGGTGAGCGGGGAGCCCGATGTGGGACTCGATCCCAGGACCCTGGGATTATCACCTGAGCTGAAGGCAGACGCTTAACGACTGAGCCACCCAGGCGCCCCACGTGCATTTTTAGATCCAGACAGTAAATTCCTAGTTTTGCCTTCTACAAATAATCATGCAAAATGTGTATTCAGTGGTGTTGATTTTTTATGATGGGACTACTGTACAAATCTCTTGTACACTGAACGTTGAACAGCCATTACCATTATTTTGACAAATTTTCTAAGGTATTTGGCACGAATTTTGACAAATGGTCACGATGAAGCTGATCCAGGTGGATGACAGGCAGCTGTAGTGCAGTTGTACCAATGGATTTTTAGTCATGGAATGATTCAAAAAGGCTAAGGAAAGCGTTAATCCGACTTGACAGTGGGAGACCATTTTACAATGTGAACTGCAGGGGATTGTTAATGGGCTGGAAATCCTTGGGAGAGGCTAACTTCTCTGGAGCAAATCAAATAATTACCATTGTCGACTCCCTACATAGTTAAAATAGTCTCTGCAAACCCTGGCCTGTAAGATTGTGCTTAAATGTGTAAGTATTTATCTAAAACAAAACTAAACTTTGTATGGGCCATGTAAAGTAGATTAGCTGCGTCTTTAGGGTTTATTTAGATAAGGGGTGTGTGTGTGTGTCTGTGTGTCTGTGTGTATCAGAAAAACTCCATCAGAGAATCTGCGTCCAAGTTTCACCTCTGTATCTACACAGATCATTTAATACAGTGTTTTCAAACCTTTTTCATTACTGACTTTCTAAGGGGAACTTTTAGACATTTTTTTTCTAATTAGCCCACTCCCATTGAAATTTTAATTTCACAGATATATTGCATCTATGCTTATACACTGCAATACATCCATTATTGTATATTATGTATGAAAAGGATAAGATTTTATTTGATCCTCTCTCCAAAAGCCAATTTTTGTCTTCTTGGCGGTGATCTCTCTCTTACTGAGAATGCATAATTTAGTACTTTGTAAACTTCTGTTAAGCAAGAGTATTTTTCAATAACCTCAACACATATTACAATATCTGATATAGAGCAGGTACTTAATAAATGACTCTTACATTAGTGAACAGCCAGTGAAGAAGATTTTACCAAGCAAAAGCAATTATGATACTGTGAAAAGCTCTACCAGGACTATGTGCCTGCAGATGATGGGAGAGACTAATTCTGCAGAAGTCAGGGAGTGGCCAGGAAAGAGGAAGAGAGAGTCTAACTGGCTTTTGAAACCTGAGGAAGAATTTGCTGAATAAAGGTGGGGTTCAGAGCTCTCCAGGTAAACAAATAAAATGTATGAATCATGTAAGTATGAAACTACAGTCTTTCGAGTTTTGTTCTCGCCTATAAAGAAAATAATATCTACATTATAGGACTATTGGAGGCTTGGGGAAATGAAATATGGGAAAAACGTTTTGAGTAGAACACTAGATACCTAGATGCATTTAAGAAATTATTACTATTACTAATCTTTCTGTGATTAAACAATCTATTATTTGAAATATTAACCTAATCAGACTTCCTGTTTCTAGCAAGTTCTGGTAGCCTGAAAATCAAATATAAAAATCTTTTTGGTTTAAGCTCTTATTGAAAATATAAATCTTAATAAATTAGAAAGGAAATGTATATCCTGTACAGACTAAGCAAAATAGATGGATCATGATTTGTTTATATATTTATGTGTAAATACTTATGAGCTTTATTGCTGGATAGCAAATTACCCCAGCATATAGCGACTTAAAACAATGTTTATGGTTTCACAATTTCTGTGGGTTGGGAATCTGGGTGTGGCTTAGCTGGACCCCTGTCACCCAGGGTCCTTCATGGAATTGGAGTCAGGGTGTGGGATGGAGCTGTGATCTCCTCTGAGGGCTCCACATGTGGGATGCAGGTGGGACAGCAGGATTTGCTTCTATCTTCACTCACTGGGTTGTTGGCAGCATTTAGTTACTCACAGACTATGGAAGGGAAAGCCTCAGCTCCTTGCTTACTCTTAGCCATTAGCCATAGGCCATGTTCCTTGACATGGTCTCTCCTTGAGTGAGCAAGAGAACAAGAGAGAGCCCAAGACTGAAGTCCCATTCTTTTTGTAACCTAATCTCAGGACTGACACCCCATCACTTTTGTCATCTCTTGTTCTTTGGAAGAAGTTTATTAGGTCTACTGACATTATACAAGGAAAGGGAGGAATACCAGGAAGCAGGAATCACTGGAAACCATTTTTGAGGTTGCCTGCCATATAATGTATTACTTCACTTTTCAATCCAGTTGAGATGACTATTGAAAATGAGTAATATTTTTTAAAAGATTTATTTCTTTATTTTAGGGAAAGAGAGAGCATGAGCATGTGGGAGGGAGGGCCAGAAGGAGAGGGAAAGAATCCTGAAGCAGACTCCACACTGAGCATGTAGCCATGGGGCAGTCCTCGATCTCAGGACCTTGGGAACATGACCTGAGCCTAAACCAAGAGTTGGACGCTTAACTGACTGCCACTCAGGCATTCTGAAAATAAGTAATATTTTTATTGTCTTACAGAGAAGCATTTAGTTCTAAAGTATAGCCAACATTTGATTACTGTTTGAAGATATCTAGTAACAGATAGCTCATTGGTAACGAAGGCATAATTTCGATTTCTGGAACAGATATGATTATAGAGAAATCTTTCTCCATGATTTCTCCAAGGGGTATTCGAAGACTGAGCCTATTTGTGCATTTCAGTACTTACAAGAAATGTTTGAGGCCATTGATTAGGTTCTAGAAGACAGGGAGTATAAGTTAGAAGAGTTTGGCTAAGGGGAAACTGAGTCAAGCCCCTTTGTTTCTGTGAGGGAGTCATTTTTTTATTCCAATATTTACTGAGAACATAGTAGTATTTTTACTACTAAAAGTACTGTAGAACTTTTACTTACAGTACTCATAGTTCCAAGTACTGAAAATACAACAAAATAAAAAAAATCTCACCTTTGTGCTACCAATTCCAAGTGAGGGGAAGTGTGTGAGAGCAGCAATGTCGAGAATTAAAGTCATAGAGCAAACTGGTGCTAGGCAGGGGAGGGTTACTGGAAAGAAGGAGGCTGTGATATGCATTAGCTTATTAAAATGGAGTTCTTAGTATCTTAGTGTCCCTAGAGCGAGAAAGAGAACAACAATACAACAGGTGCAGTGGACTCATAAACAGGGGCTAGTGTTAGGGATTACCAACCGCTAGCATTGAAAACATTAGAAGGAGTCTTTAGTAATAGAATTATTGGCAGAGTTGTTGAAATTCTGTGTGTCCCTCCCTCTTGCTGCCTTTCTTCCTTCTCCCCTCACAACATGGGGAAAAATGAAGAGAAGAAAAGCACTAGGAGAGTACGGAGTTCGTATGTGTCAGCTGGGTTTGGGCAGCCGAAGGTGCTGCACGGGGAGGTGTGTCTAGATCGGCCAGAGAGAGGTGGAAGAGTAAGAGACAGGTTGTATTGTGTTGGAGAAGACTCGCACTGGTGGTGAAGCGAATGTCTGTGTTTTTTGCACTCACACTGTGTGAGCCTCCAAAAGCACCATCCAGCAAAGCCAGCAACAGAGGAGAGTGCCAGAAACCCAGGGACTGAGACAGGAACAGAGAATGGCCAGTAGAGGGCGCACTACCGCTTTATGAGAAGAAAGCTCCCCCGGGGAGAATCTGAAAATGTCCTCAGCACTTGAGAAAGAAAGATGGACCCTTGAGCGTCTGTCAAACCCAGACGACACTCTCATAGAGCCTGACAGCACCAGCTGTCTAAAATTGTACCCAATCTCTGCTAATCCTCTCACTTCTTGTGTCTGACCCTGGATGGGTCAGAGCCTGAGCTGGTAAATGAAAGAAGCAAAGTAGAAAAGTGAACTGGGGAGAAAGATGCTCAGATGCCTCTCCCCCAAGAATTTCTCGAGCCTGAAGCCTCCTCAAGCCTGAGGAAGGAAGGAACTTTCACTCTGAATTAAATTAAGATGCTCAGTGATGATTTGTTGGAGGAGTAATTGAGTGGGCACTCTTCTGAGGGTACATTGTAGGCATGAGAATTATTGCAGGAAGGATTGGATGTATCTCATACATAAGCAAGAGAAATAGTGGAGAAACATTAAGGAGAGGAAGGGAGTTTCAGGTCAAGACTCCAGCTCCAGGGTCAAGGAGTCTTGACCCCCAGTGGTCTACTCACCTGCTGCACATTCGTGGACAAATTACTAAATCTCTTGAAGACTACGTTTTTTTCATAAACGAATTGGGAATAATAATAGACTCACCTCTCAGGGATGGTTGGAGGATTAAATGTGAGAATGGTGGCAAAGTGCCAGACACAGAGGAAGGCTCAAAAAATGTTTTTTGCTAAATAATTGAAGTGTTTGAAATTGTGGCTCAATAAAGGTTACATAAAAACAGCAGCTAATATCTCATGTAGGCTGTATTTTGCCTCAAATATTACTGAATTGACATTTTGGAATTCAGTCGTTCTTTGTTACCTTTTGCTTTCTCTAAAATATTACAACTTTTGTTAATAAGATGTAAACCTTTTGCTTTCCTGAAAAAAAAGAAATGTCATTTGAGTAGAAGAAGCTTAGGCAGAAAAATTTCATGTTTCACATTTCACAAGTCAAAGGCATGCAAAATGATGAAATCCATAAAATTAAAAATAAATGAGTTCTTACAGGGTCAAATAGCACTAATACACAAAAACTAACACCTGTCAGAGGATGTGAATGAGTCAATAGAAAAAACATTTACATTTTCTGATAAATCATATAAAATCTAGCATCTGGGAAATACATATTTATCAATGTCATTTCTTGTTCAAAAGATGTTACAACAAACATAGCCAGTTACAAATAGTAAAAAAAAAACAACAACTTTGTTTCCAAAATCCTAATAATACTTTTTTCTGTGTAATACCCCACCTTCCTTTTCCATATTTTTACAAACTTCAGATTATATTTTTAGATAATATTAAATAACATTATATTCATACTTCAATGATGTCTTTATAATGATCATTTTAAAATTATGAAAAAATTAAAACTATTTAAAGATAATGTGTGAAACTAAAGTAGAAAAAATCACTCTTAATTCCGAAAACAACTGTCATAGCCACTTAATATATTTCCTTTCTGGTCTTGTCTTCATTGTATATACACATGCTTTGAACACTATGGTTATTTTCTTTAAAGCAGATACTATACAGTTTGCTACATTTTCTACTTAGTTGTCTACAAAATAAATGTACTAATTTCCCAGAAATGTAGTGGTTTTATTTTATTCTCATTGGCATTTGACTTTCTGCCCAGAGTTTTGCCTATTCCTAAATATGTTAGTAAAGTATAACATCTTAATTGCTTGCATTTCCATTTATATGACTATTAATGATACTAAATATGAACCACAAATTTGTTTTAATCTATATTTCTTACTTTGTACTAATTTTTTGCCCTTTTATATATGGGGATTTTTAGGTATTGTTGATTTTTGTGAAATTTTTATATGATAAAAAGTTTGCCTATTTGGTAACATTTTAAGTCTACATACTTCCTCCATGGTAAACTTTTCAGTTGTTATTTCAAGAATGACAAATTTTATAAAATATTTATAATAGCAAGATTTTTAAACTAATATAAACCCTATAATGGATATTTTTTTATCTTCATCTGTTACCTCCACCTCCCGCAGTCGAAGATTGGTTAAATTAGTATCTTCAAATGAGTGCCGGAGATTTCCCGTGATTCTGTTTAATCTGATTAATAATGTTCATTCTTTTTAAGTGGGCTGTTTTAAACCACAGATTTATAAAGATAATTTGAAAGATTTCTTCAGTTGAATCTTACATAGAACATAGTGGCACTCTGGGAGCGAGGCTAGACAGTTTCTATCTAGGTTTGAAATTCTTATGACATTTCAAGTCCATTTTTAACTTAAAGAGAATGAGAAATTGCAAGGACTTCAAATTCACGATGTGCCTGAGGCAGAGATGGAAGTGAATTCAGCCGGTGCTATTATTCACGGTAGACAAAGCTAAAAATTGAAGTTGCATTCTTTAAATAGTATATTAAATGTGTCTTGAGAAAAAGTTCATTTAATGAGGGAAGAAGTTTTCTGATTTTAGGCTTTCCAAATGACTAACGTCATTATAAAATGCAAATAACCTGAACTAAAATTAATGTATTTTGTCCTCAGTTTTGAGGGAAATTTTATACGTGTTTTTATTTTTAAGAAACAGTTATGGGTATAGATAGTAAAATCCAGTCTGTAAATTCCCATAGTTTCAAGTTAAAATAATACATGGATATTTTAAAACTTTTTAAATGTGAATGTCTTACATGTGGATTTAAAATACTAATGAAAAATAAAAAACCAAAATGACTAATATAGTTTATCAAGTGAAAAAAGTGACCATATTTCATTATAAACTTGAAGTCTTAGAACATTTGGGTCATCAAGAAAATGACATCTTACAAATTATGATGGTTAATTTATGTGTCAGCATGACTGGGCTGAGGGATGCCCAAATAGCAGGTAAAACATTATTTCTGGGTGTGTCTGTGAAGGTGTTTTCAGCAGAAACTAGTGTCTGAATCTGTAGGCTGGATAAAGATTGCTTCACTGATGCAGGTGACCATTATATGATTTTTTGAGGGCCTATATCGAGCAAAAATGCAGAGGAGAGGAGAACTGGTTTTTTGCTTGAGCTGAGACATCCATCTTCTCCTGTCCTTAGACTTCTGTGATTCTGGTTTTCTGGTTTTTGGACTTGGACTGGAATTTACACCATTGGCTCCTCTGGTTCTCAGGCCTTTGGGTTTCAACTGAAACTATACCACTGGCTTTCCTGGTTCTCCACTTTGCAGATGGCAGATCCTGGGACTCCTAAGCCTCCATAATTATGTAAATCAATTTCTATTATATATATTATATTATAATGTATATATTACATATATTATAATTATATATATTAATTTTTGTTAATATACTATATTATAATGTATATATTACATATGTATATATTACATATATTACATAATTATATATATTTAATTTCTGTTTATACACACACACACACACACACACACACATTCTGTTTCTCTAGAGAACGCTGAATAATACACAAGTTAAGGGTTGGTTGAGTATATAAAGAACTGTGTACAGAAGAATGGAATATATCAATAAATTTATTCACTTGCATTCCCAGCTTCTCCATTATTCAGCAAAAAAGCAGGAACACAGTGTACTTTAGAAGTGATAATTTATTCCTTCTTTCTGGTGATGAATTTCCTGTTAGTCCCAGAGCCTGGAGTTCTAGAGTGCTGTATGATCTCCACCATTCTTGTTCGGCCCATCTGCTTCTATACACAGTCCTCCATACAGCTGAACCCAGCAGTGCCCAGCCTACAAATACACAATTCAGTTTCAAGTCCACTCTTAATCCTTATCTTATTTGTTAAGCTTGATGTACTATTTATCAGCCAATTCTCAGTGCATTGTGACCGCTAAACCTTCCCACAGGCTTTTTACTGATATCATTTTCTCTTCTCAAGAAGCCCAGTTTAATTGAGCTGGCCCAAAGCAATGAGACCTTTGAATACCATCAGCAATCTTTCTTTACCATGTAATCCACATACAGTATGATTTAAACCACTTCATAAGTTTTGTCTATTTAAGTATATTATCCTCCAGAGATTTCATTTTCCTCTAAGAGGAAAGTTGCTCTTTTGCTCCCCAATTACATGTGTAGATAAGATGTGCTTTGGCTTTCTGGGGTAGCATTAAATCTATTTTGAAGGAATGACTTCTACAATTGATCCAGTATATACCTGAAGCTGCGATATATTATGGTATTACACATGAAAAGAAATATGATACAGGAGTAAAATCCTCCAAAGTTACCACTGGTACTTGCGTCTTTTAAAAAGGAAGGGATATTTTCATTGCAATATTGGAATATCACTTATTAATTTCCACATTTGTCAAACTTCATTGAGTTTATATCAAGGAATGTGCAAGACAGTGGAAATATAAAAATAGTAACTAGATACTTGTCCTAAGGAAGCTCAAAATCTATTGCTCTAAATAATGGCTGTTCCTTCTACGTTTATTTTATTTGTAAAAATGACCAGGGGTTAAACTAATCATGATGCATCGCATCATTTTATCATGTGGCATATTTCCCTAATAAATTAAAAAATGTCCTATCTACTGGACTTGTTTTATTCATTAATTCATTTATTTATTTAACAGATTTGTTTGGGCACCTACTAGGTGCTAGTGGGAATGACAGACGAAAATTTAAATAATACATAATGTATACTCAGAAGATGTGGCAGCATTGGGTATGCGTCATTCAGATCTCCCTTTAGGAGAAAGTCTGATGTATGAAATGCAGTCAGCCTACAGCTTCCAGATACAGTGGAATCTGCCTCAGATGGACAGCTTTAGCTAATGACTGGGCATTCCTGGCGGGTAGGGCATATCTATTTCTGCCTACCACAGTCCTCTTGGGGTCCATCTTCACTCTGGAACCCTCTGTTCGGCAAATGGAGAACTTCTCAGAGTTGCGTTTGAGTCTGAAACTCTTGCTCAGTCCTCTTTCTCCTTCTCCTCCCACACGTATCAGACCTGCATGCATCTACCTGCTCCTGATCCCTCTCTCCTTTATCTTTCATGTCAATAGTCCCAATAAATTTCTTGTGCTTCCAACTCTGTCTTGGAACCTGCTACCAGAGAGACCTGATCTGACACACATGACGTTAAGTATAATGAAAACAAATTGGCAGCATGGGGTTGGGAATTTGCATTATGGGAAATGGAATTTAGCAATTTTAAGGCATGATAAGAGATGTATCTCTGAGTTAAATTTCGAGTAAACCCTTAAAGGAGAAAGGAGGATAGCAAGGCAGAGAGGATGGCCAGGGAGAAGTCCCTGGAGGAGAATGAACTCTGTTTTCTTTCAAAAGGAGATGTATTTCTACCCAGTGAAGGTGTGTGAGAACCTATGCAAGTTTAACATGGTGGAGGGACTTCTCCACTTATCTTTGAAAAAAGTCTTGTGGAAGAAGGATGATTTCATGAGTCCCCACTGATAGGGAAGCCACGTTGCTCAAGATGTGAAGTCAGGGATGATGTTCCCTTCTATCAGGCAGCACTTGAGTGAAGTCATAAGCCAGTAAAAATGGCTGTGCATATATTTTTTATAAGATGAACAATTGTCCTAGTAGGAGTCAAAATTGGTATGAAATTCTCTAGTGGTTCTCAGGCATTTGTGAGGATAGATATTAAAAAACATGATGTAAAAGGTTTTAAAAAATTAGAGTGAAATATGTTATTAAAATAATACACATATACATTCGATATTTACTCTGAATTTTTGTTCATCCTCTACAGATGTGATTGAATATTTCTTGAGGAATAATTTTTTGAAGTTTTTCTGTTTCATCCTATTATTAAAACAATAAAAAAAAACAATAAAAAAAATACAAAGCTTAATCCCGAGGTTACTTTGCAGTTCAGGATGAATATGCTTTGTTGCAAATTATCCTCAAATCTCTGGAAAATTTGGGGTGTCTGGTTGGCTTAGTTGATAGGTCTCAGGGTTCCAAGTTTGAGCCCCACACTGGGTGTAGAGTTTATAGGAAAAAAATCTCTGGAAAATCAGTTAAAATGCCCTCTTGAGAAGGAGCTAAATAATAAGTGTTATGTTTTCCTCTGGTTGAAATAGAAAACCAAATGATGTGGGGTAAATGCACAGAGGGGAAACGGAAAATATAAGATAAATTATCTTAAATAATTCCTGAAGTTTAGGTTTGCCATCTATCTGTATAGCAGTGGAAAAGACTGGACTGGGAATGGTAAGTCACCAAATGAAAAGTGCTAATAGTGCAAAAGAGGAGACCAAAATATATACGAGAGGCAGAGTGGTTGATCGCATTTAAAACCCGTGAGGGGCACCTGGGTGGCTCAGTCAGTTAAGCACCTGCCTTCTGCTGAGGTCATGATCCTAAGCTCCTGGGATCAAGCCCCAACTAGGTCTCCCTGCTCCTTGGGGAGTCTGCTTCTCCCTCTCCCTCTGCCTGCTGCTCCCCTGCTTGTGCTCTCTCTCTGTCAAAAAAAAAAAAAAAACCAACAACAGGTGAGTGTGCAATGAAGAGTTGGTTAAATATATCATAAGCTCTCCAAAGGCCAAAATGGAATTCAAGACTAAGGCTGAAAGAAGGCTAATGTATCTTAAATATCAAGTGCTTGAAGATGAACTAGAGTGTACATATTCTCAGCAAACTTTTCTTTTTTTAAAGATTTTATTTATTTATTTGAGAGAGAGAGTGCGAGAGCAAGCAAGAGTGGGGGGCAGAGGGAGAGGGAGAAGCAGGCTCTCCTCTGAGCAGAGAGCCCGATGCGGGGCTGGATCCCAGGACCCTGAGATCATGACCTGAGCCAAAGGCAGACGCTTAACCAACTGAGCCACCCAGGCGCCCCCTCAGGAAACTTTTCAATTGAGAAACTTTCTTTTTGGAGGAGGGCCTGTCAAAACAGCTTCCAGAGGTCAAATTATGCATTTTCTTCCCCAACATAGAGCAGTCTTCTCTGGTTTGATGAAGAAATACTAATTTTTACCCTCTGGACATCCATTCCCAGTCAGCGCATTACTCTTCTCACACCCTCTTTCCCAGAACAGGAGCAATAAAACATGGCAAGAGCAATGGATTTGTAGCAGATGGAGGCATCGCCAAACCCCTAAAGCTTTGCTTGCCTCTGTGTTAACAGAAAAAGGCTGAGGCACAGATGCCAAAAACAATCAAACAGTTCTCAGGGCAGGAAAAATAAACATTGAAGGAAACCTGTATCTTTCCAGAACAGATGATTAAGAAATTAAAACATTTGTGATAAAAAGCTGTGTCCAGATGGCATTTGTTGCTGACTTTCCTAAGAAAAGAAAAATTATGGACAGAAAAAAAAAAAATACAGTTCTCAAGGGTGACTTAATTTCCTATGAAACCTTGGGATATACAGAAGATAGGGAAACTAAACAAATTTGTTTTTATTTAGAAAGAAATAAGAACGTAATAGTTATTAAAGATGTTATCTGACTAAATATCAAAAGTAACATAGCATATGTTTACTCATTATTGGTATCAGATCGTAATAATGAAAAGTGTAATGACTAACTTTTTACCCCGTAGAAAACTAATAATAGTGGTGTCTGGGTGGCTCAGTTGGTTAAGCATCTGACTTTTGATTTCGGCTCAGGTCATGATCTCAGGGGCATGAGATCAATCCCTGAATCTGGCTCTGGGCTCAGTGGGGAGTCTGCTTGAGATTCTCTCTCTTCCTCTCCCTCAGCCCCTCCCTACTGCTTGCACCTGCTCTCCCTCTCTCTTTCTCAAATAAATAAATAAATCCTTAAAAAACCCTTATATTTAATATTCTGGTTATTTATTAGTGCAAAAATGTCTCCTCCTGGCATGCCTTGAAATTAGGTGTGGACATGGGATTTACTTTTATCATTAAAATGGGTGTGGAAATGATGGGTGTCACTTGCAGGTGGGATTTAATGTCCAATGCATGATTTGCTATGACCCCCCCCCCTTTCTTTTCTGGTCTTGGCCATTGTCAGAGCCCTGTAATGCTGTGTGGAATCCTGAGAAAGGATGATGCACAGCAGAGTTTTGCTAAATACAACAGTTTAGCAAAACCGTTATGGATCTAAGTCACTGCATTTGGGGTTGTTAATTGTCAAGCATAACCTACATTCTCCTGATGGATGTAAATATTCAGTTAAATCCAGGTACTCATAGGAAAACAATGGATTTCTTTATTCAGTGCCTCTCAGAGAACCTGGAGTAGAAGGAACTTTCTCATAATGATAAAAGGTCTACAAAGTCCCCTATGACCTGGGCTCTGTTGCTTTCCTTCTGGATCTCTCTGTCTTCTCTCATTGCTCATTTCTTGGAGGCTGCACCTGGGTTTCTTGCCATTCTTCAGAATGCCAGCATGTTCCCATCTCATGGACTTTGCACTAGCTGTGTCCTCTGCCCCAGCTATTTTTCCATCGGGCAATGACAGGGCTTATTTCATCCTTTCCTTCACTTTCTTCTCCAAATGTCACGTTCTCCATGAGCATTACCACAGCCATTCCTTTTTAACATTCCAAGCACTCTTTCTGTTCTGCCTTTGTACTTATTATTATGTTTTACATCGAAACCGCTTTTTAAAAAGCAGTTTGAGGTTCACAGCAAAATTAAGGGAAAGGTATGAGATTTCACATATATCCTCTACTCCCACACATGCATGGCCTCCCCCATTATCAATATCCGCCACCAGAGTGATATATTTGTTACAATTCATGAGCTTATGCGGACACATCATTATCACTCAAAGTCTATGGTTTACAACATTATGGCTTACTCTTCTTGTTGTATCATCTATGGGTTTGGACATGTGTATAACGATATACATCTATCATTATGGTATCATGCAGAGTGTTTTCACTGCCCTAAACATCCTCTGTGCTCTACCTACTCACATATTCCTCCCGACCCCTGGTCTTTAAACTGTCTCCATACTTTTGCTTTTTCCAGAATATCATAGAGTTGGAATCATCTAGTATGTAGCCTTTTCAGATTAACTCCTTCACATAGTAATGTCCATTTAAGATTTCTCCATATCTTTTCATGATTAGGTAGCTCAATTGTTTTTGGTGTTAAATAATAGTCCACTGTCTGGATATAACACAGCTTATCCACTCCCCTACTAAAGGACATCTTGGTTGGTCCCAAGCTTGGGCAATTATGAAAAGAGCTGCTATAAACATCTGTGTGCAGGTTTTTGTATGGGACATAAGTTTTCAGGTAATTTGGGTAAATACCAAGGAGTATGATTGCTGGATCAGAGGGTAGGAGTATGGTTAGGTTTGTAAGAAACTGCCAAAATGTCTTCCAAAATGGCTGTATCATTTTGCATTCCCACCAATGATAGCATCTGGTGCTCCACATCCTTGTCAATAGTTGGTGTTATTAGCATTCTGGATTTTGACCATTCTAACAAGTGTACAGTGGTAGCTCATTGTTCTTTGAATTTGAATTTCCCTGATGACGTATGATATGGAGCATCTTTTCAAATGCTCTTTTTGTCATCTGTATATCTTCTTTAGTGAGGTGTCTGTTAAAGCCTTTGGTCCCTTTTAATAATCAGGTTTATTTTTCTATTGTTGAGTTTTAAAAAGTTCTTTGGTTATTTTGGATAACAGTCCTCTTTCAGATGTATGATTTGCAAATATCTTCTCCTAGTCTGTAGTTTGTGTTCTTGTTCTTTTGACCTTATCTTTTACTGAGCAGAAGTTTTTAATTTTAATGAAGTCCTGCTTACCAATAATTTTTTTCTGGGTTGTGCCTTTGACATATTTATTTATTTATTTTAAAGATTTATTTATTTGTTTGGGAGAGAGAGAGAGAGCACAAGCAGGGAGAGCAGGAGAAGAAGAAGCAAACTCCCCACTGAGCAGGGAGCCCGATTCAGGCCTTGATCATGACCTAAGCCGAAATCAGGTGCTCAACTGACTGAGCCACCCAGGCGCCCCACCTTTGGCGTATTTAAAGTTCACCATGCTGAGGTCCATCTGGGTTTCCTCCTATGTGATCATGTAGGAATTTTATAGTTTTGTGTTTTACATTTTGGTTTGTTATCCATTTTGAGTTAATTTTTTTGAAAGGTGTAAGGTCTGGCCCAGTACGTTTTTTTGGTATATGGATGTCCAGTTGTCCCAGAATCCACTGAAAAGACTGTATCTTTTCTCCCTATGTCAATGATCAGTTGGATTTATCTACTATGTGAATCTATTTCTGGACTCTTTATTCTGCTTCTTATTTATTTTTTTAATAATGCTTACTTCCTTATAACAACTATGTAATTTACATATTTATTATCATTTTTGTTTTATTTGACCATGTGTAATCTATAAGAGCAAGCATTTTGTTTGTTTTTTTAATTACTGTATCTCCAGTGCAGAACAGGTTTTAGCCTATATAGACACTTTGTAAATATTTGTTAAATGAATCAATGAGTAGATCAATAAATTAGGAAGTTTTGGAATATGGTACAGTAATACTGACTTCTTGAATTTTAACTGCCTCTGGTGAATATAGATGTGGAAGAGAGACTCTCATTGCTCTTGCAGAAAATAAAGTTTCAAACCTATAAATCTTTAACTTGAAGAATCTGTGCTTATAGCTGGTAAGTTTCCAATTCTTGTTTTTTTAAAATTTTATGTTATTTAAATTTAATTAATTAACATATATTGCATTATTAGTTTTAGAGGTAGAGTTCAGGTATTCTCTAATTCTTGTTTTTAAGAATAAATAAAAAAAATAAAAGGAGTCTGGCAGAGAGAGTTCAACGCTATTGTGAGACAATAGTGACTGCATTCCATCTTTTATTTTTTTCTCCTATGCTATTATTAAGCTTATTAAAAAAGGGGGGACATTACTTTTTAAAAATATTTTATTTATTCATTTTATTTTAGAGAGAGAGAGAGCAGAGGGAAGCACAGAGGGAGAGGGAGAGAATCCCCAGCAGACTCCGCAGTGAGCACGTTGCCCAACATGGGGCTCGATTCCATGACCCTGAGATCATGACCTGAGCTGAAACCAAGAGTCAGATGCTTAACCAACTGAGCCACCCAGGCACGCTGGGACAGTACCTTTCTTATAAGAGCTGTGATTTTCTTCTTCCTTTTGGGAAATCCTTGTGGTGGTGATTGTGACTTTACAGACCGAGGTATCAAAGAAAGCTTTTTCTGCACTGTAGTAACTTAATTAGACTACAGTTCAAAATCGCCTTTTCCTTATGCTTTTCTTTTCAGTGTTGACACTGACACTTCGTTTTCCGAAACAATCTTGGAGCATTGCGTGTGTTTCATATGTAGGCTTTTGCTTATCACACAAAGTTTCTTGGCTTACGTTCTGCTTTGGTGGCCATGCCTCTCTGCCCACAGCAGAGAGGTTTGGCTTTCACGATGATGTCAAATATTGCATGGAGAGCAGCTGGTGTAATAATTCAGACATAACTAGGTCAACTTCTATTAGCTTTTCATTTTCCCATAGATTGTATTCATGTTTCCTTTCTGTTTCTTGGAGCCAGCGTTTCAAATTGTAGAAGTAATGAATAAATTTAGCAGTCTCTGTGCTTTTGAAAGGAAGGTATTACAATGAGAGAAATGTTATCAAAAAATATTCCTTGAAGAGAAATAATTAGAGCACAAGTTAATTTTGCTGAACATATACTTGGTATTATAATAACATTATACAACTTACGTTATTTCATTGGAATAATAAGGACCATTTCTATTTTTCTTCCAAACCACTCAGGAATAATTGCATGTGTGTGTGTGTGCATGTGCCTTAAAAAGGCTTATTTCATTACATGATGTTGGTTTAAGGAGAATTTATTACTTTTATATTTAGAGATAGATGGCCATGGGATAGATTTTTCAAATTACTATCTAAGGTCATACCAATATGGACAGACTATGATAGTTATTTTTAGTAAGCACAGATGAAGATGCAAAGTCATAATGGTGAATTCAATATAGTCAAATGTGTTAGTTTATACTTGACCGTGATATACTCTTTCATAAGATGTGTCATTTCTAAAATGAAATTCGTCTAAGATGAAATGCATTTATTTTATATTTTGGAAAGACAAAAATTTACATAAGTAAGAATTAGAGGCCCATGGTGTTCCTCGCCCTCCCACGAGAGAGAAGCGATGTGTGAAATGGTAGCATCTTTTTAAGAAGTAAAACTAGTTACTGAAATCCTGCACAATTCCAGGAAGAGAGAATTGAGAGGCCTTTTTATCCCTGGCTGATCAATAGATTATGTTCATACAGACAGTATTTATTTAACTCTTTCTGTGGGCTGGGCACTGTCCTAGGCACTTGGGATGCAAATAACAAAATGAAAATCCTTTCTCTCTCAGAGAATATACTTCAAAAATAAAATATTACATACGTTTTCAGATGGTATATTTCTTGTGGAGTTTGGTTTACACTGTAAAACAATTAACATTTTTATCATGCATTTTCTGAGAATAAACATAGTTTATGAAACTCCCATGATTGTACAACTAAACTACTGTAAACATTGTTTTATCTTTCTAATCATATCAATATATTAAAATACTGCTCTCACTTAGTATGTATTTGTACATTTTACTACTGATTTAATGGTCATAAGATTACACAAAGATGAGCACTGGGTGTGGTGCATGAACAATGAATCTTGGAACACTGAAAAAATAAAATAAAATTAGATTAAAAAAAGATTACACAGAAATTAACAGTCTCCTTTATTGAACATTCAGGTTGCTCTTGATTTCCTGCTATTAGGAAGATATTTTTAAAATGTCTTTGGGACACAGATTATATTTTAGAATAAATTCCTATAAATAATGTTACTCAGTACAATCACTGAGATATTTTAAAACTTTTGGTAATATTTTCAAATCGATTGTACACTTTGCAAGAGTAATCTATTTTAAAATCTATTTTAAAACTGTTCAGTTAGGCTCGTAGATCTGTGACAATTGTTTTCACTTTCACTCTCCTATTTGTTATTGTACTCACTGTGCAAAAAACAACATTTTCTCAAACATTATTCATTTATCTTGTTCCTTTAGCTAAGAGGATTATGGTGAGAGATAAATCAAGCTGCAGAGTGCAGATTGTTTCTTAGAATGACAAATCCTCTGCATGTATTCAGATTTGGCTTCTCTGTTCTTATTGCATTTTCAGAGCCAGGTTTTATAGGGAAAGATTTCAACTGTGTTCATGAAAAGCAGCAATGTCCTGCACAGCATCGCTCCTGAGGTCACTGTATGTACCATGCCCTACACCAGTTTCGGTGCTCTGAAAACTGTTTTTAGCAAAGGGAATCATCAGAGGGGGAAGAAGGTAACCCTGAGCTACTTCAGCTCAATTCAATAGTTTGTTTATCATTTGCCATGTATTTTGATTCCATGTGAGATAGAGACACTGTAACCATGTGGGAGGACGCTTGCCCACCTTGGGGCATTGCATTCAACCATGGAATATCTTCATAGCTCGTAGAAAATGCCCACCTCAGGAGTATGTCCCATATGATGCCCTGTGTGCCTCTTTCCAGAATTATGGATTTATTTATTTTCCACAAAAGCTATACTGTAACATTCAATTCTGAAAAATGAAAACAAATGAGCAAAGGGAAAAAAAGAGAGAGAGAAAGGCAAACTGAGAAACAGACTCTTAACTATAGAGAAAACTATAGAGAAAAAACTGTTGGGAGATGGGGGAAACACCTGATGGGGATTAAGGGGTGCACCTTTTGTGCACTGGGTGTGTATGGAAGTATGGAATCACTATATTGTACACCTGAAACTAATATTACACTGTATGTTAACTAGCTGGAATTTAAGTAAAAACTTAAAAATATTGCATATTTTCTCAGTACATATCCATTGGAAATTGACTAATTCCCTCAATAGGTCTTTAATATTGGTTAAACAGAGTCAATATGTGTGAGGTTTTTGCTACAGTCACTTTGAATCACCATAAAAGACCCTGGCTATAGATCCATAAGAATATGATGAATGTTCATCATTTAAGTGCACGGTAAACTTAAGAAAGAAACTCAAAACTTGATTAAGAGATAGAAATGAAATGTAATTTCAGGAACATAAATCAAAGGTTATTGGTTTCTTGAAATGTATGTTTTAAGTGTTTTAAGTGAATCTGAATGTCTTGCCACTTATTCAATAGAATTGAAAGTATAAAGAGATAAATTCTGAGATACAGTTGTAGTCTTAGCAGATACTGGGATGTCCAAGTCTCCTTTACTGTGGTGATATATGGTCATAGTGACATATTAATCTATCTATCTATTACTTATCATCTGTCTATCATCTATCATCTATTCATAAACCAATTTGCCTATCATCTATCTATATATCATCTATCTTCTATATCTCTACCATCTATCTACCTATTTTAAATAGTAGGAGGAAAGCCTCATCATATCAGAATTCTGTTCAGGAAATTCCCAGCAAGAGACATACTGAGTGAGTGTATATGCTAGATTGAAATCTCCGTGTGATTTTTGTTATACAATGTAATGAGCTGGCAGCTAAAAAGGAGCACATGCAGATGGCCTTTCCTTCCTTCTATTTGCAATTTCTCCTTAGGAGAATATTCTTTACCTTTGGACAGTGATGAATTCCAAATATTTTGCCCCTTTTCCAAACATATATGAAAAAATTCCATTTCCCTATCAGGCAGATGACTGATTTATCAGCTCTGGCCTCAAATTACATTCTACCACTTTTTAAGGGTACACATAATAGTATGGCCTTAAGTACACTGACTTAAAAATCATCCTTTTACTAGGAAGAAACTCATTTTTTTCCAAAATGATTTTTAGCACTATCTTCTGTCCAAAAGACTTGTATCTGAATGCATTAAGACCATTGTTAAGTAATGAGATGCATCTTTCTGTGTGTGTGTGTGTATGTGTGTTTCAGCAATGCCCAGAAATTGCCGGAACGCCTAAGATTAATTCTATCTTTTAATTAGATAAGCTACAACTATTAAAAAAAACACCATTGAAAGTCACTTTTTTTGTTGAAAACATACAATTTTTTCCCCATTATATGCACACTTGAATATCATTGCATGTTTTGGAG
This sequence comes from Potos flavus, assembly GCA_028534135.1. NCBI lineage: Eukaryota > Metazoa > Chordata > Mammalia > Carnivora > Procyonidae > Potos > Potos flavus. The sequence continues at coordinate 176,385,208 of CM052898.1, read as the reverse complement.
CAGAAAGAGCTGAAGGAGCTGATTAAAAAGTACTTGCATATCTCTACCATAACAGGAGTGTAAGTTAACTTGTATCTTAAGAAAGTTGTAGTTTAATGGAAAAAGTTCAGACATCCTGAAAGAATAATAGTAAAAGGAACAAATTATCTTTAAATTGTCTGTATCAATAAGAAGAATCTTTTTTCTTTTTTAATAAAAAGCATTTTTATCAAGCTTAATATCACTAATTCACACTGGCCTGTGTTTCTTCTGGACCCTGAGTGTCTGTGGATCAAATCCTGGCACTGATATAGTATTCATGCTTTCGGGCAAGTCCCATAAATTCTCAGAGTTGGTTTACTTATCTCCTAAGTGGGGGTAATGATATGCATTAAACCCAGAGTGAGATTTCACTGAGTATATGTGAAAAAAATCTTAATTTTATTAGATTTTAAATATACTGGTTCTCTTATTCTGTCATTTAAACTGCAGAGCTACCAGCTAGACCCTTGTTCCTTAGCATATGTATTACCTTCATTAACAACTAATAAACTTCGTGGTAAAAGACATCTACAAAAATCCCATGACCAACATTATACTTAGTAGTGAAAGGCTGAATTATTTTCCCTGGGATCCAGAAGAAGACACGAGGGCAACTGTCACCATTTCTATTCAACATTGTACTGGGAGTTGTAGGTAGGAAAATTAGGCAATAAAATGGTAAAAAGAAGGGCAGCCACATTGGAAAAGAAGAATAAATATGACCTCCTTTTGCAGATGACATGACCTTATAAATACAAAATCCTAAGGAATCCACTATAAATCTTTAGAACTAATAAAAAAGTTCAGCAAGTTTGCAAGATTCAAGATCAATGTGCAAAAAACCCTCTATTTCTATATAGTTGCAATGAAGTTTCATTCCAAAAATGGAATTAGGAACACAATTGCATTTATATCATCAAAAAGAATAGAACACTTATAGAAATAAAACAAAAGAAATACAAAACTTATACTTTGAAAACTACAGAGCATAGGTGAAAGAAAATGAAGAGCCCAATAAAAAGAAAAACATTCTATGTTCATGGATTGAAAGAGTTAATATTGCTATGATGGCGATGTTCCCAAATTGACTTACAGATCCAATGCAGTCTTTATCAAGATTGTAGCTAGCTACTTTGCAGAAAATGACAAACTGATCCTAAATTCATATGGAAATTCAAGGGAGCTAGAATTGTCACAGCGATCTTGAAACACAACGTTAGAGTCTCACACTTTCAGACTTTAAAACTTATTACAAAGCTATAGTAATCAAGACAACGTGATGTTGACATAAAGATAGGCACATAAACCAATGACATAGAATTGAGAGTCTAGAATAAATTCTCACATTTGTAGCCAATTAACTTTTCACAGTGATGCCAAGGTAATTCACTGGGGGAAAGAATAGTCTTTTCAATAAGTAGTCCTGGGACAACTGCATATTTACATGCAAAAGAATTAAGTTAGACCCCTGATACCATTTACAAAAACTAGCAAGAAAGTAAAAAAGATAAGCCATAGAATGGTAGAAAATATTTGCAAGTCATATATTTGATAGAAAACTTGTATCTATAATATGTAAAGAACTCTTAAAAAGCAATAAAAGGACAAGTAACTCAATTAAAAATGGGTAGTATAGCTGAATAAATATTTCTTCAGAGAATACACACATACACACACACACACACACACACACACACACACCATCAATAAACAAATTAAAAGGTGTTCAATATCTTCAGCCATCAGGGAAGTCCAATGTAAAACACAATAGGAAATCATAGGGTAGGGATGCCCAGGTGGCTCAGTTGGTTAAGTATCTGACTTCAGCTCAGGTCATGATCTTGGGGTCCTGGGATGGAGTTCTGCATTGGGCTCCGGGCTCAGTAGGGAGTTCGCTTGTCCCTCTCCCTCTACCCCACCCCCACATGTAAATGTGTGTGCTCTTTATTTATCTTTATTTATTAAGATAAATAAAATCTTAAAGAAATCATAGGGTAATCGTCTTTCTCTGAGTGACTTATTTTGCTTAGCATAATACTCTCTAGCTCTATCAATGTCATTGCAAATGGCAAGATTCATTCTTGCCATTCCATATATATGGATATATATATCTGTATCTATATGTATATGGATATCTATATCTATGTCTATATGGATATCTATATCTATATCTATGTCTATATCTATATCTATGTCTATATCTCTGCATATATGTATATATATATATATGCATGCCATATATATATATGCATGCCACTCCTTATCCATTCATCAGCCAATGGACACTTGGGCTCTTTCCATAATTTGGATTGTACATAATGCTGCTATAAACATCAGGGTGCATGCATCCCTTTGAATTAGTATTTTTGTATTCTTTGGATAAATACCTTTTAGTGTTTAAGAAACAAAACAAAAAGCAAAGGGGAAAAAGACAGAGAAAGAGGGACAAACCAAAAACAGACTCAACAATAGAGAACAAACTGATGGTTACCAGAGGGGAGGTGGATTGGGGGTGAGTTAAATAGGTGATGGGGATTAAGGAGTGCACCTGTTGTGATGAGCAACTGGTGATGTACGGAAGTGGTTAAATCACTAAATTGTACACCTGAAACAAATATACTGAATGTTAACTAACTTCAATTTAAATAAAAACTTAAAAAACAGAATAAGATATGATTTCACACCAACAAGGATGGCTATAATCAAAAAGACAGATAAGTATTGGTGAGGATGTGGAGAAACCACAACCCTCATACACTGCTAATAGGAATATGAAGTAGTGTAGCCTCTTTGGAAAATAGTTCTAAGATCCCTCAGAATGTTAAACACAGAGTGACCATATGAACCAGCAATTCCATTCCTACAAATACCAAGATAAAAAAAACCAAACAAATGGACACACAAAAGCTTGTACATGCATGTTCATAGCAACACATTCATAATAGCCCAAAGGAAGAAACAACCTAAATGTCAATGATGAATGCATTTATGAATATGTGGTATCTTCATATGATGGAGTATTATTTGGCAATGAAAAGAAATGCTGTACTGACACATACTCCAGCACAGATGGACCTTAAAAACATACTTACGTGAGAGTCACAAAAGTCACAAAAGACCATGTATTTGTATGATTTCACTTACATTAATATTTAGAATGGGCAAATTAATGGAGACAGAAAGATTAGGAGTTGCTAGGGCTAACGAGGACTGAGGAAATGGGGAGTAAATTGATCATGATTCACAAGTATGTGAACACACTAAAAACCATTGAGTGGTACATTTTTAATGGGTGAATTGTGTGGTATGTAAATGATATCTCAATAAAGCTGCTAAAAGTGGATTTAATGAAAAGAAGTGGCCTTTAGCTTATGTGACATGGAAACATTTTATAGCAGAACACACTTCCTATACAATGCAAGCATATGTAGTCAAGATACAGCTTGTTCGAGAAAATGGCTAGCTGAATTCATGTGGGCATCAAGAGCAGTTCAGTTTGGAGACTTTTGTCTGGAATAGCCATTTGATCTAAGACAAAGAAAAGTAGACCAGAGAATCAGGCTAACCCATAACTGACTTACTAGGAACCTTATGTATTGCCATGCACATTAACAGAAAATAAATTTTATATTTATACTCACACACATACATATACTTTATATGTATACATACAGTATATGGTTATACATACATATTTATGCATGTATATATAGTTATCTATATTTCTGTATATGCATGCTTATATTATTTTTAATCTGAAGAATTTTATATTTTGCATTGGATATTTTTAGTTATTTAAAAATCTATTTCTATATACTGTAGTGATCACGGAACAAAAGTGAAATTCAATGTGCTCACTGTGTGTTGTGTATCTATATCACATATATACGTATCTGTCCATATATATCTACCTATAGAAAGTTTACTTCACATAGTGAATGAGTTAACAATGTTCAATTTCTTATGTTTTGCAAGCATGTCATTTTCTTTCATATTTTAAAGCTTTGAACAGAACATCTAAATAAAGTGGTAGAGTGTATGCAGGGACTTCTGGGCATATTGAGTAATGAGTGCTTCTAAAGTGATACAATTTCATCTTATATTTCAGTATTTCTTCTCCTCAGGGTAAGTTAGATTTGTGCTATTGGAAAAATGTTAAATTATTGTTTGCATCCTTCAAAGAATATAACACCTGAGAGGCGATAGAACCATTTGTATTCAGAGGCACATGCAAGTGGGAATCTCTTTTTCTTGATCTTAAAGTCCAGGAACAAAATAGATTAATAAGAAAGAATATGGAACTGACTGATTGCTAATACAAAGATTAGCCAGTGTTCAATGTAAGTAGCTGGCTTGAAATTATCCTAAATTAGAATCGTTGCTGCTTAATTGTAGATGTGCCTAAGTATCCAACTTGGTCCATTTCCAAATGACACCAGTGCTTCTTGTACTCTGATGGAGATGCAGGTGAGTGTTTCCTCATGCCCAGATAACCAACCGAGGTTCAGTTTTAGATGTTCAAGTAAAATCTATGTCATACTGTTTCTTTCTTCCCTATTTTCCTCACCACATCTCAATAAATAATACTAGCATATATGTTCATTAGCATATAGCTTATAAAGATGATAGGAGAAACAAAATTTACTGTGTTTCCTATTTATCCCTAAAGCATGTACTATACTACGTCAAACATACAATGCAAAAATGATGACAAATGGGTCAATCTTTGCGTATTTTTTAAAAGTTACAATCTGAAATTTTAAGTATTTTGAAAGCCATTTCAATGTGAAATAAAAATATTTATTTTAGTTGATATTGGGGTTATCTTTGATTCATTGATATGAAAAAAGTAGATAAAAATATTTAAGGTGTTGGTATTTTTTGCATGATTAGAACTAAATATTTTACTTTCCCTTCTGGCTTTGGCTTTATCAGAACTATTCAATGATTATAAGCAAGTGATATCTTTTTGTTTGTTTGTTTGTTTGTTACCTTGACAACACCTAAAATTCAGGTATCACCCTGCCCATCACTCCATGCAGCCTAGCTATAGCTCCACTCTCATCTTTGAAATTTGCAAAAGTGACTTAGGCCAAAAGCCATTTTGTTTAGAGGTGAGCACGTAACCAAAACTAAGCTTTACATATGAATCATATGACCTATGCAGCAACTCCTAGCAAGAAAGCTTCCTCTTACCTATTTGTTGGAAATCAATTGGCCACCATCATGTAACCATAAGGAAAGGATCTATCTGAGACTGAGGAGCAAGCTAAGGTGGCCCAAGAAGAGGTAAGAAACCAGATCTAAACCACACTACTTATATTCAGCCAGTAACACAAACCCATAAACTCACTTTTTGCTTAAGAAATTTTTAGTCAGGGTTTCTATCCTTTGCATCAAAATAAGCCCAATTTCATGTATTGTGGGAAATCCTTCTTACATTGAATAGTTGACTTTATTGATAAAGTGTCCTATTTTAGATCTGAATGTGCTATAAATTGGCTAATTCTAAACAATATCCTATTTGAAGAATGGATAAGGAAGATGTGGTATATACATACAATGGAATACTATGCAGTCATCAAAACCCCTGAAATCTTGCCATTTGCAATGATGTGGATGGAACTAGAGGGTATTATGCTAAGTGAAATAAGTCAATCAGAGAAAGACAATTTACATATGATCTCTCTGATGTGAGGAATTTGAGAGACAGGGTGGGGGGTTGTGGGGTGAAGGGAGGGAAAAAATGAAACAAGATGAGACCGGGGAGGGAGACAAACCATAAGAGACTCTTCATCTCAGGAAACAAACTGAGGGTTGCTGGGGAGTGGTGGGGAGGTATAGGGGTGGCTGGATTATGGACACTGGGGAGGGTATGTGCTATGTTCAGTGCTGTGAATTGTGTAGGACTGATGATTCACAGACCTGTACCCCTGAAACAAATAATACATTATATGTTAATAAAAAAAATCCTGTTTGAATGATAGCTTACGATATCTGAATGATAGCTCATCTTTTCACATTTCAATATTAGAAATATCCTTTTTCCCAATACAAAAGATGGTTTACATATATTTAGTAAGGCTTCACAAATTATTGAAAGTAGATGGAAGCAAAGATGCCTTTGGAAACAAGGATACTGTTGCATTTTGTGTTTTCATTTTCAATTTATTCCTCTGTAGGTAAGTAAAATTTTGAATAGTCATAAACTTCAGGCACCCACAAAAATCCCAGAAAGAGAATAAGAGGCGCAAATAAAACTTTAGTCTATATCTTGCTTTGTGGATGAGATAAATCATAATTTATTCATGAAAAGATTCACAAATCATTTACATACTAACTTATTCACTTCTAAAAAAATAGTTGTAGTTAAAGAATAAAAGTGTTCAATGATCTCTGTTAGGCTTTGCCCAGCCAGCACCAAGATCGTTTTAGGCAGGAATTCATATGCAACCACGGGCCCCTGACTCAATGGTGAGGGAAGTTTGGTATTGGACACTGCTCTGATTAAACTACAGTGGGGATCACCACTGATTTAAGACCTGTGTTCCTGTTTTTGTTCTGAAATTGAAGCTCACTCTTAACACTCCCTTCTGCATTTTTCCTATCCTGTTAATATTTATCAGGTGTTTGGGTTCTTCTGTGCAGACTATCATTCAGGCTAACTTTAGCCAAACTTTCAAATATTTCACTCCTATCTTCTGTCTCTCCTTTCTCCAACTAGTTTGTGTTAGAGTTTGACCAGGCAGTTCAACATTCAAAGGTCTGATGACCTAATTCTCATTTCAGTCAAATAGATATATTTCTCTGGATCCCCCCAGAGTGCTAGGTTTTGCCTTGATCATTTTCAGTTTTCTTCTAGGAAATAAATCCCATCTCAACGTCTTGATATCTGCTTGCCTTTTGCTCAAAATATAGACTCCTCTGGTTCCTCTGTTACCAAACTTTATTTACACATGGGGAGATTTGATTTCTAGTTGAGCTGCTGCAAGTCTAAGCCATCAATTTTCTTTGAACATTTCTGCCGTAACACTTGGATCCAGTCCTTCCTGTCAAAACTTCACTGTCCATGAGACTTCCCACTTGGTGGCTGCCTTTCCAGCTCTTACCTCCTAACCCTGTTTTGATAAGGAATTCTGATTTATCATACCAATTCTTTGCCCTTGGTTTTCAATTTTCTTTTTTTTTTTTTAATTTCTTTTTTATTTTTTTATTTTTTAATTAACACATAATGTATTATTTGCCCCAGGGTACATGTCTGTGGGTCCTCAGGCTTACACATTTCACAGCACTTACCATAGCACATACCCTCCCCAATGTCCATAACCCAGCCACCCTATCCCTACCCGCCCCTACCCCCCAGCCACCCTCGATTTGTTTCATGAGTTTAGGAGTCTCTTATGGTTTGTCTCCTTCCT
>CM052898.1:176341548-176377269 GCA_028534135.1 Potos flavus | reverse complement strand
TTACTTGACAGAGAGAGATCACAAGTAGGCAGAGAGGCAGGCAGAGAGGGAGGGGGAAGCAGGCTCCCCGCTGAGCAGAGCGCCCGATGCGGGGCTCGATCCCAGGACCCTGAGATCATGACCTGAGCCGAAGGCAGAGGCTTTAACCCACTGAGCCACCCAGCCGCCCCATGCCTGTTTATTTTGTTGATGGTTTCCTTTGCTGTGCAGAAGCTTTTTAACTTGATGAAGTCCTAAAAATTCATTTTCACTTTTGTTTCCTTTGCCTTTGGAGACATGTCCTGAAAGAAGTTGCTGTGGCTGATGTCGAAGAGGTTACTGCCTATGTTCTCCTCTAGGATTTTGATAGATTCCTGCCTCATGTTGAGGTCTTTTACCCATTTCAAGTTTATCTTTGTGGATGGTATAAAAGAATGGTCAAGTTTCATTCTTATGTTGAAAAAGAAAAACAAAGCTGGGCATCACATTGCCTGATTTCAAGCTTTACTACAAAGCTGTGATCACCAAGACAACATGGTACTGGCACAAAAACAGACACATAGACCAGTGGAACAGAGTAGAGAGCCCAGATATGGACCCACAACTCTGTGGTCAAATAATCTTTGACAAAGCAGGAAAAAATATCAAGTGGAAAAGACAGTCTCTTCAACAAATGGTGCTGGGAAAATTAGACAGCTATATGTAGAAGAATGAAACTTAGGCAGCTTTTCAAGGGAAGTGTCAGGCTTGCAAGAAAACAGATGCCTCCTCAGAGGTATCTGGCCATTTCTCTTTTATCCCCCAGAGCAGCCCTCTGCTTTCTGTAAGGTAGTGACAGCCACTCATGTTCCGTTCTGCCTCCATGAGCCCATGTTCACATTTCCTGCCTCATGTTAGCCTGGGCTGGGGTCAGTCCCACTCATTTTCTTTTTTAAATAAATATCCCGTGTCTTTCTAGAATATTATAAGATTAGAAAAGTCATTAAAGATAATGGACATTGTTTCTGCTGTGTATTACTATGCAAATGACGACCTCAAAAGTTAGTGTCATAAAATGACAGACATTTATTATTTCTTATGATTATGCGATCTTGAAAATGATTGACTTTCCTTAAGGAGTAGGTAGTAAGAGTTACTAATATTTGTCATTATCATCAGCAGCAGCATCATGATATAAATGATCCACAACCAGGTATGTGAGAACCTATACCCCTTCCCTTCTTGGCACCCTAACACCCTTGAGTCAGGAGCGTGGAACTGTGGGAAATCTCAGAGGCTGGGCTTTCTAAGTAAATCCAGGAATGTTTTGAGGAACTCAACTTTCTAATGTTGTAATATTCTAATATCTTATATCGTAGAAAGAGTTTTTGACCAAATATAAAAAGACTTGATGCCCAGTCTACTATCAAGTGGGTCTATCACTTGATAGCTGTGCTAATTTGGGCAAATAATAATCACCTGTATTCTCTGAGTATTAATTTCTTCACATAGTCAGTGGGTGGGGGCTTATTCATCTTACTAGCTTATTACAATGTGGCTGTGATAATCAGATTGATGGTATGTATAGGGTGCTTTAAAAAGTGTAAAGTGCCAAACCAAAATACTTAGTATGTATTGTAATTGTTCCTACTGTGGTCCTGTTTCAAAAGCTTTACATGTATTAAGTCATCTGCAGGGTCATTGCTATTATTGCTCCCCCCCCTTTACTTTTAGAGACGGAAGCACAGAGAGGGACAGTAACTTACCCAAAGCCAAGCAGCTCATAACTGATGGAGTGAGAAACCAGAGGCAGGTAGATATTGACTCCTGACAGGAAAGGATCTAAAGAACACTGTGTAACACTACTAGGTGCCACTATGAGGTCACAGAATGACTAGATCTAGTGGGGGAGGCTGGGCATGGGGGTGCCTGTCCCAGGCTGACAGGGAGCAGCTGAGTGCAGCCTTTCTTGATTATAGGTTCATCTTCACTCTGAGGCATTGGATGTAGCAGATTATTTTCTTCAGGTTTTCTTTTAAGGTGCCTCTAGCAGCCCTTTGGGAATTCTACCCCAAGCTGAAACCCAGCTTCTACCCCCAAGAGCTTGGGGCTCTTGACAAGGAGTTTTTGTCTCTTTGGTTTCAGACAGAAAGGCTTGGTCCTCAGTGATTTTGTTTACCATATTGGAATTTAGATCATATTGTTTCTTTCATTTCATTTTTCATTCTGTAAAACAGGAAAAAAGATAAAATATAATAATCAGGGGCGCCCGGGTGGCTCAGTGGGTTAAAGCCTCTGCCTCTGGCTCAGATCATGATCTCAGGGTCCTGGGATTGAGCCCTGCATCGGGCTTTCTGCTCAGCAGGGAGCCTACTTCCCCCTCTCTCTATGCCTGCCTCTCTGCCTACTTGTGATCTCTCTCTCTCTGTCAAATAAGTAAATAAAAAAAAAAAAATAAAATATAATAATCATTACCTCAGTGATAGCCCAAACTCCAGATGCTCATCTTCTAAGGCCTGAATCAGAGGCCTTAGCTGAACATTCAAGAAATTTCTTCTTAACCTTATAGTAATAGTTCTTGGGATTTTAGAGAATGCTTACAATTCCACGTATAAAATGCAGTAGTAAAATCAGATGGTAAAAATTCAGGAAAAAATTTCACCTCCCAAATATGTGCACCCAGTTTCACAGGTGGCCTGACTCAGAAAAAACACTACTTTCTTAAAACTTGTATATTTATTATCTGAAAAACACTCATAAATTGGACTGTGATCTTGACTCTTCCTAACATTGTCAGGTGCTTATAACGGGTTGAAAATAAAATCACTGATGAAGGATGAGGTACTAATAAATCATTATGCCTTTAGCAAACGTTTCTTGAGTGCCTACTTTAGGGAGCCACTGTGCTACTGCAAAGGAGAGGAAAAGGCAATCTCAAACCTTAAGGAATTCCTAAAAGGGAAACTGTCAGATGAATAAGAATTCCAAAACCAAAGGAATGACTAGCTCATAGCAACCTGTCTCTTTAGTGGGCAGAGAAGTTGGAGAGCTGACCAGCTGGCACCAAGTTGCCAAGAGAGTCCTGAGAGTGAGAAATGAAAATCAATGGGAGCAGCCCCATATGAGTGAATGAATCAAGTTACATGCATGTTGAGTATGTAGGGCAAAAGCCGAAGCAGAATCTGATATAGCTTTTGTCTGTGCCTCTCTCTTTGTAGCTGGGTATACTTGGCTTCTTTTGCAGTCTCTTCAAGAATATCTCCCTTGAAAACAAGGACTCTCAGTGTTCTCTCTCATTCTAGATGTTGTCTACAAACAAGTCAGTGCCTGAAGCAATCTAGAAGACTCCAGGAGCATGAGTGGAGGAACTATGGTCTGCGAATTTCCAGGGTAAGGAGGAGCACACCAACTTTTCCATCTGGTCCTGCGACCTGGATTAGTAAAAGTGGTCTCTATTAGAGAGTGTATGCAGAAAAGTGCCTACCAAAATAAATAGAAAGACAGGGTTCTCTGTACTTGCTTATTTCTAGCAGACACATTGCTCTTAGCTGGCTTTTTAACATGAGAGAAGGCAGCCATTGATGCCATGTAAACACACTCATGTTCAAGGACACCCCTGGAATCTATATGGATCTTTTGAGGGCATCTCCAGAATACCATGAATAGCATGAAACCCACTAAATGTGACACTAGACTGAAGAAGGCACAGCAGTTTTTAGGCACAGAGGATCATTATTCAATGCTTATTGCTCACTGCCTTCCATGTGGAAGATGGAGATACTTTTTATAAAAGAACATGCAAGGAAAGGATGATAATACATTTTTTTAATGAGTTGCAATGATTGGAGTTCCATAAAGTGGTAGTAGAGTGGGCTTTGATAGGGGACAGAGATTTAGAAATATAACTCTACTCTTCTCTTCCTCAGGATGCATGTGGGGTTTAAGGGTTTACTCATGTACAGCCAAAGTTCCAGTTCCTTTTCCCTTCTTTCTTTTGTTAATTCTTTTATTTTTGTTGATGTATGATCTTATTTATTTGTTACTTTTAGAAAATCTCCTTTTTGGTTGGACTCAGACTTAGAGATAAAAGCTCTCAAAGAGGACAGCCTCCGTCTCTTGGTAATCAGTTCTTGGAGTTTTTCTTTGGCTTCCTACATTCTCTTGGCCAAAAGTTTAGTATATTCTGCAGCCTCTTCCTTATTTTTCTTAGTGCTCTGTTTCTTTAGAGCAATATACCAATGTTTGCACTGGACGAGACCTGGAGTTACAAGACACTGAACCTTGGGTGCTTTGCTTCTAGAGTTTTTCTTTGTTTAGGGGCTTTCTCACAACATACTGGTGGGCATCATTTTCTTTAGAGAGATTGAAATGTTAATGGGTTCTGCTAGCTCTTTTGGGCCCCAGGTGATGAATTACAGTAGAATCAGTGAATCAAGGAATATCTACCTCACCCTCCTACTTTTTTTTTTTTTTTTTTAATGACTAAGTTGAGAACATTGAGATTGGCACCCACAGTTCGACCCTGAACAGATTTGTGCTTTCTTTCTGCAGTCCTCCTTGATCTGTAGCAGGAATGTGCCTTACTCAGCATCAGGCAGACAAAACCATGGGTCAAGACACGGTGCTCATGATGAAGCCTTGCTTTTCATTGCCACCACTGATTCAGACGATGTAACCCTTCCATTCTTCACCCCAAGCATCAGTAGCAACTTCTGTGGCCATATGCTTCTCATAAAAGGTAGTTGGTGTTCATTGTCCACTTCAATGAGTTTCTGGCAGTCAGAACCTGGGAAAGAGATATTCAGCTTCATCCTAACACAGCCTACCACGTCCAAGTTACCATGAAAAAGACCTCTTTTCATAATTCTTGAAGCTAGTTTTGCAAGGCTGAGAATCAGATTGAAACCCATCACATGTTATTGTAATTAAACTACAAAAATTAAATTATTCAAATATTTTTTAAAAAATAGAATGGAATTGCTTAGTAATGAATGTATTTCACTTTCCACATTAATTATCTTTTAAAATTTTATATGCTTTTTACCTCTAATTCTAAGTATCCCCTAGTTTGGGGACGATGATTCAATTGATTTTAGTAATGTATATTGTCCCTATCAGAGGTGATGTTTGATGGAGTTTAGAGCTTATTTGGACAGATATTTATGAATATCTGTGGTCTTACTGACTTGCAAACAAAAACTTCTTATCCAAAAACATTTATAATGTGATGTTAGCTTGTAAGAAGTGATGAGATTGAAGATGCTTTCTTTATCTTCCCAGCAGTGTTACATTTAGTCAAACTTTGGAGATTGCTTTAAGAAAGAGACACAAAGATGTGAGGCTTCAGCTAAAAGCACAAATTTTGCTGCCTGAATTTATTATAAGAGACAAGAGAAGAAGTCAAGTTGGCTGGTACAATTTTATTTCATCTTCCTTGATGTATAATTGGTTTTAGTGGTTTCGATTCATTTAAAGTTCTCATCTTTCTATACGTAGCACATTTCTGCAGAACTTTTTAAAAAAAACAAAATGAACACTGTTATTGCATTATCTCCCTTTTAAACATGGTTATTTATAAACATTTAGGATGAATTGCTTTTCAGAAAGCTGATTGATTGGCTGTTCCCATTTTGAATTAAGTAGGACCATCCATTTTAGAGAGAGAGAAAAAAAGAGAGAGCTCCATCTTCTATTTGAAAGAAACTCACCACTTAAAATCCAGGTATTTTTAGCGTTCGAATAATCAAAGTTAAATTCTTTTCAGAACCCTCACTTGATAGACCTTTCAATGTGTGTTTTGATTAACTGTCTGGTTGATTGATTGATGGCCCTTTCCTCATTGGACTGAATTGACTGTGAAGGTGTCTTCAATAAAAGGACCATGCTGTGCATTTTGTGAATGGATTCAGCTGATGATCTTTCTTGGTAGTTTATAAGAGACTATGGATGAGTAGGCATGGGGACTTCAAAGCTGTGCTTCAGCTTCTTCATTTTGATATATTTTATATATCTAATATATAAATTCTACAATATATCAATTACAATTTAAAGTATTTTAAATTCTGAAAAAAACATTAGTATTTTAAAAGACATGACATTATTTTACTACAACATCAATATTTTATTAATGAAGGCTTAACTACTTCTGTAACTGTATAATAACACTAATACTCCAGTTCTGGTTTGTCCAAAAACTCTCCTGGAGAAATGGAGGGAAATACTCGCTATTTGTGATCCCTACATGTTTGGGAAAGTTATTTTAAATTTTCCATCTAAACTTCCCTTGGACTCTGAAACCAGGCTGCTGAATTCAAATTCCAATTCTACATTTCATTATTGTAGGTCTTGAACAAGTTTCCATAACTGTCCTGTATCCCATTTTTTTTTTCTATAACTGGGATCATATCACCTTTTATGAAGATCACATGAGTTATTAGATACCTGGAACATAATAAATTATTCTTATTACTTTTTATTATTCTTGACAACCTTTGCCTAAAGAATTGTGGTTCATATCTGCTAATTGCTAGGCAAGAGGGGATGTTGGCAACATACTAAAATTCCAGAGGCCTGTTCTTTCTGAATCTTTCTATGAGGGCCACTAAAATTAAATAATACAAACTGAGATATTTTACCAATTTCCACTAGCTAGATAGTTATTGAGTATCTACCATTGTCACACTTTGTATTACCTTTTAGGAATGCAAAGACAAATAAGATAGAATCTCTTTTTTTAAATCTCAGTAAAATAGAAAGGCTATGAAACACTTGAGCATCTGTAATTTGCCCTACACCAAGAAGTATATATAGAGGCCTGAGTAACTGAGTAAGTGTAGAGCACAGTGAAGATCATCAATGTGAACTGTGAAGATCTATTGTCACATCTTTCAAAGGCTCCATAGAGTATCACTAAAGACAGAAATTTCATAATTGAATTTTATGATATTCAGGGAGAGAGAGAAGTTGCAATGTCCTATGCCCTCAACACCCTACAAATTGAGGTCTGGGGGGATCTAGTGGAGGGTCATATGATTGCCCCAGACCTATCCAAGACACAGGTCTGTTTATGAATAACGTGAATTCACAAATTGGTTTAAAGACAAAGACACTGAATTCCATCAGGGAATGGGAAGTTGTAGAAGAAGTTGTTGTGATAGAATTATAGAGAATTAAAAACAGAGGAAGACATTTTACTGGAAGGATTGATTAAAATACACCTTGATTTTTTTTTAACCTGTTCTTATTTATTTATTTGTTTGTTTGTTTTTGCGACAACATGGATGGAGCTAGAGGGTATTATACTAAGCTAAATGAGTCAATCAGAGAAAGACAAATATCATACAATTTCACTCATGTGGAACTTAAGAAACAAAACAGATGAACATAGGGGAAGGGAATGAAAAGTAAAATAAGATAAAATCAGAGGGAGGCAAACTATAAGAGACTCTTAACAATAGGAAAAAACTGAGGGTTGCTGGAGGGGAGGGGAGGCAGGGGGTCAGGTAAGTGGGTGATGGACATTAAGGAGGGCACTTGATGTAATGGGCACTGGGTATTGTATGCAACTGAGGAATCACTAAATTCTACCCCTGAAACTAATAATACTCTATATGTTAACTAAATTGAATTTAAATAAAAAAAATACACACTGATTTTGAAATTAATCCTCCTCATTTTATAAATTTCACCTACATAGGGTGTGTAAGTATACCTGATGGTCAGAAGATAGTTGGAATAGGGCTTTAATGAAAGATTAACAGCTATGTAAAAAAAAAAAAAAAAAAAAGAGACTTAAACACTTAGGAAGATAATCAGACAAATATTTAATCTATCTTATCTATCTTATATCTTTTTCATTGCTTTTGTTGGTTGAAATAAATTGAATCAGCAATGGCAGGGGGCCACTGTGCTTTTTAGAAGAAAGAGGATGGCTTTTATGCCAGACAGACATGGATGGGGAGGTCAGGTGATATGATGGGTTATTGAATCCTAGCCTGTGATTCTATATATGCAACCTTGGATGAAATATTAAATATTTTATTCCTCTTGGACCTCATATGCATAAACCAAATGCTGGTTTGAGGATTAGTACTAAAGTGTAAGATACTTGTCAAGGTGTCTGTTTACCTGGCATTTCAATAAAGTCTCAAAGAAGAATGGTTATTCCGGTTTACTTAGCCACTGAGATGAGTGTGTCTAACATTGGACTAGGGAGACTCAATCCTATTTTCTTTGGGAAGTATTGTGTGACCTTCCATTCTGGCTTATAGGGCTTGAATGTTTTCTCCACTGGAATGTCAATTTTTTCAGGGCAGGAACTGAGGCTTTGCCTCTAATTCTTCAACATCAAATACAGAGTCTGAATCTTAGAAGTCATCTAATCGATATTTGAATGCTGACTTCCACTCTACTTACCAACTTTGGTGATCACAGAAGATTCTGGGTAATAATAATGTAGTTTTGAAGAGAACAGAACTCATTAACAAATATAATTCCTTTCCTGTAATGGGCAGAAACAATAAAGGGAATTTATCTGACTTAATGAACATTTTTCTATTTTACTTAATAATAGTATAACTTTGATTTTTCTGGAAAATCACTTGCCGAATGCTTATTTTGCAGAGGATTTTTTAAAAAGTTTTTAAAAAGTAATCTCTACACCGACATGGGGCTCAAACTCATGACCCCAAGATCAATGGCTCCACTGACTGAGCCATTCCTGTGTCCTTGCAGAAGTTTATTTTTAACTAATCTAATGTTTATCAGATATCTTATGATTGATAGATATTGAGTGAAATATATTGAGAGAGGAGTTTCAGGCATTATTTCTAGTACATTGAACCATTAAATATTGCATAGTTCATTCTCCTGGCTATAGTAAAGCAACCATGAAAGTTAGCTATCTTTCCTCCTTTAAATATTTATAAATGGTAGAGACTAATGTGGATAAAATGCTAATTAATACGGCAAACCACTCAAAAGTTATGATTAGTACTTTATTTTTTAAAAGATTTTATTTATTTGAGAGAGAGAGAGAGAGAGAATGAGAGTGGAGAAGGAGCAGAGGGAGAAAGACAAACAGACTCTGTACTGAACATGGAACCCAACGTGGTGCTTGATCCCACACTAAGATCATGATCTGAGCCAAAATCAAGAGTCAGATGCTTAACCAACTGAACCATCCATGCGCCTCAGTTATGGTTAGTAGTATAAATGATCTTGAAAATTGACTGAAGTTTTAGAACTTGAATGGGACAAAACCCCACAAAATCAATGTGTTTTTCTCCATGAAAATCAAAGAAAATTGTTTGAGGAAAGAAATACACACACACACACACACACACATATATGTGTATATATATTTATTTTTTTTTTTTGTCAGCTACAAAATACAGAGTTGCTACATCCTTCAAATTCCATAGGAGCATGGATCATTTATTTACTGTCCCTTAGTTCCTTACACAATAGCAGAACACTTACCAGGACCCCTTAGGAACAATAGTGATGCACACTGTGGTTATTCACTATTAGGGGCTGTTGATAACAAAGGGGCTTTTTCTCTGGAGCTTTCACATTTTATATCTTTCTTTAGTTACTTTTTCATTTTCAGATTCTTGCAAAGTAGCAGTAATAATGTGCTGGATATGGAATGGGCATGTCTGTAGGATATTGATTTGCCCAGAAAATTGAATTATTTGTCTTTACTGTATTTTTTAAACAAGTTTCTTTAATCAAGAGTAGCTTTTGTTATTAGATTTGCTTGTTTGCTTGTCTTTGTAAAAGTAGTTGAATGAAAAATTTCTGAATTTCCTGAACTCATGGAATGATAATTTTCTGGTCTTGTTCATAGTTTTGTGTTCACTAAAATAAAATAATTTAAAAAATCATTTTAGGGTCTTTTTTGTTAGGGAGAAGAAAATCACATCACCATGAAGAGAAAAATAATAATAAGATAATGTTTTATTTATTTTTTAAAGAAAATGATGTTTTATTTATTTTTTAAGAAGATAAATGTTTTAAAGTTTAAGAATTATCATATTCCTTATTTTCTAAGAAGTATCTGAGACTTCTTCCTCCATGAAATACTTTTCATGGTTCACTTCCTACCTCGCTGGTCATTTAGTTATGCTCCTGACCTTTGGAACTCTGAAAAATGGAGCATCTTCTGGGCTTGGTGCTCTGTTGTCTTCTCTACTTTTCCTACATAGCACAGTGATCATACCTACATACCATGTGATCCCGTCCAGCCCCATGGCTTTAATTCCATCAACAAAGTGATACAGAACTGTACGTTTGCAATTCTGATCTCTTTGCTCAGTTTCAGACTCTTAAGTTCTTTAGCCTAATTGGCATTAACTGTTGGAGGTTTAACAGTCACATCAGGCTTATTATGTCTAAAACAGATTTCTTGATTCTCCCTTCAAACCAGCAACTCTGCTATTTTCCCTATCTTGGTAAAAAGCACCAAAGGTTGTTACATTGATAAGGCTAGAAGCTTCAGAGTCCTCCCTACTTTCTCTCTGTTCCTGACATCTGACTTCTTGCCCATCAAAAAATCCTGTTTACTCTAAAAGGATGCTTTCCCCCAACTGCTCGGCTACTGCCCCATTGTAAGACTCCATCATGTCTCCCCTAAATGGTGCAATACCACAGACAGCTTTCTCTGCTTTCTTTCTTACTCTTCCCGCACTGCTCCACCCCCTAACAAAACATCTAGAGACCTTTTTAAAATTTAAGTCAAATTCCCTGTTCAAAACCTTCCAGGGGTGCCTGGGTGGCTCAGTGGGTTGAGGCCTCTGCCTTCGGCTCAGGTCATGATCTGGGGGTCCTGGGATCGAGTCCCGCATCAGACTCTCTGCTCAGCGGGGAGCCTGCTTCTCCCTCTCTCTGCCTGCCTCTGCCTACTTGTGATCTCTTTCTCTCTGTCGAATAAATAAATAAAATCTTAAAAAAAAAAACCCACAAAAACCTTCCAAATACTCCTTTCAATAACAGTCAAATCTAAAGCCCTTTACTGTGGCCTGCAAGGCCCTGCATGAGCTGCCTTATGTCTACCCTATTCATACATCTCCTATGCCATTCTTTCACCCTTATGCAATTGCCTTTAGTTACACTGGCCCTCTTCATCAGATTTCTTTTTTTTTTTTTTCTGCAAGAAACAGATGGTAAATATATTAGGCTTCTTGAGTCATATGGTCTTTGTTACAACTTCTCCATTCTGCCACTGTATCCCATAAGCAGCAGCAATAGACAATATATAAACAAATGAACATGGCTGTGTTCCAATAAAAGCTTTCTGGGATTGAAATGGAACCTCCTGCAATTTTTATGTGTCACAAAATATTATATATATTGTACTCATATTTTCTTCAACCACTTAAAATATAAAATCCATTTATAATGAATGAGTTGCACAAAAACAGGCCGTGGGCCAGATTTGGCCCACAAAACAGTTTCCCAATCCCTGTTCTTGATGATCCTTAAACACAATTAGCTTGGTCCCATCTCAGGGCCTCTGCATTTGCTCTTCGATTTTCTGGACTTATGGATGCTTCTCCCAGTTCTTTGCATGATTGTTTTTTCAAATCATCCGTGTCTCAGATCTTATGTCATTTTCTCAGAGAATACTTTCCTGACAATCATTCTCTTCCCTCTCTATGCACTCAGCCTGTTTTATGTATTTTATAGAAGTTATCTCTACTTTGACTTAAATGATTTACTGGTATACTTGTTTAGTGGTCTGTCTTTCCTACGAGAAGAATGACTCTCTAGAGGCAGGAAGGAATCTTGTCTTTCCTCTACTCTTTTTCCAGCTCCTATTATAATGTTTGCTTCTTAGTTGGCTCAGTTAATATTTGTTGAATGGATATATAGTCAGAGCCATTGTTTTTGCTTAAAAGCATAGACTTTACGGTAAATAGCATAGACTTTATGGTAAAATGGACTAGGGTTCAGGTTTTAATTCTATGATTTGTTAGGTTGGCAAATCTGTCTGGGTTATCTTAGTTCTGTAAGCATCAGTTTTTTCATTTATAACATATGGTTACACACCTGTCAGAATGGCTAAAATTAACAACAGAAGAAACAACAGGTGTTGGCGAGGATGCTGGGAAAGGGGAATCCTCTTATACTCTTGAGGGGAATGCAAACTGGAGCAGCCACTCTGGAAAACAGTATCGAGGTTCCTCAAAAAGTTAATAGAACTACTCTATGATTCAGCAATTGCACTACTAGGTATTTATCCAAAGAATACAAAAATACTAATTCAAAGGGATACATGCAGCCAATGTCTGTAGCAGCATTATCTGCAATAGCCAAATTATGGAAAGAGCCCAAATGTCCACTGACTGATGAATGGATTAAGAAGATGTGGTATATACCTATATATATTCCTGTGATATATATATATCTATATACCTATATATCTATATAGGAATATTACTTAGCCATCAAAAAGAATGAAATCTTGCCATTTGCAATGATGTGGATGTAGCTAGAGAATATTATGCTAAGCAAAATAAGTCAGTCAGAGAAAGACAAATACCATATGATTTCACTAATATTTGGAATTTAGGAAACAAAACAAAGGATTGTAGGGGAAAAAAAAAGAGAGACAGCCAAGAAACAGACTCTTAACTATAGAGAACAAACTGATGATCACTGGAGGAGAGGTGGATGGGGATGGGTGAAATAGGTGGTGGGGATTAATAAGGAGGGCACTTGTGATGAGCACAGGGTGATGTATGGAAGCGATGAATCACCAAATTGTACACCTGAAACTAATATTGCACTGTATGTTAACTTACGAGAATTTAAATAAAAACTTAAAAAATACTAATAATAACATAGAGGTTTATTGGAAGATAAATCAGAAGATACATGCAAAAAGCTTAGGCCAGTGCATCTTAAAATCAGTAATAAATTACATGAATGTGAACTCTTGTCACTTTCTCTGGACTCTAAATTTTGAGGACAGAGATTGTATCTTTCTTGCTACTATACATTCCTGGCTTCTGGCACATGGAAAGGTAAATAAATATTGTCAATTTAATGAGTGAGTGAATGAATAAATGATATAGGAAGTCAAACACTGCAATGTGTTAAGCCTTTGGACATTCAGTGGTGGTATTTTTTTTTAAAGATTTTACTTATTTTAGATTAACAGAGAGAGAGAGAGAGAGCAGGGGGAGGAACAGAGGAAGAAGGAGAAAGAATCTCAAGCAGACTCCCTGTTGAACATGGAGCCTGGTGCAGAGCTCGATCCCACGACCTTGAGATCATGACCTGACCAGAAATCAAGAGTCAGAAGTTTAACTAACTGAGCCACCCCATGCAGTGGTGGTATTAATCAAAATATGTCACATTTAGTCAGATAGTCATAGTAATTTGATTGCTTTATACCTCTGTATTTTAAATACTGGCTTCTTGCTGGCCAACAATTATTGAACTCTGAATACTATGTGAAAACTGGGATTTGGGAACTTAGGTAGCTGGCGAAACCAATCTTATGAAATTCACCTGGGGAAACAAAAACATTTGGTTCTATGGGGGAATTAGGAGACTCATAGGATTTATTTATTAATCTACAATAAATGAAATAGTCTGGCATACCTGATACATATTGCTTTTCTCGAGTTCTTGGAGGAGACTTCGATTCAGCCCATGAGGGAATGGCAAAGCTCTCTCCACCGGAAGCAAGGCTGGCAGGGCTGCAGTCTATGAACTGACCATCCAAAGAATGCTCCTTTGAGTCAGGCCACATCTGCGTGTATGATGGCTTCTGGAATTGCATGGCAAGGTTGTTACATCTGAGTCCTCTTTGGGAATTCTGACTCTCCATTTGCAGACTTGGTTCAACTTTTATTCTGTTAGATTACCCTGAACTCGCTCTTGATTGCCAGTAGTTTTTCTGGTCCACAAATCATGTGATTGTGATGTGAAATGAAAAGATCAATAACCTCTTCGAGGTTTTCATTTCAGTCTGAAATCACCTCATTTTCTATCTCCTATAATTTTTGCCAAGACGAAAAATTAAAAAGATGGTGCAAAAAAAAAGATGGTGCTAAGCTATGAAAACGTTCAAAACATGTATTTGAGTTTAGTAAATGTGATTTTAAATTAATCATTTAAGGTATAACTTTAGGAAAAATTTGATTTAGATATCTTTTTTTGTCTTTTTGTCACTTGAAACTGACTTTCGGTAGACATAATGGAACTGCAAGAAACACGGTCCAGAAAGAAGACAATTTTGAAACATTTTATATTAAACAAACAACGCTCCCCTCCTCAATACTAAAACAATAACAGAAACAAAAGGACATCACAAATTATGGAGGAGCCAGATAGTCTGTACTTCAATGTAGTCAAACATTTATTCTGAGATTTATTACTTGAAGTTCAATGCAATTTGCAGAATATTCTAGTGCTCTAAGAAGGATTTTGCTGACGAACACATTTTTCAGTAAACTTTAAGTTAGAAAGTAAATTTATCTGTTTATTTGAGTTTAATACCTTTTCTTCAAACATTGAGAAATTGTTCTAAACACAGTTTGAAGTGGGGCAATACAATATATAACCATGAAATCATGAAAAATAAATGCAATATATATGTATATTTTGTATATGTATAAATAAATACTGTCTGTTTTTTTATTAATTTGTATTTATATGCATATCTATTCATGTGTATGTATATAAGTTTCCATAAAGATGTTCTCATTTCAAATAACAGTAAAAAGCGTAACTGGAACTTATAGAACATGAAGTCTGGGAGAGAACAGTTGCAGGGCTGGTTATTTCATCTGCTTAGCAATATTACTGAAGGCTCACCTGTCCTTAGAACTTTAACTTTAGCCTCAAGCTCATTTCTTCATGGTAATTTTGGTCAAAAATACTTGTCTTATTCAAAGGGCTCCCCAAATTACTTCTTTTTGTAGGAAAAAAATCACATGTCAATTTTTAGATTAATTATTTTCCAGGACAATGGAGTTCCAAGATTAACTTGATCAGGCTGAGGATGGGGTAACCTCCTTCAGGGTGTGGCCAGCTGAAGGGTAGACATGGCCATTTGGTCTACACTGCAGCTCTGCCAGCCAGGAAGACAAGGGGAGGCAAAAGACTTACAAAGAAATAGCAAAGTGCATCTGGTACAAATTCCAACTCTGTCATTCACATGTGCTAATATTTTTAGTTCCTTTATATTTGGTTTGAATTTGTAAATCAATATTAGGCAAGTAAGGTAGTGAGTTTATTAACGTAAAAGTGCATCTTTCTTATCCTGGTCATAAAATAATTAAAACAGAAGCATTTTGAAGCAAAAGGAAACCGAAGCAGATTCCAAATTGTTAAAATATATATATATTTTAAAATAGATTTGCTCTGGTATTTTCTTTTCTTTTTTTTACAATTTTTTTTTTAAGATTTTATTTATTTATTTGACAGAGAGAGAGATCACAGTAGGCAGAGAGACAGGCAGAGAGAGAGGAGGAAGCAGGCTCGTCGCCGAGCAGAGAGCCTGATGCGGGGCTCGATCCCAGGACCTTGAGGTCATGACCTGAGCCGAAGGCAGAGGCTTTAACCCACTGAGCCACCCAGGCGCCCCTACTCTGGTATTTTCTTAATGCATAAAAAAGAGTATTATTTCCTTACCACAGAAGTGGAGTTAAACAGCAATATGGAAGAGATTTTCAAATTACCTTGGTCAGGCTATTAAACATTATACATTTCAAGATAGTTAATGAAATCAGATTAAAGCGCACTATTACATGGTGTGTGTGTCTGTGTGTGTGCGTGTGTGCGTGTGTGTATCACGGTGATTGTCAACTAGCAAGTAATATTTAGAAAATTTTGGAAAATTTTAAGCATTTTATTAGCGTCTAAGCAGTGACTAACTAAAGGAGGGGTTTTGTAAACTAAAACAACACAAAACAAAAGCATTGTGTTTTGTGTTTTTTTTTTTTTTTCCAATTCATGAACTCGTGTAAGGTGGTATCTCCAATATGGCTTTGATTTGAATTTCCCTGATTGCTAATGACTTAAACAATTCATGGAAAGCAATGAGAATGAAGACACATCAGTCTAAAACCTATGGGATATAGCAAAGGCGGTCTTAAGGGGGAAATACAGAGGCATCCAAGCCTCACTCAAATAAAAAAATCCTGAAACCTCAAATTCTCTTTACACCTTAAAAATCTGGAGAATAAACAACAAATTAAATCTAACCCACACACAAGAAGGGAAATAATTAAGATTAGAGCAGAGATCAATGAATTAGAAACCAGAAATACAGTAGAACACAAAACAAAACTAGAAGCTGGTTCTTTGAAAGAATTAATAAGATTGATAAACCAGTGGCCAGACTTATCCAAAAGACAAGAGAAAGGACCCAAATTAATAAAATTATGAATGAAAGGGGAGAGATCACAACTAACGCCAAAGAAATAAAAACAATCATCAGAAATTATTATCAACAGCTATATGCCAACAAATTAAGCAACCTGGAAGAAATGGATGCATTCTTGGAAACCTATAAACTACCAAGACTGAAACAGGAAGAAATTGACAACCTGAATAGACCAATAACCAGTAACAAGATTGAAGCAGTGATCAAAAACCTCCCAAAAAACCAGAGTCCAGGACCTGATGGATTCCTTGGGGAATTCTGCCAAACATTCAAAGAAGAAATAATTCCTATTCTCCTGAAGCTGTTTCAAAAAATAGAAACAGCAGGGAAACTTCCAGACTCATTCTATGAGGCCAGCATTACCTTGATCCCAAAACCAGGCAAAGACCCCAACAAAAAGGAGAATTTCAGACCAATATCCCTGATGAATATGGATGCCAAGATTCTCAACAAGATTCTAGCTAATAGGATCCAATAGTACATTAAAAGGATTATCCATCATGACCAGGTGGGATTTATCCCTGGGATGCAAGGGTGGTTCAACATTCCCAAATCAATCAATGTGATGGAACACATAAATAAGAGACAATAACCACATGATCCTCTCAATTGATGCAGAAAAAGCGTTTGACAAAATACAGCATATTTTCCTGATTAAAACTCATCAGAGTATAGGGATAGAGGGAACATATTTCAGGTGATTTAAACCTAGAATGAATACAAATAGCAACCTGCTTTCCTGGAACCATACCTCTTTTTTGGTTCCGTGGATATTTAAGAACATGATTGGTATCAACTGCTTATTCTGAGGTTTCTATTGTTCCCACACTTTCCTTACTGGTTACAGGGAACCACAAACCACTGAAAATGTCAAGAAAAGAGGAATTTTGAACCTATAGCTAAACTGCCAGGCAAGATCACTGAGTAAAATATGGAACAACATGGTAAATGGAAACTAAAAAACAAGCACAGATCAAAAGCTTTGAATTTATGATTTGCCTTAAAAGTTTTTCTTCATCCAGGGGTGCCTGGGTGGCTCAGTGGGTTAAAGCCTCTGCCTTCAGCTCAGGTCATGGTCTCAGGGTCCTGGCATCGAGCCCCGCAGAGGGCTCTCTGCTTAGCGGGGAGCCTGCTTCCCCTTCTCTCTCTGCCTGCCTCTCTGCCTACTTGTGATCCCTCTCTGTCTGTCAAATAAATAAATAAAATCTTAAAAAAAAAAAGTTTTTCTTCATCCATAATCTTTCTAATCCATTTGCAAAATGGTATTTCAGATTAGTATGTTGGTCAGTAAATGCAGTGAACTAATATATTAAGTAAGTGGTCTCTGTATTTCTTTAGTAAAGCAACCCCAGCAGGAGCAGGGAGACTCTGTGATGCTTCTATTTCTGGGAAATGCTGGCAAGTGGTGGGAGACACTGGGGGCAAATGGCTCCCTGAGTTTCACTATTCTTGCTGAAACCTGAATGCTCCCAAATTCTCATGTCCTCAGGCATCACCTTTCCCTTTTCAATGCAGCTAACATATAACACAGCTTGGGTCCTCTTCCTGTCGATGGCAGTAAATCTGCCTTTCATGGGAAGATCCTTTGTCAGTTTCAATAGTCTAGGGATCCTTAAATGTTCAACAAATCCATTTTCAGTGGCTGCTTGTCATCTCTTGCTTGAGATTCCTGTTCTGAGCACTCTGGTGACCAGTTTTTGCCCTCTTCTAATCTTCTCTCTGGGCAACAATCCTCTGCACAGTATTTGGTACATGCAAGGTCACACCCTCCACCCTGCCTGGTAACATACTCAGACACACACATCACTCTCCAGAGCAAAAGAGCAGGGAAGCTAAAACTGCCATGTAGCATTAAAAAAGAAATCTGGAAGAGCAGAATGGAATCACAATGCAAAATATTAAAAATATAGGCATGGAAACAAAAGTAAAAACCTTTCTCACAGTTGTCACCGCTCCTTCAAGTGCACCCATTCTTCTTTACAGGGTTCCTTATTTCTTCTGGGTTCCCCTTGCCCCTCCTTTTCCTCTACCCCCTACCAGGCTATTGCCATGCTTATCTTTCTCAGGAGCCACTTTTACCTATTTTGTCATTCCTTGGAGTCCAAGCTCCAACCCCCAGACTCAGATAAATAAACAAAAAATTCCTGTCCCCAAACAAATCCCACTTCCTTCTTTTTGTCCTTGAATTACTAATTCATAGCAACCATTCTTTCAATTGCTATCCATGCTACCCACATGAAAGTGTTCTGTTCTCCAGAGCCTAAAGTAGCAATCTCTAGAGTTGACAGTACTTTTACCTGGCACGGGTTCAAGAGATCTCCACGAATAGCCACCTAACTCATTGTGCTTACCCATGTGGTCTATCCTGCTACTAAAGGGGAGCCTGTCCCCAAAACAATGTCCAATTTCCACCCAAGAAGACAGAAGTGGCTTCTAACTGAAACATTGTCTTTTTCAACTACAAAATTTAATGATGCAAATTCACCTTTTGCAGCCAAAGGAAATTTCTAGAAACTTTAAAACAGGGTTGTTGTTGCTACATACATTGCTGAAAACTATTACTGTGTTTGGTAGTATATAGTATATACTATAGTATATAGTCTGTTGAGCATCATCTGTCCATATACAGTCACATTGACCTTTACACTGATATAGGTCAGATTTCTTATATCTGCTTTTCCATGCTTTACGCTATTGTAACATATTTTAGCAATATCCATTAAAAGTAGCAGTTGATTTTCTGATAGAAATATGTAAGGGTGGGTGAGGATTTAAAAAAAAAAAATCTCCTTGAAAACTTTCCTTAGATAAAATTGTGTTGTTATCTGTATACTAAATATTTGATATTTACTGTAGACTTTTCAGCTTTGTTTTATTGTCGATCTTTAGTTTTGTACCATTGTGACTGGAAAATATACTTGGTATGATTTTAGTCTTCTTAAATTTGTAATATTTGTCATGTCTCTTTTTATGTGATTTAACCAGGGGATTCTTCTGTGAGTACTTGAGGAAAATGTGTATTCTATTTTTCTTGGATGGAATGTTATATAAATATCCTTTAGAACCATGTGTTTTGAAGTATGCTTCAAATAAAAAATGTTCTTGTTGGAAAAAAAAAAACCCTTCAACTGAGAGTACTTGTTTAAAATAAAGTATATCAGAGGAGAAGAGGGTGGGGGATGGGTGAAGTAGGTGAAGGGGATAAAGAGTACACATGATGACGAGCACTGAGTAATGTATAGAATTGTTGGGTCACTATGTTGTACACCTGAAACTAATATATGTATGGTAACTACACTGGAATTAAAATAAAATTACTTAAAATAAAAAATAAAAAAAAAAAGAAAAATTTCCATAGAGACATCAACCAAATAATGAGAATGTATTGCTGAGAACTCACCTTCTAGGCCTGGAAGTGATCTAGGAGGTATAGTTGGGATACTATTTAAAGCTAAGACAAGTCTCTGCTATCAAAATGCTTCAGTCGTGGGGCACCTGGGTGGCTCAGTGGGTTAAGCCTCTGCCTTCCGCTCAGGTCATGATCTCAGGGTCCTGGGATCGAGTTCCGCATCGGGCTCTCTGCTCAGCAGGGAAGCTGCTTCCCCCTCTCTCTCTGCCTGCCTCTCTGCCTACTTGTGATCTCTCTCTCTCTCTCTGTCAAATAAATAAATAAAATCTTAAAAAAAAAAAAAGCTTCAGTCGTTCTTTCTGATGATGTCCCATTCTTTAAAAACGTGACTATAGAGTTCTGAAAGTCCTAAATTTATTGTGTTTAAAAGTAAGGCTGATTCATATTTTTGAAAATACAACAGTTGAGGGATAGATAACCTGTAGCAACTATTTTGATAAAGAAATGGTATTTTATTTGCTTTCTCCAGTGAGAAAATATGATTATGTGTCTGATAAAAGATGCTTTAATGCTTCTTGGACTTAGAAATAATCTTATTTATTTCATTAAAATAGTCTCATGCTGGAAATGTAGGCATTTTAGTTTTATTATATATAGTGGAATATAAATTCATACTCATTTATTTCTCATTTGAAACAAATACATCATTCTTGTTTCACTAACACTGAGTCATTG
The DNA here is from genome assembly GCA_028534135.1 of Potos flavus. Lineage (NCBI taxonomy): Eukaryota > Metazoa > Chordata > Mammalia > Carnivora > Procyonidae > Potos > Potos flavus. The sequence goes on along the minus strand of CM052898.1, from coordinate 176,356,825 downwards.
CAAAAATACTTCCTCCCACCCTGGGTTTGCTACAATTATACAAAATTCTCCTTAGGCATGTTCTGCATGGAGGAATAACTGTTCTCTATCTTCATGACAGAATCTATCAAAGAGACTGTGCCTCATGGCCTGTCCCGTGACAGTGTTTCAAGAAAAATTGCCGATTGAAAATAATGTGCCACCCTACTACTGGGCACTGCTCAGGTGAATCTCTCTTTTTAATGGCTGAGGGTTTGCTTCATTTCAGAGTAACTGCACACACATCCTCAGGACTGTAGTTTGGAATCTGCCTTTTACTCAAATGGCTCCTTTGCGACCTCTCAAGATGTTTTGAAAATATTATTTAAGAGATCATGAAAATGTAATAGTAAATATATTCATGATCATGTCCAAATGCTGAATAACTCATAGAATATTCTATGATGCTTCACCAGGGCCCTTTAAAAGTTATTCAAAATCATTCTCAGTTGAACTTTAAAAAATATAACTTGGTCTTGACAACACTCAATTATGTAGAAGAGGGCTCTTGGTTTAATAATATATCAATGGGGGATTTGACTAGAATTATTTTTATAATGATAGCCTCTGTTTGCCAAAAGTTTTGTGCTTCTGAACAAATACCTCACTTATATTTTAAATTACATGTACTATAATTCTCATATGTGAATTTAAATGAATTTGTATATTTCAAGTTTCATGATGAAGTGTTTAGAAATTTAGGTGTTATGTTACTTGAGTTTTCTGATTGAATATTAGTTATAAAGCACTTTTTTGGGGGTTTTGGCTTTATCTTAAAAAAAACTATAAAGAATTTCCATTCATTTTCCTAACCTAGTAAATATAAAACATAACCTATATTTGATTTTTTTCATTTTATGGTTGGGAACCTTCTGTGGCTTTAATGGGTTTAAGCAGAGCATTGGTGTATTTATGGGGATAATGAGTTAAAGCTAAATGTGTGTTGATTTCTGGAATTTTGTGGAATTGTTTTGCTTAGTTTTTAATACATATATTTGTGTGTGTGTCTACACACATGTGTGTATGTGAGAGAAATTTCATAGAGTGAAATAGTACGATACATTGAGGGTTTTTAGTTATTTGAGGGTTTATCATACAAAAATAAAGAAAAATCCCTTACAATTTATAAAGCAAAAATAATGAAATATATTATGTCAAATGAAGAAATTCTTATATTACTCTTCTACAAATGTGACACAAAAATCATATTTCTTAAGATGTTAAGCCATATGAAGTCTACATACACAGGCATATGATTTCAGAATGTAGATACAGTTGGCTATGTCTGTGTGTATGCTGACAGTGCCTTGAGAATAGTAGTTTTCAAAAGTTTTTATGCTCCCATGTGTAAGAGAAAGAATCCTGAATTGGTGAAACAATTCACACATTATTAAATATGTTACACATAAGGATAGAGCTAAAGGTTCTAAACTTGCATATCTTAATAGCTACTTTCTTTTTTCTTTCTTTCTTTAATTACAATGTAATTACACTCTAGTTGGGCCAGAAAGATATTGCTAGACAAGATTTTGATACTTAGGTTAGGAAAAACAGATAAAGAGCAGATCATACCCCAGGAGGGCTGGTGAGGATCGGCTTCTATTTGGGTCTACCTTGGCTACCCCTGCATCAACCACCTACACAAATACAAATAAAAATACAGTAAACTTAAAAAAATACAGTAAACTTGAATAGTACATTAAATTCCTATGGGTGTTGTCACAAATTATCATAAAAGTGGATAAAACAACACAAATATATTTTCTTACAGTTCTGGAAGGCAAACATTTAAAATGGGTCTTACTGGACTAAAATAAAGTTTTTGTCAAAGCTCCATTCCTTCTGGAAGCTCTAGAGGAGAATTTGGAAGCTCTAGGGGAGAATTTGTTTCCCTCACTTCTCTGGCTTAGAGGCCACCTGCGTGCCTTGGTTTGTGGCCCTATCTATGCCCATTTTCAAAGACAGCCATTTAACATCTTCCAATTTCTTGCTACTTCTGTCATCACATTATTTTTTTTTAAAGATTTATTTATCTGAGAGAGAGTGATAGTGGAGGTAGGGACAGAGGGATAAGGAGAGAAATCCTCAAGCAGACTCCCCTCTAAGTATGGATACTAATGTGGGGCTCAATCTCAGGACCCTGAGATCATGACCTGAGCTGAAATAAAGAGTCAGATACTTAACTAACTAAGCCAACCAGGCACCCCATCACATCAGGTTTTTCAAATCTAACTCTGCTTCCTTCCTATTATATGGAGTCTCGTGATTAAATTTGACTTACCTATGTAATCCAAGACAATCTCTCATCTCAAATCCTTAACTTGGTCACATCTACAAAGTCCTTTTAGGCATGTAAGGTAACAGATTCGTAGACTCTGGGCATTAAAATATCTTCGGGGGGGCATTTTAAGCCTATTACACTCAAGGATATTTTTCTATGATCAGAGAATCTCTGGATTGTTACAAAAATCAGAAAATTCCTGTCATACTAATTTCTTGTTCTACTACACCAATTCCCAACCATGTGGGGGACAATGGAAGAGGTACTCTTTAAGAGATAAAATTCATAAGAACTTAATACACAAAAGAAATTTAATAAGGACACATTATATGAATAATTGAACATTTTCAGTAGAATTCCTGATTTTTACTTTGAATCAAAAGTAAGAAAATCAAGGCAAGATTCTTTATCTCTCTGATCTTAGTTATGATGACTAACATATGGAAGAAGGCCATAATCAATGCAACCAAATAGAATCTATGCTATTTTATTTTAATCTATAAGACATCAGACATGGCTGAAAATCTCTCCTGATAGAATTAAATGAAAACAGAACCCAAAATCTGTGGTTCTTTCTTAAGAGATTTTGAGATACAGACTTAATTTTGTGGGTTAAAAATTACTTTTTTTTTTCTTGGTAAACTTACAATACTATTAATAACCTGTCTGTTATCGATCAATGCAAGTTATCCCAAGTAAAGATTTTAATAGGAAAATGGAGAAGAGTACTTGACAGGTATATTTGGTTGACAACATAGTTAATACTGAAATAGTTAATTGACATGAAAGGTTTGCATATGCCTATGGCTTCTAGGTTAAAGACTTGACATGATGCATTTCTAAATTCTTCAACTATATTTTTTCTTGAGCTAGAAGACTTGTTAGGAAGAGTGTTAATACAGGAAAGCAAGATCTTTAGTTCTCTACAATATGTTAAATTAGAGAAATTAGCAGAGCTAAAAATAAAGCTTTACAATTTCCCAAACCTTTTCCTAGTTCCAAAACAATTTGATATAGGTTTGCATTTTAGAATAGAAGACCGTTTTCACAACATAAATATTTTTGTTGATTGCTTCTTGATTTTTTTTTCATTTCTTCAGTAACTTACAAATATTCATACATATTGGAAGTCTGCTAAATTTTGATTCAAAATTCATCATCATTTAGATTTACTAAGGCTTGGTGCATGACCACATCTTCTTTAACAATTGTTTCTCGATCACTCTAATTTTGCTTTATCTTTTGAATCAGCGCTTCCCATATTTGTAGTAGCCATGCTGTAATTTTCTCTAAGAATGGAATTTACGCTGGAGCAAAGGGAAGTGGACCAGTACTTCAGGGCACACTGAAAATAGCACCCCTGTGACCAACCAGCAAGATTAATTCCCATTTCTGCCAATAAGGGGAAATTGCTAAAGTTCTCACCTTTTTGACCAGGCATCACTTTACAGTGTCCCAAGTGCCACATTCTGTCTGCTTTTGTTCTAACTTATCTAACCACTAATAGATGTATTTTAAAGGGAGAATAAAAAGAAAGCTCAGAAATTCAATGCACAGACATTTTAACTCTACAGTTACATTTATTAACCTCTTCCTCTAAACTATTCAGGTCCTTTTTTAAATTGAGTATTCCCTTCTTTAATTTAGTATTTATATTTATATTTTACCTGTTTACAAAAGGAATAAGAAGTTGTCTAGAATAAAAATATTAAAGCAAAAAATAGAGATGTAAACATGCTGTGGAGATACTAGTGTCAGGCTTGTTTCTAAGTATTTTATATGTAATATCTCATTAAATCTTCATAAGAACCCTATGAAGTAAGTACTGTTTTTATCTCTACTTCATACATGGGAAAATTGAGGCTCAGTGTGACCTGCTCAAGGACACATAGCTGTCAAATAGCACAGCCAGGATTTAAACATAGCTATGGCAGATTCTAAAGTCTATGTTTCTAGTCATTATGACCTCTGAAGTACTATGCTCTTGAAGTATACCAAAATAGCGAGTATAATTTAGCATTACATTGAAATACAGGCTTCTTGATAACCAAGGTAAGATGAGAAACCTGACAAAAAAATAATTTTCACAATTAATTCAAAGTAAACATGATCTTTCTTCAAGAAAGGAACAATTTATTTTGCCTGTAAACTTTGCTAGATATTAATTACACAGGACTTTATGGGGAAAATAATATTGAATAGATTTAACTTATTTTAAAGAATTCTTCATACGGCTTTTTCTTTTTTGTTTTCTTACTTTTTTCTCCCTGAAAGCAAGCATAGCATAAAATGTAATTTAGTAAAATGATGTTTAGTTAATGAATACAATCTGCTGGTCATTAAATATGAATTAAAATTGACCTTTAAAAACCAAAGGGATTGGATGAATAGTAATTATCTTCTAAAATATAATTTCATGGACAAAGCTGAAAAAATTTAGCTTGAGTTTTTTTGAGGAGAGATCCTTTTTGATTAGTAGATACTCTTTGGACCCTTTAACCTTCAGGAAGTTTTGTTAATGGGTTCTCATGGAGCTGAGATAACTCACCTGTGTTCTTACTAGGATGGCGGCTAACCCCAGCCTTGCACATACGTATCCATAAGAAATTCTAAGGGTTTCTCCAAAATAGCAGCTTTGCATTTGCTCTTGAACCCACAAAATGCTAGTTTGAAACATGATAGTCCTACTCTAAGAACAAAGTAGGACAGATTATGACCGGATCTGTTAAAGTTAAGTTAGCTCCACTCATAGACTTTGACCACAGGAAAACCCTATATTGCTTTTTAGAGTGATGGTGCTAATAAGAATCGTTTGGTTACAAAGATCAAATGTTACTTTGGCCATGCGAGGTTATGCTTAGAAATGAGAATTGCAACAACTTAAAGTTTTCCTCACTGTACTGGTGAGAAGTATGGATCCCTGGCCGGTCTCATTTGTCTTCACTCCATGCCAACCTTCCTTCTATGTTTTTCCATAAATCTGACTCAGCTTCTCTCTCAGTCTTTTCTTCTCTTTGTATTTCTTCTGTTTCCCTTCAGTTATGAACACTTTGATTCTTTTCTACATTTTATTTCCAAATGTTCAGAGAAATGCCAGTTGGAATAATTTAATCACCCATGTCCCTAATGGGCTGTTTATCTAGGGCTGCCTTTTCAGCCAGTTCCAGATTATACCCAGTCCCTGCTTTATGATGGTTTGACTTACAGTGGTTCGAAAGCTATGCCCATTCAGGAGAAACTGTACTGTGAATTTTGAGCTTCGATCTTTTCCTAGGCTGGCAATATGCCACAATCTTCTCTTGGGATGCTGGGCAGTGGTGGTGGGTGCAGCTCCCAGTCAGCCACGTGATCATGAAGGTAAACAAGCGGTATGCTGACAATCATTCTGCTTGTCACTTTCAGTACAGTATTCAGTACATTATATGAGATATTAAACATTTTATTATAAAATAGACCTTGTGTTAGATGATTTTGCCCAACTACAGACTCATATAAGTGTTCCGAGCATATTTAAGGTGGGCTAGGGTCAGCTATGATGTTTGACAGGTTAGGGGTATTACATGCATTTTCAATTTAATGATATTTTCAACTTATAATGGGTTTATCAGGCCATTATCTCATCATAAATCGAGGAAGATCTGTATGCATTCGTTAGGTTCCTAGAGTTCCCGTAGCAAATTACTGCAAAATTGGTGGCTTAAAACAGCAATTTTTTTCTCTCACAGTTCTGAAAGTCAGGTGTTGGCAGAGCAAAAGTCTCTCCAGAGACTACAGGAGAGTCCTTCCTTGCTTTGTCCAGTTTTTGGTGGCTCCAGGCTTTCCTTAGCTTATGGCTATGTAACTCCAGTCTTTGCCTCTGTCTTCACATAGACCTCTTCTCTGTGTCTATGCCTTCTCTTTTGTCTCTTATAAGGACTCTTTTCATAGGATTAAAGGGCAACTTGGATAATCTAGGATGATCTCACCTCAAGATCCTTAACTTAATTATATCTGTAAAGACCCTTTTTCCAAATAAGGTCACATTCATAGATTCCAGGAGTTAGGACATCTCTTTTGGGGGAGGGCCCACCTTTTATCCTCCTACAACCGTGTGTGTTCTTGGCCCAGGTGTTCTTCAATGGTACATTCCTTGGCTGGGTAGGACAGGTACAATCCATGGCCAATGATGCTAAAAGGGAAGCCAGGACTAATCTGTATTTGGAAATTGTAGTCAAGGACAAGCTGTTATGATTTTGGCAAGCACAATGTTTGGCTTGCTTAACATAACGCACATGGTTAATGGTGTCTTGAAATGGGCCTACCAAACTTAGTTGCAAGTTTTGTAAGCAAATTTGTTCTTTGAGTATTTAGTCAATATTTATCAATTTTAGTATTATATATATACTAAATATATATAAATATATATATTTACTAAATAAATAATAAATATATTTAGTAAATATATTTTTATATATTATATATAAATATCAAATATTTATCAATATTTGAGTGTTTAGTCAATATTTATCAATATTTAGTATTGACCATTTGGATTTGGGAAACAATTCACCAAGAAAAGAATTTTACCAAAACTAATAATGTCATATTCCATTAGACAAATATTGTATATGGATAGACAAATTAGAAAATCAAAGAAGTTTCTTTATGAGACTGTTTCTTTTCCAGATAACAGAGAGATGCAGTTGACCTTAAAGACAGGATATATTTCTACTCACTGTGATAAGAGGCCAAACATTTCATTTAATCAATGATTTGTATCAACTTATTTAGTCATAATTTAAAGCGAAGTGAAGGCTGAGATAAAAATCTGCTTTAATGCCACTAAACTAAAACCTGTAGTCTGTCTGGGGTGCCCAGCTGGCTCAGTTGGTAGAACATGCAACTCTTGATCTAGGGGTTATCAGTTCAAGCACCACGTTGGATGTAGAGATTACTTAAAAATAAAATCTTTAAAAGAAAAAAAAAACCTGTAGTCATCCTCGCCTTCCTTCTCTGATTCTGTCAGGGAAATATGGTCCACTGGAAAAGGCATCACTACCCTAGGATGTTGAACTCATATAACTGGGTCCAGAGCTGATTTCTATCTATAGATTCAAAAGGAGAACTCTGAAAATACCTAAATTTTAAGTGAACAGACATATCCACGCTCAGTACAATCCTGCAGAGTATAGCTCTTTTTGGATTCCTCAGGAAATGTTTCATTAACATTGGCAAAATCTTTTGCTTACCTGTTGTTTTAATAAAATGTATGAGCAGTCTTTATGAAGTGAAAGTGTTTCATTTATTTAAATGTGAAACAAAAGAATCTGATTATATGTACTTTGGGGAAAATTTTTTTAAAGTAAGTTGAAGGGAAAACAATACTAAATCTTTGGATATTTTTTAGAGAACTCTTCCTTTGTTTTGGTTTTCTGAATCTTTGAACTCATCATTTCAATAATAAGTACGAAGAGAAGCAGGACAGCTAAACTGCAGGCCCAAATATTAGGAGGGAGTGAGAGTCCAAGGATAGTTAATTTCATTCAAATCAGAATTCTATTTGTTCTCCATTCAGAACTTTGCATTTAACTTTAATTTAGATAACAATGATATATAAGGTCAAATTTCTGATCGTTGGAGGTAAGCCAGTTCTGGCAACAATGAAGGCTCTGACCTTGACCATCAAGGCTGCTGGGGGAGGAAGTTGTTGGGCCTGTGAAAATCTAACTCTGGAGTGAGACTTTCACAGGGTAGCCCATTGTCCAATATTTAGTGACCAAAAAGACAATAATGAACTTAACTTGATTCTTATAGACATTTTTGCATGCAGAAAACCAGTTGCATGGGTGGGTCACAACTTTGGGTAGTTCTAGAAAAGGGATGTGGACTTCATTGTTCTAATTTGATGTGACCAGTGCATTTAATATGGAAGCAGAGCTAGCGGTTAAAGAGAAAAGATCATGTTTCATCTCCCATGGCAGGTGACTGTAAGAGTCACTCCTGACCCAGCCAAACAGGCTACAGTTAAGGAAAAAATTCTAATCTTGGCAGAGAATCATGAATTCTAAGCACAAGACAAGTAAAATTGAAGTGTATGGATGAGACCAACATATGGGGATTAGAACTTACTGAACTTGAAAGTTCTCTTGGCACTTAGAAACAAAGATCATCAAATCCATGGCAAGAAAATTAATTTAAGAGTCACTCACAATCTTGGTTGTTTGAGCTGGGATAGTCTGACTAAGAGAACCATTTTTGAGATGTGTGTTGCAAGATAACCATGGTGTCCTACCCAAGTAGTTAGGAGTTCATTGAGCTGAAAGGGATATTAACTAAAAACACTACGCTGAAGAGAACAGATTCAAAACTTGGGAATAAACCCAAGGATCTTAATGTTTATCATAAAAAACAGAAGTGAAATGAGAACAAGATGAAGACCCAAGTGGAGGGGAATGGAGATCTCAGCTGCCTTCTACTACAGAGGAGTTTAATGTTGCATTGATTTACACAGTTCTTACCTGCTTGCATGTTCATTCATTTACTTGATATCATCAGATTGCATTTAAATATTCATTCAAGAAATATTTATTTCTACATTTTTATTGCAGTTACAATATTGCTGAATTATGTGGAAAATGAAAATGATGAGAAAGCCTAATTTTTGTCCTCTTACTTGCTGTTCTTGGTTCAGTAATAGAATAAACATGGTTTGATCACCTCTGTCTAGATTCCTATTAGAATTTAGATCATGCGTTAACGTGACTGAACAATTTCCAATGTTAAAGTAGTTGGAGATTAGCGGGAAAGGAAAAAGACACCAAATGGAAATATAAAACAAGAAATTATCCATCACAAAAGTAATTTTGAAGTTTGTCATTAAGTTGACCACATAAATTATTTTATGGATATCTTCTGGACTTCTTGGAAAAGCAAATTTTTAGTCACATAGAAAATATTGAGTAACTGGAATACAGTTTTGAAGTCTATATCAAAGGATAAATTCACTTAGAGAATAACACAGATATGATGACTCTTAAATTTCTTGGTGGTGTGGGAGAAGTAATAACAATTCCATCTATAAGAAACAATTAAGCTAATGAGAAATTCCAGTGTAAAATGTAAGTAGCTATTAACAAAAGTGGCATTCTATATTGACATACTACTTACACATGGTTCTCCCTTGATTTTCTTTTCTTTTTTTTAATTTTAAACTCAAGGAGCATTTCCTATCCAGCCATACATAAATTTGATATAAACATAAAATCTACCAAAGTCAATTATAACAATTTAACTTGTTTTGCATGTCAATATTCATCTTATCCCCAGAAGCTATATGTCTGGTTCATCCCTGTAAAAGCTGAGAAGAGATTATAAATGCATCCTACATGAGTAAAACAAGAAAGTGTCTGTATTGTTTGAAATGCTCTAATTTGTTTATGTCTACCATTTATTGCTTCTTTGCCCATCATACTCAGCCATACCCATTCAGAATGAATATTCTTGGCTACTTACTGTCTTTGAGAACCACATAGATGCTATTCATATCCAAGGTATGTCTCTGCTGTTTTTTTTTGTTGTTGGTGGTGGTGGTTTTTTTGTTTTTTTGTTTTTTGTTTTTCTTTTTTTGGGTGGACACGCACACACATACACACACGAATAATACTTTGCTCAGTAAAATTTGTTATTCTTGGCAAAATTCAGACTTTCATTTGGGTTTTGTATGAACATTTATCTTCCTCTTGTTTCCATCACAGGTGAGGTAATTTGGTGTAGATGGAGGTCATTTATATATATTCAGCTTTTTTTTGTGTTTATAGGTAATCAACTACATATTTAGCTATTTTCATGTTTTCACATATATTTTATGTATTACTGTATTCAGCTACACTATTATACTCTTCCCAGGTTCTGTAAAGTAAGTTGGTATTATTCTCATTTTTATAAAATACAGATACAAATAAGTTCTGGCCTTTCAAAAAACAAAGCTAGTGAAGGAACAGAAATAAAAAACCAAATTTTTGACATGGCCTCCCTCCTCCTCCTTGTATCTTCATCTTCTTTTTTCTTACCTTCATCTTCATTTTGTAGCTAATTAGGGAACTGCAGTTGCCTTGCTCGACAGCAAAGCATTTATTTGAATTGAAATGGCTTTGCTGGAGAATTGTTTCCCCTGCTCTGATGTATAATCTTATTACCTAGTCTGAAAATAAATTAAGAACTCTAGGTGAAGATGTTCATCTCAGTGAATGTTTACTGCTTTAATCTCTACAAGAAATAAAGACTATTCTTTAATTAATGGGTAATTATAAACCAGACCTGAAAGCATTTCCTTAAAAAAAAAAAAATCATTCAGGGGCACCTGGGTGGCTCGGTTGGTTAAGCATTTGCTTTCAGCTCAGGTCATGATCCCAAGGTCAGGCTCCCTGCTCAGCAGAGAACCTGGTTCTCCCCCTCCCCCTGCTTGTGTTCTCTCTCTCTTGATTACTTTCTCTCTCTCTCTCAAATAAATAAATACAATCTTAAAAAATTCATTCAAAAACTCGTTACTTCTTTAAATAAATGATAAGAGATAAGGCAAAGAAAATAAATGTTCAACAGCTGGTATATTGGCAAATTAGACACTATGGACTTTCTCATAGTCACTTTAAAAAATAAATCACTGCATCTATCATTATCTCTCAGACTTATGTTTCTTACTTTAAACTATAATTTTCTTTATCCTTTCTTGATATTTAAAAATGTAATAAAATGAGTAAAATGACATACCTTATTAGGTAAACAAACAAAAAACAAAACAAAAAAACTCCAAAAAACAAAAACCAAAAACCAAAACAAAACAAAAAACAGTATTTGTAAATCTCCAAAGAAAATATTCTAAAAAGTCACACATTGCATCTGTCCCTATATGTGGGACTTGGGGGTTTAATTTTATCTTTGTTTATATAAAGAGCCAGAAACATTACTGAATTATATTTCATTTTTTTCTTACTGATTTGGAAGACTGTTCTACCTTTGTCTAATTTACACGGGGTTGCTCTCTGATTCCTTTTCTTGTGCTGCACCTTTCTAGCTTGGTATCAAATTTATAATAGCTCCACAGAATGAGCTGGATGGTTTTCTATTTATCCTACATGTATAGAAGTTCCAAGCAGGTCTGATTAAAGCTATTTGTAAATCAGCTTTTATATATTTTTTAAGATTTTATTTATTTATTTGTTTGCACCATGAGCAGGGGGAGGGGAAGTGGGAGAAGAAAAGAGAATCTCAAGCAGACTCCATGCTGAGCACAGAGCCCAATGATGGGCTCAATCTCACAACCCTGAGATCATGACTTAAGCCAAAAATAAGAGACTGACACTTAACCGACTGGACCACCCAGATGCCTACCAGCTCTTTATTTTGACATAAAAGTTATTGGTTTGGTGATTCCCTATTTTTAAATTGTTGTAAAAATCAAGTTTAACCTTTCATTGTGTAATTTTGCTAATACCTGGTTTTTTGAAGACAGATCATTGTTTCCATTTTCAAATTTCTTTTTAAAATTCCTTATTTCTTATACTTCCATTGTCAAACTGGCTTCTGCTTTTTGCCTAAATCATTGCTTCCCTCCCACCCCACTTAATGTAGGGTCAATGGACCAGACCTTACCTTCCCTCTCTCAAAGATCTTTTTTTCTGAGTAGAACATGGAATTTTAAGGTCTTTTTCAAAATTTAAGTGTAGTTGACACACAATATTATATTAGATTTGACTTTGGTTATGACTTGAAGTAAAAAAAAATAAACAAGTAGGCAAGCAAACAAGCAAGCAAACAACATCAGCAACAACAACAGAAAGCATCACGTGTGAATTTCCTGGATCCTATGGCTCCTGGTCTCCTATTTGCCAGCTTATCCTCCAACATTCTGGATGATTGTTCAAGATATTCAGTACAGTTGTTTTTAGTGGTTATCTGAAATCTGTTTTTAAACAGCTTCTAATTTATCTCTCTTTTTTCACCTGTTCCTATTCAAACAGAAGGCAGAGAGAGACAGAGAGAGAATGAGAGAATGAGAGAGAGACAGAAAATTAAGAAGGAGAGAGAAGGGGACCGGAAAGCCTTTATGATGCATCTTTATTTCCTTCAAGAACTCATCCAGGTATATGGTTTATAGGCAATGGATCTGCATCAGTGCATCTGGATTTCCCTTGGATCTCAAAGTCTCAGCTAAAGGATCTGCCCACAGTGGCTCCCACTAGAGACTTTGTGCTGACTTATTCCTTTACTCTCCCACTTCCACTTCTCTTTTTTCTCTTACCTTCTCAGTCCCACCTGTTATGAGAAGATTTTGAGCAAACCAGATGTCATTTATTCTTAAGGAAATGTTGAAGGCTCATGATATAGACCTGGACCAACATACCTGCATTATTTTTCATGACCAGGAAACACAGGAGGACCAACAGATTAAAAGAAGCCTCAGATTCATTCAGCCTAAGTCAGTGATTCTATTTAAGGTACATTAAGAGCTAAGTCACATGAAAATGGAAGGTTATGAAGCTACCTCCATTAAATAGAAAGTGTAAAGTTTTTTTTATTGCTCTTTAGGCACAGATTATTAATGCCGTAATGACACTAAAGAGTATTAAATGCAAATTTGCAAAGCTCTAAAGAGCTTTATTAGAATAAGCAACATTTTATTGAGTCAATTCAGTTGCCATTTTAATGAAAATCTGGATAAATAAACCTCCATAGAAGCTACTACAGATGTTGTATCATGCATTGTGGGCAATAAGCAATTGGACTTGGCAGGGGGGTAGGGGAGGAAAACTTGAAGGAGGAAGAGGAAGGGTACAAGAGGTGAGATTTTTATGTCTTTAATCTGTATTTTAGAATGATTTATCCTCCAAATCATTTAATGCAGTTGGCTAATAAACTATTCCCTAGTTTCTGATTCCAGATTGGATTTTCTGGCATTTAAAAGTAAAAGTTGAATAGCATTGCCAGTGTTTTGCAAGTAAAGAAAGTCAGGTGAGAAAGAAGGAAGAAAAATCGGAAAGAACATGGAGAGAGGAGATTTTTTTTTTTTTTTTTTTTTTTATGCATTAACAAAACTGAGAAGTGAGGCAAGAGCCCTAGGGTTTAGTCATGGGCTCAGCCCTTTACTAAGAACATGCCCTTAGACCGTTCACTTAGCATTTGGAATCTCAGTTGTTTTTTTTTTTTTTAATTTTTAAAACAAAAGTGAGATTCATTGTGCAGGTCTATCACACACATTGTAAAAAGACCAGCACCCTTGGCTATAGTTTGATGAATAGTAGGAGTTCTCCTACGCATTGGGACAACCAAAAACTTTACCACACACTTAAAACTGCTCTCTGCATGGCATTTGGAGAACCACTGGATGCTAGTTTACTGCCAGAGTTTCCTTTCATCTTAAAAATACCACATAGCAATATATGCCTTCCTTAATACCCATCACCGGGCTAACCCATCCCTCTACCCCCCTCCCCTCCAAAACTCTCAGTTTGTTTCTCAGAGCACTGAGTGTTATACACAAACAATGAATCATGGAACACTACATCAAAAACTAATGATATACTGTATGGTGACTAATATAACATAATAATAAAGAAATAATGTTATGATCATTTAAAAAAAACACATTGCTAGTAGGTTATTTGTAGAGGACTATGTAATTTATTGCTCAAGGTGGGATACCTCTGAGCACGTAAGTCAGAGTTATTAATACTTACATTAGGGGGGCAGGGGTAAGATCAGGAATTATAATTTGCATGATCATGTTGGTCATTGGTCTTGATGACTCTTCTTTAAAGCAGTTTTACTTTTTAAAAATTTAAAAAAGATTTTATATATTTATTTGAGAGGGAGAGTGAGAGAGAGAGTGAGAGGGAAGAGACACAGAGGGAGAAGCAGACTCCCTGCTGAGCAGGGAGCCCAATGAGGGACTCCACCCCAGGACTCCAGGATCATGACCTGAGCTGAAGGCAGTCGCTTAACCAACTGAGCCACCCAGGTGCCCTAAAGCAGTTTTATTGTAAAAGTAAATGTACTTATAAATGGTACAAAAGAAAAGTGTGAAAATAAAAAATGTATTATGAAGTGAAGAGCCAGATAAGCACTACTCAGATCAAAAATTAAAATGTTAGCAAGGGAAGCAAGGGCAAAAATGAACTATTGGGACTTCATCAAGATCAAAAGCTTTTGCACAGCAAATGAAACAGTCAACAAAACCAAAAGACAACCAACAGAATGGGAGGAGATATTCGCAAATGACATATCAGATAAAGAGCTAGTATCCAAAATCTATAAAGAACTTCTCAAACACAACACCCGAAGAACAAATAATCTGATCAAGAAATGGGCAAAAGATATGAACAGACATTTCTGCAAAGAGGACATCCAAATGGCCAACAGACACATGAAAAAGTGCTCAACATCGCTCAGCATCAGAGAAATACAAATCAAAACCACAGTGAGATAGCACCTCACACCCATCAGAATGGCTAAAATTAGCAAGTCAGGTAACAACAGATGTTGGCGAGGATGCAGAGAAAGGGGAACCCTCCTGTTGGTGGGAATGCAAACTAGTACAGCCACTCTGGAAAACAGTATGGAGGTTCCTCAAAAAGTTGAAAATAGAGCTACCCTACGACCCAGCAATCACACTACTGGGTATTTACCCTAAAGATACAAATGTAGTGATCCGAAGGGGCACGTGTACCCAAATGTTTATAGCAGCAACATCCACAATAGCCAAACTATGAAAAGAACCTAGATGTCTATCAAGAGATGAATAGATAAAGAAGATGTGGTATATATATAGAATGGAATACTATGCAGCCATCAAGAGAAATGAAATCTTGCCATTTGCAATGACGTGGATGGAATTAGAGGGTATTATGCTAAGCGAAGTAAGTCAATCAGAGAAAGACAATTATCATATGATCTCTCTGATATGAAGAATTTGAGAGGCAGGGCAGGGGATCGTGAGGGGTGGGG
>CM052898.1:176152959-176341048 GCA_028534135.1 Potos flavus | reverse complement strand
GAACATGAGTTTTGTTGCTGTCGAAGTAAATTCAGAGTAATCAGATTACAGCTGATATAATTTAGATGTTTGGAGGTGGGGGATTTCTGATAGCAAAATCTAATATACATGGCTCCCCAAACGGAAATCCTCTCTTTAGGGGATAACCTTTGTCAAAGAAAAGTTTACAATGCTGACAACAACTTCCAAGGTGTAAATGTATTTTTCTGGAAGTTTTTGGTTTGAAGAGGACTTTGGATTTTGAATGTAGCCTGAAATAGGAGTGGGATTTGGGGAAGGCGAATGGCTTTCCCTCTGTACCTTACCACCTCTTGTCTGAATTCACCTTCTCATGACTTAAAAATAGGCTCTCTCTTGTATTTGTTTCTTGGGTCATACATGACAGGCACTGCATTACATGCACTTTGTAGTTTCCCACATGTCCAAAACAGAGGAGTGAAGTCTAGGAGAGTAACTTATGCAAAAGCACACACTTATTAAGTCATAAGAAACAGAAAAATCTTAGCTATGACTCAAGATTTGATGCTTTTTACCACTAGGCTATGATCCCCATTTGGTGTCCTAGCACCACACAAACAAGTCTTTCTCCAAAGCTAACTGGTGACCTTCCTCAAGGCTTGTCACCTTAGTGTTCCCCAGCACCAAGCAGATGTCTAAATATTTGTTGAAGCCAATTTTCCACAGCTATAGTTTCCTCAGTTCCATGAGGGAGAGAGTGATGTTTTAAAATTCAGCAGCTCAGCTTTCCAATAAGGAGCAACAACTTAGGTTTTTGAGTTATTTGAAAAGTCACGTGAAGTGATAGTCCTTCTGGGTTGCTGGAGTGTAATTCCTCTTATATATTTTTTTAAGATTTTATTTATTTATTTATTTGACAGAGAGAGGGAGAGAGAACAAGGAGAGGGAGGGGCAGAGGGAGAGGGAGAAGCCCCCCTGATGTGGGGCTCGATCCCAGGACTTTGGGATCATAACCTGGGTTGAAGGCGGATGCTTAACTGACTGAGCCACCCAGGTGCTCTTTCCTCTCCTCATCTTGATTCCCTCCCTCATTTATGCATCAGAGCAGAGAGGTAGACTTTTGTGTTATTGATTCTTTTCTAGTGGGAATGTCTACTTAGGAGGAAGGTAAATGGTGTTAAATTTTATTCGTATTGGAAAGTCTGCAAACAATGTGCAGTCCATTGGTTAGCTTTGTGCAGAATTTGTCACACTTGCCTAAAACTTGACATCCTTAAAAGTGGTTTGGGTATTTATTTTCTTTCCCTTTTTGAGAGCATCTTAAAAGCCTCTTATAGTGATAGACACAAATGGATACAAGAACCAAAGCTTATAAGTGAATTATTATCTGACTG
The DNA here is from genome assembly GCA_028534135.1 of Potos flavus. Lineage (NCBI taxonomy): Eukaryota > Metazoa > Chordata > Mammalia > Carnivora > Procyonidae > Potos > Potos flavus. The sequence continues at coordinate 176,339,696 of CM052898.1, read as the reverse complement.
AATACACTGTGTGTAGGTTTAAAGTAGATTCTGACTCCATACTTTGAAAGCAAGAAGTATTTTGTCAGTATCTTAGTTTTACACTGAGGAAATGGCACCCTATTGTATCCTATGTTCTCCTCTATCATTCACTCCATTCCTGTGGAATTAAATAGCCTTTCCTCAGAGTTATCAGGGAACATTCTTTGATGTTACTTCATTGGAACCAAATGTTTTCAAAACACTTTTTTCAACATTCCACTTGCAGAAAAATAGTGTAATAAATCCTAAATATCATTTCAGATAGCTTCCCCCATTTCCAAAATACATTTCTCTGTGCATCTTTTCCCGTTATCCACAGCAGCCACTTCAAACATTCTCCCCTCTTACATATAAGACCCTTCTACTTCCTGTCTCATTCTCTTGGATTTCAGCATCTCTGACTTCACTGAGAAAGTACCAGTCTTTGGAAGAGAACTCAGCCTCTTGGCATCAAGTTTTAGATCTTACTTGAATTTATATGTAATCCATCTTTTCCCTTGGGCTACACAAAGTCAATCTCTTCCCCCGTGTTCTGGATTCCTCCATCCATCACTTGCCACATTTTGGGTAAAAACATTTAACCTGCATATTTAACCTCTTTCTGTTTAGTTACACCTTCCTTTATGTAAGCATTTATATGCGCTGAAGTTTTTCTCATCTAAGGAATGAAGCAAAATGACTAATAGCCCAAAAATAAAATTTGAATTAATAAATCCCCCCGGGACCTGGCAGATCTCTTCTGCTTACATCATCATTTTTCAATGCTCAGAAATCAGTCCTGTACACCCACAGAAACTTGATAGCTCTCCATGTCCAGGTGTTGTCAAATTTAGTTTCAAATGCTGCTTAAGGGTCAAATAAAATAAGAAATGAGATGGTTTTACTGAATATAGGGGTTCTTTTTCTCCTTTCTCTCTAAAAATTTGTTTTCTACTTTTTAAGAAATCTCTATTTTTCTGTATTCCTAAATCAGTGGTGGGGTTTCTCCCCATTGGAATATTCTGGAGATTCTGCAATCTTAGTTGTTACAATGTTTGAGGTATTGGATTACTGGCTTAATTAAGAGGGGTGGGTAAGAGAGATTAGAAATGTTTAAAAACCTGAGTACTGAAGAACTTTCCTGAGTTCCACATAACTTTCCAAGTTCTGCCTGATATACATATAAATGAGTGTTGGGGGAGGAAACTCCAAGACCTAGTTATAAATATGTTGTCCTTGAATCTAAATCTATGTTAACTGATAAATGCACAAAGAAGATATAATATGTATGGAATATTACTGAGCTATCAAAAAGAATGGAATAATTAAATTTTGCCATTTGCAACAGCATGAATGGAACTAGAGAGTATTATGTTAAGTGAAATAAGTCAGTCAGAGAAAGACAAATACCATATGATTTCACTCATATGTGGAATTTAAGAAACAAAACAAAGGAACATGAGGGGAAAAGCACAGAGACAAGACAAGAAACAGACTCTTAACTATAGGGATCAAACTGATGGTTACTAGAGGGGAGGTTGGGAGGGGAGGGGGTTGGGGATGGGTTAAGTAAGTGATGAGTATTAAGAAGGACACTTGTGATGAGCTCTGGGTAATATACGGAAGTGTCGAATCACCAAATTGAAGACCTGAAACTAATATCACATTGTATGTTAACTAACTGGAATTTAAATAAAAACTTGGAAAGAAAAAAATTAAATCTGTGTTAAATTTAAATGAAGTATTTTTTTGGTTGTGTTTGGACAGTTTTCATATGCCCTGAACTTTCTGGGAATGAAACTACTGTGGAGTCTGAGGAAGAGCAGATACTGTAGAATGCAGGATTTTACCCAAGAGTTCCTCACCATTCTGGAGAACCACATCCCAATGGCAAACTCACTCGGGGAATTTGAATCACTTATAGACCACAACTTATTAAGTTTGCGTCTGTAGTTGTTGTGTTCACCTTATCCTATATACAGAGTAGACCTATCAAGACTTCATTGTTCTTTCCTTACATTACAAAGTTCTTCTCTTTTATTTTTACCTTAGAATATAACTATGGTGTTATATTTTTTCGAATTGTGTGAATGGGTAGGTTTTATTGTCCTTGTGTTTTATTTGTGGATGGGAAGTGGGAACAATAAAATATTAGTTTAAAATGTTGACATGGGATCTGGTAGAGTCAGAGACCACTGGTCAGTTCTCTTTTCTCATGGTTATTCAAGTCCTGAAAGTGTCCAGTTACCATTTATTCATTGAAGGTATGGATATACCCCCATCTTCAGTGCAGACCTCTCTGGTCTTGTTTTTATTCAAGCTGCCTAGTGGCCATAAATACTTGCATGTCTTTCAAGCCTTTTAAGTCAACTAATAATTGTGTTGAACAGATTCATTTGCCACAAAAAGGGCTCCTACTCCCCTATTTCCAACTCCAGTCAGCAAGGATCCTGTGCACTGGTGACGCTATCCAGGAGGATGGTGCTTTTCTCATCCTCATTCTCACCAACTGGGACCAGACAATCCTACCTACCCCCCCCCTTGGGTGGTTGTCACCTGAATTTTCAAATACCCTCCTGTCTTTTCCTCTTATTTTCCATTCCTTACCCTGCTAGGATAAAAATATGATTATGCGCAACCTACATATAATCCTTCACAGCTACCAAGTGTCCTTGTTGAAGGTCCAAATTGCTGTGTATGGTTCATAAAGCCAGGCAAACCTGGCCCCTGCCTACCATCCCTGTCTCATCTCCAGTCATTATACTTTATGCTCTAACTAGGTTGAATTCTTTCCGTTTCTTAACATGATATTTTCTTTCTTGCCTTTTTCTATGTAGTAGATTCCTACATAGAATATACTAGCCCAGCTCTTTTCTGAGCTCACTATTAGTCATTCTCTAGGTATTGGCTCAATCAATACCTCCTCTAAAGTGCTTTTCCTTACCCTTTTAATTACTTATGAACTACCTTGACAACTCATACTTTTCTATTTTACTGCTTCATCGTTTCCATAATTATTTGCCTTTTCCTTTAGACTATGAACTTTGTTATTATTATTTTTTAAGAGGGGATGGGCAGAAGGAGATAGAGAGAGAGAATCTTAAGCAGATTCCACACCCAGTGAATGTGGGATTAGATCTCATAACCCTGGGATCATGACCTGAGCTGAAATCAAGAGTCAGGCACTTAACCAACTGAGTCACCAGGCATCCCTGGACTATGAACTTAGTAAGGAAATTTTCTATCTCTTTTAAGATTGTTTTTCCTTCAAATGTTAGCACAGTAGTCACTCAATATATGTTTGTGTAATAAATAAATACATGGCAAATTATAAAATATTTTTAAAAAAATTATTTCTATGATACATATGTTATATGCAACCAAGATAAGAGTTTAATCAGACTATAGGTATGCACAACATGAGAAGCTTTACTTTTATTTCATTAGAAACATTCTAGTCATGACTAACTAATGGGTTGCAACTGTAGTTTCAAAAGCACTGTTATGACTGCTCTGTTGACATGAAAATTGTTCCTAATTAATGACATTTTAGTAATTGCATTAATTAGGAGGTGGTCACATTTATTTGATTTTTCCCCCAAAAGTTAAAATCCTAGTGGAACTCTATGGTATTTTATAACTTAAAGACAGTTGGATTTTTTAAACTTTATATTACAACAAGAATAATTTAAAAAATACTTGTGCAAAGTGTATATGGGTGTGTATTTCATACACAATTCACCTTTGTGCCACAAATATTGGGGTGAAATTCAGTTCATCTAATCAGCATGGTAGAGTCACAATTTTGGAACAGAACTGAAAGGACATCTTATGTTTTATGTTGTCCCTTTTCCAATTGTCTACACAATTCTCCGTATTTAAGGCAATCATTGGAAAGAAGTGCTGTTAGACAGCTTTTACTTCTGTCAAATGTAATCAATAAATTCAGCCATTTTTTGCTGGGTACATACAGTGTGCTGGTGGTCACTGTACCTAACCCTGGGGTTGCGATAGTGAATAATGGTCATGGCTTCACTACCTCAGAGCATTAAGAAGGTCCTCTCTCCTACTTCCTCATCATCTGCTTTCTCTAACTTCTTCCCTAACTAAAAATTTGTTCTTCCTCCAGCCTTTAAATCATAGATGCTTGTGCTCACATCTGCTCTTTATAGGACCAGGTGGTGGTTTCAGTGTTCTTTTTCTGGCTCTTCACAATGTCTTCCAAGCAATCTCACATGCATATTTATCCCAATCACTCACTGAAGTCTGCCATTTGGTTATGTTTTTATGCCCCTCCTTCCTGCTCATTCCCTCCTTTATCAAACTTCACTTTTTTTTTTTATTCATCAAAATCTTTGGCACCTGACTTGTCAAGCTCTCTCCATACTATCTCTGGCTCTCATCCTTGGCACTTCAGTATTCAAAAACTGACTCATCTAGAGACTCGCTTTATACAATGTCTTTACATGCCTCATCTTAATTTTATCTTTTCACTTCAGCAACCTGGTGCTTTAAACATATATTTATTAAACCCTTTTAACTACCCCAAGATTACATTTTAAACCTCACAGACTTCTATTCTTCAAATCCTTATTACTATACCATTACCCTTTAGTCTCGGGGAAGAGGGTCCCCATTATTGGACCCTGTTTTACTTCTCCTCTGTGTATACCTTCCTGATAGGGTTAGGAGTCAATGCAGCTAAGTGTCAGTGCCCACCTGGATCCCCTATACTTCTTCTCGAGACTGTGTGCTGAGTCAGAAGATGCTGGAATTCCTTGCTCAGGGGTCTTTGATCCTGCTTTGAGCACCTAAACAGGTCCCTTTTCTAGGTCATTCCTCTTGATTGTGGCTCACATCAAGATATTGCTCTTTATAGGCCCAAGGTCTGATCAAAAGGAAGAAGTTTGTAAGGAAATGAATGGAGCTTGGACATGTGAGATTTCATAGTCATATGCATGTAGGCCATACCACCTTGGTACGAGATAAAGCTGGGCAAGGAGAGAGGATGGCAGACTAGGGACCGTGATCTTGTGTTTCCTGTGCTGCCTCTTTTGGTGTGGAGCTCTGATCCTTCCAGGTTGTGATGAATATAGGTTAGTCACAAGATTAGTGGATGTATATTACTTAACAATTTTCTAACTCTATTTATAATTTTTATATGTTTAGGTATATGGTATATGGGTCTTCACTTATACTTTTACTCCATACCTCACAAGTGTTAAGATAGGGCCTGCCTCCATGCGCACATTTCAACTATACTTTTACCTCTGGTTCTTTGGCCTCTTTCATTTTCTTTCTTTCTTTTTTTTTTTAATTCTACGATTTTTTTATTATGTTACGTTAGTCACCATACAGTACATCATCAGTTTTTGATGTAGTGTTCCATGATTCATTGTTTCCGTATAACACCCAGTGCTCCATGCAATCCATGCCCTCCTTCACACTCATCACAGGGCTCACCCACCCTCCCCCCATCCCCGTCCCCTCTAAAACCCTCAGTTTGATTCCTGGGAATCTTTCATTTTCTTAACATCTGTTGGTTTTTGTTTTTGTTTTTTTGTTTTTGTTTTGTCTAACAATTCCCACCATTTTTTGTATACACTCATTTCTTAACTTCCTTTTTCTACTTGAACTCTCCATTATACAAAACTTGAACTACAAATCACTTTTATCACCTGCCTCCTTGGCTTTTGTATCCTGCCTTTTGATATATGCTGGATAAAATAATTGACCTGGTACATTACTGTACTTCAAATTAATATGAAACCTAGATGATGATGTAGGCCCATTTTTGTACTAGCATAAAATTAGAAGTTCTTGTCATCTATATAAAAAAGGTATTAATTTTTCTTATAAAAACACCATATCAAAAGGCTCAGAAATCCTTAGATGTTTATTTTTATTGATTAGTTGTAGATTAATTGAAAAATCGTCCATTTTTTAAACTCTCTTTAAAATGCATGCCCTCTAAAACATAATATTATAGTACTATCTATTTCCTCATCTCTTGAATTTTGATGGTCCTTGTGATGTACTTTGGCCAATGGAATGTGGCAGGAATGACACATGTCTGTTCAGAATCTAAGACTCAAGAGGCTGTGTATCTTCTTTCTCTCTTTAGATCTTGCCACCACCGTGAAACTAAGCCTTTAGCTAGCCCACTAAAGGATGAGATAGTACCTGAAGAAGAACTGAGTCATTCCAGCCAAGGTTAACCTAGGTTGTCATGCTCTAACCCTCTAGCCAACTTGTCTACTGCCTGCAATGCCCAGATAAGGCCAGCCAATATCAAGTGAGACTAGCCAAGGTCAGGAGAATCACCCAGACTACTTACAGACTTGTTAGCAACAATAAATGTTTACTTACTTATTTTTTGGTCACTTGTTATTTTGTGTTTGCTTTTTTATGTTTTATGATTACGACAATTGGTAATGGATAACCTATTATGATGGTCACTTTTATGGGTCATCTTGGGAAGATTATATGCCCAGTTATTCATTCAAATACTAATTTAGGTGTGAATGTGGTACTTTGTAGATACAATTAGCATTTATAATCAATTAGCATTAAGTAAGAGAGAATATTTTAGATAATCTGGGTAGTCCTGATTCAATCAACTGAAAGTTCTTAAGAATAGAATGGAGATTTTCCAGTAGCAGAAGAAATTCTACTTGTGACAGCAGCTTCAGCTTACGCCCAGAAGTCCTAGCCTGCCCTTCCTGATGGTCTGACCTATGGGTTTGGACTTGCCTAAATCAAGTGAGCTAATTCTCAGCAATAAATCCCTTACTATATGTCTCCTACAACTTCTCTTTCTCTGATGGAACCCTGACTGATAAATCTATACAACAAAAAAGTGATCCCTTACACAATTGAAAGAAAGGAAAAGAGTGGTAACAACAGCAACCATTGTTTTAGCATCTTCACATTTAAGTCAGAATAACTTAGTGAGACATTATTACTACTGAGATTATTAAAATTCTTCTGCCCGGAATGTTTGACCTTTCGGAATCCTGATATAAACAAAACTGGAGACAACAAAGGCTATCTGACTCTAGATTTAAATGTTGTTGGCCACAAGGTATTGCCCCATTTTATGGGGGTCAGGCAAAGTGCTAGTCTAAGGCTTACTCAATAAATAAGGCTTTCATAAAAATGTCTAAACATCCAATTTACAGTAATGTCTCAAGTTTCCCATTCCCATCTTCTTAATACAATGTTATCCTTGCTCACCACTTAACAGGAGGTGTAGTAATCGTGGACAGACTCATCAACATAGAAGGTACACAAAATTACCTTTGCTCTTTGTCTGGGACAACTTTGGAAATGTCATGCCCCATGGCTTTATATTGACAAACAGCCTCAGGGCACGTATTTTGTAAAAAGCCTTGATTTCCTACATTTCTGCAAAACATTTGGTGAAATGCTTTTTAAATAAACTCTTCCATCTGTACACTCATTTCTTAGAGACTGTAACTCTCTTAAGAAAACAGGTATCCTGTCCTTAAAGTAGGTATTTCAACCCAATCTGGTGGAAATAAGCCACCTAGATGCCCCAAGAAATAGGAAAAGTCTGTATGAAAGACATCATAAGAGAGTTTTCCTTGTTATCATAAATTTTAGGCTTTTATGTAATTAAGAATTACATATCTCAACAGTCAAATCCATAACTCTGATCCTATGGCCTTTGTTCTTAGCCTAAATATTTTGGTTGGCACCTTCGAGTTGGCTATAATTTATGTAAAAGTTGTAAATAGCACTCATGAATTCTAGTTGTATGAGTTTAATAATAGTTTCATAGACTGACCTTCTTGTTCATTTTGCCTCTCAGCCACAGGGGACCTGATAACAACTTGGGATACACAGGAAATACATATTTGAAAGTCTGGGACTAGTTCAGGATAAGCATGTGTCTTAACATGTGGAAAGTGTTAATAATATATTTTTTACTTCATATTATAAAGTACTAACAAGAGAGAAACACTAAAAGAAGGAAGAGTAAAATAACATTTTCAAATACTTGAAAAGGAAAATACAGTAATTATTTGGATTTTGTAAAAGAGTAATGAACACATTTGGAATTAGTGCAAAAATGAGATGAACAGAGTATAATACTTATTGATTTTATTTTTTATTTTTTAAGTTTTTATTTAAATTTAAAAAATGAGAGAATCACAGGTACAAAGCCTAAAAAGGAAAATAATATGGAATGAAAAATAGAGTTGGGTAAAGGGAAAATTTCAGTCCCCAGATTACTGTGGAAACTAGAAAGGTGTTCAAGGGTTTGAAAACTTTTCTGTTGAATTAGAGGAAGGAAACATAAATTATGAAGCAAAAAAGTGAAGTCGTGAATTATGAAAACTGTTTTAACAAATTCCATATCCAGACACCTGACTTCTAGAGTTTTGCTTGGTAATACAGCAAGGTCAGCATTTCCTCTGACAGATGACTTTGACCAAGTGTTATGGGCTGAATGTTCACGTTCATGCCTCTGCAAAATGCAAAATGTTGAAATTCTACCCCTTGAGGTGATTTTAGGAGGTGAGATCTTTGGGGCCTAATTAAGTCATGAGAGTGGAGTCTTCATGAATGGTACTGATGCTCTTATGAAAGAGACCCCAGAGAGAACCTTTGCCTCTTCTGCTGTGAGAGGACAAAGCCAGAAAACGGCAGTGTATGAACCAAGAAGTAGGTTCTCACCAGACCTCGAATGTGCCAGCGTCTTGATTTGGGATGTCCTAGCCTCCATTTGTATTGTTGATAAGCCACCCAGTTTGTAGTATTTTGTTATAGCATCCCAAGAAGAGTAAGATACCAGAAAATAGGGATAAAAAAGAAAAGGATATTACTTTGAGAGTGAATATGCAATAGAAGGACAGGTGGAAAGATGACCTAAACACTACTATTTGGACACTTGTGTACAGTAAGAAAGTTTTACAAAGTAGTGTGAAAAATCGTTTTAAGCAAGCTTGAGATATCTATATCACCAATTGTCTGGCATTTTTTTATGAATTCAACTAAAATACTGAAGTTTGTACAGATTATAAAAAATGATTTTACTGATTTAGAAAAATGTTTAAATAGCACTTGGAAATACCAAAGGAAATAAGAAAATGTGTAAATTGTGGAAGTAAAGCAAATAAGCTTTGGAATGTTATCAATATAGAAAATATTGCACATGAAGTTGTAGGTCCTCAATAAATATTTCTGAATGCTCATAAAGAGGCTTGTGAAGATGTGGAGAAAAACAGAAGTGAGACTCAAAGGAGTGAAAGGAAATGAGGAAAAGGAGACAAAGTCACTGCTGAGTTCAGACAAATCAGTAAAAGCTCAGACATTGTTTCATTATTTTCTAACTAATCCATTAAAGAAAAAAACACTCATGGAATGTGTTCATCGTCAGAAGTGAGTTTTGAGAAACCCACGGGCTCGCACTTTTTTTTTTTAGTAGTTGGCAGCAGGATGAAGGGAAAAGTGTGAAGTGTGAATGAGGAAGCAATGTATTCTTACAACTTTAAGTTTCCTTTTTTCTTTTTTTAGATGCATTTTGAGTTTCTCTGAGTTCTCGCCATGATCTCTAGGCCTTTTGAACACCAGAGGTGACATGACCGTTGTGGCAAAAATGGAACAGGTCAAAGAGGCAGGAAGCCAACCCAGGGGTCACTCTGTGGAAACAACTTTGATTTTTAATTACTAGGCACATTTTTCAGCTTTAGTTTTTCTTGAAGTCCACATGAAAACCTTCAAACATTTTCTAAATCTGGATCAGAGATAACCTATGTCTCTAGTGATCTGCTACACAAGTTGGCTCGAGAGGGTCGATTCAGACAGCCAGCAATATGTACTATGGGCAATATCTGTTCAGTATCTACTGGGTGCTGGAATGCTAGTCTATGAGCTGGTGTATATGGCTGGCCAAATCAGAGATGCCATCCCTATCTAATAGGATTTTGAGTCCAATAGGAGTGGCAGGTGCTAGTCACAAAACACAGAACATGCAGTTATAAGCATCTTAAGTGCTATGAATATAAAGGACATGGGATGAAGAAACTCTGTAACAAGGAAGTCCAGTTGAATATGGGGTTAACAGGAGGCTTTCTTGAGGAAATAACCTTTGATCTGACTTCTGGAAGACAAATAAGAACCATTTAGGTAAAGAAGGATATCAGAGAATGTTCTATGATAGATAGGCAAGGGTAGAAAGAAGACATGATGGAAAAAAAAAACTTAATGCTTAGAAAATGTTCTTTAGGCTCTGTAATTATTATTAAAAATGCTATATTAATTCAACCTTTTATAACTTATAGAGAGTGGTAGAGTGATGTAGTGAAAATGAACAGAACCCAGGAGGCCTGGGTGCATAATTTTGGCTTCTATGGCTTCCTGATCAATCTCTCGGTTTTAGTTTCCTATCTAGATAGAGAGGGAATTAGATTAGATGAACTTTGAAGTACATTTCCAGTTATAATATTTGGTTCATGAAAAGGAATTCTGGATTAACTGTAACTGGCATGGGTTTACCTATTAAGAAAAATCTAAAGTTTGCTGTAAGTATTACATTATTAGCCCATAATAAAGAATCTGGTCTTGACGAAGCTACTATTCCAGTTCTCTGGAGCTCCCCCAGTACGTCCATGGTAGAGAGTACTTTAAATGTCACATAACCAAGAGTGTCATTGCAGATAAACACTGGTCAATACACTTATTCACTTAATAAATATTAAGTGACCACATTTGCAAAGCAATAGGATTAAATCAGAAAGAATTTCTACTCTTGACTGTTGAAAGCGTATTGAGAAAAATTCTCCTGTCCACAAAAAGGAATTTATATCCTAAACTATTTGTTCAGAGTGGCTTCAGTCAAGCAATGGATACATTCATGAGGTAGCATTTAGAGGAAAATGATTGCATGAATACTAGCCTGATTTCACGATTTGGGGATCATGATCTCAATACGAAAGACAAAAGATCAAATACCTGTTAGGTACTATTACTGTGGAGACTTTGATTTGAATTAAAAAAAAATCATCAGATGACAAGCTTATTCTTAATAACACTTTTATTTTTAAGTACATAAGACACAATAATTAGCAAGACAATAGTGAATATTACCAGTTTTATTTATTTCTGACATTGCTCCTCAGGCACTTACTGATGGTGATAGGGAAATTTAGTTGAAACAGAAGATAATCCTTCAGCAAAATTATAGTTTTTAAAGTCCTATTCAGTGCCACTCTTTTCTACTCCTGTTGATGAAAAAATCCTTTTATTTTCTGGATTTCGAATGAGTTAGGGGAACGGTGCCAGACAAGCAAAACAAGCATTATTTTCCATGAATATCTGGCTTGTAAAATTGAGTTTTGGACAGCTTATAGAGGAAGACTTTAATGTCTGGGATTTGTCACCTTTGAAGATGCTAAGCCTGATGTGCTGGACATCATAAAGAGACAACAAAGGAAGGAGAGATGCTGTGTCCCTGAGTGGCCAATTTTAGTGCCAGTTCCCTTCTCTGGAACAGGTGCTCGGATTGCACATTTGGTAGGTCTTAGAGTTGCTTTTTTCCTTTTTGCATTCAGAGAAGGTGACCTTATGAGTGGAAATAGAAGAAGCAATATTTTAGAGATGTGCAGATTAATTCTGGAAAATTCAGTTCTATCCAGATGGCATGACAACCATTTGTTTTTTAATCGAAGCAGAAGATAAGGGTGATTATGTCATATCTTTTTTTTTTTTTTAAAGCTACACTGAAGAATAATTGATATGTACCTGGAGAATTCTGTCATTGATGTGAGTCACAGTAATCCACACCTCCATGAAAAGTTAATTTGATCTTGGTGTTATTGATCAATGTATAGAATGAGGGAAGTGTTGGCTGTTTTCTCATTTGGTTGCAACTCAGCTGGGACAATTTGTTCAGCCTGAAGCATCAGACTTTGAGAGAAATATTGACAAATTGGAAGACATTCAGAGTTTAGAGGACCAGAATTGTAAAGGGAATTAAAACCATGACAGAAGAAGCCTCCTCAAAGGAACTGAGACAGAATCCATAGAAGAGAAGACTACAGGGGAATTTGAGGGCTCCTCTTAAGTAAACCAAGAGTTTTCATGTGCAGGAGGCATTGGCTTTGTTCCTTACAGACTTATAGTTTCAGACTGGAATGGAAAAGAGAGGAAATTTCCAGGAGAATATTTGAGATTAATGTAGAGAAGATTTTTCTACTAGCCAAGTTGCCTAAAGATGCTTTGGACTAACTCTGGAGAGCAGGACCTTGGGATGTAATAATTGCTGTATCAGTAGGAGTGTAGGGATATTAAAGGGGGGATTTAACATTAGATAATGGCAATACCAGCAGCCCTTAGAGTTCCCTTTCCACTCCAAATGTGTCTATAAAGTCAAAATCTGGTTGTCTGGCCACAGAACATGACTGTCACAGTCATTCTTAATCATATTTCTCCAATGTTCCAAGTCCCTGAATCAGTGTTTATCCTCAGATCCTTAATAAAAATTAAATTTTTTCCTAGCCAAATTATACACAATGACTTGAATAGTCAACATGCTTATATCTATAACCCTTTAACATATAAACACCCTAAAATATTGTTTGGCTCTAATATCTTGAGTTAAATTAGTTAATTCTAAATGTGGCTAGCTAGATACAAGGCCAAACATTTTATTTGTAGCAAGAATATACTGCTGTAATTCCCAGTAGTTATTCCAGGAAAAATGATGTTGGTGAAAATCTATTAATCCAGTCACAGACCGGTGGTGATTTTAGAAATCAAATCCACTTGAATTATAAACCTCAGAATGCGGGAACTCATTCTGATAGGATGGCCTATGCGAGCCCAGACACAGTAACGGTCACCTTTATTGTCATTTCTTTTGCCACCTGACCCTGCTGTGGAGTGGCATCTTCTGTATTGCCAGGCAGCATGCCCCAAGCCCCTCAGAAATGGGTATCATTTCTGACAATCATATCAACTTGCATTCCAGTCTAATGAGCCCAGATAGTCCTACAGAGACTACTGTCCTCCAGACTGTGGGATAGTGTCCACCTTCTTCTCCCAGAGATCCCAGAGATCCCCATCTTCAATGTTCCCAATCTTTCTCTGACTCCTCAATTAATCTCAATCACTTCTGGGTTCACCTACTCATCATCCTCAGATGCCCTGAAACCTAAATGCTTATGTGTAGGAGGTGGTGTTGATTGGGCTGGTGGTCAGGAAGTAATGACTTTCTCCTGCCTTTGGAAACACAATATTGTCCTTTATTTGCTGATGTGGTGATAACATTCTTCCCTCTTTCCCTCCCTCCTTTCCTCCCTCCTTTTTTCCCATCCTTTCTTCCTCCCTCCCTTCTTTCCTTTCTTTCAACTCTCTTGTATATTTTTGTCATATGTGAATTATTATGTCCCATATTATGTGATTACATGTGACATTTTTCACACATTTTTCACATGTGTGTGGGAAGGCATCACCTTATACAACAAACAAATCTTACTCTTTTCAATGCTGTGAAGGATAAATAAAAATCCATACTATAATTGTGTTTTCAAATAAGTTCATATTGTATCAGTTTATATACAATACTCTGGTTCTTCATCTTTCTCATAACCTTGGAAAATCTTTCATTTATCTGGTACCTGAACCTGACTTTACCAATTCGGATGCTAATTACAGCCATTAACACAGTGTCCAGCACCTAGTAGTAAGAAATCTCTTCATTCGTAAGTGCTGTGAAATGTGTAAGCCTGAGGATCCACAGACATGTACCCTGGGGCAAATAATACATTATGTGTTAATTAAAAAAAAAAACAAAACTCTTCATTCTCTCTCTCCACACACAGACACACACACATACACATATACACACACACAATTAACACAGCATCACACACTTATGCAGAAACAGTATCTATCTAATATATATACATAAAATATGCATAAATCATGTAGATAACATGTAAATAAATAAAAGAAATAGTAATTATGTTGATTGGAAAATATCATCTACTTAAAAATACTCTGTTTTAATTTATTTATTGTTCTGGTTACTTTAAAAATATGTCTATAGTTTATAAAATGAATGTCTTATTTCCTAGTATTCAATTTCAACTATAATATTAATACTATATTATTAATATAATATTAATATATTATTAATACCTAAACATTTAGGTAAATTTTTGCATAATGTCAGATTTTATATTTTTTCTTGTCTTTCCCTACACATTCATGAATAAATCTTTTCTTGAAGTACTGGTTTAATTTCTTAAAATACATAAACCAGAAAATTGAGATATGCATTATGTATAAATTCATGTTTTCCAGTTATCTTTCTCTTAGTTTCTATATTACAATTATCACTATAATTTTTTGCAGTCTCTTCATTTTTAATGGAGAAATGAAAGTGATTAGCTGTGAGATTTGAAACTATTTATTGTATCAAAATAAAAAAAATATGTGCCTTGATAACATGATTGTCATTAAACCAATAATTCTCTGGTCATTTAGCATTATTAAACAAACTATACTAAATTACTTCAACAAGTTTCATATTATATATTTTCATTGACTAGGATTAATTCCACATGTGAATATATTAATATGAAATGATTAAAACACTTATTCTGAGACATTAACTATAAATATTAATTATAGCTGTGGTAAAGCTGAGCTCTCTTTGGCCCATCTCTGCACAGGGTCACTATAAAAAGAAAGGCAAACACCCTTGGAGAGCTAGACAGTTCTAGCCAGATGGGGATTACGAAATGGTTTACACTGCAAGACGCAGAAACTTTTATTAATTTATCTCTCCACAGTCTTAATCGTCTGAAAAGTTGTTTTTCTGAATCTCTCTTCTCTGGCTTCTCCCCAGACTATACGTAACACCCCCCATTATTAGAAATCTTGTTTACTGGTCCTCAGTTCATACTGAGCATAGTATCACCTTCTGAAACCACAGGCTCCCTGCCCTTGACCCATTCTCATTCTTGTCTGTGGTCTGTTGGGAGGGGTTATCTGTTTCCCCTTCAGAATGTTTTTCTTCTCAGGGATAATTTTCCTCAACTTCTCTTGAATTAGTTTTTCATATGGCTGTTGAATAGCGTATAATGACTATTTGTCAACATTTGATAAAACTAACAAAATTGCACTGTCAATTATACATGTAGTTTTGTTTTCTCTAGTTCAGATTTTAATTTTTTTAATTAATTTTTTATTAAAGATTTTATTTATTTATCTGAGAGAGAGAGAGAGAGAGATCACAAGCAGGGGGGAGGGGTAGAGGAATAAGCAGGCTCCCAGTGATCCTGATGGACCCTGGAATCATGACCTGAGCTGAGGGCAGACGCTTAATGACTGAGCCACCCTGGCGCCCTTCTAATGCAGATTTTTAAATGGTCAAATGAGGCAAGAGCTTTGTCTGAATTTATTGACTGGCAATTTTAGTCCTTGTCTCTTTTCCATGCTAGAGTAGAAGGAATAAAATGACTTTTTATGTGACATGTGTGGTGTAAAATAGAAACCCTGTGCTTTACATGTGATTCGTGCTTTAGTCTGTAATTGCAAACAAAATATTACCAACTTTTTTCAACAAAAATTTAATCAACTTTTGTTCAGAAGTGAATTTTGAGTCATGGGATGGAAATAATACATGTTTAAAGATTTTATTTATTTATTTGAGAGAGAGAGGGGGAGAGAGAGAGCACACAAGCGGGGGATGGGGTGGTGTGGCAGAGGAAGGAGAAGCAGATTCCCCTCTGAGCAGGGAGTCCCCAACTCAAGACTTGATCCCTGGACTCTGGGATCATAACCTGAGCCGAAGGCAGACTCTTAACCAACTAAGCCACCCAGGTGCCCCAGAAATGATACATGTTTATAAGATTACTAGTTATTGATGGGTTATTCCTAGCAACTTTAGCTGCTAGTACTCTTTTTATCATCCATCATTTCATACATTTTTGTGTCTTCTGCTCTAGATAATCATGATAAAAGTTTTGATATTAGGATCAGTTAAACATGTTGGGGGACTTACAACTTCTGTGAAGAAGTAACAAACTTTATGGAATGCATTTGCAAGCCAGATAAAATAATAAGATTTCTTAACTTTTTGCATAAAACTCAATTTCCCTCCATTTGTTAAAATGACACAAATAATTCTTTAAAACAAGTTCATTAAAAAATGATAGATAAACCCTAAAATCATGGAATCTCTGCCCTTCACTATAGACTTACAGTGAAGTTGTCTTGTAAAATTTTCTTGTACTTGTAGTCTGAGCGTGGTGCACATGGCAGCTGGAGGAAACGGAGTGTACAGGTGAGGGTTTTACTGTAATGTGAGAGAATAACAAAAATGTAATTCTTTTTTTTTTTTAAAGATTTTATTTATTTATTTACCTGAGCTGGGGGAGTGAGTGGGGGTGAGTGGGGGTGGGGAGGGGGAAGCAGAGGGAGACAAGCAGACTCCACACTGTGTGTGGAGCCCAATTCTGGCTCAGTCTGGGCTGGATCCAGGACCCTGAGATCATGACCCGAGCTGAAATGAAGAGTTGGAGGCATAACCAACTGAGCTACCCGGGCACACCAAGATGAATTTTTTAAATTGTAAACTGTTTACTCCAACCAACAGCCAGTGACTATAAAAACATGTCCATTGAGAGTCTCATGGAGAGAGATTGCTGCTTAGAGGGAACACAGGAAAAGCTACTGTTGGAAAGGGGTTTCCCTCCTACCGTGAGGAGCTGGACTCCAGAGAAAGAAAATATTTAGGGAGGTAGATTGAAATCTGCAGCTGCTTCCACCCTGGATAGTGGGTATCATTTTCATTATTTCTTATGCAAGTAATATACTTTTATTGACAAAATAATATATTTAAGCAAAAAAAGAGGAGTATGACAAAAATTCCACTAGCCATATATTTCCATTGTTATTATATGCTATATAACTTCCCATACATTTTTATAAGTAAATGTGTATAGTTATATGCAATTAAATAAGTAAATATTCTTGTTGAAAACTGGACTTATACTCTAAAAATAGTTAATAACTGAGGTTTCCCATCAAACAATATACTATCTTTCTAGATTGATATAATTACACCAACACTGCTACCTAATATGCCATTACATGAATATGCAAAAGTTAATGTGTCCAATATATTGATAGTAATCATGTAACTTCTCATATTTTTTCATCATTTTAAGTAATTTCTCACTGATATCAGCATCGTTTTGGGGGTATATGTCTGGTTATTTCCCTAAAATGAATTTCAGAAGTGGAATTGTTAGTTTCAAATATATAATATCAAATTGGTTTCCAGAAAAATCATACTATTGTATAGTCCTAGTAATTATATGAATGTCTTTCTCCTCATACCCCTTTATAAAACATGTATATTTATTATCATATTACATTATCCATTCTTAATATTTTCTAATTGGCTATATATCTATTGATTTAATTTTTATTTTTAGAATCATAAATGAAAATCTTATTAACCATGTATATCTATGCTCTAGTAAAACTGTCTCAAAATGTTCTCGATTGATTTTTGTGTAATCCATTTAGCTTTTTTGTTCACCAAGGGTAAGAATAAATCATAACTTTTAAACTTCTCATTTGCTTTGTAAACATTTAAAAATTAGTTTGTATAAAGTTTGAAGATTGTATTTAATTAAAAATCTATTAACTTCATCTTACTCAGAACTTGTTCCATATTCAAAATTCAATATTTTTTCTTTTATATTTATTATTTTATTTTGCTGTACAAATATATAATTTATATGGGATACCTATTGTACTAATGAGTGAAGGAAGGGAGTTTACATTTATCTTTTGAATGGTTAATTCTTTGTAGCAATTTAATGTTCATATAAAAAATTCCTCAATTTTTTATTATCCCATATTTTCTTCTTATTAACATGGTATTTATGCATTCTACTACTATTCTTTGTTATGTCAGAATTACAATATGAATCTACATAGGTTAATTTTTCAGTGTTATTGAGGTATTATTGACAAATAAAATTGTGATACACTTAGAGTGTACAAAGTGATGATTTGGTATATGTATAATTGTGAAAGGATTTCTTCCATTGAATTAATTAGCACACCCACTACCTGACGTATTTACTGTGGTTTATTTCTTGTGAGAACACTTAAATTCTACTCTCAATTTCAATTTTATAATACAGTGTTATCAACTATAGTCACCATGTTATACATTAGATTCTCAAAACTTATTGTTTTAAAAATGGAGATATAATTGACATATAATGTTATGTAACTTTCAGGTGTGTTATTTGGTATATTTATATATTGCAACATGATTACCACTATAGTATTAGACAACACCTCTATTGTGTCACATAATTATCTTTTTTTGGTATGTGTGACGAAAACCATTAAGATCTAAACTTTTACCAACTTTAGAGTTTATAATACAATACTGTTAACTATAATCATGCTGTGAATTAGAGCTCCAGAACTTATTTATCTACTAGTTGACTAGTCTTTACCCTTAAACAACGTCTCCCCAATTCCTCCACCCCCCAGCCCCTGGTAACCACCATTCTACTTTCTGTTTTCATTGGTTCAGCTTTTTAAAAGTCCACATATAAATGATATGATACAGTATTTGTCTTTCTCTGACTTATCTCACCTTGTCATGATGCCCTGAAGCTCCATCCATGTTACCACAAATGGCAGAATTTCCTTCTTTCTCACGGTTGAATCATGTTCCAGAGTGTGTGTGTACGTATCTCATCTTTGTCCATTCATCTGTTAATAGACACTTAGGTTGTTTCCACATCCTGGCTATTATGAATAATCCTGCAATTCACGTGGCGTCAAATTTAAAAATTCCCTGCCAAACTAATGTCAAAGAACTTATATTCTATCTTTTCTTAGGAGTTTTATGGTTTCAGGTCTATGTTCAAGTTTTTAATCTGTTTCGAGGTGATTTTTTTATATAATATAAGGTAAAGATCAAGTTTTCATTCTTTACATGTGGCTATCCAGTTTCCAACACCATTTATTTGAGACACTATCATTTCTCCATTGTATATTCTTGGCTCCTTTGTCAAAAATTAATCAACCATAAATAAATAGGTTTATTTCTGGGCTCCCTATTCTGCTCCATTGATCTGTTTGTCTCTTTGTACTCAAATATTTTACTGTTTTGATTGCTATATATTTGGGGTTTTTTTTGACTGCTGTATAATATAGTTAAAATCAGAAGTGTGGTAACTCAAGGTTTGCTCTTCTTTCTTAAGATTACCTTGGCTATTTGGGATCTTTTATGGTTTTATATGAATTTTAAGATTGTTTTACTATTTCTGTGAAAAATGCCATTGGAATTTTGATAGGGATTGCATTGAACCTGCAGATTACTTTGGGTAATATGGACATCTTAACAA
This sequence comes from Potos flavus, assembly GCA_028534135.1. Lineage (NCBI taxonomy): Eukaryota > Metazoa > Chordata > Mammalia > Carnivora > Procyonidae > Potos > Potos flavus. The sequence continues at coordinate 176,320,275 of CM052898.1, read as the reverse complement.
CATTAATTCTTCCAGTTCATGAACCTGGAATATCTTTCCATTTACTTATGTCTTCAATTTCTTTCATCAATGTCTTATCGTTTTCACTGTACAGATCTTTCTTGTTCTTGCTCAAATTTATTCCTAAGTATTTTATTCTTTTTTGCTGCAATTATAAAGGGATTGTTTTCTTAATTTCTCTTTCTAATAGTTTATTGTTAATAGATGGAAACACAGCTGATATTTCATATTGTTTTTGTATCCTGCAACTTTACTGAATTCATTTATTAGGTTTTTTTTTTTAAGATTTTATTTATTTATTTGACAGAGAGAGAGAGATCACAAGTAGGCAGAGAGGCAGGCAGAGAGAGAGGGGGAAGCAGGCTCCCTGCTGAACAGAGAGCCTGATGTGGGGCTCGATCCCAGGACCCCGAGATTGAGACCTGCGCGGAAGGCAGAGGCTTAACCCACTGAGCCACCCAGGAGCCCCTCATTTGGTAGTTTTAACAGATTTTTTGTGGAGTCTTTAGGATTTTCCAGATGTTACATGATGTTTTCTGCAGGGACTTTGCTTCTTTCTTTCTGATTTGGATGTCTTTTATTTCTTTTTCTTGCCTAATTGCTCTGGCCTAGGACTTCTAGTACTCTGTTGAATAAAAGTGGTAAGATTAGGCATCCTTGTCTTGTTCCTGATCTTAGGGTAAAAGCTCTCAGCTTTTCACCATTGTGTCTGATCTTAGTTGTAGGCTTGTCATATATGGCCTGTATTATGTTGAAGTATATTTTAGTTATACCTGATTTGTTGAGATTACTGAGGTTTTTGGTTTTGTAGTCTCTGCGCTTTGTTATAGTTCAGTGAATGCTTTGAAGTGCACAGAGTTTCTTCCAAGCCCACTGTTGATGTCTTCTTTTCCTTGCAGCAGCCCTCCATTAGGCAAAACCTGGATTCTCAACCTCCTGTTCACAGCCTGTGGTTGCTGTAGCTGTTTTTTGAGTTTGAAAATTCTTATTGATAATTTCTGCTAAGATTACCTAACTTCTTTCTAAAATGTTCTTTATGGGTCTGCCACATAGTAAATCATTATTTTTTCCACATCATAGTCTTAGGTGTCAATAACACAGTTTTCAATGATATTATTAATGCAAATGTCCAGAAAGAAGATAGACATGACTTTATTTTATTTTGCTTTCTAGTTTGAAATTTTGTATTGATTGTCAAATGTTATTATTTTTCATGGTAGTGATCGTTTTAATCTATTTAAATTATATTCTCTCTACTAATAATTCTGTACATATTCTCTCTATTAAGCCTTAGATTTCATGTCATATATTTTCTTGTAGAAATATTTATTTCAATTTTTAATTAATAAAACCTTTTTCATACATTAAGCATGTTTAAAAATATATATTAAACTTTTTTGTGTGTGCATATCTTAATCCTGCTCCTAAAATGTCTCATTTCATATAGAACCATTTTGGGAATGTAACATAACACTTCCCTATTTGGTGAATTGATTAGCTCAAGTCTTCTTAAAAATCTGTAACTTTTAGACTGCATGTTTTCTCTCATTAATACCTTCTGATATATCCAACATGGATGTGAAGCTTGAAACGATCAATAAAGACGCAGCAGGGAAACAGTTCTGCCAGAAAAGCTTTGATGGGTATTTTTTCAAAGAAGCACATCTCTGTTGTATGATAATTCTCCATCGTTAAAAAGAAGACAGAAATTTCCCCCAAGGCAATATTGTTTTTGAATCTTAACCACAACCTCACTAGTAATCAGGATGTTGTTCTAGAATATTATTGTGACTCTTCTTAAATAAGAAATATGTTAGCTTCTGATTAGATAAAGCAAGGTAAGTTTAGTAGTAAGATAAAACAGGATAAATAAAACACAATGTAAGGTACACTTTCTTTTCTTTTTCTCCCAAATATGAATTTAATGAAGAATAAAGCATAGATGAGGCAGAGTTCTGTGTTCATTTTAGAAAATAATTTAAAAATTTATATAAGATATTTTGAATATTTAAAATGTGGCTGAGGATAGAATAAGGAATCCTAAATTGAAGACTCAATAATTTAAATTTGATATCTATATTTAAAATTAAACTTAAACTAATATTAGAGTGATAATAAGGGTCATTCCATCAGGCTGTAACTGATTGTAATCTTTTCCCCAGTGGATAATGTTAAAGACATAGGAAATGGGGAGATAGGGAGGGCACTAATGCAGAAGAAAAGCTTCAATCTAAATTATAGTTTTTGTGCTTGAGTGAAGCAAATCTGCATGGTGATCACTTATGAAAAGAAAGGTATTTGCCATTTCTCAAGGAGAAACAAGAGACAGAAATTTCGGGTATCTTAGACTATCATATTTAGACATTAGAGCCTCGAAGGGGAAAAGAGAGAAGGTGAAATATCTTTGAGTACTCCTAGAAACCTTTCTTCTTAAATAAGCAAGAAAATCTCAATATATTCCTGATGATTATGGCCCCTTAAAAGAACATTTGGCCACAATATTGCATGTATTCTCTTCTGCCAGATGAGCCAGGGCTGTAGATGGCCCACACAGGCCGTTCATGACCACATGCCAGCCTCCTGCCAGGACCTTTCCTACATGGCCCTCCTCCAAGCTGTTAAGACTTAGGAAGATACTGTAGTTACTCACTTTTAGAGGGTAAGAAGTCAAAAAAGACCTGTCCACTGTGAAATGAGTGAAAGCACAACCTTTGAATTCTTCTTGACATTTTTTTGAAGTTCCCTTAACATACTGAGACTATTTCTATCAATTTGTATGAGCAGCTGTAACTTACAATTCAAATAATTAAAATATGTGAGCCATGAATCTCTATTGCTTTCATTTATCTATCTTTTCTCAGACTATAGCTGCAGGGTATATAGGCAAAAGCTAACAAAATAGGTTTCAACGAACCACTTAAAATAGTAAATTTGGGGGCTACCATGCAAAGACTCCTACAACTGACTATTTAGCAACATGGTCAACAATAAAATCCTAAGCAAATAGGTTGTATGTCCTAGGGAAATTAATATCATTGTTATAGTTTTTGTGTTGCCTGTAGTATATATAGAAAAGGCAATTTTAGAGAATTCTGCTAAAGCAAAAGTTTATTAAATTATTGGTAAAAACCTTTATAATTATATTTGCCTAAGATCCTTTCTGTCTTTTGGTCATTTTAAATGAATATTATGGTGCTATAGAAACTTGAAATGGCTTGGACAATTGCAGTGACTTAAAAAGAAATCAATACACACAGTGCTGAATTTTACCCAGTAGAAAAATAATTTTTTAATACTTAATTGTACACAAAACACAAAGCAGGCAGAGAAAAAAAGCATGAGTTACTTCAGCTGATTTTGTTTTGTTTTGTTTTGTTTTGTTTTTCCACGGGATAGAGATATAACTTCACTGTAGGTCTTCCATCTGTCTGAATGGTAAAAAGCCACCACCTGGCATCTTTTTGAGATCATTGCTCTCTTAGTAAATATCACAATTTTCATTTTGAAACTCCCTTTCAGCTATCTGTTTTTCAGCCACAAAATAATAAACTATCTGATACTATGACCAAAATGAATTCCTTATTTATGTGATACTGACTGGGTAAAGCTGCCAAGAAACAATCAGGGTGGATTGCTCAATTTCCACTGCATTGTTATCTATGTGACACAAAAAAGCTGAAGGGTGTTCTAAAATAGAGCATTAGTAACATTTGCCTTATAGTCATGTTTCAGATAAATTGGTAACCAGTCTGCTGAAACGACAGAAGCTACTATTGTTAATGCTACCATTCTACATACTGCACTACTGCTTCTACTATAAGCTCATCATGGCAAACTGGAGAAATGATCAACCCTAAACTTAGTCCATAGGTTTGTCTATCGGGTATGTTTATGTTACCAAGTCACCTAATTTTTTTTAGCATTGGTTTTCTCACATACGAGGTGGGTACAGTCATTGTACTCGCTATCTTTCTCTTTCTGTGAAATTATTTTGGAAATTAAATGAAATTATAGAAGTTCTAGCTCTGGGGACAAATCAGAGAAATCTACTAAATATTGCAATTGGTGGAATTTATTTTCTAGACCTCGGATTGAGTTAATGATATATTATCTCATGGAGCAACATTGGTATGTATATGGGTGAGTAGAACTATGCAGGTACTTCTTTTTTTTTTTTTTAAGATTTTATTTATTTATTTGACAGAGAGAGAGAGATCACAAGTAGGCAGAGAGGTAGGGAGAGAGAGAGGAGGAAGCAGGCTCCCTGCTGAGCAGAGAGCCCAATGTGGGGGTCAGTCCCAGGACCCTGAGATCATGACCCCAGCCGAAGGCAGAGGCTTTAACCCACTGAGCCACCCAGGCACCCCGCAGGTACTTCTTTTTAATGTTTCAAGTTTTTATTTAAATTCTAGTTAGTTCACACATGGTATAATATTTGTTTCAGGAGTAGAATTTATTGATTCATCACTTACATACAACAGCCAGTGCTCATTAGAACTAGTACCCTCCTTAATGCCCATCACCCATTTAACCTATCCCCCTGTCCACCTCCCCTCCAGCAAAAACTCTCAGTTTGTTCTCCATAGTTAAGAGTCTCTTTTATGGTTTGCCTCTCTCTCTCTTTTTTCTCCCTATGTTCATCTGTTTTGTTTCTTAAATTCCACATATGAGTGAAAGTTTATGGTATTTGTCTTTCTCTGACTTATTTCACTCAGCATAATACTCTGTAGCTTCATCCATGTCATTGCAAATGGCAAGATTTTATTCTTTTTGATGGCTGAGTAATATTCCACTGTATGTATATACCACCTCTTATTTTTTTTATACATTTTATTTATTTATTTGTGAGAAGGAGAGCAAGTGAGAGAGAGAGAGAGCACAAGCCAGGGGGAGAGGCAGAGGGAGAAGCACACTCCTCACCAAACAGTGAGCTTGATGCAGGGCTTTATCCCAGAATCCTAAGATCATGACCTGAGCCAAAGGCAGATGTTTAACCAACTGAGACACCCAGGTGCCCTTATACCACCCCTTCTTTATTCACTTATCAGTCAAGGGACATTTGGGGTCTTCGCATAATTTGACTATTGTTGATAGTGGTGCTATAAACATCAGAGTGCTTGTGTCCCTTCAAATCAGTATTTTTGTTTCCTTTGGGCAAATACCTAGTGGTGCAATTGCTGAATCATCCAGTAGTTCTATTTTTACCTTTTTGAGGAAGCTCCATCCTATATTCCAGAGTGGCTGCACCAGTTTGCATTCCCACCAACAGTGTAAGAGGGTTCCCCTTTCTCTGCATCCTCATCAGCAACTGTTGTTTCCTGTGTTGTTAATTTTAGCCATTCTGACTGGCGTGAGGTGATAGCTCATCATAGTTTTGTCCAGTTAAGAAATGGGCAGAAGACATGAATAGACATTTCTCTAAAGAAGACAAACAAATGGCTAACAGACACATGAAAAGATACTCAACATCACTCATCATCAGGGAAATACAAATCAAAACTATGCAAGTACTTTGAAATGTCCAAAAGCAGCTCTGCTCAAGCTTAAATGTGTATGGTCCTCTAGTCTTCATATTAATATCCATTCATTCTATAATATGGACTATAAGCATCACCACCAATAACACCTGGCATATTTGAGGCCTAAAGTAGATCACCAAATAGGACACTTAAAAAATTATTTATCATTAAATGATAGGGTTTTTTTTTGTCCTCTTTTTTCTTTCATTTATTTTCTGCATTTCACTCTTAGCCACAAATAATTCAACTTCACTAGTTTTTTATTCCATGGAGCTAATCACCATGAATTAAACCATGATGGCTCAATCAGACCTTTCTCTCTCTCTCTCTCTTTTTAAGATTTTATTTAACTATTTGTCAGGGAAAGAGTGAGAGCACAAGCAGAGGGGATCGTCATGCTGAAGGAAAAGCAGGCTCCCTACTGAGCAAGGAGACCGATGCAGGACTCAATCCCCAGATCCTGGGATCATGACCTGGGCCGAAGGCAGACGCTTAACTGACTGAGCCACACAGGCGCCCCTCAAACAGAGCTTTTTAACCCTATTGTGTTAGCTGAGTTACTCCAAATATAACAAAAAAGTTCAATATTCTAGAGCGAGGGAGATCCATTGGATAGCAAGAACATGGAGCATCCATCCTAAAAGATTCAGAAAAGTGTTTATTTACAAAAATCAATCACGCTATGGCAAAGGACAAAACCTAGGGGAATAAGAGAGCAAACAAAACAAACAAACAAACAAAACAAGCACATTCTTTCTTTGCTAATTTTTTTTTTAAATTATTTATTTATTCGAGAGGCAGAGAGTACAGTGGGGGGCAGGGGGGACGGTTAGAGGGAGAATCAGACTCCTCACTGAGCAGGGAGCCCAACTTGGGACTCAATCCTCGGACTCCAGGATCATGACCTGAGCCAAAGGCATCTGCCTAACCAGCTGAGCCTCCCAGGTGCCCTTTTCTGTTAATCCTTTATCCTCAGAATGCTTACAGGTATTCCAAAGAAAGAACATTGGGTTAATCAATGCAGAATTAAAGACAATGAGAGAACAATGGAATGTAAGTTCAAAGAAGAGAATTGACAAGATGACTGTTGACATTAGCAACGTAAGGCCTCCTTTCCAGACCTCCAACATCATCCTCAAACTGGGCTGTTCCCCTTCTCTTTTCAATCCTGAAATGAAAGACAGTTATATAAGATAACGTACAGGCACCCACAAACTCCACGTGATCAATGCTAACATTTGATCACATTTAGTTTAAAATAATTTTATAAGAAACAAAACAATACAGATAACATCTGAAGCCCTCTTTGTTCTCCTCTCAGCCAGACTTCCCACATCCTTCCTCACAAACAAACACTACTTTGAATTTGGTGTGCATCCTCGTATTCTACCTTCTTATATTTTAAGTAATTTTTTAAAGATTTTATTTATTTATTTGAGAAAGAGAATGAGAAAGAGGGAGAAAGTATGAGAAGTGGGGGGTCAGAGGGAGAAGCAGACTCCCTGTTGAGCAGGGAGCCCAATGTGGGAGTCGATCCCAGGGCTCCAGGATCATGACCTGAGCTGAAGGCAGTCACTTAGCCAACTGAGCCACCCAGGCGCACTATTTTAAGTAATTTTAAGGTACATGTATATATATATGGTATATATGTATCCATAAATAATAAAAACATTGCTTTTTAATTCTCATAAATGCCTTCAGACTGAAAATAGACTTTTTGCTCAATATCATAACTAAGATACCTATGGATGTCTATACATATAGATTAGTTTTATCCATTTAAACTGTATATTATTTTACCACACATTCAATATTTTATTCATCCATTCCTATATTGATGGATATTTTTATTATTTTATCACTGAGTTGTGACAAAATTCTTTGTGAAAGTGTCTTATGCGCAAGCTCCTGGAAGCTGCTTTAGGCTTTATACCTAGGGTGAAATAGCTGGATAAGCTATATATACATTTTCAAATTCAGTAGATGTCAAATTGCTCTAGAAATGGATTATATCAGTTCTATCTGCAGCATGTGCATCCTTTCTTAAATCCCATACTGCCTGATGATATTCCTACCTGAGTTTACTTTTAGTAGATCTTTAAAGGATAAAGCTTCAGAGGAACATGCTAGAAAGAACTAGGTAAAGCATCCAGCGTTTCACTTGATCAGATTCTGTTGCTGTTGGAGAACTAATATGAGATTCAGTTTAGGCAAGAGTTAGCTGGGGTGTTGGGCTCCCAAGGAGAAATGATAGTATTGAGCTGCAGTTCTGTTCCTAGGTGGTTACTCAGAAGACAGGACAAGAACAGCAGGAATAGCCAAATAATTTTACTTCCTCTCGCTACGAGAGAGGAGCACGCTCTGCTTTGTCAACCTCACTCCCTTTGGCTCAGGGTCAGGTAGTTTGTGCCTGAGATGAGCCAATGTTTATTAAAGAATGTTGTCTAGAAATAACACACAGAGAAGCATATGTAGACAAATGGAAGATTTTTTTTCTTAGTTATAAGTTTGTTCTTTGATCCTGGAGGATTCCTGGTTGTAAAAATTCATGAGAAACAAAGCAATTGTCACTCCTATACTTTTGGAATACCTCATCATTCAGCTCAGTGCAGAATAAACAGCAACAATATGAAAGAAAAACATCCTGCTTATTACTTTTTCTAAAACAGATGAAATGTCAAGTTCAGTTACTGTAGGGAGGACTGTGATTTGCAAAATGTTCAACGTCACTGCAGGTATTCTTCTGTTTTCTTGGGATGACCATTCTTTCCTGGCCCACCCAGTGAATGAACTCTTCCAGCTCCTTCAAGGCTGTGCTCAAGCACTGCCATCTGAGGGAATCCTTTCTTGGTGTGCACCCCTCCATAGTCACCTTGTCTGCAGCACAGACAGAAGTCTTCTGTTGTGTATTGGTAACACCAGTGTCACCATATTGGGACTGTGCGTTTACATGTGTGTTTCAAAAGAAGGAGGATGCAGGGGTAGGTAAAGTGGAGACTCCAAATTGGACTGTCTTGGGTTGAAACTGAGAGGGGGATGGGGAAAATGAGTGAAGGGAAGCAGGAGATGCAGTCTTCCAGTTAGGGAATGAATAAGTCACCGGAATAGAAGCCACAGCATAGGGAATATAGCCAATGATATTGCAGAGAGTTGCATGGTGACAGATGGGAGCTACACTTGTAGTGAGCATAGCGTAAGGTATAGAGATATAGAATCACTATGTTGTAGCCTGAAACTAATGTAACATTGTGTGGCCAAATAAAATAAAAATAAGCTTTCTGTACCTCAGTTTTCCCATCTATAAAAATGTGTAGTAGTTCACCTACTGCATAATATTGTTGTGAAGATTAATTTTAGTTCATATATGAAAACTTTTGGAAGAGTGCCTGGTCATGGAGAGCATAGCAACATTAGCTATTGCTATTTTGTCCTTGAAGCAGGGACAATGTCTTCCTCTATGGATCCAAAGCACCTTGCACTATATCTGGCAAATAAATGGTTGCACAGAAAGTTGTGTTCAGTTCAGTAAACACAGATGTACCTATTTTCTGAACAAGCATCTATATAGTACATTTCATTCTCATTGGCACGTGCTCCATTTTTTACATCAGCCTCAGAGATGCCCGTTAGGTATTCTTTGTTTTGACAGATTTTTAGCTTAAGTTGTCACCTTCGTGCCAAGCCTGCCCAGTAAGTTATGAAAGGAGGTGGGGAAGCATGATAACTTTTAACGGCAGGGTGTATCCTATTGGCAGGACATTTGGGGACAAAGACATTTTGAAATGTTACATTATCTCAGCTACAAGCCTGAGACACACGTTTATTTATAGATTCCACTAGAAGGTGCTGTCCTCCCTCAACATAATGGATGAGTGTGTTTGGAGAAGACTGGATGGTTTTAAGAGCCTCACATAAATTGTTACGGACACAGTCTGTGAAGTAAAAAAGTACCTTTTAATTTTAAAAGTGTTTATTTCCAAATCAGATGTCGTCTCTGACTATACATAATTTTTCTCAGGATACAATTCTTGAATGAAAATTTTATGTACACACAAAAATATTTTACATTGAAAGTCTTACCTTTGTTTGTCTCCCAATTAGCATAGCACAATAACTACCAATAAATGGAATTACAGTTTTGTAGAAATGTATGCCCCCTTTAAACTTCTAGCTCTTTCCTCAGGCAAATGTTTTTCAAATATGCAAGAATGCATGTATACATCATATAGACCTATGATCTTTTATCCAGGGTATTAGAAGGGGTGGATCGTGCCCCTGTTGAACATTGTAGCCTATAACTTATAGGCATCCTTTAAAGGTAGCGTATTGTAACTTGGGTAGATTTTGATGAGCCTAAGATAATATAGAAATAAAATTTAAAGTTAAATTTACCAGTTTTATATCATGCAGCAATACCTAGATACCTGACCTTACAGAAAATATGTTTAGACTAAAAAAAGAAAAGAGGGAGGAATAGCTCACAAAGGTGCAGAAAGTGAGAGAAATGTATAGCAGACTCACCGAAAACCAGGTGACAATATATACTTGGAATGGTATTTATTTATTTATTTGTTTGTTTGTTTATTTTAAAGATTTATTTATTTGAGAGAGAGAACACAGGGAGGGGCAGAAGGAGAGAGAGAGAGAAACTAGCAAACTCCTTGTGCCCAATCCTGGGTGATCTCACGACCCTGAGATCATAACCTGAGCCAAAACTAAGAGTTGGACACTTAACTGACTGCTCCACCCAGGGGCCCCTACAATGGTGTACATTTAACTCTAGATTTATATGATTTATGTTCACACAAAGATCTTATTCTAACCTTATTAGAGAGGATCAATTCAATCTATGATAAACTTTATCCATTTTTATAGTTCATGTCTCCTGTGACATAAAACAAAATGGAGTCCACATTTTCTATTTTAAAGATTAGGGGATTTAAGAGAATGCCAAGTATTTCCAAAGTAATTTCTTTTCTTTTTTTTTTTAAGATTTTATATGTTTATCTGACAGAGAGAGAGATCACAAATAGGCAGAGTAGCAGGCAGAGAGAGAGGAGGAAGCAGTCTCCCTGCCAAGCAGAGAGCCCGATGCAGGGCTCGATCCCAGGACTCTGAGATCATGACCCGAGCCCAAAGCAGAGGCTTTAACACACTGAGCCACCCAGGCGCCCCTGCAAAGTAATTTCTGAGCAAGTTTTATTCATAGGTGACTCTCTTCTTTTTTTGATCAGTGTCTCTCAGTAGAGATGATTTTAGAATCCTTTTTAAAGAGAGTATTTTAAATTGTTAAATGACTCTGGTGTCAATCAACTGTATAATATTTTAACATGGTTTTTAAGCTGTGTAGTTTCATGGATGCTTCAGTTCATAGTATAAATTCATGTTGGTTAGAGATGCCTAGGTGGCTCAGTTGGTTAAGTGTATGCCTTCAGCTCAGGTCATAATCCCAGGGTCCTGGGATTGAGTCCCGCCTCAGGTTCCCTGCTCAGCAGGGAGCCTGCTTCTCCCTCTGCCTGCTGCTCCCCCTGCTTGCATTCTCTCTCTTTCTCTCTGACAAATAAATAAATAAAATCTTAAAAAAAATATAAATAAAAGGTGGGATAAGGTGTGGAGAAGCAGGAGACCCTGTTTCAACCGGTCCCCTAAAGAGAGCTAAATATCTACCAGAACACTCTGAACATTCATGAAATCAGCCTGAGATGTAAGATTATACACTTCTGGATCTCTACAGGAGCAGAAGACAGCAGTGGAGAGGTAAAGCGGTGTGGGAATGCTTGGACTGATATCAGAGGATAAACAGAAAGGGGAGGGAGCCACCAGAAGTGACCCATTGGAAAGCAACACTCCAATGCGAAAGTGCCCTGTGATTGGGTACCAGCATTAACTTGGAGTCTGGTTAAAAGCACTCAAAAAGAGCAAAAGATCTTAAGGAGCAACTGGTGGAATCGGGCAGTCATGGGCACGGGCCTAATCCCACGGACCCAGGATGTTTACCACGGGTGACCACCCGTGTCAGAGAGAGTCGGCAGAGCCTCCAGCCCATGGTTCCTGAGTCCTCGGCTTTCCGCCACTTGCACCACCACTCGGGCTGGGTGCACTCCCACCCACGCCTGAAAGAGCATGGTGTGGGTGCCAGCTGGCCGTCCCTAGGACTGAGGTCTTCCACCACCCGCGGGGAGGGGGGATGTGTCTGAGTGCTCCCAGCCCGCTCCTGAGAGAACCCAGTGTGATCTCAGGTCGGGATCGCTCCGCCAGCAGCCCTCCCTATGGCCTGCCCGACCACAGGGTCTGAGAGCACCCAGCATGGGCCTGGACCCCAGAAAGCAGTCCCAGCAATGGCAGCAACCAGAAGTGGCTTCCGCAGACCAATATCGCTCATGGTTCTAGTGGCATGGGGGTGCAGAAACAAGTGGGGACCTCGGGCAACCACTGGGACGGTGGCTGGGGGTGCACACTGCCTGTGGGAGGCTGCGGTGTGCAGTGGAGTTTGCGGAGGGGGAGTCTGGGTCTTCTGGACCACCCACAGGGGAAGTGTCTGAGGCTTCTGTCCAAGGCGAAGGTCTGGGTGCAAACAGTTTCTTTCTTTGCTCCAACCCTCTCTGAAAAGCCACAAAAAGCTGCCAAAGAACAAAAACCTCCAAAGAGCAAAGGCCTGAAAAACCAGTTTCCACAGAGCCCAGCCCTTTGACAGCCAGCAGGGTGATTCAACCCAAGCAAGACTGACTGGAAAACAATGCGGCAGGCCCCTCCCCCAGAAGACAAACCAAAAGCAAGAGGACAATAATCACAGGGTCCCCATAAAACTGTAAAACCCTAACATCAGAGGAAAACAATATATTAAGCTCCCAGTATTGCCCTAAAACCTGTATATTTCATAGATACAACTTTTTTTAATTCATTCTCACGATTCTTATTCTTTTAATTTTTTTTAACCTACTTACCATTACAACTAGAGGTTTAATACAACATACTCCATAATAATTTTTTAACTTGAACTTTTTTCATACATATACGTGTGCCTCTTTTTCTTTTTCTTCTCTTTTTTTTAATATACATATAGATATAAGCATAAAGTTAATCCTTTTTACCTATTCAATACTACCCTTATATATAAACCAGTTTTAATTTCCCTGTATCTCTGGAAAGTTGAGTTCTTTAACAAAGATAACAAGATACACCCAGGAAGAACTGAAATAACCTTCCTTGACCACATCGAGGATTTACAACCACCCTCCCATCTTATTCTGTCAGTGTTTCAATGTGTTTGTTTTTGTTCTGATGTCATTAAATCTTATTCTTGGGGTTCATTTTGGCTGGGTTCTTTTTTTTTTTCTTGTCATTTGCACTTGTTGTTCTTTTTGTTTGTTCATGTTTGTTTATATATCTTATAAATCTTACTTTTGGGGCTCATTTTGGCTGGGTTTTCTCTCTCTCTCTCTTTTTTTTTTTTTGCTTTCTCTCTCTCCTTTTTTCTTTTTTCTTTCTTTTTGGTGGGGACTTCTGATTGCTCTGGAACTTTCCAGGGTGCAGCTTGCCTGGATCGTGGTTGATATATTCAGCTATACATCCCCCCAACCACCTCTCACCAAAATGACTAGGAGGAGGAACAGCCAACAGAGGAAAAATTCAGAGACTGTGCCCTCTCCCTCAGATCTATTGTATATGGACATAAACAGTATGACAGAAAGGGAATTCAGGGTAACAATTATCCAGGCAATGGCTAGGTTGGAGAAAATCATTAGCAACAACATAGAATCTCTAAGGGCAGAAGTGAGAGCCAATCTGGCAGAAATAAAAACTGCTATCAATGAGATCCAATCTAATCTACATACTCTAACAGCTAGGGTAACTGAGGCAGAAGATAAAATTAGTTATCTAGAGGAAAAACTGCTAGAGAAGAAGGATCAGGAGGAGGCCTGGAACACAGCTCAGAAGCCATGAAAACAGAATTAGGGAAATAAATGATGCCATAAAACATTCCAACGTCAGAATTATTGGTATCTCTAAGGGGGTGGAGAAAGAGAGAAGACTAGAAGATATAGTTGAACAAATTCTGGATGAAAATTTCCCCAATCTGGGGAATGGAACAAATGTTCATGTCCTAGAGGCAGAAAGGACACCCCCCAAGCTCAATGAGTCTAGAAAGACATCCAGACACATGGTTGAGAGATTCATGAATTGTAATTTTAGACAAGAGTTCCTGAGGACAGCTAGGGGGAAGAGATTCCTTACGTACAGAGGAAAGTCCATCAGAATAATGTCAGACCTGTCCATAGAAACCTGGCAAGCCAGAAAGGGCTCCCAAGACATATTCAGGGCACTAAATGAGGAGAACATGCAGGCAAGAATACTTTATCCAGCAAGGCTGACATTCAAAATGGATGGAAGATAAAGAGCTTCCAAGACTGGCAAAGTTTAAAAAGGTATGTGACCACCAGCTGTCACTACAAGAAATATTAAGGGGGGTTCTATAAAAGAAGAAAGAACCCAAGAGTGACATAGAGCAGAAACTTACAGAGACAATCTATAGAAACAAGGACTTCACAGGCAACGTGATGTCAATAAAAACTTATCTTTCAATAATCACTCTCAATGTGAACAGCCTAAATGTTTCCATAAAACAGCACAGGGTTTCAGACTGGATAAAACGACAGGACCTATCCATATGCTGTCTACAAGAGACACATTTGGAACCTAAGGATACATCCAGACTGAAAGTGAAGGTGTGCAGAACCATCTTTCATGTCAAAGGGCCTCAAAAGAAAGCTGGAGTAGTGATTCTCATATCAGATAAATTAGATTTTAAGCTATAGACTGTAGTCAGAGATACAGAAGGACACAGCACAAGTTGGTGCAGCCACTTTGGAAAACAGTGTGGAGATTCCTGAAGAAATGAAAAATAGAGCTACCCTATGACCCTGCAATTGCACTACTGGGGATTTACCCCAAAGATACAGATGTAGTGAAAAGAAGGGCCATATGTACCCCAATGTTCATAGCAGCAATGACCACAATCACCAAACTGTGGAAGAGCCAAGATGCCCTTCAACAGACAAATGGATAAAGAAGATATGGCCCATATATGCAATGGAATATTATGCTTCCATCAGAAAAGATGAATACCCAACTTTTGTGTCAACATGGATGGGACTGGAAGAGATTATGCTGAGTGAAATAAGTCAAGCAGAGAGAGTCAATTATCATGTGGTTTCACTTACATGTGGAGTATAAGGAAAAACATGGAAGACATTAGGAGAAGGAAAGGAAAACTGAATTGGGGGAAGTCAGAGGGGGAGACAAAGCATGAGAGACTGTGCATTCTGAGAAACAAACTGAGGGTTTTGGAGGGGAGGGGGTAGGGGATTAGGTGAGCCTGGTGGTGGGTATTAAGGAGGGCGCATACTGCATGGAGCACTGGGTGTGGTGCATAAACAATGAATCTTGGAACACTGAAATCATAAAATTAAGTTTAAAAAATAAATAAAATAAAATTTAAAAAGAAAAATATATAAATAAATTCATTTTGGAAAAGTTTTTAATTTAATTTCATTGTTTCTGAAAAATCATGAGGCTCTTAATAATTTGTTTATTATCTTAAGAAGAGTATATTTAAAAGACTCAGAGTGCTCTATGTCACATGTAGAGCATATTTGAAATATAGGTGAAATCTTGCTCTACTGGACTCTATTTTCATTAAAAGAAATTTATGACAACATAATTAAAAGGTTAAAATTAAGTTACTGTGTGTATAAAAATGACTATTATTTGACCACTTTAATTTTGAATATAATAAAAGGAAATCAATATTTTTAATAAATTCATTTCAAATTAAGTCAACTAAATGATTCCTCATAATTAGACATGATATTCAAAGAGTTTTATTATAATTTTATTAAACATATCCTTGACGATTCTTTGCTAAAACTAAAAGTCAATTTATCAAAGATTTGTAATTTTATCAGTGTCAGTTGCTAACTAGTATTGCGATTTTGTATTTGTGCTACTTAGAGTCATAGCAGATAGCACAGATTCATAGCAAAAGATAATTGGATCAAGCCTGGTACTAAAAAATCCAACTTTCATTGCAATGCTTAAGTTATTTTTAGGGATTATGTAGACAATTAAGAATATTAGCTATATTAAAATAAAAAATTTTAGAAAAAGTTACTAGCTACCTACAGACACAGTCATCAATTTTTTAATTTTAATATGGGAATTAACTTCTCCTAGAAGTCCACTGAATGAGAATTATCCTTTATTTACAATATTGAGAAAAATTTGAAGAAGGGTGAATGATTGACAATAAATGCCTCTACATTTTCAAAACATTTAGATAAAAGCATGAAAATCCTAGTCCATCTTTTAGCAATTTTATGTGTTGTGACAGCCCTCATGCTTCTAGACTGGCTGCTTGGGAGAAAGCACCATGTTTCTGATGTACATTATTTAAAATTCTCTAAAGAGCTCCAAGAAACGTGCTGTGACTCTAACAGAGGCCTGATCAGAAGTTGCAAGTGGTCACACATGCAGTCAGGTGGAGAGGTGTACCCTCTATTCCTCCCGACTTACTGTCTCCTGCTTGGGATAACTGCACATGCAATTTGGAATGAGAAAGACCAGGCATATATTAAGCCACACTCCCACCTCAAATTTTTTTTTTTAAAGATTTTATTTATTTATTTGACAGAGAGAGAGATCACAAGCAGGCAGAGAGGCGGGCAGAGAGAGAGGGGGAAGCAGGCTCCCCGCTGAGCAAAGAGCCCGATGTGGATTTCGATCCCAGGACCCTGAGATCATGACCTGAGCTGAAGGCAGAGGCTTTAACCCACTGAGCCACCCAGGCGTCCCTCCCACCTCAAATCTTCTCCTCTCGTGTGTCCCTCGTTTTCACCAGTGCCTTCTGGTCATTTGCCCTCGGAAGAAGATGTTCTGTGGATCTTTTCTGCTCAGCCCCATGGGAGTCTTTCTTCTCTGTTATATAACACCAGGGGCAGACCCAGGTAGCATTGTGGATAAGGGTTCTCATCCCTGTCTCCCCTCCCTTGAAGCTGTGCAACAAGGGCGAGCTCATACTCGACCTCTGTGTAAGAGGTAGAAGAGGGATGGCAGCCTGGAGCTGCTGCGGGAAAAGGCCTCTATGTGGGTCACCTGCACTGTCCAGCTAGATGACTGGCCAAGCTGGTTCATCTGAGCTCCCACCACCAGTGTTACTGGACATCCCTTCAGCTGGTAGCCTAGTTCTGCTGTATCCCAAAACTATTTCTGTTCCCCCTCCTGGAACTAGTGAGAGCCTTCACAAATGTTCTGGCCAGTCTGTCACTAGCGGAGGGGGGAGAATGGTCCGGTGGTGCTGAGCAGTGTAGGAATGTCATAGAAGCCCTTTTCTGGCGTTTACACACCTCCCTCAGCATTGCCCATCTGTGGTGGTGATGATAAGGCATTTCTGACACCCTTTTTAGGACACACCCAAAGTTTTTCCTTCACAAGCCTGGTTTGGAACAAACTTCTCATCAATATACATTCCTAAGCTGATGGGCAGAGAGGATATGAGACTCGTAGTGTCTCAACACCTAAACACGTTCATGTAGAGATAGACTCACTCACAGACACCTTGTAACAAAGACATCACATTCCTCCTTTATTTTTTTTTTTTTTAAAGATTTTATTTATTTATTGTCAGAGAGAGAGAGAGAGCACAAGCAGGCAGAGTGGCAGGCAGAGGCAGAGGGAGAAGCAGGCTCCCTGCCGAGCAAGGAGCCCGATGTGGGACTCAATCCCAGGACCCTGGGATCATGACCTGAGCCGAAGGCAGCCGCTTAACCAACTGAGCCACCCAGGCGTCCCACATTCCTCCTTTAAATGAAGACTTTATTTCTAAGGCTTTATTGACCAAACTTTCTCCCATTTTCCCTCACTGCTCCAGACTGAGGTATCTTGTAGATGCAAACAAGTCTTGGGTCAAAATCACCACGTTCACATGCTCTTTCCCTTGGAGAGCGATTTCTCCTCTCCTCCCCTCCCTGCTCCCATCCTCTTTAGTCTTCTCTCCTTCCCTTTTTTCCCCATTCTTTCTTTTTTCCTTCCCTTTCCTTCTTTCCTTCCCTTTCTTTTACAAATTACTCTTTCATAAACTGAGTATGTACTGACAGTGATTGGACATGAAGAAAAGCACTTTTAGTGGGACACTTTTCAGAATAAACATAAAAAAGGATATTTCCTATTTATTAACTATGAAGACACTTCCAGATATGAGGGATAAGCATTATATTCTAGCAGCACTGTTTTTATGGAAACAGGAGGAGGGAATATTTCTTTCAAGGAATTCAGGTTCTAATACAGGTGACATGAGCAAAGCAAAAATCATTAATTACTAGTAAAATAGTTCATTATTAGACTAGATCAGGTGGATTTTGTGTCACACATTTCCTCTCCAGTCTCTTCCCAAGGGATAGAATTTCAGTGTTCTGAGCAGAGAAGCCAGGTGTGTTATGAGAACATAAAATTCCCTTTTTTTAACTCCATGAAATTGATTTAAGAGAACATATTTGCTTTCCCGCAATTCAGAGAAATTAAAAATACCAACTCCCTTTGGTGATGTTTTACTTTTGTGGCAGGTCAGCTTCCCCCATGAGTAGTTTCTTATACCCAGAAAGCCTTGAGAATGTGGCCAATTAATACCCACTTGAAAAAAAATCTATACCGATAAATGGTGTAATAAATAAGCAAAGGCGTGTAATAATAATGTTTTTAATAGAAATGAAAAGAAATAAAATAAAACAATCAATTAACAAAGACTTCCCAAACAAAAATCTAACATAATTTTTTCCAACATTTTATCATGCAATTGGTCATATGTATTTGTACAAGTTCTATTAGCTCTGCCTACTTCCTAGCCTTTAATATGGCAAAAAAGAAAATAACCATGTTAGCCAGATGCAGTCTTTCCTTCAGTTTATTTTTATATTTTTATGTCTTACTAGACTTCATTATCAAAAGATGACATGCCCACTGCTCACAGCAGCTGCAATCCATTAGCCTAATGGATTGGAATTATAGGCTGCCTTAGGAATTGTCTATTGTGTGGCAAAATCAAATGTAAACCCTACTGTGAAAAGTCTTGACACTATTAAATGTGAAAAATACAATGTGTTCAAGAAAATGTTAAGAAAAGAAACATAGGGCATTTGACTAACCAACTAGAATGTAATAGGAAGTTTATGCCAAAATAGAAACTACTTGTGTTTTCTTGTTGTCGCTTTAGAGGAGTGACCACACACTCTCGTTCTCCACCCGGCTGTGCTCGCAGAACAGTGGATACTAACTGGTTAATTATCTCCTTTTCCTACGAAATCCTGGCCACAGACTATTTATAGACACATTTATTCTTACTCAAAATCCCATCTTGTGATTGTTTTCTTTCATTCAACAAAAACACTTGAGCGTCTGCTCTGTATGCGCAGTGTAAAGGTGTAAGGTTTATAGATACGTTGTAGATACGCCAAAGGTGTAAGGTTTATAGATATATAGATATGCGAGGAACTCACAAGGAAAATTCTTGCCGCTTGTCACATTGTCAGAGGCTGTCAGCCCTTCCCTCTCAGCTGTATCACAGGACACCGTTATTACCTGGGCAACCGCGGGGTTCTGGGAGTTCTGTGGTCAGTGTCAGATCTGCAGGGAATAGTCTAGGTTTTGCAGTTCTCGTGTTTGGTATTGACTGAGAAAAGGGAAGTGAAGAAGGAAAGGTCCAGCTTTCCTTCCAGAGGCCTCCTAATGCTGAAAAAGAGAGCGCCTTTGACAGGTGGTACAAAGGGACCCTGGCAGAGGGGCTTGTGTGTCTGACTTGCAGAGGAGTGGACCTCAGCCGCTGCTTCAATGCAGTATTGAGCCCCCTCGACTCCCCCCTTCAAACCTATAGAGATGATATAGCCCTGAAGGATCATCTGTGACATGTCCTGTCTCTTTATCCTCTTTTGTTCCTTTCACTGATTTGCCAGAGGATAGCTTTCTCCTACAGAAATGTTTGTTATTCACATAGAAAATAACACAAATATTTGAACACGATGCTCAGTTACATTAAAGTTTAATTTTCAGATAATAAAAGCAAGATCAAAACTCTAAGTTTATGGGAGATGTTATTCTGAAATATGCAAATTGAGAGACAAATAAGAAATAAATTAGATCTAAAAGCTACTGATATTCAAAAGTTAAATATAAATCTTAATTTTTGTAAGTGAAATATTAGCTTTTTCATTTAAACAGCTTAGAAAAGAAAACACAAAGTCAATTCATAGTATGCTAACATTAATCTTCATCTAGGAGAAGCTTCTCTTTGGATGTTGTATTGACTTCTCCAAGTGTGAACGAGTAACTCTTCCTGTCTTTATCTGCTTTTGTTTCTCTCTCCCACATACTCTCTTATGCAAACAGATTCGTTACACACAAACAGAATCATAATGTTTATTGAATCCAGTAATCTTTAGGGGTATTTGTTATATATTAGCATTGCATTAGGCGCAGAGAAAAATAGAATAAATTGGCTCCTGACCTCCAGCCTGTACGTGTGGAAAATTGGACATTCGCTCTTATTCATTCATTCAGTGGATGATTTTTGGGTGTTTATTTTTAAAAAAATTTTTAAAGATTTATTTATTTGACACAGAGAGAGGGACAGAGACAGAGATAAAAGGCAGCAGAGGGAGAGGGAGAAACAGATTCTCCACTGAGCAAGGAGCCTGATGTGGGGCTCCCATCCCAGGACCCAGGATCATGACCTGAGCAGAAAGCTGATGCTTAACTGACTGAGCCACCCATGCAACCCGTGGGTGCTTATTTTGTGCCATTAACACATGCATGCATGTGTTAATTAAATAGTGAATAAGTGAAATGCTAGCATATGAAGGTCTGACGTCGGGGAACTGGAGAATTAATTGGTAACTAGGGGGAGGCTAAGTGAACCAGGTAGGGAGACTAGGATTCGAAAGCACTACAAAATTGCAGAAGGTAGAATCCAGGTGCATGCCAGAAAGACAAAAACCAAGTGGAACAAAGCAGCCACCATTTCGAATGCAGAGAATATAATGTGGCACTGAATTCCCAGAATGAAGCTGGGGAAAGAGCCATGTCAGTCCCCAGCTTGGTGGAGACGATGGAGTATACTCAAGGGACGGATGAGAAAGAAAGGACCTCTTGAAGTTAGTGTTTGGGTTTGGGTAGAGGGGTCAGATTTGGATGCACTGAGGGGGAAGGGGAAGCAGTTCTGCCAGTGAGATAGGATTACAATTTATGCACAGCTTTGGAAGTCAGAGTGAGAATTGCAGGTGAAGTGGAGAGGAACAGCTTTAAAAAAAAAAATGGAGCATTTGACAGAAGGTGATGAATGACTAAGTTTATTAATCACTACTCCAAAGGAAAAGTTTACAAATGATTGCTTCTGGTCTTGGTTGTTCAACTTGGCCTGCATTATGTAAATACTGCATTATGCTTCCAATACATTGCTTAATTAAGCTCTTGATGGTTATTGTAACCTATACTTGAAAGAATTTTTAATATTCTGTTTCCTACAAGCATTACAGACATATATTTGGGGATTGAAATTTTGACAGGCTAACCAGAGAAGAGTCCCCACTGAGAACTGACATTTAAGTAAAGACATGAAGAAAGTGAAAGGAACTTTTCAAATACTAGGAAGAGCAAGTGTAAATGTTAAATCTCCTACTTATTCCTGTCTTTGTTTCTGGCTCCAGATTTGTTCTATTGCTTCAATGTAAAAAAAAAAAAAAAGTACCTGCACCAAAATGATTGTGCCCTAAATATTATAGATTTATAATAAAATGAATCCAATTAGCGAAATGCCTAATATAGTTTCTGCACAGAAATATCTTGGTTATTCTTGAAATTTTCTCTCCCATATCAGTTTTGATATTCAGCATGCTGATTTTCTTGTAAAAAAAAGCTTTCTTTGAAACTGTATTGAAATTGCATTACATCAATATAAACATAAAAGTCTGCACCCAGCTGGAATGCAGGAGGGGCTCCCTGCACATCTAAGGAATTCTCTGTTACACCAGCTGGTGTCCTACAATTCAACCCAGTTCTGACATAATCTACCTGGAGGTAGTGTCAGATCTCACAGGTTAAGGGCTTAGCCCTACAAGGCTGTCCCCTCACAACCCCCAACTTCAGATGCTACTTACAAGCCCATGAGTTTGGTTAATTTGCTAGAATTGTTCCCAGAACTCAGAGAAACATTTTACCTATGAATCATGGGTTTGTTATAAAAGGATATAACTCAGGAACAGTCTGATGAAAGAGATGTGTAGGGCAAGGTATGTGAGAAGGAGCTCGGAGCTTCCATGTTATTTCTGAGCATGCTACTCTCCAAATCTGCATATGTTCCCCAACCCAGAAGCTCTCCAAACACTGCCCTTTGGGTTTTTACTGAGGTTTCATCACAGAAGCCTAACATTGAATCATTGGCCATTGATCATCAACTCAGTCTTCAACCCCTTTCTCATTCCTGGAGGACAGGGGGCTAGGGTGGAGCTGAAAGTTCTAACCCTGTAATCTCTTGGTTGGTTCCCCTAATGACCTAATGTGTCCTTAGTGACCTAAGGACTTTCCAGAAGTCACTTCAGTTACCATCTAATTGCAGGTCCATTTCTGGGTTTTCTATTCTGTTCCATTTATCTAGGTGTCTTTTTTTTTTTTTTTTTTTTTGTGCCAGTACCATACTGTCTTGATGACTATAGCTTTGCAGTAAAGTTTGAGGTCTGGAATTGTAATGCTTCTAGCTTTGCTTTTCTTTTTCAAGGTTGCTTTGGCTATTTGGGTTTTTTTGTGGTTCCATACACATTTTAGCATTGTTTGTTCTACCTCTGTGGAAAGCACTGTGGTATTTTGGTGGGGATTGCATTAAATGTGTAGATTGCTTTGGGTAGTATAGATATTTTAACAATATTTGGTATTCCTAACCATGAACATGGAATGTTTTTCCATTCCTTTGTGTCATCTCAATTTCTTTCTAAGTGTTCAATAGTTTTCAGAGTACAGATCTTTTACCTCTTCGGTTAGGTTTATTCTCGGGTATCTTATGGTTTTTGCTGTGGTCTTCAACAAAACAGGACAGAATATCCAATGGAAAAAAAGGCAACCTCTTCAACAATTGGTGTTGGGAAAACTGGACAGCAACATGCAGAAGAATGACATTGGACCACTTTCTTATGCCATATATACAAAAATTTAAAATGGATAAAAGACCTAAATGTGAGACAATAAATCATCAAAATCTTAGAGGAAAACACTGGTAGCAACCTCTTTGACAACGGCCACAGCAACTTCTTACTAGACATGCCTCTGGAAGCAAGAGAAAGAAAAGCAAAAATGAACACTGGGACTTCATCAAGATAAAAGCTTCTGCACAGCAAAGGAAACAATCAA
Source organism: Potos flavus (assembly GCA_028534135.1). Lineage (NCBI taxonomy): Eukaryota > Metazoa > Chordata > Mammalia > Carnivora > Procyonidae > Potos > Potos flavus. The sequence continues at coordinate 176,297,314 of CM052898.1, read as the reverse complement.
CAAAACTAAAAGGCAACCCTCATACTAGGAGAAAATATTTGCAAATGACATATCAGGTGTGTCTGCTGTTTAGTCCATTCACTCTGTTTTACATTTCATTAACTATTATTTCCAATTCTAAGACTTCTGCTTATATTTGTGATTTTATTTGTTCTAATCCTCCTGGTCAATAATGGTAATCCCTTCTTACTTGGTTATTTTTTTAATTCCATCTTTATCCCGTTGAATATTTTATACATAGTTATTTTATTTTACTTTATTTTATTTTAAAGATTTTATTTATTTATTTGACAGAGAGAGAGACAGTGAGAGAAGGAACACAAGCAGGGGGAGTGGGAGAGGGAGAAGCAGGGGGAGTGGGAGAGGGAGAAGCAGGCCTCCCGCTGAGCAGGGAGCCCGATGCGAGGCTCAATCTCAGGATCCTGGGATCATGTCCCGAGCCGAAGGCAGATGCTTAACGACTGAGCCACCCAGGTGCCCTTACAGAGTTATTTTATAGTCTGTTACTGTTTATATCCTGTTGCTGGTATGTCCAAAAGCTAATGTCTGGGAGTATAAGGTTTTTGTTTCTTTCTTCTGATTCTCATTTATTATGTTTTATTTCCTTGTGTGTTTTGTATATATATACATAATCCTCCCTTATGTGTGGTTTCACTTTCTGCAGTTTTAGTTACCAGTGGTCAACTGCAGTCCAATATCAGATGATTCTCCTTCTGATGTATTGTCAGAAGGTCAATAGTAGGCCAACCTTACGTCACAACGCCTGTGTCACTCCCCTCACTTCATCTTATCACATAGGCATGTTATCATCTCACATCATCACAAGAAAAAGGGTGAGTATAGTAAAATATTATGAGACCACATTCATATAAGTTATATTAAAGTCTATAGTCATAATTATTTTATTATTAGTCACTGTTGTTAATCTCTTACTGTGTTTAATTTATAAATTAAACTTTATCATAAATATGTATGTGTGGGAAAAAACATAGTATATATAGGGTTCAGTGTGATCTGTGGTTTCAAGCATCTATTGAGAATCTTAAGACACATCATATATATATAAAAACATCATATAGATGTAACATATATATACATAATGTGTATTTTTAAATTTAACTTAATCTTGGACAATTTTGAAGGCTGAAATTGCAGCTTTTTCTTCCAAGGGGCATTGGAGTTTTGTGTCTGCCAGAATTCAAGTCCCATTACTCTCCTGTGATCTGTTTAACAACTTTCAGTAGTTTGGGTTTAATACAAATATATCAGGTTCAGTCTCCAAACATTTATTGAGTCTATGGCTTAGTCCCTCAGACTTACCCGCTCACCTCCTCTGGTCCCTACTCTTGTTCTTTTCCTTCCTCTTCAAGTTTACTGTTGTGATTTCAGCTAAGTGGTTGGTTGTTGTATCCCTTTGAAAGGTTCTGTTATTTTCATTAAGGCTAGAAATGTGTTGAAAAGTCTATTTGCTGTAATTATTCCAGGAGTACCAAGCTGCATTTAAGTGGTACCAAATGGTAAATTAGATCAATCATGTGACTGTTTCATAGAACACTTAACATTTGTTACATTTTACAATGTATGTTCAGTGCATGGCAAGAAAGTGCAATGGCAATTGCCACCTTCCCACTGGACAAAAATGACAAAAATGCAAATATGTCTACTATATGTGGCACAGTTAATCATTTTTCTATATTATCACTCATATAGAAAACAACTTATTTTTAGAAATAGAATAGGGCTCACTACTCTATTGCTTTTAGTAATTTCACATTTATTTTTGTGCAAAAAACTCACCCAGTGACTTTTATTTGAAAAATTCTTAATCTATGAACCATTATTTATTCAGCATTTTATATCACCGGACAAACTTTTAAATGGCTCATGAATCAAATAAACCTAATTGATTACATATTCACTCATATTTATGAGTCTGATTAGGCAACAAACATTCTATACACAAATCATTTTGGGCTGCTTGGGTTCATTTAAAGCATCTCGGTGATATTCATAAATGAATATTGATATTTCATTATTGCAGCCTTTTGCTAACACATTACCTGATAAGCTCAAGAAAAAAAAAAGCAAATGGGAAACAGAGAGGGCAATTTAATTTCATAAAGAAAACCTTGCAGTCTGGGTGCTCTCTGAAGCAGCTTATCTTTGGGCAGTACCTCAGGGTGAGAATTGTCAAGAAAGTGGAGCGGGCAAGCAGTGAAGCAGCAGAGATATCTGAAGTCCCATTGCCTCATTCCTCTCTACCTGAAAGCTTTCAAAGTGGATAGATCCAGGAACCAGATTATATATAAGGACATAATAAAACACAGTAGTATCAGCACCAAAGATGTAATCAATGAGCAAGAATAGGATCAGAGAACAGCCAAAGCAAACATTTGCTTTCTCCTTTAGGTGCTGTGGGTATGAAGATACCCCATCTGGATCGCTCTACCTTCCTGACAGGTAGCTGTCCCTCCCTGTACAAGCCTCCAAGGTCTCGTCCCAGGAAGCTGTCTGTCTCAAGCACAGCCCTATGTTGCCTTTTTACTGTTGTCAGCCCTGCCTGAAACTCTCTATCTTTTAGTTGATGACTTCCCAGAGCTCTGAGACTATGTTCACTTGACAAGATGCTACGACCAAGACACTTGTTTCAAAACTCCCTTTCACATCCCTATCACTTAATTGTCCAGAATTCCATTAACATGGGATGATGACTGTGTAGTATTGACTGAAGACTTAAGGTAACAAGGAGAATTTCAATATGGGAAGATAGAACTTGAAACTGGATGAAAACAACTTTTTTTTAAAAGATTTTTGTTAAAGATTTTTTTTTTTTTTTAATTTGAGAGAAAGAGAGTGAGAGTGTGTGCATGAGCGAGGGGGTGAGGGGCAGAAGGAGAAGCAGACTCTCAGCTGAGCAGGAAGTCCCACATAGGGCTCGATCCCAGGATCCTGAGATCATAACCTGAGCCGAAGGCAGACACTTAACCGGCTGAGCCACCCAGGTGCCCCCAAAATATAACTGTTTTGATAGTCCAAGGAGAAAGGGCACGTGCCGGCCCATGTGTGCACGCACACATATGCATGCACGAAACCAAATCTCATTTTCTTGCTTCAGCATCAATCTTTCCTCTCTGAGAGGCTCATTCTCCCATCCTTCCAAGACAAATAGTCAAACTACCTTTGAAAAACCCTATCCATTACCAGAAGGAAGTGATTTCGCCTTATGATCGATTGCTTTTAGACATCACGGCAATTCCAAAACAAAATAGTTCACAAAATTGACATTTCAGGGAGGAAAACTACTCAGTTGACAATAAAACTATGGGATGCTCTACATTCAGTCCATGTAAACTGAAGTTTGATTAGATTGGATTACTTTGCCACGGAAGATATGCTTTATATTTCTGCTGGAAATTTTCTAGGAAGTAAATCTTAGAAAAGACACACACACACACACACACATGCGCACACACACATTTTAAGGAACAGTAGCATTAATATGAGTCACCGTGATTTAATTGCAGACTAAGAAGACAATTAATTTTTTTGTTAACTATAACTTCAAATTCCAAGATATTTCTAGTCTGAAAGTAATAGCATTTTCTCCTCTCCTTTCCCTCATTTTTTTCAGAGAAACTCTAAAGGCACTCCATTCTTAAAAATTGTTGACTAGTTACAGTGTTTCACCAAACCAAAAAAGTTTTATTGATAGTTATCTTTAGTTATACAAGGCGTGGCATGAATTTCATCTTCACTTCCCTCATCAATCTCTAGAAATATAATAAGGACAAATATAGATTTTTTTAACCTCTTTTTTTCCCCTAACAAATCCTCAGGATGGGGAAATTGTGATTCCAATTATATGTGAGTTACAGAGAATACTTTAAAGAATTTATGATCTTGTGGGATTGGAACCATTAGAAGTAATCATTGCCAATGAAAGTACTGTTGAGTTAGTGGGGTGGGTCAGGAAGCAGTGTTGTGGTCAGGAATTGTGGTTGTCATCCCTTCATAGTTTCACCAAGGTAGCTTGGGTGGTTAGAACAAAACATGTTTGCTGTAAGACCTTGGGTTTCATACTGTCCAGAAAGTAATTACATTTCCATACCTTGCTTGTTCCCAGAGGCATTGGTTCAGAATAGATACAAATATGTTGTTCCTATAGCAAAAGTAAATTGAGATAAATTTTAATGGTTCAGGTAAAGTGTATCTGCTTAGGTACGAAACCACACTTTCAAAAGTTATGGACAACTAATGCCCAACTATAAAGAAAAAATAGCTCATATTCTCTAAATTTATATTCTTTCCCAGTGGCTCTGCTAATCAAATTACATCAGACATCAAAAGATGAATTAAATGTTTACGTAGTTTATTCACATAAGGCTGTACTCAATAGATTTATTTTATTTTATTTTTATTTTTTTACAGAAAAGTGGCCTGAAACATGCTGAATGGCATTTGGGGGCACTGGCATGGCTGTGACCATGGATTTTTAATTAATTTTCTTGTCCCAAAACAATGTGAAGTAACTGAAAGTAATTTAGACTTGGTCAACACAAATCAAAGAGAGTAGGAAGATTGGAAATTATCCAAATTACATGAATTAATTTGCTAAACTAGAAAATTTAAACTCCACACAGCTCTCCATTGTTTTGTCTACAGGAACAATGAATTTGATGATTCAACAGTAATAATTGAATTTGCCAGTGATTAAGAAACAAGTGGCAGACTCTTCAGCCACTCTGGTCAAGTTAATCAATTCCTTAAACTAAACCAAATATTTAAGGCCCACATGAGAGGGTTTTTTTCCTCCTGAGTTACTTAATTTTGCTATTCACAAATTTTCATGATCATTGCTATTCTTCTTGGTATTGCTTTCCTTACATGGCAACTGCCTGGTGGAGATAGGGAAGACTTCTTGATCAAAGATTAGAAAGTTTCATTTCATTAAGGCTTGCCACACTGCTGGGTTTATCTGCCCTGTGAAGCAAATTGACCCCACAGGCACTTTGATCAAAGCCTGATTTGTAATCTCTGTCACCTGCAGGTTGAACTCAGTACATCTGTCACATAGTTTTTATTAAAGGAAAGCAAATGTATTGAAATTGGTATAATATTTTCAAAAACGATATATCTGACCTACATTATACATGTATTCTCAGGCCAGCAATAGAGATTGATTTAACAGAAAAATTTTATGGCTCATTCTGGTGTTTGCTTTATAGCCTCTGTATCTTGTTTGCCAAAACAATAAAAAGTCCACTTTATGTAATCAGCAAGAATAACAAGCATTTACATGGTTGAGCAAACAGGGAGATGGTTAATTGTAATCTGCTTTATAGTTATAACTGAGATATTATGAAAGACTGCTTGGGTCATGAAATTTGTAAATGCGTATGGTCTTCCTTTAAAAAATGAGAAATTTATCACATGGAGAAAAGACATAGCAGACACTCAAAGTGACTAATAGTGAAAGAAAAAGCTGATCATAAAACCAAAGTAAATCTTGTAATTTAAACATTGAAGATTAGATTTGATTTCAGCATGAAGCAAATTATATATGTTTAAGGGAAAGGTCAAACTAAACCTCACAGGTTCATAATTAAAGTTTAATTTCTTATCATGCAAAAAATTATGTAAAAGCTTTATGAATTTTCATCCTTGGCATTATAATGGAGCCATGGCCAAAATATTTAAAGCCTTTTAAAGGCTTATGGAAAAATAGTGAATTATAAAATATAAAGTTTAAAACATGCCAAGGGGCTCAATTTTACCAATGATTATTTGCTTCCTATCACCATTCCACAGATCAACATTGTGTCTTAAGGTCATACATTTAGAACTTCATGCATTGTTCCTTGCCCTACATTTTTTCATGGCAAAGTACTAAACTAGCAATGTGTAATACATTCTTGTTAACCAAAAGAATGCACTTTCTTTGTAACTCATGCAGTGTTGATGCTAATCATAAAAAGAGACCAATGCCGCTCCTTTTAGATTTTAAAGTAGAAATAAAAGCAAATGATAGCTGTCAAGTAAAGTGCTGTGGGGTGAATATGGGTGGATTTAAATAAAAGCCACCAGCGACCTTCATTTTGCTCTTCTATTTTCCATGTCAGATTATTTAGATATCCACAGTTGTGTGTGATCAGAACTTTGGAAATATTTTATCCCCCAAGTCTACATTAATCTACTTAAAATTCTAATAATTTTAAATTTTCATTTTGAGCGAAGCATTTGAGAACTCCTTGGAAGTGCTTTTCTATCCCTGTTACATAATTTGTAATAGTGATTGTCTCCCTAATGTGTGATTGGCTTGTGGGGAAATTGCGATTTAATTTTGAGTTTGATAATATAGACCCTAATTGCCAAGAAATCCATTTCTCTTAGAGCTCAGTCCTACTTTTATTCAACAACAAATATATCGAAGCAATGGTGTGATTGTTTTTATCCTGTATTTATAGCACAAAGAAAGATACAGAGTCTGTGTAGTCATCGTGTAGGGATTTCAGTGGTTCTTGTTTATTTTCATGTGATGTATTATAAATGAATGGAACTGAGTGAGCTATAAAGTCAGGTTGGTTGCCCTGTTTCTCCATCATATAAGGGAGCCGATACCTTTCCAACTGTATGTGGGTTCTCCTGGGGAAGAGTCCACTGAAAACATTCTCTGTATCATCAAGGAGTAAAATTAGAAATTAAAATAAATGGTTCTCAAATGGCATCAGTTTTACTTTATTATTTATTTATTTTTAAGGTTTGTTTGTTTATTTATTTATTTATTTATTTATTTATTTATTTATTTGACAGAGAGAGAGCAAGCATAAGCAGGGGTAATGGCAGGCAGAGAAAAAGGGAAAAGCAGGCTCCCCTCTGAGCAAGGAGGCTGATGTGGGGCTCAAACCCAGGACCCTGGGACCATGACCTGAGCCGAAGGCAAATGCTTTATTGACAACTGAGCCACCCAGGTGCCCTTCAGTTTTACTTTGAAAGTAGTACATAAAGAGTGAATAATTACTAACCTTGGAAAATATAATTAACATGATCTACAGAGTGCCAGTTATTTTACACGTGCTCTTTATGTTTTATAAAATAATGCAAGGTAGGGAGTTAGTATTTTTCTTACCCAATAGTTGAGGAAAACGAGGATAAGAGAAATTGAGTAAGCCTGCATAAGGTCCACAGCTGAGGTAGCTAGACAAATAGTCAAACTGTTGCTTAGCTTTTTCCAAATTCCAAGCTCTTCATTTTGTACCCAACAATTTTCAATGCTGATGGAATTTAAAATTACAGATCCAGTTCTAAAAGATATATTAGATCTGCTCCCGTTCTACTAATGCCTGGGAGGGGAAAGGAACTGGAGGCATTTTATATTTGTGATTTTAAAGAAGTTATTAACATTTTTTTAAAGATTTTATTTATTTATTTGACGGAGAGAGAGAGAGATCACAAGTAGGCAGAGAGGCAGGCAGAGAGAGAGGGGAAAGTAGGCTCCCTGCTGAGCAGAGAGCCGGATAGGGGGTTCAATCCCAGAACCATGAGATCATGTTCTGAGTCGAAGGCAGAGGCTTTAACCCACAGAACCACCCAGGCGCCCCAACAATTATTAACACTTTTTATTGCCACACTCAGTAGTCAGCAGGAAACAGAAAATTCCAGTAGTTGCCAGCGACAGCTAACTATGGTTTTCACTTCAGTTCATACAGCATAATGGTTTAGATCAACACTGGGCCCTGGAAATATAAAGTAAGCCACATATGTAATTTAACATTTCCTAGTAGTCATATTAAAAAATAAAAAAAACAGGTGAAATTAATTTTAGTAATAAATTTTATTTAACATAGAATCTCCAAAATACTATTGTTCCAACATGAAGGGGATTCTTAGTGAGGTACTTTACTTTTTTCATATAGAATCTTCAAAATCTGATGTGTTAATTACGTTTACTATACATCTCAACGATCTAAATTTTCATCAGAAATAAAATAGATCTATGCTTAGTTTTCCTAAAGTTTATAACTGAAAAAAGGTTCACTTATCCAAATTGTTCCAAGAATACTAAAATGTTTGAATATCACATTTTAAAAATTTTATACTAATATGCAATATTAATAACATTGATTTCAATATAAATAATGTTCACATCACTAAATGATAATTTCAGTCACTCTCAAGCCTGGCTGATCATCAGACCCAGGAAAGAGCTTGTTAAAAACGCAGCATCCCAGACTCCACTCAAATAGCCAGATTGCTTTGGGTTTTGAGGTCCGGGTCTTGGAATTAAAACAAAACAAAACAAACAAACAAAAACTTATAAAATGAATCTTTTCATTTTGGATAGATTTAGATTAACAGAAAAGTTGCACAAGGATTTCCCATATGCCCACAATCAGTTCCCTCCATTATTAACGTTTTACATTAAGATGCTATATAGTCGTAAGTAATGAACAAATACTGGTACATTATCATTAACTAAAGCCCATACTTTATTCAGATTCTCTTAATTTTTATCTAATGTCCTTTTACTGTTCCAGAATGCCATCCAGGGTATCACTTCCATTTAGTCATCATGTCTCCTTAGTTTCGTCTTGGCTATGACATTTTTTCAGACTTCCTTTGTTTTTCATGATCTTCATACCTACGGGTAGTATTGATTAGTGTTTTGTATAATGTTCTTCAATTGGTATTTGTGTGGTGTTTTTCTCATGGCTAGACTGGGATTATGGGCTTTTTTGGGAGGAAGGCACAGAGGTAAAATGTCATTCTCATCATATCGTATCACAGGTATCAGCTGTATATTACCAACACGACATACGTCAATGTGACTTATGATACACTATCAGAGTTGATATACTATCAACATAAATTATCTCTACTGATGTTAACCTTGATGACATGGCTCAGGTAGTGTTTGTTAGGTTTGTCCACTGTACAAATATTCTTCCCTCCCCTTTCTATAGTGTGTTCTCTAGAAGGAAATCACTATGCACACCCCATACTTAAGATGTGGGGCAGTATGCTGCCCCTCTTCTAGGATGGAGTATCTACTCTACCAAAGTAATTTGGAATTCTTCTACAAGGGAAATTAGTTTAATTGATCGATTGATTTATGGATTATTTATGTTGATATGAACCCATGTGTATTCGTGTATGCTTTGTTTATAATTTAATACTCTTTATTTTGTTGCTCAAATTGTTCCAACTTTGGCCACTGGGAACTCTTTCACTAGGCTGCTGTGTTCCTTTGCCATACCCCCATCATTGCGTGTGTGCGTATTTGTTTATCTTCTTTGTTTTGAATATAAGGCCTTAAACTTTAATGCATTTACAAGTAAATAAAAAATTAGAAATTCAATTCTTTGGTTTCATTAGCTGCTTTTTAAATGCTCAGTTTCCACATGTGGCTAGTAAATGCAGACAGAATGTTCTATTGGGCAATAGACTCTAGAATGAAACTGTGTAGGTCTAACTCCTGGTTATCTCATTTTCTAGCTTAGTAACCACATCTTGTACTTAACTTTCCTGTCACTCAATTTCCACATATATAAAACCAGAATGATAGTACCTCCTACCTCATGGGGTTATTGTGAAAATTAAATGATCAAATACATGGAAGGTGCTTACAATAGAGTCTGATACATACCTGTAAGTTTTCAATAAACATCCATTATCCTTATTTTTTGGCAAAATTTTGTCAAAATAGTGTCTACTTTTACTGTAGAGAATTCCCAGACAACTGCCAGAAGTGTCGGCTTCATGCCAGATTTACAGACAAAATTCTTTCACTTGACTGCTGCTGGGCCAAGATTTTTCTCTTCCTTCTGACCAGTGCTTGGCAAAATTGTGAAGTAGGCAAAGTTTGAACATAACTCTTTATTCCTTCAATTTTTGAAACAGATTATTGAGGTATAATTGACACACTATATGACACACACATTTATATTATATGATTTGATTAGTTTGACTTCTGTATACACTGGTGAAACCATCGCTACAATCAGGATAATGAACATATCCAGGATACCCAGAAGTTTCCTTGTGCCCCTTGATAATCCCTTCCTTTGGTCCCTCTCCACTTCCTGCCTTCAGGAGAAAGATCCGATTTGCTTTCTACTGCAGTAAATTATTTTGCATTTTCTATGTTTCTTTTTTCAACAAAATTATGTCGTGATTCACCTGTGTTGTAGCATATGTGAATAGTTTATTTTCTTATTTTCAAATAATGATTTTATTAAGATAATTCACATACCATGAAACTTACCCTTTTAAAAGGCACAATTCAGTGTTTCATAGTAAATTCAAAGAATTGTAAAACCATTACCACAGTCTTCTTTTAAAATATTTTTATCACCCCCAAAATAAACCTTATACTCATTTATAGGCATTTCCTATATCCTTGTCCCTCCAGGCCCTGAAAAACAATAATCTAATTTTTATCTCTATGAATTTACCTATTTGGGATATTTGATATAAATGGAATCCTACATTATGTGGCCTTTTATGAGCTCATTAATTTTTATTGCTAAGTGGTATATTTTGTATGGATAAACCACAATTTTTTTATCCATTTGTCTATTAATGAGCATTTGGATTAATTCTAGTTTTTGGTTACTGCAAATGAAGTTCCTATGAATACATGTTTTTCTTTATCTTGGGCAAATACCTTGCAGTCCAATGCCTGGATCATATGTCAAGTATATGTCTAACATTTTGAGAGAATCCCAAATTGTTTTCTAACATAGTCATAATTTTACAGTCTCATCAACAATGTATGAAAATTCATTTTCCTCCTCAGTAACACTTTGTATAGAATTCTTTTTAATTTTAGCCATTCTAATATGTAGTGTTATTTGATTGTGGCCTTAATTTATATTTCCCTAATGACAAATGATCCATATACCTTCTATGGTGGAGTGTTTGTTCAAATCCTTTGCCAGTTTTAAAAGCTGGGTTGTTTGTTATCTTATTGATGATTCTTAAAGTTCCTTATATATCCTTTTCATAATTTAATAAATTCACAATGAAGACAGCTTAATGTCCTACCTTTCTAATGAATATATGATTTATAAAAGAAAACTACAAAGATAGGTCAAAATTTAATATGAAAGGTATAAACCACTAATTTCAGAACTTGAGGCACCAAAGAGCAAAATATTTAGAGAAGATATTCTTTGATAGACTTCTGAAATCATGGTAGTTCATGGTAGTTAAAAACCTATTCTCAAAAACAAAAAACAAAAAACAAAAAAAACAACTTATTCTCACTAGTACAAGGCTAACTCTGCTTGCCATACATTATATGGTTGTTTCCAGCACCTTCTATCCAACATCTTCCCAGTTCTAATCAGATGTAGTTGGCAGTCTGATTTACTCAGCTATTGTGTCAATTCCAACACTGTCAGTGAAGGCTGAGGAAGCTCATCTGCTGCAGTAGGGGTATATGGAACTGTGGTTTCTAAAGCAAGTCATTTTGGGTCACCGTTGACTCATTACCTCATAGATTTTTCTAGTTTCCCTGACTGTATTGTTTACTTTTATCACTTTACACACAGCAGCTAGAGTTCTGCTTTAAATACATATCTTCTCTTGTCACTTCTCTCTGTCTAGAACTTATTCATGATTTCCTTCTGAAGAGAAGCTAAGGTTCTGCTACAGTTTATAAGCCCTACATGACCTATACCACTACTGCCTCTTCCATTTCACAAACCCTATCACCTCACCAAATTTCTGATTTCATCTCCTCTCATACCACTCTCTCCTTCTCTTTTCTGTTCCAACCACACTGGTCCCCAGGTTGTTCCTCAAACATGCCATGCACACAGCTCCTGACTTTTGAATTTGTCCGTCCCTCTGTGAGGAATATTTTTCCTCCGTTATCCACATTGCTTGCTTTCTCCCTTGTTTCTTTCAGCTCCAGGTTTATGGGGTCTTCTCTGAGTGCTCCATAGAAAACAGCCTCCTTGTACCACCATCACCACACCATCCAACTCCATCTTGCTTATCCTGTTTTATTTTCCTCCACAGCAGAAATGACTTTGAGACTCATTACATAATTATATTCTTTGGTTATCATTGCCCACATCTGCCCACATTAGGGAATAGTAGGTTCGTGGAAGAATAAGCATTATTGTTTTCACTTATGTACCCCCAGTCCTGATACAATGCTTGGCAAATAGTAGATACTCAACAAGTATTTTGGAATGAGATGGCTATTTTGTTGACCTGTTATTAAATGTATACCTGCAATACTTTCCTTGCCAGCATTTCAGTGGTATGTCTTTGCTTTAAATACAGCTTCCTTGACTGGGATTCTGACATCATTTCCAGCTCTTGCAAATTTTTTCCTTAGGAGGGAAGGCCCTGTTAAAATTTAACCATGCTGAAGTCACGATCTCAATAGACTGACAATCTAGAACCACAAAGCCTCTTCTGACTTGACTTTGTTATCTGCTGATTAGAAGCTAGTGCATCACTACTGGATGAATGAATGGAAGGAATCTAGTGATGCATCATCCACAAGCAATATAAAGCATGGCTTTCTATGTTTTAAACTTTTTATGGGTTTTAACATTTTCTCCTCTTTTTTTTTTCTTAATCAAAGACAAAGGGAATATCTTATATCTATTAGAAAATAAAGGCATATTATTTAGAAAAGAAAAGAAAATTAAAACTGACATCAGGTTTCTTAAAAGTAACAATAGAAGCCCTGGACTAAATTTCATAATGCTAAGAAAACAATAGCTCTCAACTTACAATTCCATTTCTAGCTAAACTATCATTTTTGAGTAAGTGTGAAAGAAAGACATTTTCAGATAAAGAATAAAAATTTTGACTAGGAGACTTAGTGAAAGAAGTAATAAGGAATGTGCTTCAGAATGAGGGAATAAAATACATGAAACAAAAAAAAATCAGTTAACAATTGCATAGTTCTAAGCAATTGTGCCCTGCTTTTTATTTATAAATATGTCAATTTAGTTTACCCATTATCTTTATCTCTTCTTCTATTATTATTTACTCCTCCTGTATATGCCATATTTGGAGTGTGACAAATCTCTCTTGAATTGCTCAGTTGTCTGAAGAACTTTCTGATCATTGTAGCCATTGACTTTTCTCTCATTGTAGAGCCAACAGGGAGAGTGAGAAGCACGGCTAGAGATGTAAAAGAAAAACTTGGATCGAATATGCTACTGAAGCTCAAAAAGAAGCATATTTCAAGAAAAAGACAGTTACCAACAGTAAAAATGAGGCAAGCAAGATGAGGGTAAAAGTACATGTAATAGATTAAGCAGCACAGATTTAGCAGACCTTTGTTGGTGACCTTGAGAGGAAAAGATTCAGAGGAACAAAATGTAGAGTAGAATAGGTGGGAGAGTGGGTGGGGTGAGTCAAACATAATGGCTTAAATACATGCATTTTGCTCTGTTTCCTTTGCAGACCTTATTAAAATGAACAGTAGAGGAAATTTTTAAAAACCACAAGCCTACAAGAACAAAGAGGATGAAACAGCAGTCAACAGATTTTTGAAGATAGTTGTTGGCTGAATGAAAGGTGAGCCTAGACTTGGCAGAGCAGAAGAAATGAAAACCTCAGTTTCTTTAGGCAGGGTGATGAGAAGAGCCCTGAGAATTCACCAGAAAGAACTGGCAAAACCCAGAAATTGGGTCCATAATGGAAAAAGACAAGCTGGAAAGGAGGACAGAAAAAAGGGGAATTAGTTAAAAATCAGAATACAAAGCAGCTAGGTTCCACTATCCACTTCTCTAAAACGCAACCCATTCCTAAGAGTCTTTAAATTTAGTTCTAAATGATTTCGAACACCTGGAAAAAGCTTCTTTAGATCAGAGTCTAGGAGTGAGAAGTGCTGCCTAATCCAGTACCTCACTTACTTTGCTTCAGTCAAAGTCCCAAAATGCTATATCACAGCAACCATAACAAAACCTTTTCCCGTATATGTTCCAGCAACCTAGGGTCTGGGGTATGTGTGTGTGTGTGTGTGTGTGTGTGCGCGCGCGCACGTGTGTGTGTGTGTGCATGTGTGTGTATCTTTCTAGGTAAAAATAACAAAACCATGTTTTTGAAATTATCTTATGATTAGTTGTATTTTAGTTTAGGAACATTAAGGGCTAACAGAATCATATAGTAAAGTGGAAAGAATGTAGTGCTTTAGATTCAAACAGATCTGGGGTCAAATCCTATGGCACTAAATCTCCTTTAGATTGAATTTCTTCATCTGTAAAGGGAAGGTAAAAACATCCAACGCAAAGAAATATATGAAGATATGATGCTAGACCATATCAAAAGTGTCTGCCGTATATTTGACACTAAATGAATATTAACTCCCTCTCTATTTTTTGACCTGAAGTATCTAACTAAAACCAAAGAGTGAGTACAGAGGAGAATTACACTGAGTGGGATTTGATGAATTAAAAATGAAAATGTTGTCAAAAGTGTTTAAAGGGTGCAAACTTCTAGTTATAAATAAATCTTGGGGATGTAATGTGCAGTATGGTGATTATAGTTAACAATATTGTATTGTATATTTGAAAGTTGTTAAAAGAGTACATCTAAAAAGCTTTCATCACAACAAAAAACTTGTAACTGTGTGTTGATGGATGTTACCTAAGCTTATTGTAGTAATTTCACAATATATGCGTATATCAAGTCATTACCGTATACACCTAAAATAATACACTGTTATATGACAATTAAAAATGAAATGAAAATTTGGGACAATTATAATTTCTATTCTCAAATTCTGATATAAGTAACCAATTGACTTCCCTTTTTATAAAGTAAACACTGTAATTATAAATAAAAACAATGTTTTTATGATGCTTTCTTAACTTTTTATTCATGGATTTGCTAAGCTGTACACATAGTAGGATAAATATATCTAGTTTACATATACAGAATTTAAATGCTATAAAACAAATTTTAAAAGTAAAGCCAGGGTAAAACATTACAGCAATCTTTAAATAGTTTCTAAAAGAAATTCCACACATCTTGTTTATTTTCTGCTGTCATTTTTTTTCCCAAGAAAACGAAATCTCTTCAGAGATATTAAGATCTGTCATCAACAGCTGTAAGAACACTGTAATGAATATTTATATTACCAAGAGATCTTTTTTAAAAAGAAAACTGTAGGGATACCTGGTGGCTCAGTCAGTTAAGCATCTGCCTTCAACTCAGGCCATGATCCCAGCCCCAACTCAGGCTGGGATCCAGCCCCACACCAGTCTCCCTGCTCAGTGGGGAGTCTGCCTTTCCCTCCTCCCCTTCCCCCTGCTTGTGCTCTCTCTCTTTCTCAAATAAATAAATAAATGAAATCTTAAAAATAAATAAGTACAAAGAAAACTAAATTTTTCGTCCATTTATATTGATTCTTTTTCCACCAGAAAGGATATATTTGCTTTTCTCTAGTATGTATAATGAAATAGGCAATTGTGGATATAATCTGACACCAGTGTTGGTGGGAAACGGATATTGCATCTGGCTCATGGCGTGACTGCAGTCCAGGGTGACAGTGTTTGCACACCCTATGAATTATTTTTCTCTACGACCAAATGTGTGTCTTAATTCTGAATATAGACCTTAGGAAATTATTAATCTTCAGTGGCAGAAAAACCCAAGCCCAATCTTTTTATGTTACCTCATTATTCCTGTTCATAAATGAAAATTTAATTTCTGTTACAGTGCTTAGTGCAGTCAACTGTTATATTATTAATTATAGAACTGCTGCTAATGCCTAGGGATGATATTTTAATAAGGTTTAATCTCTTTTCCATATTCTAGTGTCTTTCATAATTATGTCTCTGTTTTTCTCCTTGCTTTTATTTTATTTGCTAACAAACTCAGCAGTGCAAACTGTAATTCTGACCTGGCTGGTGTTTCTGAGTCAGCCCAATCACTCATAATCCAGGCTCTGTGAATTTGTTCAGAAAAAAAAAAGGGGGGGAGAAAGAAAGGCAACTTTATTTCAAATACCAACTGTAATGCTGAACCGCATCTCAGTCTGGTTTTAAGATTGAGTCCCTTCACAGTTGTTGGGGGAGCTTTTATACATTTGGTGATCATTCTTAAAAGTTCTTTGGATGGAAATTGTTTTGTGTATCACAAGAAGCATATTTTTTTGTTGCTGTTTTTAGTTATGCTTTAAGGCAGTAGGATATTCTCTAGGAAGGTGGTAAAAGGCTTGTGATCATGTATACAATGGCATAGAGAAGATGAAAATTGAGCTATTTCATTCCTACACATTTTATAGTTTCTAACAAAGGTGGTGACAATTAACATTATGCAGCTGTGTTATTTTCCTTGATTAAGTATAGACACTGAGATCTAAGTTGTTTCCGTTACTGTTGTTTCCTCTTTATTATCCAGAACGCATAGTATTTAGTTCTCTTATGCTACCCCTATGGTGATCTCTCCCCTTTTCTCTCTTTTGTTCTTAGAACATTTTAAATTCACTTTGGTATGCTGTATTTGTGTAATTGCTGTATTTATCTGATCAGTTCCTGAGAGAGAAACTTAATGATACTCTTAGGTCCAGTGTGTCAGAGAATCAGCCCTATTAGGACATTTTTATTTGACTTATAGTACATGACACTGATGGGAACTCACAATGGAAGGGGGGAGTCTACTCTACAGGTCAGTTTCAGGAGATAGAATGAAAGGGAAAGTAGAGATCTAGTCTGCTTGTTCCACAAGTATTTACTGAGCATTCCATGTGTTTTGGTTGCTAATCAGGTAGTAGGTACATGGTTAAATGGGAAAAACTAAAAAAAAAAAGAAAAAAAACCTCAAACCCTCTCAATCTTTTTTTTTTTTTCTTTTGAAGTGCATTAAGAATTAAGTATGTTGAGAGAAGAATGGGACGTGTAGACCTAGGAAGGACTATTGTAGTCTAGAGGGGTGAAGGAGATTATGTAAGAAAGGGTGAGATTGAAAATTAGGAGACGTAGGGATGAAACTTTGGGATCACCAAAATTGAAAGAATAGAGAAAAAGAATGAAAACTATTTAGAGAGATAGGAGGTATACAGGAGAAGGTGGAATTCAAGAACCAAAGGCAGGGGCGCCGGGGTGGCTCAGCTGGTTAAGTGACTGCCTTCGGCTCTGGTCATGATTCTGGCCTCCTGGGATCCAGCCACATGTGGGTCTCCCTGCTCAGTGGGGAGTCTGCATCTCCCTCTGACCCTCCCTCCTCTCATGCTTTCTCTCTCATTCTCTCTCTTTCAAATAAATAAATAAAATCTTAAAAAAAAAAAGAACCAAAGACAAAGAAACTTATAGAAAGAGGTAATGATAGATACACAACCTGCTGGAGGGAGGGCAAGTTCTGTAAGGCAGTATTTCTTAGTATTTAGTATTTATTTCTTAGTATTTCTGTAAAAAAGTAGGGAAGAGTTCAGCCAACTTTTTCCATAAGGTACCAGTTAGCAAATATTTTAGGTTTTGAAGATCATATGGTCTCTGTTGCAACAACTCAACTCTGTCATTAGAGCATAAGCAGTCATAGAGGATACATAGATCAACAAGTGTGGCCGTGCTCCAATAAATCTCTTCATGCAAGAACAAGCGGCTCGAATATGGGCTGTGGGCCAGAATTGCCAACTGCATAGGAAAATTGATCAAGAGAGCTTAAGTTAGTTGTTTGAGACTAGATAGCCAATAAGTGACAGACAAAATCACTCATACTTAATGGCTCAGGCTCTTTTTACTATATCATATTATATCTAAAATTCTAATGCTATAAAAGTCAAATTTATGACTTTTGCTGGATTGATTTGGGTTCAATCCTCTTACTGAGTATGTAGCTCACATGCATTCAATCATCTCCTTGTCAGTATCATTTGCTCTTATGCAATGTCTTGCTTACATTCATTTCATAACTAGCCTTATTATGGACTACAGCAACAGCTTCTTATAGTTCATCTTATAGGCTGTTCATCTTCTAAAATATTGTCCCTCAAAAGTGCCTTGAGACTTGACAGTCTTTAGGCATTTAGAGATTCATTAGGAATCTTTCTTTAAAATGTAGACACCTTTGCAACACAAAATACATTGGTATTGACAACTAAATTTAATTTAGTGTATCAGAGATTATCTATCTAGTTTTTATTGAGATTTAATTGACATATAATATTAGTTTAAGGTGTACAAATAATGATATAATATATGTATACATTTTGAGATGATCACATATTTTTAAACATTACTGGGCAAATTGGGGATAAGTGGTCTGAAAGAAATAGAAATCAATGGAAGAGGGAATGGAGAAAATTATCTTCACTTTATTACAAATTTGCTGAAATCATTAAAAATTAAAAAGTAAATATCTCAGCACCATTCAATATATGTGCTAATGTGCGCTTCTCATCCTATAGTCTTTTAAATGATGTAATATGTGATACCATTAAATAGCCAGAGGTGTTCTAAATGTTGCCTTATTCTCAGATACTAAAAATATTGAAAACACAATTTGTGAAATATAAGTTGAATGATGAGTTTCATATGGGTCTTTGATAAAAATGTTATATCCATCTCCATTTCAATGTTAACATGATCTATTCCAATCATAATAGTTAAAATCACATTGTCAGTGTGTAATAAAGATGGCCAGTCTCATAAAAAAATGTGTCACTATTTTCACATAAGTGCTAGTAGAGCAAGTGCATGATTAATGTATTTATACTTGTACATATGGACAACTAGGAGAATTAATGAATGACTAAGTGAATGACTTCTTTAATCATAATCTTCAGAAGGTCTTAGGGTGCAGTCTTATTATTCTATGAAAATCTCACCCAGAGACAATAATTGTATTTCCTACATGGGGAAAGTAATAGATAAAACTCCTGGTTAGGGTGACTCTTTGGTAATGCTGATGGAACATTAAGGATCAGCGGGGACCCCCCCAGGCGGGTTCCACCCCATAGCATCTTCTGGATTGAAAGCAGCAGGGGAATCCTATTCCACATCATTTCCCAAATCATTTCTCTTCTTGAGAAGAATGACTAACAACTGTGAAGGAAAATTGAAGTCATAGTAGACTTTTGAAAGGAGGAAGAGATTATGACATGAAAGCTTGTGGAAATAAATGGACCAAAGTAATTTTAAAATAATGAAAGTACCTTGTAAAGTTTATTAAACAGCTATGTGCCATTTAGAGTGGGTCTTTTTAATTACTTAGAGTTCTAGACTCAATATTTTGGGATTGAAATTTGAGGCTTTAAGAATGATGCATTTTTATGTCTTTTCTAGTAAAAAAGCATTGTCATAGTTGAACAAAAAAAAATAAAGAAAATCTCTTGCTGGATTTTAAAAATTGTGTTTGGTGAGTCATCACTTATGTTAAGTATTAAAGAAAATATTCTGATTTCTTGGAGGTTCAAACAAATCTGAGTTCAGCTTGCCTCTGAGCAGTTCTCATCCAAGCTAGGAGCTATTATTTGTATGATACACAGACAAATGTTTCTTTTGAATGTGCCTGATTTGCTGATGTGCTCCCTCTTCTCCTTCTATTGTCCTCTGCTTTCATAAGAACAGGGATGAAAAGCTGAACTGGCTTAAGGCATTAACAAAATCTTAACTGCTGGAAGCAAAATAGATGAGAGTTTTCTGGGTAAGCAAACATGCATCATATTGTTCAGGACAAACACGAGCTCCCTAAGCCTATTTTGAATGTGCATTATTTTGTACATATAGAAAATGAATAAAATTCAGAGGAAAAAGATCACATTTTGCACAGTTTAATTAAAATCACCGATGACCCTACAATAGTATTTCAATGGGCTGATCTAAACTAATACATTAATATGGAAAACAAATTCTTGGAAGTGGAAGAAACAACATGGGGCCCTTTACCTCCAGTGAATATCAGAATTAGTGACATAAGTAACCCAATCTTTCTTTAAAGTGGTAATTTTTTTTTCAAGTATCAAAACTTACTGACAGATTATCAGTCTTGTCTGGTTGTCTTAATGTAAGTATTTAAGATTAGATTAGATCAATCCTTCCCAAATTGATTGGTAAGTAATTAATAAATGCAAAGCGCTTAGAACAGAGCCTGGCATAGTAAGCACTGAATGAATAGTAAGCATTCAATAAATGTAAGCAATCAATATATTCTCATTATTATTATTTTTGAATCAAGTTATAATTGACAACATTATATTAGTTTCGAGAGCATAAAATAATGGTTTGATATTTATATACCCTGTAAAATGATCATCACAGCAAGTCTAGTTAGCATCTATCATCATAAAAGGCTAAATTTTTTTCTTGTGATGAGAACTTTTCAGATTTACCTTCTTGGTAACTTTCAAATATGAACTGTGATATTGACAATGGTCACTATGCTATACATTACATCACCATGATTAATTTATTTTATACTGGAAAGTTTGTACCTCTTAATCTTTTCACCCATTTCTGCTACCCACCGCATTCTGGCAACTACCATTCTGTTCTCTGCATCTGTGAATTTTGTTTTGTTCGTTTGTTAGAGTCCACAAATAAGTGACATCATGTGTTATTTGTCTTTCTCTGTCTGGCTTATTTTATTTAGCATAATACCATAATGGTCCATCCATGTTGTTACAAATGGCAATATTTCATTCTTTTAATGGCTGAATACTATTCTAGTGTGTGGGTGTGTGTGTGCACGTGTATGTGTGTGTATGCGTATACACACATCTTCTTTTTCCATTCATCCACTGATAGACACTTGGATTGTTACCACATCTTGGGTATTGTAAATAATGCTGCAATGATCATAAAGGTATATATATCTTTTTGAATTACTATTTTCATTTTCCTCAGATAAATATGGAGAAGTAGAGTTGCTAGATCATATGGTAGTCTCTTTTTAATTCTTTGAGTAACCTCCATACTATTTTCTTTAGTGGCTGCACAAGTATACATGTCCCCCACAACAGATGGTGATGGTTCCCATTTCTTCAGAGCCTTGCCAACACTCGTTACTTCTTGTCTGTTTGGTAATAGACATTTTAATAGGTGTGAGGTGATGTCTCGTGGTTTTACCTGATGGTTAGTGATGTGGAACATCTTTTCATGTGTCAGTTGGCCATCGTACATCTTTATGGGAAAAATGTCTATTCAGATCTTGTGCTCATTTTTATTTTTTTTAAATTAATTTTAATTTATTTTTTCAGTGCTCCAAGATTCACTGTCCATGTACCACACCCAGTGCTCCATGCAATCAATACGTGCCCTCCTCAATACCCCCCACCAGGCTCAGCCAACCTCCCACACATCTCCCCTCCAAAACCCTCAGTTTGTTGCTCAGAGTCCACAGTCTCTCTTGGTTCATCTCCCCCTCCAATTTCCCCCAATTCACCCTTCCTTTTCTTTTCCCAATGTCCTCCATGTTTTTCCTTATGCTCCACACTTAAGTGAAACCATATGATAACTGACTCTACTTGACTTATTCCACTCAGCATAATCTCTTCCAGTCCTGTCCATGTTGATACAAAAGTTGGGTATTCATCCTTTCTGATGGAGGCAAAATATTCCATTGTATTTGTGGACCATATCTTCTTTATCTATTTGTCTGTTAAAGGGCATCTTGGCTCTTTCCACAGTTTGGTGATTGTGGCCATTGCTACTATGAACATTGGGGTACATGTGGCCCTTCTTTGTACTACATTGTGCTCATTTTTAAATTGGATTGTTTCCTATTGAGTTATATAAGTTCTTCATATATTTTGAATACTAACTCCTTATGAAATATATGATTTACATTTTTTTCTCACATTCAGTAGGTTGTCTTTTCCTTTTGTTGATGGTTTCTTTTACTGTGGAGAAGAATCATTGCCAAGACCAAGGTCAAGGAGTCTATCATCTATGTTTTCTTCTAAGAGTTCTATGGTTTGGGGTCTTATATTTAAGTCTCTAATCCATTTTGACTTAATTTTTGTGTATAAGATAGTAGTCTAGTTTCATTTCTTTGCATGTGGCTGTCTAGTTTTCTCAACATCATTTATTAAAGGAGGTGTCCTTTCCCTTTGTGCATTCTTGCCTCTTAATGTCATACATCATTTGACCATATACATGGGCTTATTTCTGGACTCTGAATTCTGTTCTATTTGTCTACATATTCACTTTTATGCCAATACCATACTATTTTGATGTTGTAATATATAAACTTGTATAAACTTGTAATATAGTTTGAGATCAGAGAGCATGATGCCTCCAGCTTTGTTGTTCTTTCTCATAATTGCTTTGGCTATTTGGAGTGTTTTGTGGTACCATACAAATTTAGGATTAGTTTTCTATTTCTATGAAAAATGACATTGAGATTTTGATAGGGATTGCATTGAATGTGTGGATTGCTTTGGGTAGTATGAATAGTTTACAATAGTCTTCCAGTCTGTGAACATGGAATATCTTTTCATTTACTTGCATCTTCCTTAATTTCTTTTATCACTGCCTTATAGTTTTCAGTGTATAAGTCTTTCATCTTCTTGGTTAAATTTATTCCTAGGTTTTGGAGCTTTTTTTTTTTTTTGCAACTATAAATGGGACTGTTTTCTCATTTCTCTTTCTGATAGTTTGTTTTTAGTGTATAGAAATGCAACAGATTTTGTATGTTGATTTCGTACCCTGAAACTTTATGAATTCATTTATTAGTTCTAAACGTTGTTTGATGGAGTCTTTACAGTTTTCTATATTTAATATGTCATCCACAAATAGTGACAGTTTTACTTCTTCCTTTCCAATTTGGATACATTTTATTTCTTTTTCTTACCTAATTGCTTTGGCTAGACTTCCAATATTATGTTGAATAAAAATGGTTACAGTAGGCATTCTTGTCTAGTTCCTGATCTTGGAGGAAAATCTTACAGGTTTTCACTGCTGAGTGTTATATTAGTGTGGGCTTGTCTTACATATCCCTTATTATTTTGAGTTATGTGTTCTCTACCCACTCTTTTAAAGTCATAAATTGATGTTGAATGTTGCCATATGGCTTTTTCTGTATCTATTGAGATAATCATATGATTTTATCTTTCACTTTGTTAATGTGGTATATCATGATTGATTTGCAAAATTTGAATCATCCTTGAATCCCTGAAATTAATCCCACTTGCTCTCAGTGTAAAATCTTTTTATTGTATTATTGAATTTGGTTTGCTAATATTTTGTTGATGGTTTTTGCATCCATGGTCATCAGGAAACATTGGTCTGTATCTTCCTTTTCCTTTCCTTCCCTTCACTTCTCTTGTCTTCTCTTCTCTTTTTCTTGTGTGTGTGTGTGTGTGTGTGTGTCCCCGTACCAGTGAAGCTGTCTTGTCTTGGACTTTTGTATGTTAAGAGGTTTTTAAATAAGTCTATTCAGATTTATTTGAAAATTTCTATTCTTATTTCTTCAGACCACTGTGTCCCTTCTGAGAGGCATCCATAGGAGCTCTAGCGAGGCTAGGGGGGAGTACAAAGCTGGCCTCCTCCAGCCTAAATTCCCTGAGAGCACCTCTGCAGCATCTAGATTTGTGGCAAATCTGAAGTCTGCCCATTAGGCTGAAGCTCCAGGACAAGTAAATAGGCCCTTTTCACCAAAAGATTGCAGGTGTGTTTTAGTCTGCTATCTGTGCAGTGTTCTGGGGTAGTAGGCTGCAAGAACTGTCTCTTTAATTGTTACAGTGTTATGGGACACAGGAAGATAAGCTACCCTGGACACCAAAGCCCAGTGACTAAGAAATACCCTTGTGTGGACCACATGTGCCCACTGGCTTTCACAGGGCCACAGGAAATTCATTATTATTATCAATGGATAAACTCTCAGTTGAGTTTCTGCATATAAAGTCTGAGTATCCAAGGACTGAATAAACCATGTGAAGTCTGTTTCACCATACCTCATTCACAGATGTAACCAAAGTCTCTTTGGACAAATAATTTTCACAAGAATTAAGATGTAGTATCCCTGTGATATTACTGGAAAAAAGCTAATAGCAACTAGTAGAAATGTGGGGAAATGACACATGAGAAAAGATATTTCAAAAGTTCTTTGTAAGTTAATTAGAAACTTAAAGATGCTGTCAAATGTATTTTGCATGATTTAAGATGAAACCTTTAAAAAAAGGGATAATATCTGATAAATTATCCTATCAACTGCTGTACATAATCCTGTTATTTCGGGCAAGATAATTGCATGGTAAACAGCATTAGCTATTCATTAGCTATAGCTGTTCCAACTGATTCTTTCTTAGCTGGGCAGACTTAATTTAGTGACAAGAAAAATACTGCAAATCAACTGTCATTTGAACTAAATAAATACAAGAATAACTAGGAAATAATTTGTATACACATGAAGACAAGATTTAAGGAATAAAATTTCTCACACCTGGTTTTCATGTATGACATTTGATAGTTGTGAATATCTATAAGTAATAACATTAACAACCAATGGAATGTTTTGATAAGTGTAATCTGTATAAAGAATATGTTAGATGTAATAAAGAATTGCTAACAAATTAATTTTGTAGTGTCATATTTTTTCATCATAGTCAACATAATTTTTCTGTCTGATTGAAACTAAGCTTTCTTGATCATTCCTGTCTGAAGTATGCTGTTTATAGGAAAAAAATGTGATTAAGTTTGACATGGATATGTAATCTTTATCATTTACTCTTTTAATATGGATGTAGATTTACCCGGTATTTTCACAAAATATTTTTGAACCCAAGCATAAATTCTTTTATTTTTTATTTTTATTTTTTTCATTTTATTTTTTTCATTTTTTCATTTTATTTATTTATTTTTTATTTTTTCAGTGTTCCAAGATTCATTGTTTATGCACCACACTCAGTGCTCCATGCAATACATGCCCTCCCTAATACCCACCAAGCATAAATTCTTATTAGAAATAATAAATATTTTTCTTCTCCTGAATTCTCAGGTCAGGGCACTTTTAGTAACCTGGTTAATTATTTGTCTTTATTTTAGTCTTTGAAACCTTACTTTTAGAATACATTTTATGCATTTCTATAAACTGTCCTTTCAAATTAAATATTTTGCTGCTGATGATTACGGACAATATTAAATACTGCAGGAAATAATAGGTCATTTATACTGGAAAAATTCCTAATGGATGGATAATTTACCTAAGCTTTTGCACTTTAATCCTTGTATCTTTTCAGAGCATATATATGTTTTCTAAAGAAGTGATGTTACTAAGTGTAGACAGCTCATTAGATAATCCTGGCCATTTCAACATTATCTTAAATAAATCCATGGGTAGATGGAGAAGAAAAAAGTTATGATTAACTTGGAGAAGAGAAACTTGGAGTAGATTAACTTGGGATATGCAATAATTGTTGTAGCTCAGTATTTGTAATATCCCTATATAGAAAATCAGCTTAAATTCTGTTTTCTTCCAAAGGAAGTGTGGACTTAATTTAAAAGAAAAAGTT
This sequence comes from Potos flavus, assembly GCA_028534135.1. Classification (NCBI taxonomy): domain Eukaryota; kingdom Metazoa; phylum Chordata; class Mammalia; order Carnivora; family Procyonidae; genus Potos; species Potos flavus. The sequence goes on along the minus strand of CM052898.1, from coordinate 176,271,888 downwards.
TGATTCATTTATTGTATAATCTTAGCACCCAAGTATTAAAAAAAAAATTAATGTTTGTGAGTTTTCTATTTTTAATCAGGCTTTTTCTAAGATAGACATCCATCTATCATATATATTATCTATCATCTATCTATCATGATCTATGTCTATCCTCTATCAATTGAACAAGTAACAACTAGAGTTATAAAATGGACCTTCACAATGTATATTAGGCTGCATAATTACATTTAGAAGACCATATGTTAGCATGGTACAGACATGGTTCTTGCATAGATAATAGTTGAACAAAATAGCCTCTAAGACCTTTTCAAATGTTAAGATTCTATGTAGTAACAATTAGAATGGAACTATAATAAAGCCTTCCTAGGATGAAGAAAAGTGAATATATAAATAAATTTTGAGTTAAACATATCCTGAATAGTATTGACTATACTTTGTTTATTGTTTCTTTGATCAGATTCTCAGCTTGAAAGTCAAAGAAGTTATCTCCCATCCTCCCACCCCAATGTCATAAACACAGGATATACCACCATGATTGATGTAAAAAAACCATTTCTTACTCTTATCACAATCAGGTGCAAGTCAAACAACTTGCTTACATTTCTTTCCTCCAAGAAATTATTCAAAGATCCAGTGTCTTTCTATCGTATGGCTCTCCTCTCTTTGAGTCCTTTGCTTCCTGCTACAGAGATTGAGGAATATGAGACAGTGAAGGATCACAGATCTTTTCAAGACCAGACCTGGAAACGATGTTCATAATTTTTGCCCACATTCTATGGATAATCTATATCACATAATCCTAAAATAAAACCAAGGAAAGCAGAGAAATGGAACTTTCTATGAGCCCAGAACATGGAAATGGAGAGAATTTATATCTAAATTATATATATATGTATATATATATATATATTCAAAATTATGCTTAAAAGTTTAAATACATTCATTTATTAGTCAATATTTATCAAGTATATTCTATGCCAAACCTTGTGGTATGTGATATATATAAAAAATTGATAGAATTCTGTCCTTATACTTAAATAGTATCCACATAAATTGATTTTGCTGTATGCTCAACTGGTCTTTTGAATGCTATTTCATTCCTTTGCTTATAGAGCTAAGATCATTCAAGGTAGCCAAAAAATAAACATTTTGAATGAACTCTATTAATATAATTATCTTGTAGATTCATTTTTCCTTTAAAGGTTTTGCCCATTTATTCTATGTAACTGTTTTTTAATTTTAGTAATTTTAAATTTAACATAATTGTTTATACTTATCACAACAAAATAAATATAGAAAAAGGAAGAGGAAACAGAAAATTAAAGTAGAGAAACTTATAATAAAAGAACTTAGGTGAGGGGCGCCTGGGTGGCTTAGTGGGTTAAAGCCTCTGCCTTCGGCTCAGGTCATGATCTCAGGGTCCTGGGATTGAGCCCCGCATTGGGTTCTCTGCTCAGTGGGGAGCCTGCTTCCCCACCTGCCTCTCTGCCTATGTGTGCTTTCTTTCTCTGTAAAATAAATAAATAAAATCTTAAAAAAAAAAAGAACTTAGGTGAAGTGAGTTATTTGCATGAAAGATGTTCTATATCTATAATATCATAAAATACACACACACACAGGCAGGTCTTTGTCTCCAGTTAATGCCACAAGGCTCCTAAAGTCCTCAGAATTTCCTAAAGTGGTGAAATAGTCTTTTGTTATTTGAAATGAGCCCTTTCAACCATTCCTGAATTTATGCTAATAAGGGACTTGGTGGGAGGGGGAAGGTTAAAGGTGAGAGCCCTGGTAAGATTTATGATGGGGGTTGATCACCAGGAAGACCAACCATGTGATTAGTTGGAACTTTCAGTCCCACTCTCTGGCCTCCACAGAGGGTAGAGGAGCTACAGATTGAATTCAATCCCCATTGGCTGATAATTTAATCAATCGTACTTATATAATGAAACCTTTATAAAAAATCCTAAGTGGGATTGGGAGAGTTTATGGGTTGGGGAAGACATTAGAGAGTTGGTAACGTGGTACACCCAGAAATAGCATGAAAGGTCTGTGTTGTCTCCCCATACTTTGTTCTATGAATGTTTTCCATTTGGCTGTCCCTGAGTTATATCCTTTATAATAAACCAACCATAGTAAAGTGTTTTCCTGAATTCTAGGAGTCATTCCAATGAATTATTAAATCTGGGAATTCTCGAATTTGTAGTTCTCCAGGCAAAAATGAGGTTTCTCTAGGTGAGACAGGAGGGAGTGGAGGTTTAGGAGACAAGCTGACCAAATAAACACATTCTGGTTTTAGATGTCAAAATTGAATTGAATTTTTGGGTATCAAGTTGGTGTTGGGGAACTGGAGAATTGGTATAAGACACTAAATTGGTATTTGGTTAGTATGGGGAAAAACCTCTCCTATCCCTAAGAAATAAAAGCTTATAAAATAGTTTGCCTGATAACTCTATTCGTTTTCTTGAGAAAAGCAACTGTAAGTGACTTTAATATGGGTTTTTTTTTTTGTATCAAATGTACCATGATTTTATTAGCATTTAACTAAGCCCTTACTATATACTAAGAACATCATAAAGCCCTAAAAAATAAAAGAATATGAAAAGTCCTTAACATTTAGAATTTGCAGTGTAGTGTGTGAAGTAAACATTTAAACAGATACTGATAGTGTAACAAAATAATTGCAAAGATAGAGATAAGCATGAGGTTATAAAGAGCCTGGGTAAAACACTGGAGTCCTAGGGCAGAGGAAAGTTATGAGAGGGTGGAGTGGGGAGGAAAGTGAGACAGGGAACTGTTGGAGTGGAGCACTGAGAGGACATGACCACTGATTGGTGTATGAGCTGGACCTGTGCAAACAGAAGCTCCTCAACCCCTCCCCTGTCCTTGGAATATTTGTTCTACCTACTATTCCCATACTAGCAGCCATTTTATGAACATAGTTTTGAGATTAATGTGTTGAGACCATCTATACTGAATATATGACTAACTTCAATGTAACTTTTAAGAATTCTGGCAGGCAGGTTGTGAGGATTTACTCATCTTGCAGCCACTCATGACAAGCCTCATATATATAGCCCTTGCTTATTAAACTTTTCATCTACCAATGTGAAATGATCTGCCTCTTTCTTCCATCTCTCTTTGCTCTCTGATGGTGATCGATTTCAGATTTCATCCAGAAAATTCCGAAGTTTGTGAACCAACAATTAAGTCAGCCAAGAAACTGAAGAAATGAGTCTTGGGAAATGAGACATCTCTGGGGGAAATCCTTAGTTGACTATCAATCAGATTCTATGTGGGAATGGCTGGCTTGAGTATCACTGTGAGTATTAGGGATGCCTTCAAGATGCAGACGACCCTGATGCATGTGTTTGAGGAGCTACACACAGCACACTGTGGCAAAGAAGGGATATGGATGGCTGCTGACCTCAAATATAAAGGAATTTATAAATAAAGGATGAAAAAAGAAAGGAAAAAAGGAAGGAACTACTCATTAATTTGGAAAGGCCTGGTCTTTTCATAGTTTAATCCAAGAACATGATTTTTATGTCTGTTTTTGTTTGTTTGCTTTGGTTTTGGTTTTTCTTTACATATATTTACAAAGTTTTATAGTTTTCTTCATAAGCATCTAACACTTTGATTATTGCTGGGTAAAATCTTTCTAGTTTATTATGTTGTTTAGATGATTTTATTGACTTTTAGGTACAAAATCTAAACACTATATATTATTTTTTGTCTTTTTTCCAGCTGACTTTGTCTTTTTCTTTTCATATTGTTTTACAGAAATTCTAGACTAAGGGTAAAAGAGGAAATTAAATATGAGGGCCTTAAATATTTTTTTAATGATGGAATTTGGAAAAACAAAAAGAAAAATATTTAAAAATAATAGCAGTTGTTTTTCCATTCGGAGGTGGCTGAAAGATGCAATCATTTGATGTAGGAAAGCACTTTAATGGACCCTTTCAGGATGTGGTGGTAAAACATTTGGATCTTGTTCAAAGAAAATAAGATGGTCAAGGCAATAAAATGGTAAATTACTCTGCATAATAAATTCAAATGGGGCATTCTTGGATGGAGACTGCTTCATGTGAAGAAATGTTTTGTTTCCCATTGCTACTGAGAAAATAGAAGTTAGAGGAGTCTCTGGCCCTTGAGAAGACAAGAGCTTGGAGAAGAGATAGTGATTTGCGTAATGCATGATGGGAAGTGGGTGTCTGAAGGAAGAGAGGCTGAGTACAGAACTTTCTGTGAGAACTATGGCTGGGTATTCAGTGGTATATTTTTGCTGTGTTATCATTTTTGCCTTCTGTGTTATCATTTATTAAGTCTTCAAGAATATTCATTAACCACAAAGACTTTTTATTAATTCTATTAGTCTTACTTTGCCAAATGAATGAGGCATTGGGGAAAAGAAGCCAGTAGGGAAAACAGACATAAATCCTGTTTATTGTATTAGAAAGTATAATTTATTAATTTTGACCATTTTCCTATAGTTTTTGTATAAATAAAAGTTGCCTAGTGACAATCATGATAATGAAACAGTAAAAATTATAAGATATATTTTTTCTTTTTTCCTTTTTACAAGTCAATATTTTATGAAACGGTAGTCTTATAATGTTGACTTGAGAAGAGTGTGCTTTGGTATATTTGAATAACAATATTTGAATAATTTGGTATATTTGTTAAATTGTCTTCGATGTAAATAACATTGGTTTCATTATTTCTGTCACTCATTTATAATCTATAAGATTTGAAACAAACCATAAGAGACTCCTAAACTCATGAAACAAACCGAGGGTGGCTGGGGGGTAGGGGTGGGTAGGGATAGGGTGGCTGGGTTATGGACATTGAGGAGGGTATGTGCTATGGTAAGTGCTGTGAAATGTGTACGCCTAAGGACCCACAGACATGTACCCTGGGGCAAATAATACATTATGTGTTAATTAAAAAAAAAAAAAAGATTTGAAAAAGAAAGAATACAATTTTTAAAAAAGGTGAGAAACAATTTAACTCTTGACCAATTTAAATCTCCTACTATAGCTGTGATTTGTATTGCAATAATCCAGGAAGCAGCTGCATAGGATGTTAGCTTGGATCAAGATGGACTTTACAGAAATGGAAATAAGTGAGAGGATTGGAAAGAATTTTAGAAGGTAAAAACCGAAGGATATGGATATGCATGTTGGTGGATAAATCCAAAGTTTCTGGTTTTAATATCTAAATAGATGTTGTTGACCATTCTTGGGATTAGAAATAATGGATGAAAAGATAGTGAATGCCTTTAGAGGCTATAGTCTCTTTAAATTTTCTAAAGCATATATTTAAAAAGCTAAGTTCTAATCTGTCAATACTCTGAATTTTAAAAAGTAATATAAAGTTACTACCTCATGTAATTTTAAGTATATTACATATCTAATTTAATTTTGTTGACAAGATGTGTAGTTTAGATATTGGCTTTGTGTGTGTGTGTGTGTGTGTGTGTGCGCGCGCATCTGTATATATTAAAAAGGAAATAGCCTAAGATGACTTGCCTTCCTAGAGCTTTCTTTTTTTTTTCTCCTAGAACTTTCTTGAAAGGCATATGTTTTATTTCATAATTTGTTTTTCATCACTGGTATCCTGGATTTCTTGTGTCAGGGTAAGAGCCTGATGAGTTTACAAACTAGTATCTTGAGGGAAATAAAGCACTCTAGTAAAACAGAAAAAAAAAATTGTTTATAGAATAGTAATGGCTTGACTAGTTTGGAAAACACATAATATTGTTGGAGTCATGCATTCAGAAAACTGATACAGAGGACCCCTGCTGTCCTTCTGCACATTGGATCTAATTTAAATTCATAATGCCACCTGCTACCACGGCTTTTTTCTATGAATTGTAATGGCTAGATAGAGCATTTAGCAGAGCTTGATAAACTCCAGGGAAAAACAGAGAGGTTTATTGTTAATTTTTTTTATTCTTGAAAAGAAAAAAAATCTTTTAAAATTCTATAACCATACATATATATATTTACATGAGGAACTAATAGCCCAAATTTTATGATAAGGGAATATACATTTTAATTCTCCCTTACCACGCCTTATACCAAGAGTGGAGAGGGGCGCCTGGGTGGCTTAGTCAGTTAAGCAGCTGCCTTAGGCTCAGGTCAAGATCCCAGATCCTGGGATGAAGCCCTGCATGGGGCTTCCCTGCTCGGTGAGGAGTCTGCTTCTCCCTCCACTCCTCCCCTTGCTCATGCTCTCTCTCTCTCAAATAAATAAAATCCTTAAGTATTGGAAAAAGACAAGAAATTAATCCCTAAAATACTGAAGATTTAAAAAATACTGCTGTAGAACTGTTGCGTCTAAAATCGAATGACAAAATATGCACACATTACAATTGAGTTAGAATAATTAGAATTAGGAAAATTAGATTCTCACATTTTGGTTTTGCTTTGGTATGAAACATAGTGTTATAAAGAAATTCCAAGTAAACAGTACTGATTAGATAGATTCCTTTAGCTGATTAGTGTATACAAGATGAAGCCTTATTATTTTGTTGTCACTTAGTAATATCATCAAATATTTCTCCATATGTTTTCAAGAGGACAATGTGATCAGATGACAACTCTTTAATTACCTTAGGACTGATCGCTCCATCCATCTAATGCTTGCTGTAGCTTCTACATCAATGTAGTTGCTTTTATGCTAATGCTTGTTAACTTGGCATTTTCCAGATATGTTGACAGGAGGAAATTAAAAATAAATTTTCTTAAGGTTAGTTAATTACAGATAATAAATTTTGTTATGCAAATGTGGAAATGGTTTAATTTTCCAAAAACTCCTATTGAGCCAACAAATTAAAGCTTACCTTTTATTTGCAACATTAAATTGCTAATTAGACTGAAAGTTACTCAATTATAAGAAATTGTAAGGTTCTAAGTATTTTTGATCTTTTCCCTTGGAAGGAATCTAAGGATCCAATTTTACTCCTTTGAGGCACACTTTAGAATTTTGACTCAATGGTACAACATATTTATAGCCTAAAATTAATTCCCCCGTGCTTAAGCCAGATCTTAGAAGTAGATAGAGCATACCAGAAAAATCTGTTTTTTGTTTTTTTTTTTACAAAGTCATTCAGCCCACATTTGTTCTTTTTATTTGAAAAATATGGTTCAGTGCAATTAGTTTTATTTTGCTTTATAGTATAAATGATATTAGACAATATTATGCATGGGCTAGGATCATGTATTAAAACATTTCTGTTTCTCCTTCCAACTAGAATGATGTCAAGTTTACAATTTTTCTTCCATGTCTTACTTTCCCCTTCCTTCACATCCAATTTCCCTTTTCATTTCCCCCACCAATTCTAAAGAGTAATAGAGGTCAGTTACTGTAAAACTCAGTAGATAATACAGAGAAATTTAGCTTAAAAATTGTCATAGGAAGGAAGGGAATATATAAATAATAAATATATAAAAACTCTAGAATTACATAATTATCATGATTTAGTATTAACTAAATTGAAATTCTCCTTGCAGGTATGCCCTTACACATAGATGTGCACACCAAAAGGAAAATATAGAAACTTATAGAATTCTCACTGTTTCATAGTTTTCTTTCAATTCTTCCAATAAACCCGCTTCCCTTGACAAGGAGCCCACCACCCACACCTGCAATGGTCTTTACCTGTCCCTCAACACATTACTTTCCTTTACCTTATGACACCCACTCAGCCTTCAGATCTCAACTCAATTATCAGTCACATTTCTTGTTATATATCTTTCTCACATTCCTTTCTTAGCATTTTTCACAGTTTGTAAAAAATACACTTATTTTGTAATGTTTTTATCCCACTGGTTATAAGCTCCAAGAAGATAAAGAGTTTCTATTTTATTCAGTTCCATTTTTATCCCTAGTGCTTATCACACTATGATATATAGGCACATAATATATTTTCAAGTAATATTCATTTAATGAATAAAAATATAAATATTTATGTAGGTAAATATGATAATAATTGGGCATATAAATATATCCTTATTAAAACATATCCCTATAAAAAAACACAAATGTCCCTATAAATTGAAAATTGCATAAAATAGTAAAGTTATTTGTAACAGCTAATTTGAAGAGATACCAGTTTTTCTTATGACTACGTTTCATATGAACTATGATAGAAGCTAAAAGCACACTAAAATCAAAATAAAAACGAACAAAGGATTTGTTTATCACCTTGTATGGCTGCCAAATCAATGAGGTCAAGGTATGTGAACTTTCGGTGATCAAACTTGACACAAAGAACTTAGATTACAGAAAGCAATGCGTGATTATTTCAAAAAATGTACTGAATACCAAAGAGGCAAAACGCTATACTAGGTACTTTGAGGATAGATTTATTTGTTCATTTGCAAAGAAATATTAAGGTAATGTTACAAGTAACTTTGCATATTGCAACTTAGGTATCAATTCTGTGTAACACAAATATCTATAATGTTAGATACATTCAGCACACTGATGGGATTCCTGGATGAGGAATTGTTTATGGAAAAGCTCACCTGAAAATAACCCATCACATAATATGGATAAGATAGCAATTACTATTTTTCAAGTAGTAATATTAAACATAACTCTCAACTCAATTAATTCAAATGTCTTTGATGATAATTTTATAAGGACACAAACTGAGTTTTCTTTTGGCTACCAAGCTCACCTTACTTAAGCACTTGGTGACAAATGATAAAAAAAAAAGGCTTTTCCACCTTTTGACTTGGCTCAATTTCTCTAAGTCAAAAGCATCCCATAATGTTATGACTTAAATTTCTCTTTCCATATTGTTATTTTTAAGATTTTATTTATTTATGTGACAGAGAGATAGAAAGCACAAGTAGGCAGAGCAACAGACAGAGGGTGAGGGAGAAGCAGGCTCTCCATTGAGCAGGGAGTCTGATGCGGGGTTCGATCCCAGGACCCTGTGATCATGACTTGAGCCGGAGGCAGCTGCTCAACCGACTAAGCTACCCAGGTGCCCCTCCATATTGTTATTAATGTTCACAGTTAGTTCTTATGCGTAGGGCTGAGACCATTCCTTGAATTTGAGGAAGGAAGATGGTTAGGACCATTCTTCTGTTGCTTGGGAGGGAAAGCTCATTTAAAAAATATTGGCTATTGACTTCCTTCTCTATATGTCTCAAGATTTCTTTCTTTCCTCACTTCTTTCATCTTCTTTCCTTCCTTTCTGTTGTAGTTACCTCACAGAGGCAAGAGCACCTAAAATTTCACTTAAATTTGGTTCCAATGTCTAGACCGATGACATCACACACACCAAGAGGGGGTGAAAATATTTTATATGCTTATAATGAAGCTTTATGTTAGTGAGCAGAGGGGCTTCCTAAGCTGGTCCAAAAATAAATAAACAAACAAACAAACAAACAAATAAATAAATAAATAAAAATAAAAATTTAAAAAGCTTGAGAGAGCAGAAAAAAAAAGACTGACTGGATTTTCACAGTGGTAGTGAGAACAGGGATGAGGGTTCCTAAGACAGGAGCTTGCAGTTTGAACCTCCTGATGGCACTGAGGAGGATGTACCCAGGCTCTCTATTCAATATGCTCATGTATGAGCATAAGAGAAAGAGCAAACAACCCCAAATGGAATCAGACTCTTCCTTCTTTCTTTCCTTCCTTCCTTCCTTCCTTCCTTCCTTCCTTCCTTCCTTCCTTCCTTCCTTCCTTCCTTCCTTCCTTCTTCCCCTCCTCCCTTCCTCCCTCCCTTCCTCCCTTCTTCCCTCCTACCCCTCCTTTCTTTCTTCTTTCCTTTCTTTTCTTCTTGTGTATGCACTGTACTCTTTTTCTTTTGTCTATTATCCTTTTTTTGGTTCTCATTCCAATTTATAGTTGTTATGTATCTCTTAAGAAACTCTATGAATTTGTAGAGGAAGTACAGTCTTTTTGACAATACCTTAAGCAAAACAATTCATCCAAGGCAGCAACTCCTATATGTCATGCCTTTATGTTTCCCAGAAACTGGAGTTAGTTGGTTTTTTTCACTTCTGAGCATCCTCAGTAGTGGTTCAAAGAATATGTTACATGTAGAAAGAAACAATTAGAGTTGATTCATTGACTTGAGTGTATTACTCTGTCATCTGTCTCTGATTATGGAGACCTATAACAAATACAATAGCATTGGATAAAATAGTAACAAGTTGAAAATTTTATGATGAACGAAAATCAAAAACTTTTTTCACAATATTTTGAGCTTCACCATATTCTAAAGCTGATATATGACTGTATTAAGCAAAACTGTACAATAATCTAATTATCAAAACTCAAGTGGTTATATAACTTGCTCACAAAATATTATAGTTTCTCCTTCAAATATTAGGATTTTTCTTAGGACTTAAAATCTGAGTGCTATTTCTTTATCTCATAATTTCAATCATGTAATTGTAGATAAAATAAACAATTGTAATTTAGCTACATTCTTAAAAATACCTAACTTTATTTTACATATTCACACAACTCAGTTTTGTCACCACAAGGTAGAATTTAATATTTAATAAAACCATAACTGGGTAATGAGGCCACAATCTCAAGTTTATGACGGATTCTTCACAAAGTCAGTCATTTAGTTCTAAAGACTGAAAGATGAAAAGACATTGCAGTGTTCCTATTTGCACCTGTTTCTAAGTGTCGATGACTTGATGTAATTCTCTGTCTCCCAGGCTATTAACAGCTTTTGCATCTCCATGCGGCTTCTGATTTTTCTCTTTCATAGATTCCTCTCTACATGGTGTTTATTCTCAGATAAATCTCTCACTCTTGTCACTCCTTTGGATGAGCTTTGTATTTTTTCCAGCATGTTTAAAGATGTGTTTTTACAGTTTTACATGTGCTTTCTTTTGCTGTATCAATCACTAACCTATGCATAATTCCATATATTTCTTCTAGTACTACTATTATTTTTTCAGTATATTTAAATGCTTCTAAAAGATATCTTTCAGGAACTGCTGCTATTTGTACTGAAGTGAATCTTAGTTATTTGTGGAGTAGAAAGGGAAGTTGGAGATGACTAAAGTTTACTTATTGAACCACAGGGACTACAGTTGGTACTTTTAAATGTTATCTTATTACTCCTTAAATAACAATCATGAGATTATTTTTTACCTGCTAAAACTGTCCCTCAAAGAGGATAAATACTTTTTAAAAATCACATAACTAATGAGTGAAAGAGTAGGGAATTTTATTTTATTTTATTTTTATTTAAATTCAAGTTAGTTAACAAATAGTATATTATATGTTAGAGTTTATGTATAAAGTTTAGTGATTCATCACTGCATATAACACACAGTGCTCATTATATCAAGTGCCCTCCTAATGCCCTTCACCCAATTACCGCATCCCCCAATCCACCTTCCCTCTAGCAACCTTTAGCTTGTTCCCTATAGTAGAATCTCTTATGGTTTTCCTCTCTCTCTGTTTTTATCTTATTTTACTTTCCTTCCCTTCCCCTATGTTAATCTGTTTTGTTTCTTAAATTCCACATATGAGTGAAATCATATGGTATTTGTCTTTCTCTGACTGACTTATTTTGCTTAGCATAATGCGTTCCAGATCCGTCAAAGTCATTGCAAATGATAAGATTTCATTCTTTTCGATGGCTAAAATTCCATTGTATATGTATACCACATCTTCCTTATCTATCCATCCATCAGTGGACATCTGGGCTCTTTCCATACTTTGACTATTGTGGACATTGCTGCTATAAACATTGGGGAGCATGTACCTCTTTGACTCTATTTTTGTATCCTTTGGATAAATACCTAGTAGTGCAATTGCTGAGTCATAGGGTAGTTCTAGTTTTAACTTTTTGAGGAACCTCCATACTGTTTTCCAGAATGGCTACACCAGTTTGCATTCCCCCCAGCAGTCTAAGAAGGTTCCCCTTTCTCCCCATCCTTGCCAACACCTGTCATTTCTTGGATTGTTAATTTTAGCCATTCTGACAAGTGTGAGGTGGTTATCTCATTGTGATTTTGCTTTGTATTTCCCTGATGATGAGTAATTTTGAGCATTTTTCATTGTCTGTTAGCCATTTGTATGTCTTCTTTAGAAAAATGTCATACATGTCTTCTGCCCATGTCCTGACTGGACTTTTTGTTTTTGGAGTGTTGAGTTTGATAAGTTCTTTACAGATTTTGGATACTAGCCCTTTATCTGATATGTCATTTGCAAATATCTTCTCCCATTCTGTAGGTTGCCTTTTAGTTTTGTTGATTGTTTCCTTTGATGTGCAGAAGCTTTTTATCCTGATGAAGTCCCAAAAGTTTAAGAATCGGGAATTTTAAAATCAGTTTATTTTGTCCCAAATACCTGATTTTTCTATCAAACTACATTCAGATTTTGACTGTGTCCCAACAGACTGTATAATTTTCTCATTATATTTGGTGGTCACTTTAGGAATTAAAATATGTACCCTTAAGTTATTACAGTCTACTAAGACTATTATTTTACATATAATTTTACATAAAATATATGAGTATTATATTTGATTTATCCCATATTTTATACTGTAGTTGTCATATACATTACATCATCATATATTATGAACACAGAACAATAATACATTTTCCCTTTTAAACAGATGTGTCTTATAAAGGACATAAGGCAAAAAAAGATAATTTTAAAAAGTAAGCTCTTAGTTATTGTTTCCAATAATCTTCATTTGTTTTTATAGTTATATCTGGTTTTATTTCATCTGATTTCCTCTGATGTTATTATCCTTCAGCCTGAACTGTTATTTCTTATACTGCAGGTCCACCAGCAACACACTGTTTATTTTTGCTTATCTGTGAGTGTATTCATTTTGCCTTAATTTCTGAATTTAACTTCCTGAATATAGAATTATAAATTGTCAGCTTTATTTTAGAGCTTTAAAGATGTTATTCCATTGTCTTCTTGACTCCATGGTTTCTGATGAGAAGTTACCATTATTAATCTTACTGTTTCTTACTAAGAAATGTGGCATTTTAAGATTTTTTTCTTATATTTAATTTTGAGTATTAATTTGACTATAATATGTGCCTATGTGTTTTGCATTTGTATCTATCATGTTTGGGGGTTCTTTGAGTTTCTTTAATTCCCCATTTGGGATATATGTGGCCATTATCTCTTCAAATGTTTTTATGTCAACATTCTCCCTAGTTTCCCTTTTTTGGAATTCCAATTACAAATATATGAGACCATTAGATATTTTTTATAGGTCATCAACTTTCTATTTCTTTTTTTCTCATTAAGAATTCTTATTTGGGGGCGCCTACGTGGCTCAGTGGGTTAAAGCCTCTGCCTTTGGCTCAGGTCATGATCTCAGGGTCCTGGGATTGAGCCCTGCATCGGGCTCTCTGCTCAGCCGGGAGCCTGCTTCCCCCTCTCTCTCTGCCTGCCTCTCTGCCTACTTGTGATATCTCTCTCTCTCTGTCAAATAAATAAATAAAATCTTTAAAAAAAAAAAAGAATTCTTTTTTAAATTAACATATAATGTATTATTTGCCCCAGGGGTACAGGTCTGTGAATCATCAGGCTTACACATTTCACAGCACTCACTATAGCACATACCCTCCCCAATGTCCATAACCCTGCCACCCTATCCCTACCTCCCCCACCCCCCAGCAACTCTAAGTTTGTTTTGTGACATTAAAAGTCTCTTATGGTTTGTCTCCCTCCCGATCCCATCTTGTTTCATTTTTTCCATCCCTACTGCCCACGACCCTTCGCCCTGCCTCTCAAATTCCTCATATCGAAGAGATCATTTCTATTGTTTTTAAAAATATTTTTCTTTCTGTTTCTTTGGTTAGATAATTTCTATATATCTATGTCTAAGATCACCAAATTTCTTTTTCTGTTATCTCTCATTTGCTGTTAAGACATTGTAGTATTTTTAAATTCTAGATATTTTACTCTCTACTTCTAGAATTTTCCTTTAATTCTGTTGAGATTTCCCATGTCTTTATTCATTACTAGCAAACTCTTCCTTAAGTCTTTGAAAATCCTTACCATATCTGTTTCTACTAAACAACACTCTGGGTCACATCAGGATTGGTTTCTATTAACAACTTTTTTTTCTGAACTATATCTCTGTTTTTCTACATGTTTAACAATTTTTATTGGATAGACATCGGAAGCACTATGTTGTATAGGTTCTGGTTTTTTTTTTTCTACTGAAGAATGTTTATTGTTGTTCTTGTTCTTGTGGACAGTTAACTTAGCTGGACTGAAACTATAAAACATGTTTCCTCTCAGGTGAACAGGAGATTAAATTTCTGTTCAGTTCTTCTATCCTTCTACCTGTTGGCTTTTAACTCATCTGTTTGGAATACCTTCAGGCATACATAGCTCAAATATCAGCCAAAAATTTGATAGAGTTTAAGCACAGTATTTGGAGAATGTTTTTTGTGGTTCCTTCCATTCTGTGACATTTCCTCTAACTTTCAGTTGCTCTGGCAGTTTTGAATTCTGTTCTTTGATTCTTCAGAAACATAGTATGATGGGTTTCTCCTTTGGTTTTAATTCACTGCTTTATATAATGAGGGGAATGGCCTCAGGGAAAAAAACATAAAAACATGATTTTTACTAGTACTGTTCCATTCCTTCAAGATTCTACCCCTCTCTAATTTCTACATGTTTTTTGGCAACTCTATATTAGCTCCAATTGTTGTATTTTATATTTTCTCTAAAGTTATGATTGGTAATCCATGTGAAGGTTGATTTGATATAAGAACCCGTGTCATACTTGGAAGAAATCTTCTACCCTATTTATTTACTTACATGAAATATATCTTTATATGAATGCATCCTCCTAGTCTCCTGGTGAAATTTTCCAACTTGTTGTTCAAAGCCCCCTTTTTTATTATATATATATATGAATAATGGTTCATTAATTGTAACTAATATAGAAAACTAAGATAAGCTGCTAATAATAGGGGAAGCTGCGTGTGATTATTTGTAAATTCTATAGTATCATCTTATTTTTTCATACATTTAGAACTATTTTGAACATATACTATTATATATAATATATGTTTATATTATATATATAATATACTAAAAAATACTCCATTTATCCCAAGAGGTATTAGTATTCCAATTCAATTATTTTTAATGGAATTTATTTTTAAAATAGTTCTAGATGTATGAAAACATAAGATGATACTAATAGAGTTTCCAAATAATCACATACATTTTCCTCTATTATTAGCAACTTATGATGGTGTGGTGTATTAGTTATGATTAAAGAATCATTATTCATTTTTATCTAACATTATTCATTGTATCTAACATTCTTTTTAATGTTCCATAAGCTATTCTAGGATACCACATTATCTTTTAGTCATTAGAACTCCTTAGTCTCCTCTTGATTGTGATGGTTTCTCAAGCTTTCCTTGTTTTTTATTACCTTAATGGCTTTAAGGAGTACTAGTCAAGTATTTTGAAAATTGAAATTTTTCTGGGATTATTTTCCATGGATAGGCTGGATTTATGAATTTTGGGGAGAAAGACCAGGTAAAGTGCTATTTCTGTTAGCTCATATCAAGGGTTCATATTGTCAACATGATTTCTTACTGTTGATGTGAACCTTCATCACCCAGTGAAGTAGAGTTTGCTAGATTGCTTTACTATCAAGTTATTCCCACATCCCTTTTCTATACATTACTCTTTGAAAGGAAGTAACCATACACTGTTTACACTTACAGAGTGGGGAATTATGATTCCTCCCTTAAAGGTGGGTAACTACAGTCAAAGAGAGATGGAGTAGCTATATTAATTTCAGACAAAGCAGACTCTAGAACAAGAAAATGATTGTGAATAAAGAAAGGAATTACATAAAGAGTAGAGTTCTCCAAGGAGAAATGACAATTATTAGTGTGTATACATCTTACAAGAGATCATCAAAATACATAACATAAAAAGTGATAGAACTCTAAGGAGAAATAGACACACCCACTACCATAGTTTAAAATATTAGCACTCTTCTTACGGTAATTAATAAATCAATCAGGAAGGAAATTTGGAGGGACATACAGTTTTGTTTTGTTTTATTAGGGACATATAGTTAATACGACTTTAATTGGCATTTATAGAGTACTCCATCCAATAATAGTAACACACATATTTTCTCAGCCTCACATGGAATATCCATTAAGAAAATTCTAGGCATTAAACACATCAGAACAAATTAAAAAAATGGAAATTGTACAAAGTATGTTTCCAGGTAAAGAAAAAATTAAACTAGAAGTCAATGACAGAATGGTAGCTGGAATATACCAAAATATTTGGAGATTAAAAAACATATCTCCTTAAATAACACATGGGTCAAAGAAATCTCAAGAAAAATTAAAAATAGTTTGAACTAAGCTAAAATGAATATACAATTTATTAAAAGTGCTATATGTACTAAAAGCTCTATTTGGAGGCAATCTTATAGCATTCAATGTATATATTAAAAAAGAAAAAATATGTAAAATCAATCTTACCTTTTGCCTTAAAAAGCAAGACAAGGAGGAACAAGACTAAAACAAGCAGAAGAAAATGAAAAATAAAAATTAGAGCAAAAATCAATGATGTTGGGGCACCTGGGTGGCTCAGTGGATTAAAGCCTCTGCCTTCGGCTCAGGTCATGGTCTCAGGGTCCTGGGTTTGAGCCCCGCATCAGGCTCTCTGCTCACTGGGGAGCCTGCTTCCCCTCCCCCCTGCCTGCCTCTCTGCCTACTTGTGATCTCTCTCTCTCTGTCAAATAAATAAATAAAATCTTAAAAAAAATCACTGATGTCAAAAACAGAAATAAAATAGAGAAAATCACTATATCTAAAGTCTCTCAGTTTTTTTCCCTTACAAATGAATCTCCCCCTCCAGAAAAGATTCTCTTACCCTTAAAATAATGTGGGTACTATTGCATAGATGTGTGCCTCGAATCACATGTTGACTAAAGTGCTTGAACCCAAGGCTCTAGATACAACTTGGTTATATTTATTGGTGCAAAACCTGTTATCTACCTTTTTTCAGCATCAACTTAGAAGGAGATTAATTTTTCCTATAACTCTCTATACCAGGACTTCAAGGGATCATATAAGTATACAATGTTAAAGAGCTGGTGATTTTCAACTTTAAGGTTTCAAACTTTAAGGTTTGTGTGAATCATTCATAGATACTGTAAAAGTTCTGATTCATTAGGTCTTGGATAGAGCGTGAGATTATTTTTAGGAATCTTCATGCTGGTGTCAATGTTGTTAACCCTTTGAGGAGCAAGGATGTAGTCAATGATTCTCATCTCACACCAGAGGAAGTAAAGTTGCAGAGAGCCAGCTGTAACTTATCCCAAATATCTTTCAGAATACACTCTTCAAATATATAAGTCTAAAGCAATAATATTAAGTGCAGATTTGCTTACATTTCTCAAAGTTGCTATAGTAGAAGGAACCCTCTTGACTAGATCATTTATTATATTGCTTTCTAAGTTTCTTCGGGATATGCTCAAATTTGATTTACATGATGTTTGCTTTTAATTTGGCATAAAAGGCTTGTATTACACAAAGATTTGGTCAAAATCTAAAATAGATAATGAGAAATTTTCCAAGATGTCTGAGAATTTGTAGTATAAAGAAGTCGTTATATAGAATTCTAACCCTCCAGAATACTTGGGATTAGCTGAATGCTGCCTCCCATATTGGCCAATCTTACCCATCTATAAAAGAAAAGGATGATCAAGGGGAAGTATATGCTGGGTCTGAAGTATTCAGAGTGTTCATTGCAAATATAGCAGGTAAGGTTGCAGCTATTCTGGATAAAGAAAAGTAATGATATATTCTTCTTATATCAATGTGTAAAAGAATTATGTAAATATTTAAGAGGAAACAAAGCTGGAGGAATCCTGAAGTTATCAGAATAACAACACATTTTTCATAAACCACAGAGCAGATAGAAAAGAGTAATCTATGTGCCTCCAATCTATCATAATATCTCTTATCAAGATTCCATAAAGGTGAAAAAATTAAATTATGTTCTGTTTTTTATTTGACATGTGAGCTAATATGAATATAATAAATAACCAAATAAACCTATGTTTCTAGCTTATTGCTCATAAAATTCACATCAAATGGTCATCAATAACTAATGGGCAGGTATAGATGTTCTTTGTTTACTAAATCTTTTCAGGGGTTTTATTTGTAAAGTTATTGCTTCCACTCCTCTTTATACCTACCTAAAGATTTTATGTTCCTCAATATTGGCAATTAAATCTAATAGTGGCTTTCTGGATATTGCCTCAAAAAACAAAAAGTGTCTCATTCACCTGGGCTCAAAATTATTTATAATCCTTAGCTCCTCTTTCAATAGTTGAGATGATTAAAAAAGTGCTATGCTATGGCCGACATGAATTTTAGTTAGGAAATATTTATAGAGCAGTGACCCAAAGAATAAAGGTAGATTTGATATAGTAATAATGGAATTCACTTAGACATCTATCCTAAAATTTTTAATTCTGATGTTTTTCAGTAGCTTTTTATCAATAAGTCTTTTGAGTGCTCTGGAATATTTGATTTCTCAGAGATTACTGTGAACAGGTCTTTATGTACAGATTTATATTTTCTGCAATTCATTATGTTTGTGAGGATTAAATAATATTGAATGCTTATGTGACACTAGTTTTCATATGCTGCTTGAACTGTCTTACATATTTATACTCATTCAATGCCCACTTCAACTCTATGAGTAGATCCTACTACTGTCCCAGTTTGACAGATAAGGAAATGTCCACACAGCAGGGTCAGTATCTTGCTCAGGAAAGGATTGAGATTGAATTTCACACAATCTCCCTCTCATCATATAAAATAATATTTGTAGGATTTATTTTGCATATTTAACACCAATAAATTTACAAGAATTACTGCTTTTCTTCTGCACTTGCTTTCAACTTCTGTTTCTTCTTCCTTTTCACCCTGAAAATATTTATTTTTTCTTAACATAGGTAAAGAGAATAGAAAGAAAAATCTTTAATAGCACAGTTTAATATGCACATTATGTAGCTTTGGTCTTAATATTAAAATTAGCAATGGTAAAATCACAAATTTTATTTTATATTCTATATGATACTACAAAAAAGACTTTGATTTTTTTTTTGCTCTTTTCCTGCATATTTTTGGCCCATTTTTAGTTAATCCAATTTTACAGTTAAACTTTTAAGAATCAACCAAATACTTCTTGATAGAGTAGCTGAAAAATTCTCACTGACTATGTTGTTAAATGTTTTGTCATGCCTTCTGACAGCATAAATATTATAGATGTAAAAATAGTCTAAAATTTGTTTACATATTAAAATAAAAACTAAAATGAGGGTTTGAAAAAACTCTGTAGTTATACTAAATATCCAAGTATGACTTGGTTACTCTTGTATTCTTATGAAAGAAATTGAACACCCCATCAATTACAGCTAATTACCTATTGCTATAATTCATATTTATCAGATAAAATGCATAGTGGATTAAAATGACAATTTAATAGTTGCATAATGACAGTCAGCTACAGTAAACAAAATGAAATGTTTTTTCTAAGGCTTCAGGGTCTTCTCAAACAAATAGATCTGTTAAACTAATAAAATGTTGGAACAATAATATTATCTATTTAACAGAGTTTGGGTATGTTTTGCTAAATTGCCCAGACACTTTTGAAATCACTGGGCTTCGAGTTTTCTAAGAGCTAATGATTTGAATTATCATCTGGGATATTTAAATGTTTTTCTTACTTGGTACAGGTTCTCCAATGTAAATCTTTGTATGAATGGTTTATGCTTTGAAGCCAGAAACTGTTTCTGTTTGACTCTCAAAATCTCAATCAAGGAATGAAAAGTTTATGATTTATACTCTTCCAAATGGTCACAAATTCACACATAAACTGGCCAGGTTAAATGTTTGAATAATGAATACTTGATTAAACAGGAAGATTTGGGTCAAAAATGGAAGAGAAAATGATTTTCAGTACTTATGCTTTTATTTTCAAAAGTTTTAATGTTTTGAACATTGAAATTATCTCAGCAGAGGAGAGTTGGGGGATTTTCTTAACACCACACCCTGAGAATTTGTTATTTCTAGAAAGTATGTAAAGACAATATTACTATTTTTTCCCACAGTAAGTCGTAATGAATAAAAAAATGCTCTCTGATTATCATTTATCTCTCGATAGAAAAACTGATAAATGCTTCAATACCTCTACCATACTTTCCAGGAGACTACCAAATAAGAATTCATACTAAGAACCTAAAATTGTGTGGTTTGTCTCTTTTCCTGCTGAGTTACAGTATTGAGTCATTTGCTGTGTTTATTATAGCCTTCAAAATTCCTGCTGAAATATTGCTCTGCCATTTTTGGCTATTAGATTTAGTTTTCAGAAAAACAATAAACCATTTATTTAGCAAAGCTGAGCAACTGTTAAAAAGTTATCTTTGGCTTTCAATTTTTTCTTTGATTTTAGAATATTATTCAAGAGAAGAAAATCTTTTCTATTCATTTGGCTTAAAAATGGTTGGATCTGGGAGTGGGTATTTCTGGTTGTACATGGTTAAACACAAATATTAAATATGCACATTTATTTCTACTCCTAGAAGAGGAGAGATGAAGGGATAAATATTTTTGGAACATGGGCAATAGATGAATGGTCAAAGAAAAATATTAACAGGTTGTCTGATCCTTTCCTTTGGCCTCTGGGATGCCTGAGAATTGGAGCCTTTACAGGATGAACTGTGTTCTTCCAAAATTCATATTTTGAAGGCCTAACACTTGGTAACTCAGAATGTGACTGTATTTAAAGGTAGGATCTTTGAGGAGGCAATTAATGTTAAATGAGGTTATGAGGATTGTTCATAATCCAATATGACTGGTGTACTTTTAAGAAGAGAAGATTAGGACATAGGCATACATAGAAGACAGGCTGTGTGAAAATATAAGAAGGAGAAGACATCCATCTACAAGCCCAGGGAAAAGCCTCAGAATGAAACAAACCTTGCTGACGCCTTGATCTTAGACTTCTAGCCTCCAAAACTGTGAAGGCATAAATTTCTGTCAAGTCAGCCAGTCTGCAGTAGTTTGTTACACAAAGTTAGAAACTTATACAAATACTTTTAGATTCAAAGAATATATAGGAGATGTCAGATTCATGAAAAATGAAAGCACTCTTGAATTCTTTATGTACTAAACCAAGTCTCTGTACCTAGTTGTAGAAACTTAATGGGCTGTCCTCTAATTGATGCCTCACCTCTGATTTGTTAGTGACTTATAAATAATGAGTTTCAGCAGGATCAAAGAATGCAAATGTCTGGATAACTAGCAATATAGTAAAGTCATAG
Source organism: Potos flavus (assembly GCA_028534135.1). Taxonomy (NCBI): domain Eukaryota; kingdom Metazoa; phylum Chordata; class Mammalia; order Carnivora; family Procyonidae; genus Potos; species Potos flavus. Next base: position 176,250,530 of record CM052898.1, on the reverse strand, counting down.
GGACCTCAGAGCTGATGGCTTTCTGGAGGTGAGGTGATTCTTACTCACTCAGTATCATCTTTTATAACCATATTTGGGAGTCATGAGACCTTGGTTATGCTGTTGTACCTACCATGATTCCTTTCTTTCCTTCCTTCCTTCTTTTCTTCCTTCTTTCCTTCCTTCTTTCCTTCCCTCCTTCCTTCCTTCCTTCCTTCCTTCCTTCCTTCCTTCTTTCCTTCCTTCCTCCCCCTTCTCCTTCCTTCCTTTCTTTTTCTAAATATTTTATTTATTTGAGAGAGAGAGAGAGAGAGACTGTGAGAGAGCAAGAGAGAGAGAGAGAGAGAGAGAGGGAAGGCACAGAGGAAGATGGAGAAGCAGACTCCCTACTGAGCAGAGAGATTGATGCAGGGCTCGGTCCCAGGACTGTGGGATCATGACCTGAACTGAAGGCTGTCACTTAAACAACTGAGCCACCCAAGCTCTGCTGTATTCTTTCTTAAACCTAAATAAGCTTTGTATTTAGTGAAGGCTACTGGGCCTTGTGACTTTGAATGACAATCTAAACCCAAGACCTTATCTCTTGTTTGAGCAGAATAGGAGCTCCAACTGTTAACTAACTCAGACTATCCAAAGGGAAATTAATGAGGAATGAACTCACTTGCCCTGCAGAATAAAAGACAGGCTCTGAATTTGTTACACATTTTGCCATGGAAAAAACAGAAAACATGGTAAGTTGTGGAATGAAAACTGGTGGATGGTAGAAATTTATATAAAGAGCAGTGGACCCTTGAACCTTTCTCAAACCCATAAACCAGACAACATACTCTCCCCTTCTTTCCTCACTCCATCCTCTTCCCAGTATCTGACCAGAATTCTATCTTTTAAAGAAATTAAACCAGTAAGGATAACTCAGGAACACCAGTTATCATGGAAGTCAACAAGGAGTTAGATGGTCGAAAGTAAGTGAATTAAACGAAAGTCTGCTTACAGAATGGTAGAAACTTCAGTCCCTATCTCCACCTGATCTTAGAATTCACACAGTCAGATATGATTTCTTTTACACAGTATGTTATTCTGCACAAAAACTAGTTTTAGAGAAAATTTTGAGATCCTGGTATTTGGTGATCTACAAATAAAGCCTACTTGCCACAAGATTACCCTCCAATAAAGCCTACTAGTTGACAATTTGATCTCATGCCAATTTCTTGCCATACTATAACCTCTTATGCACTCACGGTTAGAAAGCTATCAGAGAATGTGCTCCATCGATATAAAAAAGGTAAACTAAGAAAGAGGAAGAAACCTAGAAGGAAACAAGGATTAAACACAGGGGAACAGAAAGAAGCAGTCCTATATCAAAATCTCTACAATGGGCCAGGAGAATAACTAATATCAGACTGTAGCTGCTGAACTCTAGGGAGAATGTCATGGAGTGGGGAGTGGGGAAAATTAGAACAGTCAGATTATATCATTCATTTGATCATGTAAAAAATAATAGTAAGATTTGTGTAAGAGCTCCAAATATGAGTTTGGAAACAGTCAGTGGTAGATATTAAAACACACACACACACACACACACACACACACACACACACACACCACAAAACAAAGGAAATGAAAAAATGCTGCAATAATCAGCTCCAGGAAAAACAAATTCTAAGAAATGGAATTATAAATAAAAGTTTTAAGAAATGGAAGTTTAATCATACACTACTTTTTTTGGTAGTGGATAAGTTTACAGTTATGTTACTGCAAACATTGAATATAGATTTAATCAAAGTTAAAACTTAACCATAATAGCAGGATGGGGAGAGAAAGAAGGAGAAGTTTAAGGGAGTTCCAATAAAGTATATCATAATATACAATAGATTATGTTTAACACTGATGCATCAGAATATAATTGTGGGCTACACTGTTGTCAACTTGACAGGCATTGTGGCCAAATGCTTTTAAGGTCTTCTCTAAAAAGTAGAAATCAAAAACTATATCTTCCAGGTTCCCCTTCTCCACATTCTTCTCCACTGAGTAATATTTTCATGAGTTTTGAAAGGTAAAGAAGAGGGACAAGCCTTTATTACTAGGTGGAAATTAAAGATAGACACTTGACTGATGTGAGATTTCAAGAAGCCTCTAATTGAACTTTTTGAGAATCACAATTCTTCATTGGTGTTGACAACTGAGATAATGAATCCAGAAAGTCTTGAGATTTGCAGTGGCTTTGGGATGAGCGTATATGACCCACTTGTTTACATGCTTAAGCTAAGATCTTCATTGGCTGTTTTCCAGACTTTTCCTCTTCAGCTTTTCCAACAGTTACATAAACTTTTAATGGCTTGTATTAAAACCATTGAAAGATATCAGCTGACTTCTGCTTACTAACTGAATTTATACTTAAATAAGCAGTACAAAATTTGTATTTGAAATAAGGAGATCAATATGAGAAGAAACAACTCAAAAGTTAAATCTTGGAAAATGGGTGAGAAAGTATGATTTTTTAATGATTTATTTATTTATTTGAGAGAGAGAGCATGAGTAGGGGGAGATGCAGAAGGAGAGGGAGAAGCACACTCCCCACTGAGCGGGAAGTCCTACATGGGGCTTGATTCCAGAAACCTGAGATCATGACCTGAGCCTAAGGCAGACACTTAACTGACTGAGTCACCCAGGCATCCCTAGAAAGTAAGATTTTTAATAACCATATTTATTAACATTAACCCAAATGCACACCAAAAATTTCAGGACAGAATATTATTGCTTATACATAACAAATAAAGCATGTGGTTTCCCAATAATCCCACAGATTATTGTGTTTTCAAAAAATTATGGATCATATGGATATTTAAATTGGTGCATATGCTACTGTAATTAGTAAGTCTATTATTATTTACTACTTTTTAAAAGAATAGATGATCTTGGACCTGGATAAGACTTTGTTGGTGAAGTAATTACAGCCATAGCAAAAATAAGAATTTCAAACAGATCATTACCTGATTGATTATTTTATAATACTTGCCTACAGAGTGCTCACTTTGGCAGCACATATAATACTTGCCTACAGAAATGAGAGGTCTTTAGGAGTCACATATTTTGTTGAAGGACCCTCTTGTCACTTTTGTGAGATACAGTGTCACAACACTGAAGTCTGCTTATGAAGCCTATATCCAAATGTTAGTCTTCAAAAGACTATCGGTTGTAAAATTTGCTTTAATTTTTATAACAGTGCTTTTCATTTTTAGAGGGAAATATTTTTATTAAGTGCACTAGTTATATACCCCCCACCCCAGCCCAGGACCATTGTTTTAGCACAGTTATTTTATTTTTTATTTATTTTTTAAGAGATTTTTATTTACTTATTTGAGAGAAAGAGAGAGAGGGTATGTGCAGGAGTAGGGGGTGAGGGGCATAGGGAAAGTAGACTTCCCATTGAGCAGGGAGCCCTATGACAGGGGGCTGGATCCCAGGACCCAGGGATCACTACCTGAGCTGAAGGCAGACGCTTAACTATCTGAGTCACCCAGGCACCCCTAACCCAGTTATTTTAGACTTAAGCTGATAGATTGATTCTGCTTCAGCTCTTAGGAAACTAAAAACAAATCAGAAAGCCTCAACAAATTAAAACTGAAACATCAGCAGTACCAAATAGGAGACAGGCCTTAGAAATTGTGAGGTTATTTGCATGCAGCTTATGTTGTAATTCCCAGGAACACATTTGATTTTTTTTTTGCACTCTTCAATGGTAGCATATTTTATTCCTGCTGACAGCAAGAATAACTGCTTTGAACATCACAAAAGCAATTGTGTGAGAAGTTCAACATGACTTTATTGTCCTACCACTACAGTCTCTGCATTTCTTTTAGCATATTTAAACGTGAAAAAGCAGATATGTTCTTGGTACTTAAAAATTTAAAAGATTTTGGTAAGGGCAGTGTGACATATTCAAGCAGAACATGCGCCTTCTTTATTTCCTATTTTTCTCAGTTTAAAATACTTAGGGAGAGTATTTTATAGCTACTCGATAACTTGTGTCTTTGTAGAAGAATGATCTGGAGGAGCAATAATTATGTTACAAAAAATCACAAAGGACCAGCTTTTTCTAGGAAAACTGATAAAATCAGACCCTGTCTGGTTTCTAACATTTGCTTCCCTGCTTTCCTCACACTCACCTCCCACCTGCAACTTCACATATATTTCAGTCCCTAAAATGAACCTTATCTAATTAAAAGAAACTTGACTGAAGACAGTTTCTGAAATTCAGTAGTGAATCACCTCATCTGCCTGTGTGATTTTGTGGGATTCCTACTGAGTGACCTCCCTTCTCCAGGGCTTCCTGGACAGTTCCTATACTTAACACTCACTCGAGCATTCCCTCGGGGAGCTAGCCCTCTATGCACACTCAGACGGGTTGCCTATCATCCCCTCCACTCTGTCTACCTCTATTACAGGTTGATCACATCACATTACAGCAGCTTACATGTTTGAAGAGTAGATGATTGGAGTCTTCGAAAGCGAGGAGTAAGGTATCTTTCTTCATATCTCCCTTCAACAGCTATGAAGGTACAGGCACATGCAAGGACTTAAAGGATGCTTGCGAAAGGGCTGAATGAGTAATTGATATAATTCCTTGCAGATTCAGTAAATGAGGGTAGAGACTAAGTAGCCTTGGGTGTCCTCTGCACCTTGAGAAGTCCCAGCCAGTTGACTCACTTTGCAGCATCAGTAATGTTATTTTAAAGCCTGGCAGAAGCTTGAAGAGGCCACCTCACTTTATTGATTTCACTTTAAGGCTCTTTTAGTTGATCAACATTTTCTAAATATATTTCCACAAACTGAATTTTAGCATTCAGAGAATATTTTACTTCTTTGCTTTCCCTTCATTGTAGGGATCTATATAACAGGTGCAATGCTGCTGAAAGCAAAGTTTAAAGAAATAGACAAAATAAGAAAAAAGTTCTTAAAATTTTCTGGATAAAAAAAAAATCAAGGAAGGTAGCCTCTTTTCTTTGATAATCCAAGCTCCTTATTTTTAAGAGCTGCAGTATTTCTTCTTCTTCTTCCTCCTCCTCCTCTCCTCCTCCTCCTCTCCTCCTCCTCCTCTCCTCCTCTCCCTCCTCCCCCTCCTTCTTCTTTTCTCCTTCTTCTTCCTTCTCCTCCTCCTCCTCCTCCTCCTTCTTCTTCCCTTTCTTCTTCTTCTTCTTCTTCTTCTTCTTCTTCTTCTTCTTCTTCTTCTTCTTCTTCTTCTTCTTCTTCTTCTTCTTCTTCTCACGTTGTCTCTTCTTTAGGATGTAACTAGATCCAGTGGATTAGCTAGTGTTTTGGCAAAAGAAAAAAATAGACTACTACTGAATTTTACCACCTCACTTATTGATTATACCAGTTTATTATGAAGATTACTAAAATAATCAAGTGCTCACCTCAAATGGTTGTTATCAAATAATGAAAAAAAAACTAAATTGGATTGGCCATAAGCATCAGTTATTAGTAAGCTAAACTTATCCAGGTAACTTTATATACTGACTCCTAAGTCAATAAAGGTGAGAAAAAATTATTTCACATCATTTCAATTTCATCATTTAAAATATTTCTTCTACTCTTTGTATTTTTGACATATTTCTGAATTATTTTAGAAAAAAATTCTTATTCTTGAAAACAGGTTAAAAGTTTCTTTTTATAAAAAAGATTTTTTTTTATTTATTTGAGACAGTCAGTGTGAGCAGGGGAGGAGCAGAGGGAGAGGGATAAGCAGACTCCCTACTGAGCTCAGAGCCCATCAGGGGGCTCAATCCCACTACCCCTAAGATCATGACCTGAGACAAAATCAAGAGTCAAATGCCTAACTGACAAAGCCACCCAGGTGCCCCCAAACGTTAAAAGTTTCTAATAATCATTGCTATTGCTATGTGTTTTCAAATTTACCTTTAGCTATTTGTTACCTTTAGATACTTACAACTTAGATTGATAACTTTTTCTTCTGGCAACAACCGGCTCATGTCCCAAATTCCAAATAATAAAATTATTAAGATATCTTTGATCTTTACACATTAAGGTCTTAAACTATTTTTGGATTTTCTGAGAATGCTACTAAGAAATACAAAACTTGGGGCACCTGGGTGGCTCAGTGGGTTAAAGCCTCTGCCTTCGGCTCAGGTCATGATCTCAGGGTCCTGGGATTGAGCCCCGCATCAGACTCTCTGCTCAGCAGGGAGCCTGCTTCCCCTTCTCTCTCTGCCTGCCTCTCTGCCTACTTGTGATCTCTCTCTGTCAAATAAATAAATAAAATCTTAAAAAAAAATTTAAAAAAAAGGAATACAAAACTTTGCCTCTTTAGATTTTAAAATAATGGATAACAGAAATAAGTAGATTTGTTTGGCATCCTCCATATTTTTGTTTAAAGAATTTAGGATTAAAAAAACAACAAATTTCAAATGAAGTTTACTTTTTCTAGATTAATTTTATAAGAAAATGTGTTAATATAAATATATTTCAGTGATTGCATATTTTTCAGGCTAAAAATATACTCAAATTTTAACACACAGATTGGTACAATAGTCTACAATATTTTTTCTGGGTTTCAATGATTTTTTTTAAAGATTTTATTTATTTATTTGAGAGAAAGAGAGTGCATGAATGGTGGGGGGGCAGAGGGGAAGGGAGAAGTAGACTCCCCACTGAGCAGAGAGCTCCAATGGGGGACACAATCCCAGGACCCTGAGATTATGACCAGAGCTGAGGGCAGACAGATGCTTAACTGCCTTAACCAGGCACCTCTAGGTTTCAATGATCTTATTAACCAGGAATACTCATACTATACTTTAGGGTATAAAGGCTCTGGGGATTTTTTTAATGTTTTTACTATTTGGAACATATTCTTATTCCCAGGGTAATTATTGAGTATATTTTCCTGGATTGATTTTATGTTATAGCTCAAAAGAAGGTCTCATTCTCTACCATTCTCATGTTTTCTAACATAATATATTGAACTAGGCTCTTCAATATTATCTTCATAGCAGGTATAAACTTGCTGTTATCGTAAAACAATATTCTGAGGGGTGCCTGGCTGGCTCAGTCTGTAGAGCGTGCAACTCTTGATGTTGGGATTGTTGATTTCGAGCCTCACGTTGGTTATAGAGTTTACTTAAAAAAATATATTAGAACAGTATTATGCACAAACTTTAAATGCATAGTCAAGAGTGGCTATTGTCAATGTCCTAGGTGCGCTTGCAATGCCATGCTGACAAAATCGTAAACTGTGAAAACAACTGAGTCAAACCCTTGAAACTTCTTTGAGCACCTCCAAATGAATTTTAAACAATTGCTCCAGCAATGGGGTTATGAATATATTTTGTTTATTACATATTGTAGTCAAGATGGATAGAAAGCTCAGCTCTTACAGGGACAGAAAAAAAAAGTTGCTTGACTTTTTAAAAATTTGTTTAACTTTTTATTTCCTCTCTTAGGGAGTCTCAATGCTCTTTTTCTGAGGATAGCAGCATTCACATCACCAAAACTGTTATTAAGGAGCTTTGCAAGTCACTGTATTCAGAATTCAGAAATTCCGATGCCCATGTCACTGTCAATCTTCAGATAAGTTAGAAAGGACAAATGGAATTTTCAAACTTGAGCCAACTTTCAGAAACTTTGAACTTTATGAATATCACTCCCAATCCCAGAGGCTGCCTTAATACAGGCTAATACAGTGAATTTATTTTAAAGGCCTCATGTGATCATATTACTAAAAGATATCAGAAACTTTTTCTGTGAATATATTGTGAAATAATTCCTTCACAACTTACAACCTGGAAAATACATGCGAGAATGTCTGCCCCTGAACCTTGAGTGGCCCTTAGGGTGTTGATCCTTGGATTCATATCCCTCAATTAAATAAACATAAGTCATCTTCAAATTACTGAGACTGTGTCAGTAAGAGAATTCAAATTGAAGGTTTGGGGAGAAGCTTCCAGAAGCATCTGAGAGCAGAAAAGAGATAGCTTCTGCATGATACTAATCAAGCAGCTGACTGACAGCTAGAAGTGGACTACTTCTGCCCAAGTTCCACAGAATAAGATAAACAGAGCTATGGATTGTTATGCTTAATCTGTGTTTTTTGTACCTCTTTATCTTCTTAGATATTTTCCTTCCCGTTTGCTTGTTTAAGATTTGTGATTTTTTGGGACACCAGGGTGGCTCAGCCAGTTAAGCATCTGCCTTTGTCTTGGGTCATGATCCTGGGTCCTGGGATCGAGTCCCGTGGCGGGCTCCTTGTTCAGTGGGGAGCCTGTCTCTCCCTCTGCCTGCCATTCCCCAGCTTGTGCTCTCTCTCTCACTCTCTCTCTGACAAATTAAAAAAAAAAATTGTGTTTTTTTTATGGACACATAATACCTCTTAGCAGTGATAAAATCCCTATTCTTTTTTTTTTTCAGATCAAACATTTTTTGAATTAGCATTAACATAACAATGTTATATTAGTTTCAGGGGTACAACATATTGATTCAATATTTTTATACATTACAAAATGATCACCTCATTAGGTCTAGTTATCATCTGTCATTATACAAAATTATTCAAATATTATTGACAATATTCCCCATGCTGTACGTTACATACAAGTGACTTATTTATTTATCGGAAGTTTGTACCTCTTGTTCCCCTCACCTATTTCACCTGTCCTCCTACTTTCCCCTCTACTTCCACTTTTCCCTCTACCAACCACCAGTTTATTCTTTGTATCTAAGAGTTTGTTTCTGGCTTGTTTGTTTTTAAATTCTACATACTAGTGAAATAATATGTTATTTGTCTTTCTTTGATTTACTTCACTTAATACACGCTAGGTCCTCCCATGTTGTTGCAAATGGCAAGATTTTTTTTTCTTTTTTATGCTTGTTTAAGATTTACAACTTCTTTACAGACACATAATACCTCTTGGCAATGATAAAGTCCCTATTCTTTTTTTTTTAAGATTTTATTTATTATTTCTTTTTTTATTTGACAGAAAGACAGCAAGAAAGGGAATACAAGCAGGGGGAGTGGGAGAAGGAGAAGCAGGCTTCCCGCCGAGCAGAGAGCCAGATGTGGGGCTCAATCCTAGGATCCTGGGATCATGACCTGAGCCGAAGGCAGCTGCTCAAAAGACTGAGCCACCCAGGTGCCCCGATAAAGTCTTTATTCTTAAGATTGCCTTTTCCATCCCCAGTCACTCCTTGATATAAATCTTAATACCTGAACAGTAATTGCTCACACTTTGGTGAAAATATGTCATGAAACAGACTATTGGGTGTGTATTCTTTCATTTGGGTGCTTGTTTTTCTCATGTACCAGTTTCTTGTAACAAATCTGTAGGTTTTCTAAGTAACTTTTTCAGATGGCAAACAACAGACCAGAGATCCAGAAATCATGACATAGCTAGGGTGGGAGTTTTGTTTCTGCACTGAAACAATCCATGCAGACAATTCCTATTTGACAGATTCTTAACCAAAATTTACAAATTAGAGTTTGGCAAATAATTAAGGAACTGATGGTGTATATTCCAAAACTGTCTTGTTTTTATAGAGCTTACAAAAAAAGATGCCCCATTTATGCTCAATCTTACACTCTTTTCCTTTAGATGTCTCCTGTGATGTTGTTACCATGAAACTTATCTGCTAGTATTATCACCATTCTTGATGAGTGATTCCTAAACAATACAAAATTATTCAACATTCCCAAGTCACAGTTTTGGCTGAAAATGGATCAGGACATAATAAGAAATCTTACATAATTTTTTGATATTTGACTACTAACGTCTTTTAAACCTCAAGCCTCCTTCCTGCCCTTCCGCTCCACTCTTGGGCAAACTGGTAAGAAATTCACTCCTTTTAAAAAAAAAAAAAAAGAAAGAAATTCACTCCTTTTGGTGCTGGAGGGAGATCCAGACCATGCAAGTTCCTGCCCCTGTTCAGGAAACTCACTTTAACTTCATTTTTATTTTCATGTCTTTCGGCACTTTCTTTATTATTAAAAAACCCCAAACTTTATTTTACTGTGATAAGAAACTTAACATGAGTTCTACCTTCTTAATACATTGTTTTAGATGTACAATGCAATTATTATTGACTGTAGGTACAACATTGTATGGTGGCAGATCTTTAGAGCTTATTCATCTTACATCCCTGGAACTTTATACTCATTGATTAGTAACTCCCCATGTTACTTCTCTCTCCTTAGCCCCTGGCAACCACTACTCCACTCTTTGACTTTATGATTTGACTATTTAAAATATTCCATATATGTGGAATCGTGCAGTATTTGTCTTTCAGTGACTGACTTATTTCAGGTACCATAATGTCTTCCAGGTCTATCCATGTTATTGCATATTGCGTAACTTCTTTCTTTTTAAAGTTAATATAAGTATTCCATTATAGGTATATACCACATTTTCTTTAACCATTCATCTATTGATAGACAGTGTTTCCACATCTTGACTATTATAAATAATGTTGTAATGAACATGGAATGGTAATGTCTCTTTGAGATCCGATTTCAATTCTTTTGGATATCTGCCCAGTAATGGGATTGCTGGATCATATGACAGGTCTATTTTTACTTTTTTGAGAAACCTCCATACTGTTTTCATTTTTCATTCCTACCACAGTGTGAAAGGATTGCAATTTCCCCACATCCTTACCAATACTTGCTATCTTTTTTTGTTTGCAATTTTTGATAATAATTATCTTTGTTTACAATTTCTGATAATAATCATCCTGACATGTGTCAGGTGATATCTCACAGTGGTTTTGATTTGCATTTCCCTGATGACTAGTAACATTGAACATCATTTCATATACCTGTTGACCATTGGTATATCTTCTTTGGAGAAATGTCTAATCAGGTCAGCCCTACTATTTAACCACAATAAGAAATCTGAGCCAATCTTCTTTCCTTGCTCTTTCAAGACATTTAGGACTTGTTTAAGAGGTTTACTCTGCTCTCCCCAGAGACCTCAAATCAAGTCATACACCTTTTTAATCCTCTTGGTATATGTATTGTGTCATCAGTTTCAATACCCAAATCAAATTTTGGGTGGGGTCCATTGTGTATTTACAGAATGATCACCAAAGATGATATTAATATTTTCTCTAGTGGTGCCTGGGTGGCTCAGTTGGTTAAGTATCTGCCTTAGGCTGAGGTAGTGATCTCCAAGTCCTGGGATCAAGTCCCACATTGGGATCCCTACACAGAGGGGAGTCTTCTTCTCCCTCTCCCTCTGCCCCTCCCCTTCCACTTGTGCACACTCTCTTTTAAATAAATAAATAAATAAATAAATAAAAATATTTAAATATATATTCTCTAGCTTTACTTGGAAAATGACCCAGTGTGGGTGCCAACATAATTGTGTCAACAAAACTTAGCTATTTGCTCAGGAAATTCTTAGGGAGATAAAACTGCAAACTAGTGAAAAAATTGTTTACTTCAGGAAATCTGCAAACCAATTTGCCCGAGTTTGCTCATCTGGGCAAATAGTTATCTAATCAGCACAACAGTCTGCTCACTTGGACAAATAGTTTGCTGGTCAGGACAATAGCTCACCAAGATTGGTTTTAAGACTTTGGCCTTGGTATGTCCACCAATCTTAGACCAGTATGTCATGAACTCTCACATGAACTCTCGATCATTTTTTCTTGCCTTGTAAGTCTTATATTAAGTCCCTGGAGTCCAGGAAATAAAACCTATAAGTACTCTTTCCTTTCCTTCCTCTTTGATACTATTAAGAGTTTATAAAGATGATGTTTTCCATGTCTGTTAATAAGTTTAATAAACTGAGCTTTGACTGATTAATAGTTCTTTTTTTTTTTTTTTGAGGGGATGTGATCATTGTGGTGAGTCTAGAATTAACACATATTACACCTTCCTCAAACCCTTAATTTTTTTCTAATTGCTCTTTACATGGCTTAACTAATGTATAAGTCACTGTTGATTATTCAAATTGCAGCCATCCTTAATATTGACCTAAGTATTCCAAGGATAGTTTTTCTATTCTGATTTATATTTGACTATCAGTCCATAATCAGGCTAAATTTCACATATATACAGGAATATGAACTCCTTAAGATCAAGAGACCGTTTGTCTGCTATCTGTGGTACTGTGATTTACACGGTAAGTACCCCATGAAATGTGTATTATGTTAATGAACTCCCATTGAATAAGCTGTGACAAAATTCTTGACTTTATCGCCCAACATATGGTGCTTCATATCTTGTGTTAGTTGTATTTATGTAGTTAATTCTTTAAGCCAGAGGGCAGAACCAATTTGTGTAAATTATGTACAGTGCCCAGAACCAAATCTAATATTCCAAACAGAGCACAACAAAGAGCTTTCATTCTCATGTTGCAGATATCCTATTTTTACTATAAAGCCCACAAGATTGCGTTGGCATTTGATAAGCATATTGTATTTCCTATCAAGTATAGAATTAACTAAATCCTTAATGTCTATATTTTTTCACTACCTACAATGCTAAGTTATATCTTGTAGTATTTCTACATCTATTGTTGTTTCTTTGAACAGGGTCTAATTATTTTATTTCATTATTAGATTACTCCAGCCTCTCAAAATCTTGTCAAATTTTGATGTTGTCTTATACTGTATTAATTATTCTTTTTAGTTTTGTGTTAATTGCAGATTTAGTATTATACTCTCTAAATCTTATATTGATTATTGATGAACTTCAGAACTAAACAGATCCAAGGAGTGAATTTGTGTCATGAAGTAGAAGACCTATTATCACACTAGCATCATTTGTTCATGTTTGTTCAGATTGGACACATGAGAGAAATCTGTGTAATTTGAAAAGTTCAGTCAGACGCTTTCCCATTCTTGGATCAGAGTCTACAGATAATCAATATCTTTGAAATGAAGCAATAAAATTTCTGGTTTGTGTACAATTCTAAGACCCCATTCACTGACAGAATATTGATTCATTCTTTATGTCTCATTTTAGACACTGTTTCTGGGAATCTTTCTGATTACGCCTTCCAAGAATGTTTAGGCACCTCATCTATGTGTTGCTACGGAACTCTTTACTACACTATGACAGAAGTTTCATACTTTATTATAATTATTTATGCACATGTTTATATTTCACACTAGAGTGTGAAAACTATGAGGGGAACTTAAATTTGTTCATGAATTGTATCTGGAGCTTTTAGATTTGTGGCTGATATATATTCAATAAAAATAAAATGTCATTTCAAATACACTTATTTTTTAATGAATGAAGAAACAAACTTCTTCATTTTTTATGAGTTTATTTTCTATAACTTCCCTTGGGAACCTTAATTCCACTGGATATCAGACAAATTTAAGTTTGAATTAAAAAAAAAAGCTATTTTTTCCCACTATATATTCCAAGTTCAATTTGGTCTCAGGACTGGTATTAAAGTATTTTATGGAGAAGATCAGTTTTTCTAAGTCCTTCCCCCTTTCACCCACTCCCCATGGTATTTCTCCTCCTTCCAATAATTATATGAAGGAGGCTACTGAGTCATATACAGCATGAACAAAAGCATTCTTCTAAACTGTGAAGTCTTTTGGATCACATAGGCTCAGTGGAGTGGATGGTTTCTCTGTAACAAAGAATTTGGCTCGCCTTTGTCCCCAGTTCTGGGAAGTAGCTTCTAAATCCTTGGAAATTCTCCAAGTACTTAAGAGTTACTGATAGTGGAGCATGGTGGTTTATGCTAATGAGATGACTCATGATAGGACTCCAGATAGTGCTATTGAAAGGAGATTCTGGATAGAAACTGACCAGGCCAGAAAGACCAACCATATGGTTAGGGGAATCCATCTTTGAACCATGTGTTATCAGCTCAACTTTCAGGGAGGGGAAGGAGGGATTGGAGATTGAGTTTAATCATATAGCCAATGAGTCAATCAACCATGCCTACATAATGAAACCCCAATAAACTCTGGAGACCTAAACTCAGAAGATCGTCCCTAGGTAGCAATATGTTGTGTGTGCTTTGTTACACATTGATGTGTGGAAAGGGAGACATATCGTGACTCTATAAGGAGAGGACACTGGAAGCTTTGAGTTTGTAAGCCTCTGAGACCCTCATCTATGTGTCTTGTCTTATTTGAATCTTCCCTACTGTAATAAAACTGTATTAAGTACATACTTTCTAAAGATCTATGAGTCAGTTATAGCAATTATCAAACCCGAGGGGATAGTGAGAATCCTCAAATTTGTAAACACTTTGTCAGAAGTGAAGGTGGCCCTAGAAACTCACAGGCTATGACTGGTATCTGAATGAAGAGTAGTCTTGTGGAGAACAGCACCCTTATCCTTTGAAGTTTGGCTTAAGTCTAGGTAGTTGGTCTTGAAGACCTTGTACCAATATTTTCTGTGTTGCTAAATTCTGAGCAAGTCTTGTAATGATCCTCCCTCTCTGGAAACTTGCCATTATTTGTAGAATGCCTGTGGTCCTTATCCAGAGGATTCAGTTAATCTGAATCCCCTGAAAACTATAGGGAACTGAGTATACTGCTTGAGGTTGATATATTCATCTGCCATAGCTTCTGGGATGCCATTATTCTCTATCTTATTGAAAATGGCTGCATGCACTAGAGGCTAGTACTACCTCTGAAATTTCCAGAGTGGATTTTGTGATGTGTCACCTAGACTCCCTTTCAGGACTAAAAGATTGAGTCCCTCAGATTCTCAGAATGTTGCCACCTAACTATTCTCAGGTGACAGTCCTCTATGGAAAATGTTGCATGCTGGAATCAGCTGTTTTGGCCAAGGTCACACCCCTTTCCTAGAGATAAGCTGCAAGTAATGATGATAGCTGCAAGAATATAAAACCTACGCCTTACCACAACATACATAATCCCAAAGAGCCATCATAGCTCCAGAGTTCCTTGTAGGTTCTACTTAGGGCTTTGTTTGGAGGACATCACAGTTCACTCTCTCCTTCTGGCCAATTGTGCCTCATTGCATTTTTTTTTGAGGTTGTCATGTGCTCTATGATAAAGTCCTTGCATGTTAATCTTAGATTCTGCTTCCCAGGACCCCAACCTGCAATCATTGTTGTCAGGACTGTTCAGAGAAATAAGAGGTAGAACTTAGGAACTTAATCCTCTGTTAGCTCACATCTAGGTACTGTTATTAGTATTAGATGAGTACAAAGGACTCTGGCATAAAGGAGTCAAACTGCTGTTAAAACTTTCTCTCACAGTGAAATGGTGGTGGAAGGTGAGGGGTATCAGTGGAAAGGAATCCGTGGAAAGCTAGGGCAATGTATTACAACTTTGAGAGATGTTGAGTATGTAACAACTGACATAAAGGACAGTGAAATAAAGTGACTGTTGCTAAGTGCAATAGATACTTTAAGAAAGATAACCAAAGGGTAACAGTGATTAGACAGCAACTAAAAATTAAATGTGAAAACTAGGGGGGCTTCCCTGGGTAATATAGAGGGCTCTAATTAAAGCCAGAGAGCAATGAAAACTGAAGAACAGGCCAAGAACTTTGTGAATAAAATATCAAAACTTCAAAGAAAGTTAAACAGTGAACCAAGATAGTTTTATGTAAAGTCGAGGCTCTGACTGAACAATAAAATGACTTAGTCATTTGATGGAGACATCTGGGCTAATACATTAAACAATCTTATGTTCTCAGATCCACTCCCCCAACCACCTGTTCATGCAGAAGCAGCCCACTCCTGGGGTGCCTGGGTGCCTCAGTCAGTTGATTCTGGATCAGGTCATGATCTCCAAGTTGTGAGACTGAGACTCACTTCAGGCTCTGTGCTCAGTAGGAAGTCTGCTTGGGATTCTCTCTTTCCCAATGCTCCTGCCACATGCTCTCTTTCTCTCTCTCTAAAGTAAATAAATAAATCTTAAAAGAAAAAAAAAAAGAAGTAGCCCACTCGTCCCTATTAAAGCCTACCATACTTTCTCCTCAGTAGAGTCTCTCTGCTGTAGGAACATGTGTGTCTCATCCTCAAGATCTACCCTTATCTCCTTCCCTGGTTGTTGGGCTGTTAGGATTAAATCCCAACATAATTTAGCTGTAGGAAGTGTTTGTTGGATAAGAGATTAAAGTGACTGTTACCCAAGGACCTGCTGGAAATTGTTACCCTTTTTCTGGGAAGAGAAATAAAGCACATCCTTCAAAGAAGGTTATGAGAGAAAATGGAAGTGCATGGCATAGAAAAATCATCCATAAAACATATTTTTAAATGAATGAGTGAATGACTCAACCCATGCCACCTCCTGTATGAATATTCCATGTCCGATCAAGGCAGAAGTGCTTCTTCTTGTGCACACCAATCACCTCTTATTGATATTTCTATTGTAGGAGTTATTCCATTGTTGTTATTTTTCAGAAACCTGTCTCTTCTACTACTGGGGACAATTCTGGAGAATAGTGAGTAAACTTGATTAATCTTCAAATATAGAGTAGACAACTAGCACAATGTCTGCTTTTGAGATGAAACATTGAAACCTACATGGTAATTTGTAATTCTAAGACCATTTGGACTGAGGAAACATTGACTCAACTTTTAGGTCTTCTCTTAAACTCACTTTTCTTTAAAATGTTTTATAGTTTCCAAATGAATGAGTGAATAGGTGAATAAATACAATTTTAAAAATTCAGTTGAGATGATTAAAACCTTTTCTCTCAATGATATCTGGCTGGCTAAATGGCTTTGATAGACCAGACATCTGGATATGTTGGAGTTTAAGTTGGCATGATTATACTAAAATGATAATCCTAAGTGAAATTTTTTTTCCTCTACATCAGTCAGATGTTTTGGAGGAGCCAATTCTTTGTTGCCCCACCAAAAATACATGACTTTGAGAAAATGAGTAATTCTAACCAATTCCATTTTGTTTACACCTAGCCATAATGATAGAATGCTGTCAAAATCCAGCCCTAGAAGTCAGGGTCATTACCTCCTACAAACACGTGAGCTCAAGCTGCTAAATTGAGGCTTAAGGTAAGCTCTCAAAAGATAGCTGGTTGCAGTTTTTCTATGTAAGTTGAAGCCAACTAGGTTAAAGTAACTTAAAAAACATTTTATTGGCATCCAGGGTAGGAGACGCAGTAATGAACCATGCTCCTACTGCCTAGAACAATGGTGAAACTTCAGTGACAGATGCAAATCCTTGGAAATTGTGCTAAAAGGGAATTAATAAACTGGCTACATGATGAAGAGAACACTAAGTGCCATGGTAAGACATTCATGAGAAATATGGATTCAGCTGGGCTGTTTAGAGATCAGAAAATATATTTTTGTGTTACATCCAATCTGTGATGTTCCAATGAGAACATGTGGCATTCAATAATCCACTATCAAAGTTGATCTGCTCACTCTCAAAATGACCGAACAACAGAAAGAGGGATTAGAGTCTCCGATTTATTTCATTCTTCCCAATGTTATATTCGGGGGATTAAGGATGACTGACGCTGATATACCAAAACCACCAGTTTAGGCCAAGTAATTCTTGAGAGAGAGAAATGACAGATATATCCAGCTGTGTACCTGGACACTGGGAAAATACTGATGAAACTTTGCTTTGAGTTTAGAAATCTTCATTCTGATAGATCTTGTATATATTTGAATCATGCAGGAAAGAGGAGAGCTATGTGAAGTCTGTGATAAAAAGCACATTTGGAATGCCAAATTGACATTTTCATAAGCATACTTCCTACTTGGGAATGAAATTGAAGTAATTAGAAACATACACTACAGTGCTCTTTATCGGAAGGTGTCTACAAATTTCCTTGCAAAAGGAATGACACTTTAAAATGTCCACTCTGTTAAAAAAAAAAAATGTTCACTCTGTTAGAGTGTGGCTACAGTGAGATTAGTACTGATACTGCTTTTGGCAAAGACACATTCCCAACAATGGGTGTGTCAACACAAAGGGCAAACCAAACTTAGCTTCACAACTGAGAACAATGAGCAGTGCCCAACCTCTGGTGTCCTCAGACCCTAGCAAAGTGTATGGAAAACATAACCATTGCTTCATAAATGTTTGGTGAATTGAATTATATATGTGAGGAAGATCAAGCAGATTACAGATTGCAAATTGTCCCAGAAAGAAAGAAACCAAAATAAAACAAAACGTCAAAGTGTGGAAGTCATTGTAATATTTTTGACAATGCTCAAAGAAACAAATTTATACATTAAATGTACTTATTTAGAAATAAAACTGAATGTAGTTACTTTTATTTAAATACCTTCCAAAATCTGTTTTCTTAAACCAAGGGGCCACTTTTTTGCCCCATCATGGGGTTTAAGTGATTAGAAATAGACTCATTTGATGTGTCTTCAATTCCATATTGATAGATTCCCTGAATAAGCCATCGTGATATGACTTAAGAATTCCACTTAACATTAGATTGTCTGTTAAATTGGTACATTGGCTGGATGATTTAATACCAGGAGAAAAATGATCTCCTTTGAAAAATAAGTATATTATTTTTTATCAGATCATGACAGTTAGATAATTTATCATGTTTCCATTTTTATCTTGCCGGGATGCCTAGAACTAAATGCTAATTAATATAACTATTTAGGCGTATGTTGATAAATTTTCTTTGACTTATTTTTATTTTCTCTTTATATTCTAATATTAGTAAAACTACGTAAACTCATGCATATATAATAGGTTTGTAGGTGGGCACTAATCTACAGATCAGATATCCGTCATTATAAAGATGTTAAGCAACCTGAAAAAAATATGTTGATTAAGACAAACAAGACCTGAGGGTACTCAAACTGAATGAGATGTGAGGAATAACCTTAAAACTAGACACCAAGGGGCAAGATGGTGGAGAAGTAGGAGACCTTGCTTCAGCCAGTCTCCTAAAGTGAGCTAAATATCTACCAGAACACTCTGTACACCCATGAAATCAGCCTGAGATGTAGGATTATACACTTCTGGATCTCTATGAGGGCAGAAGACAGTAGTGGAGAGGTAAAGCAGAGTAGGAACACTCAGACTGATATCAGAGGATAAACAGAAGGGGGAGGGAGCAACTAGAAGTGACCCATTGGAAAGTAACACTCAAATATGAAAGTACCCTGTGATTGGGGACCAGCATTAACTTGGAGTCTGGTTAAAAGCACTCAAAAAGAGCAAAAGATCTTAAGGGAATTAAGCGGTCATGGGCATGGGCCCAGGCCCATGTTCCCAGGAAGGACACCACTGGTGACCACCCGGGGCAGAGAGAGTCCGGCAGGGCCTTCAGTCAACGTCCCTGAGCCTGCAGCTTTCCCCTGCTTGCACCACCACTTGGGCTGGGCACACTCCCACCCGCACCTGAGGAAGTGTGGTGTGGGTGCCAGCCAGCGGTCTCTAGGATAGCAACCTTCTGTGGCCCTCCATGGGGTCTGAGTGCACTCCCGCCCATGCCTGAGTGAGCCTGGTGCAGGCAAGTGCCTACAATCTCTGGGTCCACAGCCCCCATGCGCTCCTAGCCTGTGCCTGAGAGAACCCGGCATGATCTCAGGTGGGGATCCCTCCACCAGCAGCCCTCTGCAACCACCCTGCCCCAGGGTCTGTGCACACCCAGGGTGGGCCTGGATCCCAGAGAGAAGTCCCTGAAATGGCAGCCACCTGAGGCAGTTTCCCCGACCAATATCGATTGCGGTTTTGGTGGCTTGGGGGTGAAGAGACAAGTGGGAGCCTCAGGTGACCACTGGAATGGTGGCTGGGGGCACACACCTCCTGTGGGAGGTTGTGGTGTGCAGCAGAGTTTGCAGAGAGGGAATTTGGGTGTTCTGGACCACCCAGAGGGAGCAGACTGAGGCTTCTCTCTGAGGCAGAGGGCTGGGTGCAGATTCTTTGCTCTGACCCTCTGAAAAGCCTCAAAAAGCTGCCAAAGAACAAAAACCTTGAGAGAACAAAAGCCTGAAAAACCAGTTTCCACAGAGCCCAGCCCCTTAATGGCCAGCAGGGCAACTCAACCCAAGCAAGATTGACTGGAAAACAATGTGGTAGGCCCCTCCCCCAGAAGACAAGCCAAAAGCAAGAGGACAATAACCACAGGGTCCTCAAAAAACTGTAAAACCCCAACATCAGGGGAAAATAATATATTAAGCCCCTGGTATTGCCCTAAAACCTGTATATTTCATAGATATAAGTTTTTTTTTTTAAGTCGTTCTCCCGATTCTTGTTCTTTTAATTTTTTTAAACTACTTTTTAAAACAAAATACTCCATAATAACTTTTTAACTTGAACTTTTTTCATACATATACCTGTGTCTCTTTTTCTTTTCTTTTCTTTTCTTTTTTTTTTAACACACATATAGATATAAGCTTCAAGGTAATCCTTTTCCCCTATTCAATACTACTCTTATATATAAACCAGTTTTAATTTCCCTGTATCTCTGGAAAGTTGAGTCCTTTAACAAAGATAACAAGATACATCCAGGAAGAACTGATATAACCTTCCTCACCCACATCGAGGGTTTATAACCACCCTCCCATTTTATCCTTCTGTCAGTGTTTCAGTGTATTTGTTTTCGTTCTGATATTATATAAATCTTATTCTTGGGGTTCATTTTGGTTGGGTTCTTCTTTTTTTTCTTGTCATTTACTTTTGTTGGTCTTTTTGTTTCTTTGTGTTTGTCATATACCTTATAAATCTTTTGGAGCTCATTTTGTCTGTATTTTCTCTCTTTTCATCTCTTTTTCTATCTCTTTTCTCTTTTTTCTTTCTTTATGGTGGGGACTTCTGATTGCTCTGAAACTTTCCAGGGTGCACGTTGCCTGGATCATGGTTGATATATTCAGCTATACATCCCCCCATCCACCTCTCACCAAAATGACTAGGAGGAGGACCACCCAACAGAGGAAAAATTCAGATATTGCACCCTCTTCCTCAGACCTATTGGATATGGACACAAACAGTATGTCAGAAAGGGAATTCAGGGTAACAATTATCCAGGCAATGGCTAGGTTGGAGAAAAACATTAGTGACAACATGGAATCTCTAAGGGTGGAAATGAGAGCTGATCTGGCAGAAGTAAAGAAAACTATCAATGAGATCCAATCTAATCTAAATACTCTAACAGCTAGGGTAACCGAGACAGAAGATAGAATTAGTGATCTA
Organism: Potos flavus; assembly: GCA_028534135.1. Taxonomy (NCBI): domain Eukaryota; kingdom Metazoa; phylum Chordata; class Mammalia; order Carnivora; family Procyonidae; genus Potos; species Potos flavus. Next base: position 176,229,446 of record CM052898.1, on the reverse strand, counting down.
GAGGACAAACTGATAGAAAAGAAGGATCAGGAGGGGGCCTGGAAGAAACAGCTTAGAAGCCATGAAAACAGAATTAAGGAAATAAATGACTCCATGAAACGTTCCAAAGTCAGAATTATTGGGATCCCTAAGGAGATGGAGAAAGAGAGAAGACTAGAAGATATAGTTGAACAAATTCTGGATGAAAATTTCCCCATCTGGGGAAAGGAACATTCATGTTCATGTCCTACAGGCAAAAAGGACACTCCCAAGATCAACGAGTTTAGAAAGACATCTAGACACTTGATTGTGAGATTCACGAATTATAATTTTAGACAAGAGGTCCTGAGGGCAGCTAGGGGGAAGAGACCGGCAAGGTTTAAAAGAGTATGTGACCACCAAGCCAGGACTACAAGAAATATTAAGGGGGTGGAGGTTCTATAAAAGAAGAAAGAACCCAAAAGTGACATAGAACAGAAATTTACAGAGACAATCTATAGAAACAAAGACTTCACAGGCAACGTGATGTCAATAAAAACTTATCTTTCAATAATCACTCTCAATATGAATGGCCTAAATGCTCCCATAAAATGGCACAGGGTTGCAGACTGGATAAAACAACAGGACCCGTCCATATGCTGTCTACAAGAGACATATTTGGAACCTAAAGATATATCCAGACTGAAAGTGAAGGGATGGAGGGCAATCTTTCATGCCAATGGGCCTCAAGAGAAAGCTGGGGTAGCGATTCTCATATCAGATAAATTAGATTTTAAGCTAAAGACTATAGTCAGAGATACAGAAGGACACTACATCATTCTTAAAGGGTCTATTCACCAAGAAAATATGATGATTGTAAATATTTGTGCCCCCAGTATGGAAGCAGCCAACTACATAAGCCAACTGTTAATAAAAATAAAGACTCATATTGATATCAATACATATAGGAGATTTTAACACTCCACTCTCAGTAACAGACAGATCATCTAAATAGAAAATCAATAAAGAAACAAGAGCTTCGAATGACACATTGGACCAGATGGGCCTCATAGATATATACAGAACATTCACCCTAAAACAACAGAATATTCATTCTTCTCGAGCGCACATGGAACTTTCTCCTGAATAGACCACATACTGGGTCACAAATCAGGGCTCAACCGATACCAAAAGAGTGAGATTATTCCCTGCGTATTCTCAGACCACAATGCTTTGAAACTGGAACTCAACCATAAAAAAAAGTTTGGAAGGAATTCAAACACTTGGAAGCTAAAGATCAACCTGCTCAAGAATGTTTGGATCAACCAGGAAATCAAAGAAGAAATTAAAAAATTCATGGAAACCAATGAGAATGAAGACACATTGATCCAAAACCTATGGGATATGGCAAAGGTGGTACTAAGGGGGAAATACATAGCCATCCAAGCCTCACTCAAAAAAATTGAAAAATCCCGAATACATTAGCTCTCTTTACACCTTAAAAAACTGGAAAATCAACAATAAATTAAGCCAACCCCATGCACAAGAAGGGAAATAATCAAGATTAGAGCAGAAATCAATGAATTAGAAACTAGAGATACAGTAGAAAACATCAATGGAACTAGAAGTTGGTTTTTTGAAAGAATCAATAAGATCGATAAACCACTGGCCAAACTAATCCAAAAGAAAAGAGAGAGGACCCAAATTAATAAAATTATGAAGAACAACCTAAAAGAAATGGATGCATTCCTGGAAACCTATAAACTTCCAAGATTGAAACAGAAAGAAATTGACAACCTGAATAGACCAATATCTAGTAATGACATTGAAGCAGAGATCAAAAACCTCCCAAAAAACAAGAGCCGAGGACCTGATGGATTCCTTGGGGAATTCTACCGAACATTCAAAGAAGAAATAATACCTATTCTCCTGAAGCTGTTTCAAAAAATAGAAACAGAAGGAAAATTTCCAGACTCTTTCTATGAAGCCAGCACTACCCTGATCCCCAAACCAGGCAAAGACCCCATCAAAAAGGAGAATCTCACCAATATCCCTGATGAATATGGTTACCAAGATTCTCAACACGATCCTAGTTATTAGGATCCAACAGCACATTAAAAAGATTATTCACCATGACCAGGTGGGATTTATCCATGAGATGCAAGGGTGGTTCAACCTTCACAAATCAATCGATGTGATAGAACAAATCAATAAGAGAAGAGAGAAGAACCACAGAGTCCTCTCAATTGGTGCAGAAAAAGCATTTGACAAAATACAGCATCCATTCCTGATTAAAACTCTTCAAAGTATAGGGATAGAGGGAACATTCCTCAACTTCATAAAATCTATCTATAAAAAATCTACGGTGAATATCATTCTCAATGGGGAGAAGCTGACAGCCTTCCCTTTGAGATCAGGAACACGACAAGGAAGCCTACTCTCGCCACTGTTGTTCAACATAGTACTAGAAGTCCTAGCAACAGCAATCAGACAACAAAAAGAAATAAAAGGTCTTTAAATTGGCAAAGAAGAAGTTAAACTCTCTCTCTTCACAGATGACATGTTACTTTATATGGAAAACCCAAGAGACTCCACCTCCAAACTACTAGAACTCATACGGCAATTCAGTAATGTGGCAGGATACAAAATCAATGCACAGAAATCAATTGCTTTCTTATACACTAACAATGAAAATATGGAAAGGGAAATTAGAGAATCAATTCCATTTACCATAGGACCAAGAACCATAAGATACCTGGAATAAACCTAACCAAAGAGGTAAAGGATCTGTACTCGAGGAATTACAGAACATCATGAAAGAAGTTGAAGAAGACACAAAAAGGTGGAAAAGCATCCATGCTCATGGATCAGAGGAATAAACATTGTTAAAATGTCTATACTGCTCAGTGCAATCTATACTTTCAATGCCATCCTGATCAAAATTCCACTGGCTTTTTTCAAAGTGCTGGGACAAACAATCTTAAAATTTGTATGGGACCAGAAAAGACCCCGAATTGCTAAGGAAATGTTGAAAAAGAAAAACAAAGCTGAGGGCATCATGTTGCCTGATTTCAAGTTTTACTACAAAGTTGTGATTACCAAGACAGCATGGTACTGTCACAAAAACAGACACATAGACCAGTGGAAAAGAGTACAGAGCCCAGAAATGGACCCACAACTCTATGGTTAAATAATCTTTGACAAAGCAGAAAAAAATATCCAGTGGAAAAAGCCAGTCTCTCGCTCTTTTTTTTTTTTGAAGATTTTAGTTATTTATTTGACATAGAGAGATCACAAGTAGGCAGAGAGGCAGGCAGAGAGAGAGAGAGGAGGACGCAGGCTCCCTGCTGAGCCGAGAGCCCGATGTAGGGCTTGATCCCAGGACCCTGAGATCATGACCTGAGCCGAAGGCTGAGGCTTTAACCCACTGAGCCACCCAGGTGCTCTAAAAGACAGTCTCTTCAGTAAATGCTGCTGGGAAAATTGGACAGCTATGTATAGAAGAATGAAACTTGACCATTCTCTTACACCATACACAAAGATAAACTCAAAATGGATAAAAGACCTCAATGAGAGGCAGGAATCTATCAAAATACTAGAGGAGAACATAGGCAGTAACCTCTTCAACATCCGTCACAGCAACTTCTTTCAAGGCATGTCTCCAAAGGCAAAGGAAACAATAGTGAAAATAAACTTTTGGGACCTCATCAAGATTAAAAGCTTCTGCACAACAAACGAAACAGTCAACAAAACAAGGAGGCAACCCACGGAATGGGAGAAGATATTCACAAACGACACTACAGACAAAGGCCTGATATATAAGATCTATAAAGAACTCCTCAAACTCAACACTCAAAAAACATAATCACATAAAAAAATGGGCAGAAGATATGAACAGACACTTCTCCAAAGAAGACATACAAATGGCTAACAGACACATGAAAAAATGTTCATCATGATTAGCCATCAGGGAGATTCAAATCAAAACCACATTGAGATACCACCTTACACCAGTTAGAATGGCCAAAATCAACAAGGCAGTAAACAGCAAGTGTTGGAGAGGATGTAGAGATGTTGCACTACTGGGTATTTATCCCAAAGATACAGATGTAGTGCGAAGAAGGGCCACATGTACCCCAATGTTGGTAGCAGCAATGGCCACAATCGCCAAACTGGAGAAAGCCAAGATGCCCTTCAACAGATGAATGGATAAAGAAGACATGGTCCATATATACAATGGAATATTATGCCTCCATCAGAAAGGATGAATACCCAACTTTTGTATCAACATGGACGGGACTGGAAGAGATTATGCTGAGTGAAATAAGTCAAGCAGAGAAAGTCAATTATCATATGGTTTCACTTACATGCGGAGAATAAGGAATAACATGAAGGACATTAGGGGAAGGAAAGGAAAAGTGAATTGGGGGAAATTGGAGGGGCAGGTGAAGCATGAAAGACTGTGGACTCTGAGAAACAAGCCGAGGGTTTTGGAAGGGAGGGGGGTGGGGGGATGGTCGAGCCTGGTGGTGGGTAATGGAGGGGCACGTATTGCATGGAGCACTGGGTGTGGTGCAATAACAATGAATCTTGGAACACTGAAAAAATTAAATTAAATTAAAAAAACAAACAAACAGACAAACAAAAAAAAAAAACTAGACACCAAACTCTGCTGGTCCTTGCAAAATATCACTTTTTTAATATTTGCTAAAGTCACCAGAATACCGGTCTCTTTTTGCCTTCAGTTTCAAAAGGAAGGATTAAATAAACATTTGTTTTTTTAAAGAAAATTTTATGTTCTAGTAAGGGTAATTAATATTAGCTTCCCCCATTTATTAAAAAAAATAAAGCTAAATACCATCTGGAATTATATTTTTCCTTTAATTCATTTCTGTAATAATATGTAAACACTCAAATTTATTTGTATGAGTTTGTTTTTATACCATATAGAGTAAATATTCAGTAATTATAGCATATGGTATATAATAAATATTAATGTATATTAACATAAATATATATTTATATTGTATGTAAAATATGAAAAATATTGGATATTACTTTGTTTTTGAAGAATCAACAAAAAATTTGTTAATCTAAGAATCTGTGATAATATTTTGTCAGGTTTCTAAAATTGAAAATTTGCTGAGTGCTATTTGCAGAATTCTTTTTCAATAGTAAAATCTCAAACTGCACAAAGAGGTAATAAATGTCTTCTTTAACTTAGAAATTAGAGTAAACCACCATTACTGTTATGTTGAAGATTAGTATTAAAAAAAAGTTGGCTAGAGTCTAAAGTTAAACTTTTATAACAGAAACCATTTTATTTTATTTGATTTATTTTTAACAGAAAGTATTTTAGATAAACTTGTATTATTTGCTTCTTTGGATGAGCTAATATGCTATGAAGTCTTGTGCTAACTAGTTTAAAAAAGCAATTATTCTGGCATGTTATATTAAAGGTTAAAAATTGAGATCTGTAACATACATAAAGAGTACTAAAGAGGTAAAGAACATTGAGTAACATTTTTGCTGAGTGGCAGGTGTATTTTGTGCTAGTCTATCACCATCAGGAATTGTGGGAAATCCAAACCCCTGAGTCTTTTATTGAAATCTTAGGACAGTATGTGGAATAATAAAACACAGCCTTGGAGCTTTTAGATTTGAAGCAGGTGTCATTTTACAAGGGATTGCCATGTTCAAATGCTGGGTTTCACCTCATTGGAATCAAATAATGCCTCCAGCGCCAGCTGTCTATGACCTTTCAGAGAAGAAATAATAGTACACATGTTTTGTATCACCCTAGTACTATGGATTCCACTACTTAGTAAAGATAGTTTTGAATTATTCTGCTTCCATTTATGAAATATTTTAAAAGTCAAATTACTTTTTAAAATCATAAAATACCCATATCTTTTCTTATGACTTTAACTCATTCCTGAAGACCCTATACCTAAGTGAAAAAACATCAAGTGAAAAAAAAAATGTTTTAACTTTAATTAAAAAAAGATACATACCATCCTAACTCAAAATTCCCAAACAATTTTCAGATAGAAACGTATATCAAATGAACACTGAAAAAAAGTTTATATAAGTTATAAGTAATTTGAAATTAAATACAGTTTATACATAAATGAAATGTGGTAGAGTTTCATGTATTCTTTCCTTACTCTTCTTTTCTATACCATGTTCTTTGAAAATTTTTCAATCTTTTGGGAGCTAAAATACATTTAAAATACACCTTTACTGAAAGACAATACCTTTCAGGTATTAGGGCAAGGTAAAGGTTAAACATTGAAGCCCTGGAAAATTATGGAAAAAACGAAAACACACAATTGACCAAAGTCATAGCATTCAGTATCCCTTCATTACTTAGAACTTACATAAACTTTTTTTCAGTATTTATTTGCCACAATTAGTTTTTCAAGAGCATCTTGATGTTCAGGATGTCTTTAGAGGCCTTGGAATACTCTTTCTCCTAAATAGGGTATTTTATGTTAAAATACAAGATACATAAAATTTAGTAGTCAAGGCTTAAATTGAAGCTTTAACTTCATTCTCAGGCTCCCTTGTTAATGGAAAATATTATACTACTAACGATAACGGAACCATCATGGAAAGGATCTTCTTGGGTTACTTTAGTCTTTTTTCCCCCCAATAGTTTATATTCACTCGTGAAATGATAACTTTTGTTATTTAACTTGGCAAGAACAGAATTCAAACTGACATTGCTTATACTGCTCTCCTATTTTTCCTTGACTTTCATCAGCTGCCCAGGACGACTGAAGGGAGAAAGACTTTTCTCTCCTTTGTTGTCCTCTTTATTGTCTCCCCATTCCTTTAATCTGCCATAAATGGAGGAAAATCTAAGGGTTATATTGATACTCTTTTTGCTTTGTTTTCTTTGGGCCTAAGTGAACCAAAGGCAAGAATATGATGGAGAATATTATTTTGGAACTTGAATTTCCAAAGACAAATTTTCAGAATCTGGGCTTAAGTGTCTGTTGTAGGGAGGCAGGGAACAAGAAGAGGACACAATGGATGGGCAGAAAAGGAGATGGTAGGTCCATGATCATTGCTTCTTACGATGAAAAAAAAGTTATGTTAGCTATCTTAGCCTGTCTTAAACACAGACCAGGCTCTGGATGATCAAAAAGGGCAAAAATTAGAGCTTGAATCTAAGGAACAAATTTTCCCCAGGGATTGTTCTCAGGCCAAACTGTGCATATATTGAGAATATTCATTCCTGGCTAACACCATGTATTAGTTTACAAGGGTTGCTGTTTTGGTCCGCTAGGGTTGCCCTAACAAAATACTGCAGAAGGGGTGGCTTAAACAACAGAAATGTATTTCTTAATAATTCTGGAGGCTAAAAATCCAAGATCAAAGGGTGAAGAGGTTTGGTTTCTCCTGAGGTTTCTCTCCTTGGCTTGCAGATGGCCACCTTCTGGCTATATCTTCACATGGCTTCTGCTCTGTGTGCATCACTAGTGTCTTTTTCTCTTCTTATAAGAACACCAATCATTGGAGCAGGGACTACCCTAACAAACTCTTTTTATTTTATTTTATTTTATTTTATTTTATATTATTTTATTTTACTTTATTTTAAAGATTTTATTTTTTTGACAGAGAGAGACACAGCGAGAGAGGGAGCACAAGCAGGGGGAGTGGGAGAGGCAGCAGCAGACTTCCTGCCTAGCAGGCAGCCCAATGCAGGGCTCCATCCCAGGACTCTGGGATCATGACCTGAGCTGAAGGCAGACGCTTAACGACAGAGCCACCCAGGCGCCAAACAAACTCATTTTAAGTTAATTACTTCTTTAAAGATTCTGTCTCCAAATAAAGTCATATTCTGAGTTAAGACTCAACATATGAATTTTGGGGAGACACAGTTTAACCCATAACAACTATTATATTATATTATATTATATTATATTATATTATTATATCATATTATATTTATATTTTATTCTATATCTTTAAGTAAAGGTATTCTAAAGGTAAATGTAATATGATGCCCTTCCCAGGATATGAAAAATAATTTTCAAAACTAACCTATTTAATTGAAGGGCACCAAGCTCCAAAGTCATTATGCCTGTAGCATCCTTAAAAACTTTTTTGTGGACACCAAGTCAAATGGTACTAAATCGACTGGATATTCTCATGGAACAAATAAACATCACTTTTTTCCAAAACCTACCTCATTTTATAAACAATATTTATTTCACACTGGATCATGGATCTAAGTATAAATGTGAGAGCCGTAAAATTTATAAAAGAAAATATAGAAGAATATATGTGACCGTGGGGATAGACAAATGTTTTGTGGATAGGTTACAAAAAGAACCATTCATAATGGGAAAAAATGGTAAATTAAAAAAATAATTTCTTCTGAAAAACCATCATTTATTTTGTTTTTTTAAGGAAATGAATCAATAGCTTACAGTTTGCCCAGTGGTGGAATACATCTGATGCTGGTTTGTTGTTTGTTTGTTTGTTTTTTTGGTGAGAATAATGAGCTTTATTTTAGAGACAATAATTCAGCAGCAAATGTTACCAAGTATGGAGATAATGGATTAGAGCTTAGCAAACCCATTCTTAGGAAGCACACACATATATATGAATACACTCATATCATCACAAATTGATAGTCAATGATCACTAACTATAAATCATAATAGTCTAAATCTGGAAACAAACCAAAGGTCTGTCAACAGGAGAATAGATAAGCACACGATGGTAAACCCCCCTAATGTAGTACTACTCAGCAAAGAGAAGCCACAGTTGAAACGTGCAACAACATGGATGGGTCTCTCCCACTGAAAGAGACACAAGGAAACTCTGCAGTAAAAGAAATGTGCTGTGTCTTGTCAAATGCATTGAACTGAACACTTAGAATCTATGCATTTTATTGGATAAAAATTTAAAAAATAGAAAACACATAGGCACAAAACTTTTTAATGGCAGTAAAAAGGCTGAACATCTATTTGTTTGCTATTGGATGTTGTTGCATTAACATTTCTGGAGAGACAGGAATAGGTTTCAACTAAATTACTTATTATTATAAACAATAATTACTACTTAGGTGCCCAACAGGAGTTATACTGGAAATATGTTGGGGAATAGGAAGATTCTGAGAAGGTAATTTTATTTTATATTATTTTTTCTGATAGAAAGAAAGTTAATTGGCATTTGAAAAAACATACAGCACACACACAGTGTATGCAAATATTCTCAGAATTGTCTTAGAAGCAATCTAAACACATTTTGCTATGATTTTGTTGAAGTTTCAATCTGTGAAGTATGTACACTTTTTATTCCTGTGCTATAGGTTAGCCAATAAAATATACAACATCAATCCCTGTCATTTGTGAAAATCTCTGATGAGTTGTGAACTTCATGCAATTTATACTTTAATCACTGTTCTTGGTAGTGAAGTGACTGTATTAGAGTCCCCTTGACGCATGTAAAGGTTATAAAAGAGGGAACAAAAATATAATCTCTATTTGGATCCCATTTTTTCCTTCTGGGAAGCATATTATTGATGAGAAAGGGATAAAGCCTCTTCCACAGGCCCGATAATACTCAGAGAAGTTTCCTGGGAAGATGTCTTAGTAACATGATTAAAAATTTGAGCATGATGTTAGGGAGAAAAAGTACATCCTGTGGTACAATCTTCAGATAGAATGATGGGCATATTCAATTAGGTATTCAAACCAGGGCAAGTTCTGTGTTTTTATTTCTACTTCATAAGAGGTCATTTACAATTGAGTAACTCTAAGCTGCCACTGAGAAACTTAGATTAGAATAAATAATGCAATGAAGAAATTATATATCAAGCCATGAAGTGGAATATTTGATAACCTTAACATAACGTGTTAATTTGTGGAAATCTAAATAATCCGGAAAAAATTGTGAGTGATAAAATAAATAAAAGAAAAAAATTTTAAAAATCTACACCCAAATTAGCAACAGAAATAACAAAAATAATAGGTAACATCTACGTAGTGATAATTCAGTGGCAGGTATGGTTCTAAATAACTACATATGCTTAAATTCATTGAATACAATATTATGAATAAGTATTAACATTTTCCTCTTTTTTGTGTGAGATCCAAGAGAGCCAATGGTGTAAGTTCCAGTGTGAATCTTGCCTGAGGTCACACAGATAACAAAGCCAAATCTAGGACTCGAAACCAAGTTGTCAGGCGTCACTCTGGCCTCCAAATTCTATGATTCTATACACACACATACACGTGCACCCACAGTTACAACAATCAACTGGAAAAAGAAAAAAGGTGAGAGAGACTTGCAAGTGGAAACAAGTTCCTTTCCACCTAGAAAACAATCATAGATGTGACTGTGTATGAACAAGCAGCATCCATCATCTCTGTATATCTTACAACACTACCCACTTCCATGTCCTTACAACCAGAGCTAGCATTATTTTCCATGCAGAAAATTCCACAGTAACATTGTGCCATAATTATATGGATGAATAAAGTAACTGATGAAACTTTAGATCTTAAATCATGAAATAATCTTGAGTGATTTTTTTCTAACTTCATTAGAATTAGGAAAAAGTTATAATTCTTTGGGTAGACACAATTATCAAAATGCCTCCTAACTGGAAACTTAATGTCTCTTAACTCCTACTCTTCTAGATAATTCAGGAACCATCCATGTGCAAACAATTTCCAGATGACTTTTGAGTTTCTCCAATTGGAGGCACTAATGGGGGATCAGAAGGCATAAGCATCAGAGACAGGGAGTTCTTCATCTTTGGTTCTAACTCTGTTCCTCTGTTTTTGGGGGTTTGTCTCTTGAGTGTCTCTTCCAATCTCTCAACTTCTGAGATAGCAATGTCACCCTACTCCTAGTTCTTGTAACATTATTTCTTCCTCATTCTCCCATAGCCCTAGGGATGGTAGCCGTCACCTGCAGTTTCTGGATTACTTTACTTCCTCTTTTCACTCCTCCAGTTTTCTAACACCTATATTACCAACATCCTATATCAAGCCCATTCTTTTTGAAATATCTAGCTTGGTTTCTCTATTTTTTAACTGGACCTTGAACAGGACCCTCTTACACACTCATGCAATAAATTCTTACCAATAAGAGTGGATTCTAAAAAGAGTAGAAAGAGAAGACAATATTTTATTATGTCATAATCTATTATATTACTATGTAGCATAAAAATTATTTATAAAATATCTAACACTTATTGAGTTTGCTATGTACCAACCAGGTGATTTACTTATTTAACTGTCACAGGAATTCTTAGAGGTAGAAGCTATAATTGTGCACATTTTTCAGATGAAACTGAGACAGAGATTTTGAAAAACTATTCCTAGCTAATAGAATTGTTATGGGGCAGAGAAAAGGAGTTTGTCTGTAAAGGAGAACAGAGACTTGAGGAAGACTTGTTGGAAAAAAATGATAATAAAATTAATATTGGTAGTAAAAATAAATATTGAAGCATGGTATTCAGATGGCCTTAATCTTGCAGAATGGGAAAAGTTGATGGTATAAGAAATATAAGAATTATTTGCAGGATTAATTTGAGTTACAGGTAAGGGCTTTCATGCAATGAATATGGAGAGGGTTTTCCCTTAGAAAGGAAATTAAGCTTTAGGCAAAGTATGCAATATAGATACAAATACATTGATAGAATGGAGGCAAGAGCATATGGAAATTCATTTATGATTGTCTCTATTTTCTTAGTAAATAAGAAGCAAGGCTAATAACTGATAATGAGGACAGGAAAAGAGTGTTGGGATGACTAAAAAGAGAGGGGAGGCATAATTCAGTCATTTAAAACTGAGTGATTTAACAAAGGGAATATATGGTTATGTAGTACTAAGAGCTAGATTGAAGTTAATGGTCATGAGTTTAGAGTGAGATGAGTCAACATGCTGTATCGGTCAGTGCTCTCCAGACAAACTGAACCAATAATATATAAAAAAACTTATATCTATTTCTATGTTTTGGTTTTCTCTCTCTCTCTCTATCATCTATCATCTATCTATCATCTATCTATCTATCTATCATCTATCTATGTATCTATAGAAAAAGAGTTGTATTATAAAGAATTGGCTCATGTGATTATGGCAGTTGAGAAGTTTCAAGATCTGCAGTTGGCAAGCTGGAGATCCAAGAGAGCCAATGGTGTAAGTTCCAGTCTGAATCTGAAGGTCTTAGAACCAGAAGAGCTGATGGTACGAGTTTTAGTCCAAGTCTGTGTTTGAAAGCAGAAGACCACTTGAAGATAGAGATGGGGGAGAGAGGGAGAGAACATTTTTCTCATACTCAGCTTTTTTGTTCTATTCAGGCTTTCAATGGATTGAATGAGGTCCACCCACACAAGGGAGGGCAATCTGCTTTACTCAGTTGATCCACTCAAGTGTTAATCTCATCCAGACATACTCTCATGGACACACTCAGAAAAACATTTAACCAAATATCTGGGCACCTCATGGTCCAGTCAAGTCAACACATAAAATTAACCAACGCAATTGTTGTACGATTTTCTCCTGCCATATACAGTTATAAGATGCAGCTGTGGAAGGGACAGAAAATGTGATTTATTCTGAGCTGAGGTTTTACCAGGTTATTAAGATAGAGGAAAGTAGTCCAAGGTAGTAGACAATAAAATGCAAGAATGTATGAAAATAAACCATGTGACCCAGCTTGTGTAATAAAAAGATGTTTCTGGGCAGTGAAAAAGTATAGGACTGATGAGATGGCAGAATTGCTGGGATCGGTGACAAGAGAAAACGAGCTAGGAAGAGAGGAGCCAGTTGTCTGAGATTGGGACACTTGCAATTCAAGTCAAGAAGGGAGTTCAATAGTGGGTTGGATAAGGCAGATGAAGGAACATGCAGAAATATAGCTGAGGAAGAGAGGGGAATGACCCAGATTTCTGCCCTTAATTGTAGAGCAGGGTATAAAGTGAGATAAGATATGTGCATATATCAACTATTTTATAAATCAGAATGTGGTCAGTGCCATAAGACATTGCCTAAAGTAAGAGATAAACTGGAAAGAAGAACTTAATCAATTAGAAAGTACACACTGAGGTCAAAATGGAGGTAGTTGAAGTCCTCTTTCAATAAGATCCTCGAATCATGTAAGAGGAAAGTATATAGGTTATTAATTGTCATAAATGATCGTAAAACCTCAACAGCATAGAAACTAAGTATTTTGGGGGTTCGAGGCTCAGTCAGTTAAGCATCTGCCTTCAACTCAGGTTATGATCCCAGGGTCCTGGGATCTAGTCCTACATCAGGCTCCTTGCTCAGCAGGGAGCCTGCATCTCTCTCTGCCTGCTGCTCCCCCCTGCTTGAGCTCTCTTTCACTTTCTCTCTCTCTCTCTCTGACAAATAAATAAATAAAATCTAAAAAAAAAAGAAAGAAAGAAAGAAAAGAAACTAAGTCTTTCTGTATGCTAGTTGACTATCAAGGATGCTCTTGACGAGCAGAATTTGTTATTCTAAAATATGCCTTTGCCATAGGTTTATTTTAGGTTATTTTTAAGAGACAGCAGAGCAGGAGAAGTTCTGAAAACCAAGTAGAAGTTACCCTTTATAAGAGACATTTACATTTATAACAGAAATGTCCATTCCTAAGGAAGTCTTTCATGCTCTGCAGGAAAAGGATGACTAAATCTCTAGAAACTCTTATAGGAGGAGGCAGAGACTTAAATCTGCATAACAATCATACCCTTGTTTACAGTGTTTTGCCTGAAAACCTCCCATAATTGGCTCCCCACCCTCTGACATCTTCTTTTGTCTCTAGTTGGAGATTGTATTTGAGGTGACCTCTAGCCATTTGGGGGAGTTTCTCAGTTTTCCTGGGTATCTCATGTAGAGGTCACTTTTAGGCAACCAACTTGAACAATGGTAAGGTAGAAGGGCCCACAGTGACCTCCTACCCCTGCTGAATACAAACAGGCCCATTAGGTGACCCACCTCAAAATATGCATAAGCCCCAGCTGACTAATGAGTTACTTACACCCAGACACAGATATCAAAAAAGGAAAATTCCATACATTCACATACCTCCTCCCCTTCCCCTTTAACTACAACCCCTCACCACTGCCTCCTGGCAGATAGTCTCTCCTTTGGTGTGTCCTGCCTGCTGCTCCCTTGCGATGTATTCAATAAACTTCTATCTCCTTTGTTCTGCCTTGGGTGAATTCTTTTACCACCTTTCCTGCAGCCTCCACCTAATCAGGTCAACCCATATTTGGTGACTATCCCCCAATCCCCTGTGGATGCATGTTATTATATTACACGTTATTGAACTTCTGTTTGTTTTTTTTTTTCCTATTAATTTGCCCTTTATTTCAGGGGATTGGGGATTCTCACCCAAGAACTTAGAAGAGTAGAGAGAAAATTATTTTCTTCCCCCATATTCTTCAGCTTTCTTGATCTTGGCTGGGATCATGTACTTCTCATACCACTTGACAAATACTGATCTGCGATGGTCTTTGTGGAAATGACTAAGGCAACTTGACTGAGCTCCTTAAATCTCTCATTCTCTAGTAAGCTAGTCTTGGCATTTCTCATGTTGATGGCAGAAGGACAGATCAAAATGGAAAGGACCAAGTATTTTCTACAAGTTTCAATTTGAGTCACATCTACTAACTTCTTACTGGATGATGCAAGTGCCATGGCCAACTTCAGAGTCAGATAGTGTTGTTGAAAACTGACCTCCATGCTTTGGAGCCAAAATATAACTCGAAGACAGAGTTGGGGATAAAGAGGAACAATGGCTTTATTTGCTTTGCTGGGCAAAGGAAGCTGCAGCAGGCTATGGGCTTCAAAAACTGCACTGGAGGAAGCGGCTGGGGGTTTTACAGACAAATACAGGGTCTAGTCATTTTGACAGGAATTGTGTACATACTGCCAGCCTTCTTCATCATATATTATGGTGGTACGAGGTTCCTGAAACAAAAGGCTGAGATGGTAGGAGGAGAGGTTTGCAAAAGAGGGGAAAAAGGTTACTTTAAAATCGAGGTTTACTGAAGCATTACTGCAGCCATTTTGATTTTTTTTCAACTTTATGCTTGTAAGCAATTTCATTAGGTCACCTCAAAACCACAAGAAAAAACGAACAAACAAAAATGACACAGAGAAGGGCCAAGGATTTGGTCCATTTTTGCAATATATTTACTATAAAAAGGAAAGAAGAAGACATTTAAATGATACTTTGAGTGTGTGTGTGTGTGTGTGTGTGTGTGTGTCTGTAATGAATATTCTTTTTAGTTTAGAGAACAGAGATTAAAATAGTTCATTTTGTTATAAAAGGGGACTTCAGCTGCCTCCATTTTGACCTCAAGATCATGAGGGCAAAGCATCCCTTGATGGGAACAAAACTACCCCCTTAAGCAATAAGGAGTGCCATGAGCCAGCAAGGCAGCACCCCCAATTGACTCCAAGACAATGACAGATCTTACCTTCACTGCCCATCTGCTCTGCCCATCTGCCCAGACCCACCCACCTTTGCACCACCCTTTCCTTATGTAAACCTGGAAGTATTTTCAGCACTTGGGAGGCAGTTTTGAGACATTAGTCCACTGTCTTCTCTGTGCTAGCCTCACTGAAATAAATCCCTTTCTTGTTGCACCATTATTTATTTCTCTGCCTTTGGATTTTGTCGGTGGTGAGTGGTTGAACCTGATCTGTTTGGGACCCCCGGAACCAGGTTCTCGTACACCCCTGCACCCCAGCTACAACTTTATAGTGCAAGTAAATTAACAAACAAACAAAAAACAACAACAAAAAAACCCCACTACATTTTAGAATATTTACTAATTTTCTCTAGAAAAA
This sequence comes from Potos flavus, assembly GCA_028534135.1. Lineage (NCBI taxonomy): Eukaryota > Metazoa > Chordata > Mammalia > Carnivora > Procyonidae > Potos > Potos flavus. The sequence continues at coordinate 176,213,658 of CM052898.1, read as the reverse complement.
GATCAGTGACAGGACATTGAGATTCTGATACAAACTGCAGCTATAAGACATGGCTTCTGCAATGTTATGTAAATGTTAAAATCTCTGCCACAGGTTTTCTGTGACTAATTGCCTCTTGATGGTATCTGTGGATTTTTCTATGCTCATTTTTTATAATTTGTATCATGAATTTTAAGACCGTACAATTTAATTTTGAAGAGACTAAACTGGATAAAACGAAAATAAGATTGAAATATATTTTGTTATCTGGGGATTAAAGGTGACAACAAAAGCAATTAAATCAACAATTGCTCTCTTGAAATAAATTCATAAGAGTGCATGGGTTATCAGTTACAACTACCTATTTAAATAAAAATAAAGCGTGACTGAGAATAAAGTGCTCTTTTTGTACAAATAGATAGAACAAAAATTCATTTTGAATTTTCCAAATTCAAATGAATATATTTATCAATGCAGGTGTCATTGTTTCATGTACTCCATGGTTCTTTAGTTGCTATTCAATTTTCCCTTACGTACATAGCTAACTACTTATACATTATATATATATGTATATATACATACACACACACACATATGCTTTGTATAAGGCCTCATGCATAATAAGTTATCAAATGTTAGATGAGTGAATGGATGATTCAACGACCATTTATTTTTTATTTTTTAATTAACATATAATGTATTATGTGCCCCAGGATACATGTCTGTGAATCATCAGGCTTAAACATTTCACAGCACTTACCATAGCACATACCCTCCCCAATGTCCATAACCCAGACACCCTATCCCAACCCCCCTACCCCCCAGCAACCCTCAGTTTGTTTCTTGAGTTTAGGAGTCTCTTATGGTTTTTCTCCTTCCTGATCCCATCTTGTTTCATTCCCCCCACACACCCCCCATGACACCCCGCCCTGCCTCTCAAATTCTTCATATCAGAGAGATCATATGGTAATTGCCTTTCTCTGATTGACTTATTTCGCTTAGCATAATACCCTTTAGTTCCATCCACGTCAATGACCATTATTTTTAACAGATGTTTATAAAAATCTACTCTATTCGTATTTAAAACATTTAACAACATCCTTACCTAATTAAGACACTCATCTAATTTATTGTGGAGCAAGATAGCACCTGTGATGATTGATTTTAGAGACACCGAACTAAATTTATCTTTCCAAATAACCTCTATTCTTTAGAATTTCTTAAAATTCTTCACTTATTGGGAAAAGAAGAGTTTTTGCAAAATTATTTTAGAACCAAATGATCTTAGCAGAAGTTACAATTGTTGACGCTACATGTTACTTGAAGTTGAGGTTTTTTGTTGACTTCATTTGAAAGTGTCTAAAAAGGGAACACAAAGGCAGAAACTCTTCTGGAAATAGATTTTAATAATGGAGAAAGCAGAGGATCCATCAGACTGAGGGATCAGCAAAGAGAAATGTTGCCTTTGCAGTTTTCCTCAGAGCTGGTACCTGAACTAAAACACCTACTGGCAGACACACAGATGAAGTGGACAGCTCTCCATCAATAAGATTTGAAAAACTGAGGCAAGGCAGTTAAAAAAATGACCTGCTTCAATATTTCCTAGATACTTGAACTTAGTAGCCACCATTTTAATAATTTAAGCTGATTGTCAATGTGAACAGTGGTTTTTGAAAAACTGCATTAGAATGAGCAAAGGAGCCTGGGTTTGAGATCTAGCTTTGGTGTCTCTTTATACTTGTGGGATGATGGAGAAGCAGGCATGGAGTTAAGACAGGCTACAAAGAGGAACCTCAGGAATAAGTAAGAAAGAGAGAAATGAAGGTGTTTCTGCAAAAAGAACCAAAATGAAGTTCTTCAAATAGGGAGGTGATTACCAGGAAGGAGATGAAGGAGAAATACCAGAATTTCTCCTTCATCTGCACCATGTTCGAGGTGAATTTACCAGTGAGTTACCAGGAGATGCACATAGTGTAAGGGAACTGGAGTACCCAAGACGAGTGAAAGGGAAGAAGGAATTAAAAATCCATTGAAGTGCACAGGCAAATAAATGTTGCCTTCCCTTGCTCGCCTGGCTCCCTATACACACGGTTTTAAGGTCATATCTGCTTAGAAGAATTGATGTTAATAAAGTTTGGGGAATTATATTATGTGTCTTAATTTCTGCTAAGGTACTTTAGTTTATAAATACTTAAATTCTAGTCTTTCCTGGAAAACAAAAGCCTCCAACTCTTTTTTATCTAATGTATGTAATAAATCATTAAAATGTTTTTTGAAGGAAGCTAGGTGGCAGGACAGAGGAATAGGAGAGGCAGAGTTGTTAGTGTAGGCAGTTAGGTTTTAATAGGATGCTGGAGGCCAAAGTAGTCATGGTCAGCTATTTGGCAAAGTTAGAGGTCTTCCCTGGCAATACTCCAAAAATAAAACCACAAGAAGCCAGACAAAGCCCAAGACAAAGAAGACCAGAAACCCTGACCAAGTAAGGGAGAAAAAATGTGAAACCCTGTGCCCAAAAAGTCCCATCCCCAGGCAGTAAATATTCCATCCCCTAGTTAACAACTGTCAGTAAAAGATAGAAACCCAAACTCTGGGATGTGCGGCTATCCCTTGAGCTTGCTCATGCTTGCAACTTGAGAGTGTACTCTTACTTTACTTTTATAAAGATTTATTTATTTATTTGAGAGAGAGAGAGAGAGAGAGAGAGTATGGGGGGGCAGAGGGAGAGGGAGAGAATCTCAAGCAGACTCCGTACTCAGTGTGGGGCTCAATCTCATGACTCTGAGATCATGACCTGAGACAAAATCAAGAGTTGGATGCTCAGCTGACTGTACCACCCAGGCACCCTGAGAGGGTAATTTCACTTTAATAAATGCTTTTACTTGTACTTCTCAACCATTGTTAGTGGTCTGTCTTAATTCTTTCCTGAGATGAGACCAAGAGCCTCCAGCAGCATCCTGGGGACAGGCTGGGTGGAGGCCTCAGGGCCCTTTGATCTCCCCAGTTCATCCAGCAGCAGAGAGCCATTGAAAAGAAATTTTATCACCAAGGAGGGAGGCTGAGGGATCAAATCATTACTTCAGTGGCTCAAATTATGGCTTTATTCATATCCAAGTAGGTGACTGGGAAATTCACTTGGTTCTAGCTGTATTCATAATGTTTTGGAAAATACGCATTGGACATTTGTATGTTCCTCCCTTGTAAGCACTCTCAAACTGAGGTTTTAGAAAATGAGGAAAAAGAATATAATGTGTTGATTCAGGTGGAAAGTGAGAATCTTGTCACAACCCACTCTTAAACACCTACCAACAGGGCTCATGCTTCCTGGAAAAATAAGGAGTCTTCTTGTTAACTCAAATGCCAACCTTAGACCCCTTTTACTCTTTCAGCTTCCAGGAGAGAAGTATCGACATAGTCGGCTATTTGGTCTTCCAGGTGCTCAGATGAGTGCTGTGCATTGCAGACTTAGCAATTTCGTGCTGCACTCTCTCAATTCCTTTGAAGTTAGCTTCTGCCTCAAATAACAGAGAGCTCCTTTCCTGAAGTATTTTACTGTTTTTCTCCCTGTCTCCACCTGACTATAAGGAAGCCTATCTATGTTCACAAAGATTAGCTCATACTTCCTCCTTAGTGTTGACGTCTTAGTTTTGCCATGGTTTATATTCCACAATAAATCTATTAATCCCTGTAACATCAAGGAAAAAAATGCTCTCTGCAGTCAGCCAACCCTGTGTCTATGGATTATAAGTGAAGGTACAATTCTTTAACCATTACCGGGCAGGTGTCAAGCATATATGTATTTCTGAATGAGTGAAAAGACACAGGAATAAAATTAAAAGAAATTGTCATATTTCTTATCCATATCATTTTTTTCACCTACAATTTTTTTAGGGTGTGCATTTTTGAAATGAAGAATGGCAAAAGAAATCTTGGCTTTTGCAAACAACAAACAACAAAAGCCGGTCTTTTGCACTCAGTGCAATATATGAAAGCTTTCATTTTCTGATCCCTCTCTTGCCTTTGGCCTCATGCACTTCAACATCATTCATGTTGCTGTGTTTACTATTTTGTCTAGATTAAGCTTTATGAAATGCCTGTGGACAGGAGTGAACAATAAATACAATAAACATACTTAGAGTATTGAATAAAGCTGGCCAAGATCTCGATCTTTATAGTTTATATGAATTTCCTAATGGTCGAAAAAGAAAAACTTTGTAACATTAATTCAATTTCTTGAATCATAAGTAAAATGTGAATTCAAATCCAGACTACCAGCATGAACAGATAAGGTATGGGAATAGTAGGTTAAAAAAAAAAAAAGCTAAAGAGAATAGTTCAAAACCACATGTTTGGGTACATGCTGAAAAAGATTGCATAGTCAGACGTCTATGACAGCAATGACCATGTATGGGGTGCTTTACGAATTTACACCTTCAAATAGACCCACTTTATTTGTCTTTATAAATTAGTGAGATGGTTTTATAGGAAGACAATTTTGCTTTGATCTCTCACATTCTGTAGGTCTGACTTTCTGAACAAAAGCTTTGTCAGCCAATTCTCTCCAGACTATCTTTTTAGAATGTTTGTCTAAGCGAGTAGACTTGAAAGGGAGGGCTGTTCTTCTCCCTGGAGCAGATTTGAATTGCAGAGTTATAAAGGTAACACCTCTCTCGCTGGAGAGGAGGTCACGTGGGTTAGCCAGCTGTACCTGTATAAGATCAGGGCTCCCTAATATCAGTACCCTTCTCCTGTATTTATGCCAGTGTATGCACAAGTAACGCCTGATCCTCACCGTGTTGTTCTGTGGGAATGGGGGCTCAGAGAACAAGGGCGAGATGTTACTCTGATCTGTGCTATAGCTGTGTGTAATAAACTGTTTTCTTGCTCTGACCCAGAAAACTCATGTCTCTGCCAGTATCTATAAAGCTGTGACAAGCGAACTAGTTAGCTTGCAAGTAAGGTAAAAGCTGAGACATTGTTCCTGAGGTGACAAGTTTATTTGAACTTTAGGAAATGCCTTAACAGTTTTCCTCAACTGGATTCTATTTTGTCATTGTTTTTAGAGAAACGTTTGTTTCTTTTACATCAAGATAACTTATCTAATTGCATGATTAATATATATTCATGGTAGAAATTTAAAGGGACTCTAAAGTGTATTTCTCTAAAGAAATTTAAAGGGACTCTAAGTGTACATTTATATATTTAATACATTTATATAAAATATATATACACATGTATATAAAATATATTTATATATTTAATATACTTATATAAAATATATATACATACACACATGCATATATTTACCATTTAAGATACCCCTCATTCTACCTTAGAGAAAATCGTCTGTAATAGTTTCTGTATATTCTTGGGTGTGGCCCTCCCTGTGAGTATGTACACACTCGCACACATTCACATACAGAAATAGAATTTTATAATTTGGGACTATAATGTATATAGTGTTACATTTTGTCCTCTAGCCCTAGAATCTCGTATGTGTCTTCTACCTTAAAATTATCTGTACGATAACTATCATTATTGGGTTGTAAAAGATATAACTTTGGTTTTAATTTATTTTTCCTATTATCTCCTTTGTCTCATCCTCCCTCCCAGTTCCCACAAATTATATTTTAAATGAGCACTGACAGGGCACTGACTTAGCTTGTACAACCTACTAAAAATTTTATATGTATTATTTTTGTGACAATCTCAAGAACTCTGAGTATATTGTTAGTTTACCTTTCTTGTCTATTTTTCTATCATATTGCATGATATGATTCCTATCATCTTTAGAAAAACCTTCCTCACACCAAAGATAAAACTATTTTATTTTATTTATTTTATTTTATTTTTGTTTTACATATTTATATCTAACACAGATCCATTTAATGAGGTAGCTGTCTGATATTTCTAATAATTATGATATTTAATATTTATGGCACATTTACTGTGGTCAAGTGCTTTTCTAAGAATATGTATATATACAGACCGTCATTAAACTGTCAATCTCTTCAGCTGGTAGATTATATTCCTCCTCCTAAAGATGCATTAACTGAAGCAGAATGACTTAAAATAATTTTCCAAAATCACTGGGCAAAGAGGTTGCAAAGCTAAGACTCACATTGTACACAGTCCAACTTTAGAACCCACTCTGGATGACACACAGTTCTGTCTTTGAGAGTTGCCCAAGTGTCTTATCACTATTTCTTGAATAATTTGTCACTTATCCCATAATCAGAATGCTTTTTTATGATGTGCTTAGCTCAGAGTTGGACTTGGGTCTGTTTCTGGGTCTTCTCTTCTGTTATAAAAATCTGGCTACTTAACTCGTGCCTTACAAAACAGTTTCTTTGAGAAGACAGCCCACTCACCCTGATCCACATCCTTCCACCAGAGTTTATCTCCTATACATTTCTTGAGGGCCAGATAGTTGTAATATATAACATTGATTTAGGAGCTACCAATAATTCAGGGGAATAAACTGATATGGGAGGAAAAGCATCAGGCTATTATAGTAACTCACCAATGTGTCATGTTCAAACATTGGAATTGCTGTGTAGACAGACTGTATTATACCCCATCCCAGTGTCAGGACTGATGATAACATATCTTTATGAGTCTGTGTCTAAGGAAGCTAAGCAGGTGGAAGGCTCATGTTTTAGTCTGTTAAGACTGCTTTAGCAAAATACCATAGACTGGGTAGCTTAATAACAACAGATAATTTATTTCTCACATTCCGGACATGGGAAGTCCAACATTAATGCAGGGGCAAATTTGGTGTCTAGTAAGAACCCACTCTTGGTTATAAAGGGCTATGTTCTCACTGTGTCCTCCCATGGCAGAAGGGATGAGGGAACTCTCTGGGGTCTCTTTTATAAGGTCACTCATGCCATTTATAAGGGTTCCACGCTGATGAACTAATCACCTTCCATATGTCCCACTTCCTAACACTATTACCTTGGGTGCTAGGATTTACTCTGACATTTGTGAGGGGCATACACATTCAATCTATAGCAGCCCACTCAACAGAAGAGGGATACAAATTCCATCCACAAGGGATAACAAAGTCTTCCAAGGCCACCCCTGCCGAGAAATCGTGACTAGGAACGATAAAAAACCTTTCTTTGGGTTTTTTTGCTTGTACCATTTTATCTTTAATTAAGACAAGTGGTCAGGACACTCTTTTTTTTTAAGATTTTATTTATTTGTTTGGCAGAGAAAGAGAAAGCACAAACAGGGGGAGCAGCAGGCAGATGGAGAGGGAGAAGCAGGCTCCTCACTGAGCAGGCAGCCTGAAGTAGGACTTGATCCCAGGACCCTGGGATCATGACCTGAGTCGAAGGTAGAAGCTTAACCAACCGAGCCACCCAGGCACCCCTGGATGCTCTTTTCTTCCTTGCTCTTCTTGGGATCCTTAAACATTGAGGTTCCTCTTGCCAACTAAACCTTGGAACGTATGTGAGACTGAGTGACAATCTTCTTAACTTCCCATCCAGCATTTGATCCACTGCCAACCTCCCTAAATTGAGGTCAGGATACTGCTGCAGAATTTGGCAAGTATATTGCACTCTTGCCATTATCCTAAAGCTACAACATACCCCTTTATATTTAGAAATTCTTTTACTATTAAATCATTTATGTGGCACTCTCTGAGATTGTTTATCTTTATAGCAGTGTGTAGTGTAAAGCTGAAGGGTTTAGGAAAAAGTAATTTTATTTTTCAAGCTAAATATAATGCCTAAGCTTTACAAATTATTTCCAATAATTATTTACTAATTTTCAAACTGATCATTGTAACATCTGTGTTTATCACTAAAATAATGACTTACATTTTCAGATTCTGATGAAGAAAAATAATATATACTTCTGATTTTTCACATATGCTTTGCAAAGTGTGACCTAAAATGGTTTAGATATCTTTATATTTCATGGGGCATTGTTAACTACTGTATTATATTTTACCTAGAAACATCCCTAAGTTTTTCTCCCTAGGCTATGTGTAATATATATGAAATGATATATAAAATATGCCTTCTAACAAAATTTCTATCATTTTTCTGTTGTTGGGTTATGACAAAAGTCTTATTGCAATGGCTTCATCTCTGTGGTGTGCCAGGGAGAATCATGGTGGCCTGACATCACACATGGTCACAACTACCACTACGGACATACATTGTGTTTATTTGACTTCACTTTTGCCAGACAGCAAGCAAAGTCAGTATTTAGGTTCTGGGCTATTGGTGGGGGGAATAGGGTACACACAGATCCCTCCCTCTGCTCTATGTCTCAGATCTATCAACAAGGTCACTCTCTCTCCAGAGTCTAACACACACACACACACACACACACATACACACAGTGCAGGCACATAGCACTTGAGTTACAAGTCATATTGCTTAATACTGTCAATAGCATGCATCAAGTTTTGAAGATTAAGTCAAGAGTAATATTTCTCCTTGAAAAGTCTGAAGATAAACGAAGATAAACCATCTGTGGTTTTTTTCCCTTCCTTGCAATTCATGTTAATTTTAAGACCTGAATTGCTTATGGTAAAATTGAGAATTAGTCATTTAGTTAAGTATACTATTGATGCTATTTCCTTCTTTCCAAAAGATATAATTTTTGGAAATTGCTGCTTTCAAGAGAATTCAGTTGGGAACTGCTACAAATAATGTGTCTTTTTAAAGAATCAGTCAGAAACATCATATACATTGCTAATATATACTGTTTTCCATATGGTTTCCTCACTGGAAAATATTGTTTTATCCATGTTTAAAACTGTCTACAACATCTGCATGTCTGTTTCTTAAAAAGGTTAACAATTAAAAGTTATAACTTATTTTAAAAAATTTAAAATGTGTTCCAAGTTCTCTATCTTTTATTAAGCTTATTGAGGTAAGTAGGACTACAATAATGTACCCTTTTTATAGGTGGCACTGGCTCAGATATCATGAGTCACAAGGCCACACGGGCTTGGTTGGGGCCTCTCTCTTATAACTCTGAAACCAGTGAGTTTTAAAATTAGTGCTTCATTTTTCACATATAAATCTTAACTACCTTCTTACAGACATTGAATATAGCTGTTCTTAGGTTGCAATATATTCTCTGAATTAAGAAAAGCCATATATTATATTTCAGTTGACTTTTTGTACTTTCTTTCAATAATTTTCTTCTTCTACCTCACCCCTTTGGAAACATCCAGGGCACATCTATTAAAATTCAGAGAGTAAATTAGTCATGGCAGGACCATAATACAATGATGACTTCCTGACCCTGAAGGTCATGACAGTCCATCAGACTCAATAAATCCAAACTGAATAATTTCATAGTCTTCCCTAATTCAAAGATAATGTTACAATTCATTAGGTTACCTAAGTCAAGAGCCTTGGAGAGGAGAGTGTTGTGTTTGGTGAAGGAAGGCACAGAAGAATTTTGAGATGCAGGAAATATTCTGTATGGTGCCCTAGTAGTGAATACATTAGACTATACATTTGTCAAAACCTAGAGAACTTTACACAATGAAGAGTAAATCCAATATAAGCAAATTAAAGAAGAAGAAGATGACGACAACAACGAAGATGATGACAACGACATCAACTGGAACATTAGGGGATACTGGGAAGGGATGCATACTGTGACAAAAGAATTAACTATATTGCAATTACATGACACATCTTCACTGAAGATAGTGGGGGTAAAGGTGTTGACCTAAGTAACATTGGAAAATGGTGTTTTGACTGTAAGTTATAAAGCTAAAGAGAAAAGAAACTATATAAACACTCTCTCTGGAGGGTAGAGTTATTTCTCATGGAGGTACAGGTTAATAATTCTGAAACAGTTGTACATAAATCTTGGGATTAAACAAATAAGTAAATGGATGACAGGTGATGGGTGCCAGATTTCTCACTGTTGGAAAGGAAAATTCCAGATTAGCCAGAGGAAGGCTAGAATAAACATGCAGTGCTAAGTTAGTGTCAGATAACAGTATGAATCCAGGTTTAGCTTAGTATAGATTCAGATGGATAGATATATAAAATTATGTATTTCTCCAAGGATCCCTATTTTATTTTAATAAAGAATGAGTTTAGAAACCAAGGCCTAGACACTAAGTATGTTCATTGCTACTGAGGTGTCATGCTTGAAGGCTCTCTGTAAATATAAAAATTTATATATGTAGACTAACCCAGATAGATAGATAGATAGATAGATAGATAGATAGATAGATAGATTCAGATGTGAATAGATCTGAATCTATCTATCTATCATCTATCATCTGGGTTGTGTTTAGAGACTTGTCTACAAAGAACAGAAAATGGGAAGGAGAAGGTAATCTTACAGTGAAAAAATTTGGCTAACTACCATGGCAGGTGATCAGGTTAACGTGACCAATGAAAAGTCATTAGTATGTACCTTTGATACAATGTGATGAGAATGGTATTTTACCTCTATGATCTTCCTTTAAAAAAAACTCATTACCCCTCTCCAACCATGGGAAAGTTTTCAGAAAAACCCAAATTAAGAAACAATGTACAAAATACCTGACTAGTACATCTCAAAACTGTGAAAGTCAAAGATAAACAAATAGAAAAAAACAAAGACAATTAAGAAATTTGTGTGCACCTAATGAGGCTAAGGAGATGACAATTAAATATAACATGATGTTCCCGCATAGGACCCTGGAAGAGAAAAAGGACATTAGGGGAAAAGCTAATAAAATTCAAATAAAGTTTAGTGCTTAATTAATAGTAATGTACAAATGCTAATTCCTTATTTATGACAACTATACCATAGTGATGTAAGATGTCAGCAACAGGGGAAACTGGATGAAAGGTACACTAATAATCTCAGCACAATTTTTGTAACTTTTCTGTAAATTTAAAGCAATTCTAAGATTAAAAAAATGATTATTTAAATAAATTTAAAATACAAACTTAGAAGCATCCTTGTAAATTCTTTCTTTCACTTCCTCCAACCAATGTATCAGTAAAATTTGTTTGTTTAGCCTCAAAGTATACAAAAATGTGTTCACTTCACTCCATCTGTAGTATTACCAGCCACGATAAAGCTATTGCCATCTTTTTTCTGGTCTATTCTGGTAACTTCCTAACTGGTTTCCTTATTCCTTTTTTTTTTTTTAAATTCATTCTCTACATGGTATCAAGAATATTTTTAAAATATGAATTTTTATATTACACTATTTAAAACCTGTCGATATATTTATTGTGTTACCATTTAGAATAAAATCCAAATGTTTTACCTTAGTAGTTTAGGTAACAGTAGCTGTGATCACAGATAAACCTGCAAATTTCAGTGGCTTAACAGTAGTGGTTTATTTTTGCCTAGGTGTAGTTCAAAACAGCTTTTCTGATGAGGATATGGGTCTCCTTCATAGTAAACTAGTAATACAAACTCCTTTCATTTTGTGGCTCAGTCTTTCTCAATAGGTGACTTAAATCGAGCCTGGGGAAAGAGCATGGAGTATTACGTGAGACACTTTTATAAGCTAAACCTGGATGTGGCATGAATCATTTATACTCATGTTTTGCCAGTTATACTCAAGACATATCATGATAACTGATCACAAAGGAGGCTGGGAAATGTAGTCCAACAGTGGACCAAAGCAGTAGTGGGGACTGGGTAAGGTAATTAGTCTTAAAGATGGCAGTTTGTCCCTAATTTGTCATGTTCTCCCCTGTACTACATAAATGAAGCCCAGGAAGGTCAAGTCCATCATGCCCTAACCACACTAGAACTCCTTTGTTTATTCAATATCTCAATTTCATATACCTCCTTAACCTTTACATCAACCATTTTCTCTATCTATAATATCTTTGGATCCTTTATAAAATTCATGCATCAATTAAATGTAATCTTCCCAGGGAGAATTTACTTAACCCTGAATTCAAAATCATCCTCTTTTAGCAAAGGTTTTTACATATTTACCTATTTCCAACCCTGATCACATTTCTCTGATTCTTTTTTTAAATTCATTTATTATTTGCTTCCCTGCCTCTCTGCAAAGCTCAATGGGAGCAGTACCCAATTTTCTTGTTCACTGCTCTGTCATCAATGACAGAAGGCCTGATTCTTAGTGAAAAAGTTCTTTGAATGAGTGAATAAATGTACAGCAAGAATTGATCTTTATTTCAGTGAAAGGACTAGAAAGAAAGGCGCTAAATTCTCCTCTGTGGAAGGAATTAAAAGATTAAAAAAAAAGTATTCAAAATTTACATAATGAGTGAAAGGTCAGCTGGGAATAGAATAAGGAATTTCAGATTCCCTATCTAGGCTTTTATAAAACCCTAAGTCTTCATTTCAGAATTAGGCAGTAGCTCCATTTAGAAGTCAAATGTTTCCATATATAACAAAATGTGATTCCTCAAAAAACATCTCTACACATCTCCTTCAAGGATTTACTAATCTTTTTCTGTATCTTTCATTTTTTCTTAAACTGCAGAACTATCCATTTAAATAAAGGAAACAAACTTGAACTGTAAATATGAGCCATGCTACTTGTAATTTCCAAAGATTGTTTTACTGTTTTGCCTCTTCAATCTTACCACTTTCTCAACTGATTTCTTGGATACATTTTGGTAAGCATGTTAATAAATAGAAAATCTTTGTTGGATGAAATTTTTGAATAAAATGTAATTTGAATAGAGTTTACTGTTCTATTCACTGAGATAAAATATTGATGTTATGAGTCATTTGTTGAGTTGTAATTTTTCAGAAAATGCTATGTATTCACAAACCTACAAATTAAAACACATGTAGTGTCTGCTCAGCAGAAATATATACATGAGGCTCCCACTGTTATTTAGCAATTTCCCATTTCTTGAAAAGCTAAAATGAAACTTCTTGTAAAAATCTATGACAGATGAAACTAGCTTTAGGAAATACTTTATAAACAAGTCAAATCATGTTAGAACAATGATCTTTAACTGTCTTTTCAGGTCTAGCTAATAACTCCTTTTTTCAATACAGTGAAACTTTGCTCTAATGAAGTAATATGCCCAGTAATTTGCCCAGTACCTTGGACCTTATGTAACTGAATTGTAAATCCATTCTAATGGGATTTGCCCTTTGCACATCTTGAAGCAGCTCCTTCCTGAATTGGCTTCTTTTTCAGTTCCTGTAGATCGGCAACAGGACTGTAGAGATATGAAAGATTATGCAGCCTCTAGAGAGCAGGTTCTGTGTGGGATAAAGTTAACTCAATTTTATATCTCAAAGCCTCAGGCAGTATTTCATTTCCAAATCTTATAGTATATTGGAAGTAGTGAGGAAAATTAGTGTTAGAAAAGGAGGAAAACATTTGCATTGTGGCAAGAGGAAAATCCTTCAGTGTTTTGCTAAAGATACATTTGGCTCTAAAAATGTAGAAAAATGATAAGTATATGCCCACAACCATTCCTCAGCAACCGTAAGTTGCCATCCAGAGGAGTTCAGAAGTCACTCTCTGTCCATGCTTGAGAAAAACTGCATTCTTACGTTAGACCACAGAAGTGTGCCCGAAAGTAATATTTAACACTTTATTTTTTTTAAAGATTTTATTTACTTATTTAGACAGAAGAGAGAGAGATCATAAGTAGGCAGAGAGGCAGGCAGAGAGAGAGGGGGAAGCAGGCTCCCCGCTGAGCAGAGAGCCTGGCACAGGGCTCGATCCTAGGACCCCGGGATCATGACCTGAGCCTAAGGCAGAGGCTCCAATCCACTGAGCCACCCAGGCGCACCCCGAAAGTAATATTCACATTAGTCATCTTCGCAAGGCATCAGTATTGTTGATTATCAATGCGGTCAGTGAGGCCTTTGTGAAGTGAATGCCTCCAATACACTGCTTAGGACACAGTAGTGCTTTATGAGATATTTCCTATAAAATGGACCCGTGTTTAAATCACGGCTCTTGCCACTTTGTACTCGTGTGTCCTGAGACAAGTTACTTAACACTTCTGATTTCCAATTTTATTACTTATAAAATTAGGATTATTAAACCCAACAGAAAGACATTTTTCATATTAAATTAAATGTGGATAGTAAATGCACCAGGCAAGCACTTTATAACTCTGATAAAGGTGATGATCTCTAAGGTCACATGGAGCAGAACCTTCCTGAAAAATCAATAAATGCAGTTAACTTACCTATTCAGATATTTCAATTGGTAGATTACCCATAAAAAATATTGAATATCAATATGGCTTCATTATGAAAATCAATGTATTTCTAACATACTGATTTTTGCTTTCTCTGAAAGATAAATTGATTTTAATACTTGTCCTGTTAACTGTGGAATATTGAAATTTCACATCCAGTAACTATTCCCTATTATAATATTTACTTAATATTTATATTACAATATATTTATATATAAATATATATAATATAAATATATAATATATATAATATAAATATATTGTAATATAATATATTACAATATATATACAATATATATTGTAATATAATATAAATATAATATAATAATATATAATTTATATTATACTACTATAATATTAATATAATATAATATAACATTATATTAATATTAATATATAATTATATATTATATATTATATAATATATAATTGTATTATATATAATATTATATATATAATATAATATAATAAATATAAATATAATATAATATAATAATATTTACTTAAAAATTGTTAACATCTTTCATTGGCATAAAGATGTTTAGTTGCATAAAGGTGATGTAAACATGAAAAATCTAGTGCATATCTTGTGCTCATTAGTTGGTGCTAATATTACTCAAAATCATTTGACCTATTACAATTAAATGAAATCATTCTATGTGGCCTAGTGGGGTAGGAAGAATAAAAACATTAAGACACATCTCCGGACAAAAGTTGCAGTACAAGATAGCATATTTGATTTTATCTAATTTTCAGATTATTTGTATCTTTGATATACTACTGTACAGACAATTGAGAGCTGGTTTATGCCTTGTTAATTTCATTGGCCATTACAAGGGTTGATTAGCTTGCTTAGGATAATCATTGGCTCAGTGAAATTAAAAATAAATACCAAAAGATTAAATTTTTTTTTTAAGCAAACACTTCTAGGATTTGAGGGCATGTCCTGTCATTCACACACAAGAAAATCTATCAAACGTTGGTGTCATCTGAGAAGTGTTACAGGGAGGTGAGCAGTTTCTGTTAAGAAAGATGACAGCAGGGACGCCTGGGTGGCTCAGTCGGTTAAGCGGCTGCCTCCGGCTCAGGTCATGATCCCAGGGTCCTGGGATTGAGCCCCACATCAGACTCCCTGCTCAGTGGGAGAGCCTGCTTCTCCGTCTCCCTCTGCCTGCTGCTCTGCCTACTTCTGCTCTCTATCTCTCTGTCAAATAAATAAATAAATTCTTTAAAAAAAAATAGTCATGCTATTTAAAAAAAAAAAAAAGAAAAGAAAGATGACAGCAGCCATCAAAACCCCCAAAATCTTGCCATTTGCAATGACATGGATGGAACTAGAGGGTATTATGCTAAGCGAAATAAGTCAATCAGAGAAAGAAAATTATGATATGATCTCTCTGATATGAGGAATTTGAGAGGCAGGATGGGGGTTCGTGGGGGCTAGGGATGGAAAAAATGAAATAAGATGGGACTGAGGAGGGAGACAAACCATAAGAGACTCTTAATCTCAGGAAACAAACTGAGGGTTGCTGGAGGGGTGGGGGGGAGGGATAGGGTGGCTGGGTGATGGACATTGGGGAGGGTATGTGCTATGGTGAGGGCTGTGAATTGTGTTAGATTGATGATTCACAGACCTGTACCCCTGAAGCAAATAATACATTATATGTTAATAAAAAAGAAAAAAAGAAAAGAAAGAAAGATGACAGTTGGTCCACAGATAAGAAAAGAAAGGAGCCTAGAAGAAGAGGACCAAATGGCTTGGCATTTGGGAAGGAGAGCATGGGTAGTCCCTAGTCAATACCTGAAAAATTGGCCTAAAGAAAAGACTATGTATTCATTTACTCCTTACATTTTATATATTAATTTATTCATTTGTTCATTCATTAATCTACCCATTCATTCATTAATAACCTCACCAAAACAATTTTATGTATTTTTTTCCTGTTTATTTGTGGCTATAGTGAGTGGTAAGGTAAGGTATTTCTTGAACACTAAACACTACATCAACAACAGACAGAAAAACAGATCCTAGAATTGAAGAAAAATTCAAATTCTGAGGATGATTTTTAAGTTTACCTATTATGCTTTTGCATACTTTTTGCTCTATAGGCTGATCTGATTCCAAATTCCACTAGTTAATCAGCAAATGAAGTAGTAAATAGGTGTAGTATTTTTGTTCTAACTTTGCTTCAACTTTGTAATTACTTACATGTAAAATGTGTGACTCTAGTCATAGTGGTATCTATTAAAATTTCAATTCCAGCTAAGTTAATGAGTACATGAGAAAGGAAATGCTTGCCAAATTATTATAATTACGTTGCTTTAAATGGCCACATTTTGAGAACACAAGGAAATGAGTAGTTAGTTCCCTAAAGAGATAAGTGAATGTACTGTAAAGAGCAAAATGTACTTTAAGATTTACAGTAATTTCTTGCTTTTATCACTCCAACTTCTCTGATTAGAGTTAAATCCACCTTGAGATGACACATTCAACCTCGTAGAAACAGTCACTATACCATGTTGGCAAGGGAGGGAACAGGATATAACAACTTTTCAAAAGAAAGTCACCTCTACCAATTATATGCTTTCGAAACAAAACAAAACCTAGAATAGTATGTCTTTTTGAAAGTTGCTTCTCTCATTATTTTTATCTTCTATGTTCCAAGAAATTCCCACAAAAATTGACCTTTTAAAAGTTCAAATCTGCTTTAAAGATCTCTTAAAAAGAAATGTTAAATAAATAACATTTAAAAACACTTAGAAAAGAGGACAGTGAGAAAATGAGATTTGGGATAGTTACATGTGCAGATCTTTATGTTCTTTCTTTGAAACTCTTTTCTCCTCTCAATGTAGGATTGGAATTCATGGAGCAATATACCAGTTGACCTGGACAGTTAGGACTATGGGGTTGGGAATACTAGATTAGATTATGAAAATCTGAAAGTAATAGCCTATAAATTAATAAAGATATTTTAGGAAAACTGTCAGCATATGGTTGCCATACTTCATCCTTCCACTAACTCAACTCTTCCCAACCTACTCACCCCAAACAGTCACATGTTTGTAAGAGAGTGTGTATTGTCAGAGGGAATAGTGGAAATTCAGAATTATTACTTGGCTACATAACTAAGTAATATGTCCTGAACAGACAATTTGCAAATATTTGGTTTTTTGATACCTTGAAAATATGAGAAGGGAGGCTCTAGTGGACAATCTTCATTCTCCAATCTCTCACTCTGCCCACATGTGGAGGCTATGACCCTATCTTTACCAAAATAGTAGACTTGATATATAAATGACCTAAGGATGATTCTCAAGCATTTGTCTACCTCAGAATCCCCTGGAATACTCGCAAACGCTGCTCCAGATCAAGATAGATGAGGCCTGAAAAGACCCCAATAGAATGAACATCATGGAGGACATTAAAATCTTTTCAAAAGCATTTTTGCTGGTATAGAAGCAGTAGAAATCAGTTTTTGTGTGAGTTCCAGATTGCAAAATCTGGAAGAGGGAACAACCTATGAAAAATTCTGTTAAGAACGCTGACTCATTACAGGAAATAGGATGATAGCTCAATGGGGATCAAGGGTAAAAAAAGAAAAAAAAGGTTGTTTTTACAAAATATGAAATATACCTAGAACGTGATAAAGTAAGCCAACTAAATATTTTAATATGATTTTAATTTAAGATATCAAAGTAAAATTCCTCGTCCAGTCGAGTTGAAATTCTAGAGTCACACATTTATTGTAACTCAGAGCAATTTATTTTATAATTTTTATCCTCTAGTCTTAAAGCTTCAACTGTAAGCAGAGTTTTTCTATTTTTCATACATAATACCTAAAGTCTAATCTGTTCAAGTTACTTTAGAAAATCTAAATGTCAAAAAAATATTTTTTTGTATAAAAGCTTGGGTTATATTTCTTTTTAAACTTTACAGATGTTGACACTTTCTATATGTGCAGAAATTGCTTCTACTCTGATGTATTTCAAAACTCTTTAATTACTAAAGATATGTGTTATACACTTCAGTAATGTATAGGAGTTTTTTCAATCCAGGAAAAAGCAAGGGATAATAAATTTAGAAACTACATTGCATACTATTTTAAAGTTCATATGGCACGGTATCACTTCAAAGAGAAAGCAATGTTATTCTTTTTGTAAATTAAAAGTATTTGGTCATAATTTTTAGCCTTGTAGACATCATCGAGCAGAATAATGAGCTTCACAAATAAGTCAAAGGCCTCAAATGTTATGCTGATGTTCCTCAGGTGAGAAAAACAATATTTTCCTCACTACTTTTCACAGGTTTTCATCATGAGAAAGTCAATTTTCTAAACAAAATTTGTTGTACATCTCGGTAGGAGAAGCTGAAGGTCAAAGTGTTACCAAAGTTTGTAGCAAAAGCCCTGTGCTTTTTGGTTGATGGGATAGTTACTGACTGGAATAAAGATGAAAGAAAAATCGTCTCTTTCATATCAAGACCAGCAAATTCTTTATTGTCTTTAGACAGAAAAGATGCAATCATTTCTATCTCACACAACTTGCTTTTCCCAGCTGTCATGTTTCTGTGATTAGCCCTTTGAAGCAGGCAAGTCCACTTCCTTCTCCAGTGGGGTTTGCAGTGAGTTAATCAGCTTTAGGGGCTATTGAATAAATTCTGATGGGACAGGATGATGGTCCTATTTTGTCTCTTTCCTATGCTCAAAATATTGTTGCAAATATAAAGGGAAGACCCCAGAAGCTTCATCAAGTCCCACTCCACAGGGTATCAAATGTATAATTCTGAACATACTTGATTCCCCATAAACAGTGACTCTAACTAATGTCTCTTCTCAGTGCGTGAGAAAAACATCTCCATGGGAATTTTAAAAATGACTCTTCAGCTTTAGACAAAGAACTCTATCAGGAGGGCAAAGTAATCTTCTGAGGGAGACTGCTAGGTATAGCCAAATATTCCCACGGCTCAAATGGATATCATGGATCCTTGGAGTTAAAAAAAACTATATAAAGTAGATAGTTTTCCTCTTCCAAGATTCTGGAAAGTTCCTTCAGAGATATTTTAAATGTGTTAATCATCTCCTCAGATTTCAATGGACTCTTTATGTTGGGTTTTGCAGGTCTCCTCTGTGGAAGGCCCCTCCCAACAAACTCAGCAAAGCCTAAGGCAGGCTTCAAGGGGATTCTGTCTGGGCACTAAAATCCTCCCTGTTCTCAAAGAACCATTGTTTAATCTCAGGCAGTCCCCACAGAGAGTGGGATGTATTTACACAAAAAACATGTTAGGAGAGTGAACATTTTTATAGGTTGCACATAATCAAATGTCTTTTTAATGATCTCCTCTATGTGACTATCCCAGGCTAAAGTCACCCATATCTTTTCTTCTTCTAAAATGACAAATAATAAAGCTACCCAGGTACCCACTGCCTGCAGCATAAAGATATTGCGATAGGGGAAAAAATTACAAATTTTATTTTTATTTCAACAGGATGCTAACATCTTAGGTCCTTTCAATTTTCTTCTTCCTATGTTTTTCCCTTTCCAGTTTAAACATATCAGGATAAATACATAACTATATATAAATACTCAAATCTATTCCACTTATAAAAGTGTATTTTTTCAATGGAAAAATGAAAGCAAAATTCATTAAGCTAATTTGACAGTTTCCCCACCTAAAAGTGTGTGTATATTTTTGTGCTTATTTTTTATTCCCTGGAGATGAGAAGCAAGAGCCAAGTATAGAAATGAGAATGTTATCGAGCAAGCCAACAAGATCAGACAAAAATGTATACAAAGTGCTGAGCACAGGTCTGTAAGAAGTGTAAAAAGAAATGGCAAATACTGAGTATATTCATTTTCTGTGTCTTAGACTTTTCCATTGGATTTGAACTAGAATTTAGACTCATGATGTGCAAATTCTTACTCTTACTTACATTTTTTCTTTCCCTCCCTCAATCCTGTGATACGGCTTTCCCTTTATTTTGTGTTTCATGCTTTCCTAAATTAACGGCCTTATCATTGGCTTAACCGTCTCAGCCAGAAATCACAAAGTTGTCTCCAACGCTTCTTGGCGCACATCTTGGAGTATCATTCATAACCACGTCACTACTCCGGCAGTCAAGTATATCCATCTCTTCCACTCCACCGGCTCTGTCCGATTTTCTGTTTAGGTGCTCATAAACTCTTCATGTACTATGACATAGTTTCTGGTTGCCAGCATTTCTTTCATCTGCTGCTGCTATGAGGGTTATATTCTAAGACTGTAACTCTGTCCAATCAAGCCACTGAGTTAATGAACTGTTTCTTGGCTTCAATGGCATAAAGCTTTAATACAGTCTTTTATAGTTGTAAAAGACTGTTCAAATCCCTGAGAATCTGACAACTGTTAGCTCTCATTTTTATTATTCACATTGCTTTGAATCTTGCAACATGGTGTCTGTCTTTATGTGTCATTATTTGTGAATTTGTCTTACTATTTAAATTGCTCTTTGCTAATACCAGATACATTCCTGTCTTCCAAATGGGATTTGTCCCATTAAAAATTGTAAAAAAAGATGTGTGATTTCCTTTCTGAGTTAGTGTGTTGGAGAAAATAATCAGAACTGCGAGAGACCAAGAGACACTCGGAGAAGTAAGAGAACTCGGATTTATTTTACGCCAGCAGACCCAGATGAGCTCGTGCTCGAAGTTCTGGGCCCCAGGCAATGGGGTTATAGGATTTTTATAGGGGACAGCAGGAAGTCAGGTTCCAAGGGCTATGCTGACTGCTGGTAGATGGGTTTAAACTGGGGGAGTGGGGGTCACTTTAGGAGGGAACAGTAGAGCAGGAAGCCTGTAGGGGGAAGCCTGTTTACAGAAGCAGAAGGGGCTGGTTATCTCTTGGTCCGGTTAGGGCTTCTGGTTATCTCTAGCTTATTGTTAGTAATTTTCCATCTTCTGAGGCCTCCTGGCCTGGGCCTGCTCTGGGTAATTTTCCTCTTCAGTGAGGTAAACCTCTTCTATATTTGCCACTTTTTCTCTTGAATTAAAGGAAAAAAGTCCACCAAATATGAGGTATACCCCACTTTAATTCTTTCCCCCAAATAGGAAAATATCTTCTTTGTCCATAATATGTCTGCAGCATGACACTAGTGTTTTCTAGCGACATCTTTATAAGTGAACTATAAGATTTTAAAACATACTACACCATTTTTAATTTCAAAATTTTGAGCCAAAAACTCCCTCAAATATTTTTCTCTTTAAAGAATTCTTAACAATGTCTCAGATATGATACCAGTTCTCCCTTGTAGTCTACTTAAATTGTATGTATACATTTAAATCTAAGACTGTTGAAGAAGTGCTATGTTCTTTCTACACTTGCGAACCTTTCATGAATTTTTGAACATTTAAAGAAACACCATCGCCGTTAAAGGGCCACAACGCTGCTTCTAAACAATAAACTATTTTTTTAAATCTTGAGATAAATAATGAATTCTATAACTGATGCTTGGTGTGAAAATAGATTTGAGGGTTTCCTCATATGATTTGAGGTTCTCCCTACTTCCACCTCCAAGATTCTAAGTCCCACTGACTGGAAATCTCTAAATTAGAACAATTAAATCTGAGAAAGACCCCAAATGAATGGTCTTCCTTTTCCTAAATGTAGAAAATCAGCTCAAAGGAAAAGAGAGGACGGAGTTGGGGAGAAACTCAAGGGGTAGGGGAGTGGTGTCAGTGATTTAATTCTAGACGAGAAAGGTGCTTTTGGTGTCCACATTCCCCTGAAGGCTTTACACTGTAAACATTTGAAACTCTTTCCTGGAAGGCTTTCTCTGCCACCCCTTCCCACTCCTTGTTGAACATCAAATTCTTAAATATTCTCTGGTGCTTATGGTGAGGTCTCCTCAATAGATTTCATAGTTCCTGCTACTGTTATTCAACTTCCTTTATTTGGTTTCAGCCTATTTTCTTTTGGAGTGATTATTCTTAGTTCTTACAAGTACTCTCTTTATCATTTGGGTTGTATCTTTAATTTACCAAATTCCCCTGATGTATCTTGCTAAATCCAGCGGTCATTTCTCCTTGACCAAAATTCCTGCCATCCCAATTTCCAGCCTTCCTGGCTTCAGCACAATGTTATTCATTGCCATAGTAACAGTGTTTCTCATAGTCCATCCGTGTCACTCACGTATTTGAAATATCCCGACATGAAACAATCACTTACCTTCAGTTTGTCTACTGTAAACTTGACTAACAGATCAGGTTTCACCTCCTTCTTTGAACTCCTTCAAAACCGGTGCTAGCATCTTCCTTCTTTACACAAAGAGAAATTTAATACTCTATGCTATGTTTTTCTGATTATGCAAACTGTTATGGGCTGAACTGTGTCCTCTCAACCCCAAATTTATATGTTGAAGTCCTAACTCACAGTACCTCAAGGTGTGACTGTATTTGGGAACAGGGCTTCTAAAAAGGTAATTAAGGTTAAATGAGGTCAGAGTGATGAAGTTTTAGAATATAGGACAGTTTCAGTGGGTTGGAGTCCGGAGCCAATGGCCAAGAAAGAATTCTTGAGACATCTTTGGTGCAAAATGGTGGTTTATTAAAGCACAGGACAGGACCCATGGACAGAAAGAACAGCCGCCGGGGGTTGGGGGTGGGGGATGGGGGGGTTGTGAGGGGTGGCAGGTTATGTACAATGGGGTTGGGAGAGTTAAGGAAAAAGGGAGGTTTCAGTAGAACTTTCATATGCTAAAGAAGACCTATAGGATACCGGATACCAGAGGCCTTGCCATTGTCAAGGTCGTTTTTTCCCTTCTTACCAAGGTATTAACATTAAGATAGTTGGGAGATTCCTGAAGAATGTCACAGACGTCCCACCCAGGAGTGGGGGTGGGAGCGGAGGTTGCAGGGTGTCAGCTTTTGCTTTGTCCTCAGCCAGCCTTCTGTTCCCTCATCAATAGGTGTAGGCCCTAATCCAATCTGACGGGTGTCCTTACGAGAAGAGATTTGGACACACAAAGAGATACCAGAGGCATGTGTGCAAGGTAAGCACGAGGGAGAGAAGGTAGCATGGTGGGGGGGGGGCATCTGCAAGCCAAGGAAAGACCCCAGGAGAGACCAACACTGCTGGCACCTGGATTTTCCAGAACTGTGAGAAAATAAATTCATGTTGTATAAGTCACCAAGTTTGTGGCTTTTTATGATGACCATCCTAGCAAATTAATACATGTGTAAGTGACCTACTTATAAAAACACAGTAATTTATATGCATCAAACTAATTGTGTGTAAGTAATTTATGATAAATCAGAAACTTAGACAGGGAAAACGTTCAACCTGGGCATTGTTATGTTGTGTGTGAGCCACTGGGCTTCTTTTACTAGCATTTGTATCGAAACCATATATTTCAAGTAAATTCTCAATTTTTTTTTTATTTTTAATGCAGGAATTAATAAAAAATATCAACTACTGATTTCTGTGGAGGGATTGCAAGTGCCCCTAGATTATTTATGTTTATTTAAAAAGGAGACTGGTTTAAAGGAAAAGGTTACCGAAGAGGAGAATTAATACATTTTCTTCAAGACATTTTAATGCACACGAAAGAACATTAAAGTCAGGCTAACATACCTGGCCTTGAATCTCAACTATGTCTCTGCTTTGCACAACATTGGAGAGGCAGACTGACCTCTCTGCCTGGACTATGATAAACTGAAATATCTATTTCTTCATTCATAAAGAAATTTCTTAATACTTCCTGGGCAATTGATAGGATTATATGTATGTATTATTATCTAATAGAGTTTTTAGCATATGCAAGCCATCAGTAAATAGAACTATTATCATTTTACTTAGAAAATTGTGAAAAGAATGAATTGTGATGCGTCACTGATTGGTACCCTGAGAAAGAGTCCAAGGCAGACTAAAGATGAGGGAACTTTGTCTACAAATACATAGTCAAAGTGAGGTAACAAAAATTTAAAGGTACATGAGAGTTTTTCAAAACTATGTCAGAGTGCCCACCTGGCTCAGTTAGTGGACATGTGACTTTTGATCTCAGGGTTGTGAGTTCGAGCCCCACGTCAGGTGTGGACATTACTGAAAAAAAAATCTTTTTAAGAAAAACTATGTTCACCAATAAATGAATAACTAACTCTGGATTTCACATGCTTATAATCCACTATGTCACTTTTCTTTTTCAACATATTTGTCTATTCAGCTATCTCTTATTAGGTGTTGGTAACACTTTAGTTTTTATAATATTACCTTGCATTTTTCTCAAATTTCAGTGAGGAAGAATGCTTGAGAAGCTTAAAATCCATAACCCTGCAATAGAGCCCACATTTGAATGGGCTGTACATATTCAAGGATGAGTATATTTTACAGGAAGCGGGAAAGTCATTAAGGTGAATTAGAAAGGAAATGAGGTTAGTTAATTAGAATAATTTGGAGAAATTATACCAGCTACTCATTTAAAAAAGAGAAAGAGTTGGACCAAAGGGGAGAGAGAAAAGAAAGAGCAAGAGACTGAGAGAGAGTAAGGAGAAGATATAAGTAGAATTAATAATTTAATTTCATTCTGTTGACCTCAGGACAAAGACGAGTTAAGAACACCAGGGAAGCTAATTCTCAAGTGTTAGCAAAGACTGAAGCTTTGCAAACACTACTCCCAGTTTCTCTGGCCATGGGGCTTCTATCTTAAGATGATTATAGTAAATAAATGTAAATAGTTATGGTATTTTGTTATGGCAGCCTTAGCAAACTAATGAACATATAAGTGACTTACCTATAAAAATATATGCAATAATCTAATTTATATACACCAAACTAATTGGATATAAGGATAAATCGGATATAAGGATAAACAGTTGTTAGGGAGAATGCCACAAGTAGTCTGAAGAACTGCCCTTTGGATAAAGTCCTGTGGAGTGGCTGGGACGGGCCAGGGCCATGAATAGAGGTGAGCTCATGGGAGATACAACTTAACTCATGTACGGAAAGGTTATCATGAGATTACCTCATTTTGGTAAAAGGCTGAGAAAAGCAGATGAACATAAAGAGGTAGATTGTGATTATCTGCCCACAATCAAGCAACTGTTTTTCCTTGGTGCAATGTGGAAATATTTCCAATTATACATTTATTTTACCCACACATGGTCCTTGTCCCTGCTTTGCCTCTGAATATGCAAAATGATGTAGAGAGCATCATCCTCCCAAAAGCCGTACTTTTCAGATGTGTGTTCAAGCTGCCTTTCGTTCATGCTCTTTACTTGCCACGATCTGGAGCTCCCTGAGTAAGAGAACTTCAGTAATGTTACTTCCCTTGGGGGTTCCCACCATCTCTTCAAATTCCTTAGAAGAACAGCTACATTGTGGGCAGTTAATATGATTAACATCATAAACATTTCTGAAAGCGGCTACTACTCATAAAGATTAATGCTAGTCTAGATTCATGAAGGTAAGCATTGTGAGATAGAAATATTTAAATGAACATATGTAAGTCTTGATAAAAACTTATTAACTGATTTTTTTTTCTTTTGTGAGATGGCTAGAAAGTACAGTGAAGCTAAAAAATACATTTTCCAAAATAGCATAGATTTGCAAACAAACATAAAACAAAAAATTAAAAAAACCCATGTTCTCCTGGCTGAATGTTCAATCCTAGAAGATTTTCACATTTATATAAGCTGTTACATGTACTCCAGTTTTGACAGTCATGCTTCATATGCAGAGAGAAAAATATTTTTTACTGGTATTCAATCTTCAGGGCTTAATACATTATTCCATTTCTACCCTTTTCTTTTTTCTTTTTTGACAAACGTCAGGTATGTTTCTCTAAAGATGGATATTGAAGGGAAATGAATAAACTAATGATAGAACAAATAAGAGAATTGCTTACTTTCTTCCTTCAACTATGTTAACCGTGAATCTTTATAATCATTGCCACCTGTTTCTGTCACTGTGCCTCCCTCCTGCCTCTTCCCTCTTCCTTCCATATCCAAAGGTTTCAGATAATTAATCACACAGAACTTTTTTTTTCCCACACGAATCTGCCCTGAGAGGCCTTTCAGACAATTAGCCTCTTGCAAGTGTTCAAAGATGTGGTACACATTGCCAAGATGATAAACTCTCCAGATTCCTTGCTTCCTGTCACCGATTTATGTTAGCCTAGTCTTTCAAGACTTTATTTCCAACTGCTTATGAAAACACAGACAGAAGATGGCACTGTTTACTCATTAGTAAAAGGTCAGCAAACTCCACTTTAAAGAAAAAAAATTATGCTTTCCCTGCTAGGAGAACATACAATACTATTAGAAATTGGCAGTAAGACTACATATATAATGAGTACAGCTTTTTAATATTACAATAGAAAATATAAATTCAAAATTAAACAAGGTGAACAAAAACAGTTAGAAAACAGTCTTACTGACCATACTGAATTTTCAAGAACAGCCTATTTCAAATAGAATGCAATTGTAGTCACAAATAGTAGAGGAAGGAACCAGGGACTTGGGTTTGGGTTCCAACTCAACCATAAGACCTTGGGACAAGTTGTTCGATGTCTCTATGAGTCTAAATGTTCTTACTATAAAATGAGGGTAATAACACCTATTCTATAGGATAATTTTGTGGATTGAATAATCACGTAGTAAAAGTTTATTAGCAACTACTAGACTATAAGCTTTTGGTTATCATCTTTTTTAAAAAGCTTTTATTTATTTATTTGAGAGAGAGAGAGAGCAGGAGAAGGGGAGGGGGAGGGTAAGAGAGGGGAGAGGAAGGCATAGTGAGGGGAAGGGGAGGGGAGGGGACAGGGAGGGCAAAAGAGATAAGCAGACTCCCCACTGAGCGGTGATGCTCATGATGCAGGGCTGGATCCCAGGACCCTGAGATCATGACCTGAGCTGAAAAGTCAGACACCTAACCAAGGGGTGCCCCTTGGTTATCATCTTAGTAAGACATCTATGATCCCCAAATAGTACAATACCTAGCCCAGAAAAGCAGTATAGGAGTTGATTATATTACAAATAAACAGACAAAGAAAGCTTAGCTGATTTTTGTGTTGGTTTACTGCTAATTCTTACTTAAACAAGAAATAGGGCAAGCATAAAAACGAATTAGTTACTAATCTTGAGCTTTAGAGTGCTTGGCTATTTCACTTTTTCCTTTTCCTTAGCAGAGAAATTTGATTATTCCCAAATAAATGATCGAAGGTGTTTCATTATTGATAAGAGAAATTTTATTCTATTTTTCAGAAGCACTAAGAGAATTGACAATTTTATCTAGATAGGTAGAAATAAAAGTATGTTCTTTTATGTCTTATTCTGTTATTGTAATTGTAGATATTGTTTTGTTGCCCACCTTCCCTGGGATGAAATCAAATGGGAAAATAGCATATAGTAGAATATTTTGTCCCAGTTGCTTCCCTAAAATTAAAAGTAAAGCTACATTATTTGTGCTCAATCTATACCATTAAATATGAACATTTTAAAATAACATATTAAATAAAGGCTTTCTTTATCTTGTAATATTTAACGTCATAGCAATATTAACTTTAAATATCAAAAGTTGAAATAATTGTTTAGACATTGTTAAATGTTTAAGCATTCATTCTCATGACCTTCGTGTGTTGTGGTAGAACTATCCACCAAAAATCAATTTCCTCTTCTTGGGCACATAGCCAGTCTACATTTCCTGGTCTCTACAGTTAGATGTGGCCATATGCTGAGTTCTGGCCAGTGGAATGGGCATGGAAGGAATGTGTGTCATTTTTGTGCCCATATTTCTTGGAAGAAGGTATGGTTCCAACCATAAAGGATTGATTTTTCCCTCTATTGCCCAGATGCAGATGACAGGGAAGCCCTAGGGGATAGCAGAGCCACAAAATGGAAAGAATCTGGGTCCCTGCGTCTCCATGTGAAGGGATTCATCCATGGCCCAACAGCTATTCGACAAATGGGAAATAAACATCTTTTTGTTCCAGCAGTTAATATTGCCCAAACTAATACTCTCATTAAAAAAGGAGGGGGCTAGTAATCACATAGCAGCATATGATTTACTATGATTCTTTAGAAACTTCTCCATTGAAATAGGGTTGCCAAGCAGTAAGTTCCATTTGATGGGAGAGCAGATTGCTTTGCTCATTCAATTCATTAGCAATGCTCTATACTGGATGCTCATTTTTCATTAATTTATTTTTTTAATTTAAAAATACCAATGTTGTTAGTGTTAGAGTACATTTGCACAGATATCTGCCTCCTCGTGTTTTTGCTCAATTTTCTCCATGAGACAATATAATGGGAAAAAATATTTAAAGCTAAAATTGATAGCAGTCACTTTTATGTTCCAATGGATGGGGAATGAGTTTTATTCTGTTTTATTAGTCTTTCCTTCCTCTCCTGAGTCTAGAGTGCAGCAAGTAAGTTAGAAATTCCTAAGTTACAGCTATTTCTTTACTGTAGAAGAAGAGAACCTGAAGAGATGGTCCGCTGTAGAACCACTCAATAATCTGTCTTCGGTGGTACAGAAGACAGTGGAGGCCTAGACATAAGCAGAGATTGGAAAGCTCAAGTTTTCCAAATAATGATGTAAGAGGAAATGAGTTGGATGGGTAGGGGGATATGAGATACAGTCTTAAGAGGAGGGGTTGGCAATTCTTAATAAAGGTTGATGTATCCCAGTGCTTTTGGTAGTTATAGTGAGGCCATGTGCTACTCCTTTCCCATCCTCTGCTCCTCTCTTCCTGCTCTGTGCCACAGAAGAATGGTTCCTGAGAGCCTCTCTTTCTATGTTTCTAGTTGGACGTGGTCAGTGGGAAGCATTGCAAAAGAGTGGGCAATAGAAGGAGAGAGAGAGCAGGGTACTTCTCTTCTTCCCTCTGTCTTCTGTACAGGATTCTGCAAAGCCCCAATATCCCTGAGACCTGAGAGCCTCTGGATCATACCACCACCCCCTTTCCTTGCCTCTTCAAGCCTAGAGTGGCAATGGCTTCCCTGTTTTGCTGATCCCTGACTATTGCTGTCTCCACTTTTGGTTCTCAAGCCTCTGAATAGTCTTTTCTCTGTGAAGGTTCATCTCCCACCAGGACCCTAATTAATAGAAAGTTGTTGGTGGTGGTGCGGGGGTGTTATGGAAAAGATACTGAGTTCTTTGTTGGTATGGTCCCTGTGCTATACTGATTTACTGACATGAAACTTCATGACATTCTGTATCCAGAGAGCAGGAAAAGATCATTTGTGGATTTTTAGTGTTGCTTACATGTACTATGCAAACATTGTGATATAAAACTATAGGCCTTTACTTCAGGGGCTTCTCTATTGAAACAATTTGGACAAATAAACAAAAACCTATCTATTTTTATCCAAGCCTGGACCTCCAGCACCTGCTGAGCTTTTGGGTGGGGAGGTGTGCTGAGGGGGTGTAAGTCTATCTATGACTTTTAGGTTTTGTGGTATTCGTGAATAAGGAACTATGTGACTTCTTTAGCAGAAAGGAGAGAAGAAATTGGTCACAGGAGAAAAGCCAAAATAAGATCAATAATTCATCAGAAAAGGACTTTGGCAACTAGAAATAACTGTATGTACTTAAGCGGCCTGGGAATGTTGAGAAATCTTGGGAGAATACTATATTGTGAATGTAGTATACTCAATACTCAATACTGTATTGAGAATACAAAATGTGAGTTTGGTTAACGGAGACAATTTTAAAGACAAATTTCAAGAAGATAATACCTGCTATGGTTTGTCTCCTTCCTGATTAACACAAGTCTAGCTAAAAAGTTACACACAGATTTATGGATTTGAGTTTTTCTTATAAGATTTATGTATTTTATTGCTTTATGTTTTTAAACTTTTTATTTTATTTTATTTTATTTGAGATTTTATTTATTTATTTGAGAAAGAGAGAGCATGAGAGGGGCGAGGGGCATTGGGAGAAGCAGACTCCCCACTGAGCAGGGAGCTGGATATGGGGCTCCATCCTGGGACTCCCAGAACATGACCTGAGCCTAAAACAGACGCTTAACTGACTGAGCCACCTAGGCGTCCCTAAACTTTTTATTTTAGACTGGTTTTAGATTTACAGAAAAATTTTAAGGATAGTACACAGTTCCCATATACCCCATGTCTAGACTTCCCTATTGGTCACATCTTACCTTAGGCATGGTACATTTGCTATAACTAATGAACTGACATTGATACATTATTATTAACTAAAGTCCATGCTTTATTCAGACCTTAGTTTTTACTTAGTGCACTTTTTCTCTCCCAGGGGTCTATCAAAGACATCCTCTCACATTCAGTTGTCCAGTCTCCTCAGGCCTCTCTTGTCTGTGACAGTTGCTCAGACTTTCCTTGTTTTTGGCCTTGGCAGTTTTGAGGAGTGCTCCTCAGTATTTTGTAGAATGCTCTTCAGTTGGAATTTGTCTAATGTTTTTAAACCAGGGTATGGGTTCTGGGGAAGAACACAGAATGAAATGTCTTTCTCATCATATCATATTAAGGGCAAATACTATCAACGTTGTTGATGTGAATGCCTTTTTTGGATGTACATATTCTAGGTTCACCACTAGATTCCAAACCCTCTGAGGATGGAGACTGTGTTGTTCTTTACTATATGCAAACTCCTTGCTGTCACTGCTAGAAATGATAGCTTTTTCATGAATTTATGAATTTCCCAACATTTTAGCATGTGATTCATAGAGACCGTACAGAACCAGGCAGCCTATTTTCCTTCTGCATAGTTTTGACAAAGGTTTAAAAAGCTGACTAAAAAGTAGAAAATTTTATATCATAACAAAAGTGAATGCATGTTACATGAAACCAGCAAAGCCTGTTTTCGGTGATGTCAAATGCTTTTTCATCTTAGTGTTTTGGCTATATTGTTCTTTGAACTTCTCCGTTTAAATTTCTTTCAAAAAAGGCAGAAAAAACATAGGACCCTAGATGTCTGACAACCCAGTTCCTCAGTCCCCTGCTCTTCATATGCAGAACTCAGAATCTTTTTTCATTGATTCCCTTGGGGAAAGTCTACTCTAGCCTTCACAAATTTGGGGGTGGGGATAGGTACTTGTCTTCAGATTGCTCAGAAGTTCATCAGTGAAGAAGAATGATTTGTGTTTTGAATGTCCTTTGCTTACTTCAATAGCTATTGATATGGGAAGTGTCCTAGTTAGTATCAGCTGGGTTTGAGCGTCCCTTCTATGCTCAGAAACTTGCCATAGGAACTCTTGGGAGCCCCAGTAGAACCTTATCTCTTGCAGGAACAAATACATTTCTTGTACCTTGACTACTTTTATCTGTCTGAGGCCCTTTTGTTTTTCCTGAAGCCAAGTTTGCACATGCAGAATATTTCTAGAGTTTTCAGAAAGGGTTAAGGAGGAAATGTGAGGGTTAAAAAAGAAGCTGTGGTTCTCTTCTTGATATCTTTTTTTCCCCCTACTCCTGATCAGACAGTTTCATCTGGTTCATAACTTGATGGTGGGCAGATTCACATTTGTACTTTCTTTGATGATTCTCTGCCCAATTTTCAGAAACTATCTCTTGCTGCATCATTTTCAGATTATATCAAGATTTTCTGTTATATAAATGGATAAGATTCCAGCTAATGAAATAATGTCAATGTACATATTACATTTGCTTTTTCTCAAAATACAGATAGCTCAGGTTTTCATTTAGCAAATGCCCATTAAAAATTACTAAATAAGAGGCGCCTGGGTGGCTCAGTTGATTAAGGATTTGACTCTTGGTTTTGGCTTAATTCATGATCTCAGGGTCCTGAGAAGCCCTGCTTCAGACTGCACTCAGCGGGGAGTCTGCTTGTCCCTCTCTCTCTGCCCCTCCCCCCACTCTTTCTCTCTTTCAAATAAATTTAGAAAACCTTTAAGAAATTATTAAATAAGACATTCATCCTTGTTTTTAAATTGCTTTAGCAATATCTTTTAATTTATAGAAATTCTCATATTTTAGGTCTAAAAGATATAATTTTGCCTTTTTTACATTTATTATATTCACTCTAGATCTATCAACATTGTTTACTAAAAACTCTTAGATCCCGTAGTCTGCTGTTTTCTCCTTGAAAAGAGTATCCATTTCAGAAGCCTGTGATTATGCGTTTGAATTGCATTTGATCAAGTGAATGATTTTGATTAATTAAACAATAGGATTATTTATTTATTTTAAAGAGGGAAAGAGCATGGGGAGCAGAAGGGTAGAGGGAAAGGGAGAGACAGAATCCCAAGCCGACATTCCACTGAGCAAGCCGAGCCTGATGCGGAACTTGATCCTACAAACCTGAGATCGTGATCTAAGTGGAAACCAAGATTTGGTCGTCCAACTGACTGAGCCACCCAGGTGCCCCAAGTGAAATGATTTTAAACAATGTATTTATTATATATTTATTATAGGTGAAAGCAAATTGAAGACTGTTAATCTATAGGCTGATGTCAGGTGGAGAGATGGAAAGACATTGTACCACTTGACTGACATAAGCAAATCTTATATACAGCCTGAACATATAGTCTTCTTGCCCTTGGTCCATTTGCCAGACATCATTTGGGGCCATATCAGCTTTATTCACTATGAACAGTTATATTCATTAATAAAACTAGTATTTATTTAGCACTCACTATGAGATAAGCATTGAATTAGACATTGAGTATATAAGACTAATCAAAAATAGATCAGGTCTCTGTCTTCAGGAAGCTTATAGTCTAGTAAGAGAAAAGGTATTTTCAAATGGTTACAAATGAAAGATAAAAATACAACTCGGATAAGTGCTATGAAACTGAGGTCTAATACACATTTTTAAAGTTAAATTTAATTGAGATATAGTAAACACAAATTTTACCTTTTTGAAGTGTATCATTCTGTGGTTTTAAGAATATTCATAAGAGAGGCGCCTGGGTGGCTCAGTTGGTTAAGTGTCTGCCTTTGGCTCAGGTCATGATCCCCAGGGTCCTGGGACTAAGTCTCACATTGGGCTCCCTGCTCAGCGGAGAGCCTGTTTCTCCCTCTCCCTCTGCTGCTCCCTCTGCTTGTACTCTCTCTCTGTTAAATAAATAAATAAATAAATAAATAAAATCTTAAAAAAAAAGAAATTCATAAGATTGTGCAACTATCACTACTATCTAATTCCAGAACATTTTTATCACCCCGTATATAAACCCTAATTATGTCTCTTACCAATCCTTCCCTATTTGCCCCTTCTATATCCCAGAATCTACTTTGTTGTAATGGATTTGCTTATGCTGGGAATTTCATATAAATGGAAACATACAATATGGAACTATTGCATCTGGCTTCTTTCATTAAGCATAAGGTTTTTGAGGTTAATCCATATTGTTGCATACATATATTAATACTTCATTCTTTTATGAATCTAGATAGTGTTTTTATAAATCTAAATACTATTTTGTAAATCTAAGTAATATTTGTTTGGATTTGTTTATACTATTCATCAGGTGATGGATATTTGGCTTATTTCTACTTTTTGGCTCTTATAAATAATGCTGCTATGAACATTGTGTACAATATTTTGTGTGAACATGTATTTTTTTATTCTTTTGGGCATATAATTAGGATTATTAAATTGGATGATAACACTATACTTAATTTTTTGAGAAACTACTGAAATGTGAAGCTACCATTTTATATTCCCACTAGCAATGTATGATGGTTCCATTTTCTCCATTGCCTCTCCAAAACTTATTATCGGTAGCCTTTTTTATTATAGTCATCCTAGAAAGTGTGAAGTATGAACTCATTGTCATTTAAATTAGTGATGTTGAATATCCTTTCGTGTCTTTATTGGCCATTTGTATATTTTTTAAAGAAATCTACAGAGATAATTTGCCCATTTTCATTTCAGTTATTTATCATTTAATAGTGTTTTTATATATTCTTTTTTTGAGTTACTTTCTTGGTGGTTGCTCTGCGAGTCCAGTTAATATCTTAATTTATAACAATCTAGTTAGGATTAATACCAACTTATTTTCAATTATGTACAAAAACTTTACTCTTACATAACTCATTTCCCTCTCCTTTCCTTTGTACTGCTATTGTCATACAAATTCCATTATTATGCACTGTGTGCTCACCAATATAAATTTATAATCATTTCTTTATGCAGTTGTATCTTAAATGAGGTAGAAGGAAAGAAAAGATTTACAACTCAAGAACAAATGCACTGGGGCAAAACCTATTCACACAGGGAGCTCAGAGTCAGGTTAGGTAAAGATAGACTTGCAAGGGGTTTCTTCTAGAGAATGACTGGATAGTTAAATAATCATTTTCTGTAATAAGACATTGAAGGAGCTCTGATCCTCCTTTGCCATCTCCAGTGGCTACTAGACTGCAGATTTTCACCATGTTTCTGGGCCTTTGATTTTCAAGACTATCTCAGAACTGGAGATGAGAGGGATGTGACTAGAGCAAATGAAATCACTATAATACTTGTTGTTCTTACCAAGATTCAGTAACTTTTCCTGAATAAACACTCCTTGGATTATTAAAAGTATCTTGCTAATTACTAGAGTTTTGAAAAACTTCATTCTTGAAAATCTTTGTGAGTTTTGTCATTTCTTTTATGGAAAAAAAGTTGGAAGTCTTTAATTGGCTATTTTTGCCAACAACCTTATTATTCATTTGAATTTAAAGTAACATTGAGTTTAAAGTAACAGGAGGGGCTAAGAGAAGCCCTGAGATTTGGGAATGAAATGACAGAGAGAATTTCCATATGAGGCCAAGGAATTGGTCGGTGGCCAGATTATCCAGCTTTGAAGGTCATATTTAAGAATTTAGTTTAGGCTTTATTTTATTCTTTGGTTTAGTTTTTTGTGTATGTGAAAAATATTTATTTTAAGAAAAAAATTAGTTAACAAAAAAAATATAACAAGTTTCACTTAGCAAAATACACCCAAAAGGAAATCACAGTACAAAGCCAGTTTAAGTCAAGGCATCACCAGTTCCTACAGTATTAGCCATGTGTCTCAATTTTCAAAAGTAACTTATTTTGAAAAGCTTAAACCTAACCTCAAAGATTATAAATGAAAATAAACTAGAATAAACGTGGTGTAAAAGATCCATTTAATGTGCTTAAAACTACTTTAACTCAGATAACATTACTCTGAAGTACACTACCAAACTGTTAATTGAGAAAAGCTGAAAGGAGTTTTAGTTTACTCATTATCACATACTAGAAGAAAGTTTGCATGAGAAAACACTGAAGAGGTGATTTTTTTAATCCAGATTTCACAACTTGTGGTGCAAAATGGGTCCCACGGCTTCCTCTAGAGTCATAATTGCTTTTCACTGTTTCTAGGCTACCCGTGAAAATTTGATTGCAATAACTCAAATACTTCTACAAAACTTGTCAAATCCACCCATGCTGTTCTGGCCTCCAGAGCCACTGACAGACTGGCTCTGGAGGTCACTGTGAGTGGACTGGGCTGACGCCACCATGCCTTGCATCATCTGGCTGCAATACGCCCCAGTGCTGGCCCCAGTTGTGGAGTTCAGGAAAAGTTCTGTATAGTTGTGTTGCACGTTGGTCTGGTCTTTGGATATGGCTGCCATAGCTTCTTTGTGAGTGGCAAACTCAGCATTGGCTTCGCTGGTCACTCTTCCCTCAGAGCCAATCTCAATGTGGGCTTTCCAAGGGTTGAGGGGAAAGAAGTTGTAAATTCTGTTCTCTGGGCTGTGTATGGCAGCCCTCTCATGTGGACGCAGTGTCCAATGTGGACAGTGAACTCACCATCTTCATATCTGTGGTCATACATGCCCTAGAGATTACAGTAATGGCGGTCTCTCCCAAACAGATGGGTGGTGAAGCTGTAGCCATCGCTGAGACCGCTGTACTTCTAGTAGCCCCCATAGCCTGCGCTATCAGCACCAGACCTCACCGTCTCCAGCTTGCTTGCTGGACAATGCCAATATACCTCCTGGCTGTGCCGGGGCAGTCATAAGACCTCAGCCCCTGTACAGACATGAATTTCAGAGGAGGATCCGAGTATGACCTAACTGCTTCCTGACTGCTCTTGATCACTTCAATATATCTGTGCCCGATTCTCTCCTTGGGCTTCTCTAGGGCCTTCTCAGCTAACTCCTGGGAGGCAAGTTGCACGAAGATTTTCTCTGTAATCTTGCCCTTGGGCTCACAGGCAATGTGATCCCATTTGGAACAATTTCCAACCATGAGAACTGAACAATTTCTTCACTGGTGCATCCAAATGGGAGTCCTCAGAAACCACATGAAGCCATCATTGGTGGTGTCAGCACTGTTTGGATCGCTGGGTTTCAACACCCAATCCCTCTTGGTTCTGTGGAACTTGGACACCTCAAGATATTGGTGTCCCATGCTTTCCCTGTCTTTTTTAAAGGCCATTTTTACATCATTTTCTGGTTCAAGTTCAACAAAAGCCTCCCCAGTCTGCCTGCCTTCTCTCGTATAGATGAAATGAACGCCTGCTGTCCCATCGTGGATAGTGCACCGAGAAAGGAGAAAGGGCATCCTGCACATCCTCAGCAACAGAGCAGGACCGGGCCAGGCCACGGAGCTTGACCACAAAGCCTTCACCTCCCTCGGGTCCCAGCATCATGGACACTTGAGAGGACAGACAGCAAACAAGCTTGGGTGCAACTTTCTGTGGCTTAAACAACAACCCCTGGGGAAGGAATGCCCACAGTCAAAGACACTCCTGGTCGGTAATGAATTGTCCTAAACAAGAGCCATATGGCCATCTTGCCTCAGTGCCCCAGCACTCATGAGAGCAACTAGGGCTGGCAGTTCCGGGACTGGGATGGGCTCCAGCTTCCTTCCTCCTGGGACAGGCCATCGGTTTAGTATTTATTCTCAGTGCACAGGAATGTCACCAGAGGGTTTTAAGTAGAAGGGAGACCAGTATGGACTTAGGGAGATTCATTAGCCAGGAGAAGGAGAGAAGACAAGGGCAAGGCCGTCCACGGAAAGCAGCAGAAATGAAAAAGGAATGGATAGATGTGAGAGCTATTTAGGAAATGAACTGGGCTGTTGGTGGATTGAAGGGAAAGTCTGAGGAGGAAATTCACAAAGGAACACGGCTCTCCTGCCCTTAGATCGCCCCGCAGTTCTGATGTCTTGGCTAAAGTGTCTGAAACTACTACCAACATTTCATCTTGGATGAGTGCACAACATATAAAATGAAATTGCCGTGAAGTGTAGTCGTTGTCAGTACAGGTACAGTGATCTCTCTCTCTCTCTTCAAACTGACACAATAAAAAGAAACTTCTCAGAAACAGAAGGATTGGCAAAAGCTCTGGTGACAAAGAGGAGACAAGGGAGAATGGCTAGAGCTAAAACAAAACCCACAACAAACACCTGTCTGTCTCCTCCTCTTAGGATTTTATGGAAATCAAAACACGAAATGAATCTATTCTTAGGAAAAGCAGCTCTGTTTTTTCTTGCAATCACTTTTTGAGATCTCATATGAGATTTGATATTTCTAACAATTCAAAATATTTTCACTAAGATTTCCACCCTTTCTTGATGTACATACAAATTCTCTCATTATATGTGTCTCTAACCGTGCCCCCTGAGCTTTATGACAGTGAAGCTATTGCTATAATCCTACTTCCAGTAATCTCATACGGTGATATTAATAGCCCATCCCCAAATAGTGCACTTGTTTTAAAGGTTTTTTAATGATTTACTCCATTAATAGCAGGGTGGGAATTATGACAATATCAGGAATCACAAGTTTCCAAATCAATTGCTTGACAAGGATAAAAAAGGTATCCTGCACTGATATAGGACCACAGACACCAAATAGTAATAAATTTTATTTAAATATCAGAGTGGTAGAGGATATATTAATCATATAAAAATGTTTGTCATATTAATATCAACATAGCATTACTTCACAAATTTTTAAAAAGTACATAAATCTTTGACCCAGAAATTCCACATCTGGATTATATTGTAAAGATAAACTATAGCTTTCACACACACACACACACACACACACACACACACACACACACAGAGTTTTTAGAATAACGTGATTTCGCATGGTTTGACCTAATAGCAGTGAATTAGAAATATCCTAAGTGAATTTCAATAGTTAAAATTATGGCAACAAATTATGAAAAAAATGAGATCATTCTATATGAACTTATATGGAAGCATCTTCATGAAATATTAACAATAAAAAAAGGTGCAGAACACTTTGTATAATGTATTACTATGTGGAAATAAAAACATATACATGATTATGCATACAAAGGCTATCTTTGCAAAGATCCGTAGACAACTGGTCACAATAGCTAAACTAGGAAAGGGAACCTAAAGACTGAGAGGCTTGGAAAGGGGAGGGATTGTGTGCTTTCTTGATATATGCTTTCTTATATTATTTAATGCTGAACTATGCATATATAATAATTAGCTTAACTAACTTAAAAATGGTATGTTTAAGCCTGCATTACTCACCATTATAGCAGGCTCTATCTATCTAGCTATCTATCTATCTATCTATCATCTATCTACCTACATATACACATACATCAAAATACATACACATTGTATTTGTCAGCGTTCTCTCAATATATATGTATTATATATATATATATTTATAGTTGGTTCTATTTCTCTTTCTGTATGTATGTGTGTGTGTGTGTGTGTATATATATATATATATATATATATATATATATATATATACGCATATATATCTCCTGCCTCACTAGAAACTCAGGCAGAGTTTCTACATTGCAATTTTGAGGACAATTCTTTCTTTTTCTGAAAAGCTCCGTCTTTGCTCTTAAAGCCATCAACTGATAGATGAGGCCCACCACATCATGGAGGTTAATATGCTTTACACAAACTCTACTGGTTTAAACATTAATCACATCTAAAAATTACCTTCACAACAATATGTAGACTGGTCCTTGACCAACAACTGGGCTCCAGAGCCTAACTAAGTTGACACATAAAATTAACTATCATATAGACACTGGAAGTCTCGTGCTTACAAATGAAGAGCATTTCTACAAATGGGGCAAAGACAAACAAGTCAGTGAAAATGTGTCTGTGATCTACAGATAGTTTTTACCTAATGATACTACCTATTCATGTAGAAGATAAAGAAATTAGGATAAGGTCAGCGAATAAGGGGGCCTTCTGTTAAAGACATACCTTTAGATAGAAAGATAGCATAACTCTCCCCTTCCAGGTATCATCATTTCCCAAAATGAGTGATATCCTGGTAGGGACAGTAAGAGAAAAAAGGAGATCAATAACAGAAGGAAAAAACAAAATAAAACAAAGCAAAAACCAAAGGTTTTATATAAATATATCAAATCAACGTGTTGTACACCTTAAACTTACCAATGTTATATGTCAATTATAGCTCATTAAAGCCGGTAAGACAATAACATAAACAGAAACAAGGCAAAACAAAAAAGCTAAAGGGTTTGATGTATCCTGCAAGTGAGAGTCCCCTACCTCTGGCAGTTAGCACAAGATTTGTAAGTTATAGGCAGGTGCGTTGGTCAGGAGTTAAAAGGAACCAACAAACAAGAATGTGATGTATGAGGCAAGACAGATGATCCAATCTCACTTCGCAGAAATATATGGCCTAAGAATAAGCAAGCCTGTGGTTTGGAATTTTGCAAGGAAAACAGTTTAAATCACTCCGAGAGAGCACATTCTGCAGCTTGGGATTCAGGAAAGAAACCAATTTTTCGGTAGGACTTGCCATTCTTTGTGGAAGATTTTCTAAAAGACTTTGACCTTTATGAGGGACCTGATAGTATCCCAGACATTTAAAATGCTATTATATTTGTGGAAAAGAATAATGCAGTCTGTGTCATGCTAAAGACAAACTGCAGATAAAGATGTTGCTGATAGATGAGGACTCAGCTTCCATTTCAGGTAGAGTTTCGGAACCCTGGCTGATCATTGTAGCAGTAAGGGGAAGCCATGTGACATGGTGAGTATTTTAGTATTATGTGTGCAGAAATAAGATGGACAGAGAAGTAAATACCAGCATTATGCCCACACTTAACATGGTTAGGCTAGATGACTTTAAGATTTTATGATTCCCTGATAATCTATTCCTTGATGAGAAAATATATTTTGTCTTATATATACCAGCACAGCTATGCTTATGAATATCTGAAGGCAGACGTTAGCATATGTGTCAACATAATCTCACTACCTGGAATTTTTGAAAATCCATTTAAAGCAGTGTGCATAGAAGGTGCATAAAGTATAAAGCTATAGGTAAGAGTTTTATTTTTAGTAGCTGTGCTTATTTTCATCGTGTTCTATGGCATGACTCCTATGTCAAATTCTAGGCATCTAGGATTTTGCAAAGAAATTGAATTTGAAACCTTTTGTTTCCATTCAGATTCTAGGACACTTCATACAAACATGAAAACCGAACAATGCGATAAAATTTTGGAAGCTAGGCAGTAAAAACATTACTTTTGTAAAGGAGTCCTAGAGAGGTGAAACAAGTTCCGTGTGGCTCCCAGGCTTTTGGACTTCATGGGTTGATAAAATTGTTTTTGTACTACAGAGAGAGAGGGGACTGGGAACGAGTTGTCAGTGTTGTTTTTTGACTAAGTCCGTGTTAAGGTAATAACAAGAGAAAATAACTAAACTGTAATATTGCTACTGCTTCATAGAAGAAAGAATTTTTAATAGATAAAAGCATAATTCATTCTCTAGGTTATATTCAAAATATTCAGTGACTGGTATGGTGCTCATACTAACTGACCATTCAGAACAGACATTAGCTGCTAAACTCTACTGGAGAATGACTCTTAAGATCAGCAATTGGGGGCACCCAGGTGGCTCAGTTGGTTAAGCAACTGCCTTCGGCTCAGGTCATGATCCTGGAGTCCTGGGATCAAGCCCCATGTCGGGCTCCTTGCTCATTGGGGAGCCTGCTTCTCCCTCTCCCTCTGCCTGCTACTCTGCCTGCTTGTGCTCTCTCTCTCTCCCTCTCAAATAAATAAATAAAAATTTAAAAAGATCAGCACTTAATGAACATAATCTTAGAATAAAACAGAACCCTTTATGTTTCAGACATTAGAGTCATGAAAACCTATTACTCTTTATTTTTTTCCGTTTGCCAGGCTGCACAAGATTTTGACCAACACCTATATGTGCCCATAGACCAACATTTACAGTGTTGATTTATGATAATTTCTCTGTGGCAGGAACCCCTAGAGTTGGTCTATAACAAGGTGGTAGATGTTTAGAATGTTCTTGAAAAGTACAATATGCCAATCTATGAACTCACTCTCTCAGGATTTTTAAGGGAAAAGTTGGTCCTTTAGGAATGACTCATAAAGTGGGGATATGATACTCGGTGTAGAGGAAAAATGGGCCACAGAAGACATTCTTCCAGTTCTGGGGCTAGGAGGGGTTCAGCCTAACTAGAGAAAGACAACATATGTGTGAGAAATGATGGAAAAATAACTTTAAGGGCGCCTGGGTGGCTCAGTTGGTTAAGCGTCTGTCTTCAGTTCAGGTCATGATCTCAGAGTCTTGGGATTGAGCCCCATGTCAGGCTCTCTGCTCAATGAGGAGCCTGCTTCTCCCTCTCCCTCTGTCCCTCCCTACTGCTCATGCTCTTTCTCTCTCAAATAAATAAATCAAATCTTAAAAATAAAAATAAAAAGAACTTTTAAGACAATTCATCGATAAGTATATTATAGAGGCTTTGGCCCAAATATATAAATGCTAAAATAATCTAAGGTAAAGAGCTGGGGCACTGGGTGGCTCAGTTGGTTAAGCGACTGCCTTCGGCTCAGGTCATGACCCTGGTGTCCTGGGATCGAGTGCTGCATTGGGCTCCCTGCTCAGCGAGGTGTCTGCTTCTCCCTCTGGCCCTCCTCCCCCTCATTCTTTCTCTCTCATTCTCTCTCTCTCAAATAAATAATTAAAATCTTTTAAAAAAGTAAAGTAAAGGGCTTATTACATGGAAGTAAATGTAATCTGAGAAGATATCACAAAGCTTTCCTGTGCAAAGTATCTTTTTTTAATCTATAAGAATATTAATTTGCCTATACGTTACAAACAAGTCTTAGAAATGTGTAATTAAACACTAGTTGCTTTCATTGTTTCAAAAAGGGTTAGTCAGGGTGAAGCATATCCATGGTAAATCTCTGCTTTATGCTCATCATGGCATCTAGGACTTCTCAACATAGCCTTTCCTGATGCTTTGTATCTTTAGATGCTGTAGCTGCTCTCAAAATATTCTATGGTAAATGGTGAGGTTGATGCATTAAATATTCAATAAAGTCACAATCATGAACTTGCTGGGCAAATAAAGAAATGAAAATGATCTTTTCTTGGCTCTTACTCTGATTTTACATTTTAAAATTAGATTTCACTCAATGCCTTCCAAATTGGTAGCTTGCATCACATTCTGCCTTCATCAAGTACGTTCTGTTTTTACTCACCTTTTTTTTTTAATGGCATGCATCCAAAAGGAAAATTACTCGTATTGAAGGGAAAGATATATTTAGCATTTTTTTCTGAAGCAGCACATAAGAAGCCAGATAAGTGTATATGATTTATCTCACCCCTGTGGGAATCTAGAAAGCACATGGACTTTCTCGTGAGAGAGCCAAAAGCACTTTTTTTTTTTTTTCTGACACAAATTATTCCAAACAAGTCAAACAGTCAATTATAAAATTTCATATTAGGGGTTGTATATATTTTCTCCAGTAAGTAATTTTGAAAATGGAAACTTTCAATATAAACTAGAAATACATGCACACGTACGCACAGACACACAGAGAGGTGTGTATGTATATATGTGTGCTAGAAGTCTTTCTCTCCGTGAATGATCATTCATTGTAGACTTTTAGTAATGGCAATATCATCGAGAAACAAATTGTGAGTCATTTAAAAAATCCCAAATCTTTGTTTCTAAGAAATGTATGGGTCACTGTTTTAGAGAACCACATTTGTTTTTTTCTGAGGTGTTTATCAAAAGGAGACATCTAATACACCATGGAAAAGTTGACTCAGGAAATTGGAAATCTCTGAGAATTGAACAAATTGTCATGGATGAAAGACCAGCTGAGGTTTGAGAGAAGCGGTTTGGACTGAGGCTACTCAGACATCTAACCTGGATGAAGATGGAGAACTAAGACCACCTGTCCGGTTTGCTACTGGAAATTCCTATGTTGGAATACTATGTTGGAAGACTGAAAGCCCGTAGATAATTCAGAAAATTTTTATTAACCAAATGATTCAAGCAAACACTTTGCTCATCTGGGAGAAGAGCTGTATTTTTAGGGTAATAGTTTGCTCATCCAAACTCACCCAGGGCACTTGACTATATTCTCCAAGTCTTAAACTACTATCTTGTGAATTTTTCCAATTCAAATCCTGGTTGTTTACCTTGAAAAACTTGCCTTAAATGACTCAAAACCATGTCCCCAGACATTATAAACATTCTATCTTAAATACCCCCCTTTTTATAAAAGAAAGATTATTTATTTAAAAGAGAGAAAGAGCAGGTATGCAGGAGCGGGTCAGGGAGGAAGGTCAGAGGGAGAAGGAAAAACAGACTCCCCACTGAGCAGGGAACCTGATGCAGGGCTGGAACCCAGGACCCCAGGATCATGACCTGAGTTGAAGGCAGACGCTTAACCAACTGAGCAACCCAGGCGTCCTTTAAATTCCCCCTTTTGAGACACTATTGGCACATCTGAAAGTGGAAATCCTCTCTCACAAGTAATAGATTTAGCTTTGCTCAATCATTATGGTTTTGTCATGGTCTTTTAAAGGAAATTTATAGTTGACTGGATTAAATAGTAATTGGATATTAGAGTAGGTTAATCAAAAGTTAGTTTTTGGATATTGGTGTGATCAAACATCATGAAAGCCACAAAGTCAAACAGTAATAAAATTACTGCTTTATTAAAAACAAAGATTTGAAGAATTTAGGTTACGTTTCTCTAATTTTAGAAGTCTTATACTCTGGGGCGCCTGGGTGGCTCAGTGGGTTAAAGCCTCTGCCTTCAGCTCAGGTCATGATCTCAGGGTCCTGGGATGGAGCCTCGCATAAGGCTCTCTGCTCAGCAGGGAACCTGCTTCCTCCTCTCTCTGCCTGCCTCTCTGCCTACTTGTGATCTTTCTCCTCTCTGTCAAATAAATCAATAAAATCTTAAAAAAATCAAACAAACAAGTCTTCTACTCAATAATGTTTATATTCCCACGCTAGTC
Source organism: Potos flavus (assembly GCA_028534135.1). NCBI lineage: Eukaryota > Metazoa > Chordata > Mammalia > Carnivora > Procyonidae > Potos > Potos flavus. The sequence continues at coordinate 176,169,336 of CM052898.1, read as the reverse complement.
GTGTTATTCTTTGTCAAGTATGCTGGGAACTCTATAAATCAAAATTAACCTTCCCTCCCTCCAGCTTTCCCTTCCCCACTTCCCGTTCTCCTTCTCCTTACTTCCTTCCTTCTTGGCCCCCTCCCTTCCTTCCCATATTTTCTGATAGTGTTTTATTTCTTTGAGTCTTTGGCTTTTTGTTTTGTTTTGTTGTTTTGTTGTTGTTGCTGTTTTTAAATCATTTATGGCGGTCCCAGGGTAGTCTTTACTCCATTGAAAGACTATTTACTGAATATCCTTTATATGCTTATATCTATTGATAAATACTCTGGGCATTTTCAAATTAAATTGTCTCATTTCTCTTATTGGTGATAGAAAGTCAACACTTAGGAATGGAAATGTAGAAGACATATTGTTTCCTAACCCCATCCTAACTAAAAAAAATTGAAAGGATTGACAAATATTAATGAGATTGTACCTATAAATTGTGTAGTAAGAGCGTTTTTGTATTGTTACTGAATGAGCACAATAATGACTGCTTATTATTTCTGAACTGTCATGGTCATTGTAGAAAATTTAATGCACCATTGATTACTTTCACTGAAGGTGAAAATAAAATAATATGCTAAAGCTTTGTTAAAATCTCATTACAACAAAGGGGTATTTTTTGTTTGTCTGGCAATTTACAATATAGTGCTTCCATAATTAATATTAGACATCAAAGAGTAGAAGCAACTGCTTCTCAAATTTGGAGATATAAATATCTCCAAAATTTAGAGTGGAGGTACACTTTTTTTTTTTAAAGATATATTGGTTTATTTGAGAGAGAGAGAGCAGGGGGAGGAGCAGAAGGAGAGGGAGAATCTCAAGCAGACTCCCTACTGAGTGTGGAGCCCATCGTGGGGCTTAATCCCAAAACCCTGAGACTGTGACCTAAACCAAAATCAAGAGTAGGACACTTAACTGACTGAGCTACCCAGGCGCCTCTGGAGGTATACTTCTGAAGATGAATTGGGGGATTGGAGACTATCCCCAGGATGACTTTGGGAGGCATGTGCTAAAAATGTCAGGGCAAGAGCCTGGGTCACTGTGTCACCCCAGAAATGTTACCCCCTTCCAGGAACACTTGGATCAAACAGGGATATACTGGTGTCACAGGAAATTCATGGAATTACAAGACCCCACCATTTTTAATTGACTTCTCCTGAGTTCTTATAATCAAAATCCAGGTTTCTTAGTTAATAGCTATGGAGACATCCTTCATCCTCTGCCCCTGCCTGACTTCCTTGAATAAACACAGAAGAGAGAAGGAAACTTCAGAGGAGGGAGACACTTGGGAAAATCAGAGGAAACTTGAAATCAAAAGAATGGGTCTCACTCATGAAAGTGGCCCCACCACTATGCCCTGACAGATTTATGTGCATGGCATGGGATTGTTTGGCCTTCTAGGTTTGCTGTAGGGCCAAGTGGGGCCTAGAATGACAGAGCTCCAGGATATAATCAGCCCTTTCCACTTCCTCTGATGTACTATATAGGTAATATAATTTTCTATTTATGCAGTGAGCCAAACAAAGTTATGAAGCACTTTTCTAGAATCTGGTTGGCCTCTTTCTCCCCCACCCCAACTACTGGATTGCCCTGGTTGCTGGGCACCCATACACATTAGAGACTGAAAGCTCCGCAAGACTCTATGTGGTCATTGGGGACTATAAGACACCGGCAATTGGAGGCAGAACTGCCGAGCCTTTCCAATACATCAAGGATGTGTTGCCTATCACTGAGATGTCTTTTCAGTCAGTCCTGGAGCAGCTTTCAAGTGCTCTACTGATAATGTGTGAATGCTTGAGACAAGTCCCAGGTCTTCTTAAGGAAGAGAAGTCATGGAAACCCTCAAGTCACCTGTGGTGGAGGCGAGTCCTTCAATATTACAAGTTCTGTGTTTGGTGGCACTTAAAATTCTGAACAAAGCTTCATCTGATGACACAATAGTCTTTCTTGACAAAGGACAGAAAAGCAAGTCCCATAAGCTTTACCAAGTGTCTGATGTTAATGATGTCATCAAAGCATTACAGAACAATGGAGAACAATTTCAGAAGAAAATAAAGATTTGAATAAAAATGCTCATCTTCAGCAAAGTACAGAACTGCTCAACCAAGAAATGGCAGGAGGGAAGAAAAAGTATGAGGAAAGAAAGAACATGGGAGGGAAAGGAGGAACATTCAAATGCACGAGTGAAACAGGTCATGAATGATAAAGCAAGACAATTAAAATCTCTGGCTGAAACCATGCTGTAGACCAGATGTTTCCTGATACTGTGAGAGATCACATGGATGACAGGGACTTGGAAGCAGAGAAATGGAGAGAAGCAGAACATGGCTACCATCCAGTTTGCTGGCCAGAAGTGGATCTAAAGAGTCTCATTCTTGGTGTTAACTTAAATATGTCCTTTGAAGGCCTGAAAGAGAAAAAAAAAACAAACAAACTATAAATATCCAGAAATTTTGTGAAGAACATCAAATGAAAAGCTTATAGGAGAAATAAAAAGTACACATCCAACAAGTGTCCATAGTCTGAAAATGTCCCAGTTTGCAAGTGAGATCCAGAAGCTTCCATTAAAGCTTCAAATACTGCCTGCATCAAAAACACATAACGTGACTTCAGAGAAAATTGGCTGAGGAGGAAATATACTGCTTAGAAATAGAGAAGAAATTTCCCAACGTGTATAGAAACATGAAGTCTATGTATCAGAGATGCAACTTCTACAAGAAATTGGCAAAAGACATGAACAAAGAATTCAAGAGAGCCACTCTTGCCTATCAAAAGGAGATTCTCTGCTATGAGAAAAGAATTCAAGAAAGTGGGATGGCAGCTCTGTCAGATGAGAGAAAGATCAAGATGATTTATCACAGGTAAATGTGGGCTAAGACTGAGTCCAACTTCTGGCCTTTCTCAAGTGGCCCTTTTGCTTCTGCTGCTCCACCAGTAGCCCACAGAAATCCAGAAGTGTCCAGAGATCACCTGGTTCATCAGGTGTCCTAGGAAGGAGGCAGATCATGCTGCAAAAGCTCGGGGATCCTGGCTCACCTGCCCCTTTAATAGAACAGGCCAGAAAAGAGTGGGTGCAGAATGGATTTGGAGAATGACCAGCACACTTGCTAGATCTGATTGAAACTCTGCATCTGTATGTATTATTGCATTCATTAACATCTATTTGTTTAATGAATATCTATTGAGTGTCCACAATGTATCCAGCCCCACTCTAGATGCTTGGAATGCAGTGATGAAAAACAACCCAATAAGATCTGTGGACCCACAGAGCTTACATCCTAATAAGGACAAGGTCAGATAATAATGAACGATTAAGCAAACAGATGGTATTAAGTTCTAGGCAGACAATTACAATAAGGTGATGGAATAATGGGGGGTTATAGGATAACATCAAAGAGGTGATATTTAAGCTTTGATCTACTGGATAAGAAGACAGTCCCGGAATGTCAGAAGGCAGAATATTCCAGGCAGAAAGAACAGGTAGAGCATGAAAGCCCTGAGACCTTGGCTTCTGGGGCCAGGGGAAAGGAGCCAAGATGACAGGGTAGAGGAGAGTGGTGGAGGGTGAATAGGACCAATTGCACAGCTAGTATGTTTGGTGGAGTGTATAACACCAGGGAGAATTTTAGCCCTTGTGGGGGATGATGGGGGATTAAGGGGAACAGGACATGACGTGATGTGTATTCTGCATAGATCTCTTTGGTTGTGCAAAAAATGGAATTTAGGGAGGGGTAGGATTTTGGTGAGGGGACACAAAGCTATTTGCAAGGGAGCACTGGGGGCTGACACTGGGACACTCATGATGAAAATGGAGAAGTGAGAACAGATTAGAACTTTGTTTAGGGGGTTGCCAGGGACAATGACAACTCTGGGATGTTTTCTAACTATCCTGAATACTGTTTGGCACTACTTTAACTAAGCTGTATTTAAATCTTTGTGGGAAAAGCCTGAAAAAAAGTCAACATGATATAGGGTTACACCCGGTAAAATCTTGATCTTCTACCAAACAGTGTAATAGTTGGACTTTAACTACCCCAGATTACTGCTCATATTGGTTTTCTATTGCTTTTTGTGAGGAATTACCACAAACTTGGTGGCTTAAAAAAACAAAAACCCATCAATCTAAAAAGCGAAACAAACAAAGCATAACAAGAACAGTCTTATAGATACAGAGAACAAACTGATGGTTGCTGGTGAGGGGCGTCAGGGACAGATTACTGAAGTTGGTGAAGGGGATTAAGAGGACAGTCATCCAGTTGTAAAATAAAGAAGTCACAGGGTGTACAGCAAAGGGAATATAAATAATATTGTGAAACTATGTATTGTGACAAATGGTAACTAGACTTCTCATGGTGATCATTTAGTAATGTTTATCAATATTGAATCACTATGTTGTACACCTGAAACTAGCATAATATTGCATATCAATTATACTTCAATAAAAATACCCACAAACTAATTATTTTAAAGTTCTGGAGGGAAAAAAAGTGAGAACTCAGTCTTACTGGGCTAAAGTCAAAGTGTTGATGGGACTGGTTCCTTCTGGATTCTCCTGTATGTTTTAGCTTCTAGAGGTCACCTGCCTTCCTTGGATGGTGGTCCCTTCTTCCATCTTCAAGTCCATCAACACAGCATCTTCTCTCTTCTCTGATCTCTTCCTTCTCTGATCCTCTTGCCTCATTCTTTGCTTTATAAAGATTCTTGTGATTATATGAGAACCACCTGGATAATTCAAGAAAATCTCCCCATCTCAAGATTCCTAATTTACCCACATTTGCAAAGTCCTTTTTGCCATGGAAGGTAATATATTCACAGGTTCCAGGGATTAGGATGGGGACATTTTGGGGGGAGACTTTAGTTAGCCTACCTCACAAGTCCTTATGCATTGCAGTTCTCCTACACCCATACTTTCATAAATAGTCCCTTTGTATATCAACTTTCTTCAAAAGAATCTATTTCCAGTGTTACCTGTTTCCTTGATTGCTTGCACAATCTTTATCACTTATTTCAAAAGCAAATTGACAAGGTAAATACTCAGCATTTAATAAGTGTAACTTGTCATTAGTGTAGTACACAGTGCATGTGGGAGACAGAATACTGTCCTTTATGCTCCCTAAAAACATCCATGTCCTAAACCCGAGGACCTGAGAACACATTCTATTACTTAGGAAAATAAACTTCACAGATGTTTATAGGGTTAAGGACTTTAAAATTCAGAGATTATTTTGGATGGGCTGGGTGGAGGCTCAATCTAATCATGTGAGCCTTCAAAAGCAAGAAAAAGATACAGTTGCAGAAATCCTAGAGATTCCAAGAAGGAGTCCATGTGCTGTCTCTGGCTCTGAGATGCACGGATCATGTGCAAAGACCAGAAAGCCTCCCTAGGAATCAAGGGCAGCTCTCAACTGGCAGGCAGCATGGAAATAAGGACATCAGCCGTACAGCTAAAGAAAACTGGATTCTGCTAACCTAAAGGAATTTGGCAGCAGATTTTTCCCAGAGCCTCTAATAAGGGCCCAGCTGATCAACATCTTGATTTTTGTCTTGTGAAACTAAAATAAAAAACTAATACAATGCAATTGTAGTGAGAACAGAACATGTGCTGTAAAATATCACTCTTAAAAAATTCATTGTTTATTTCTGATTACAAAAGTAATATATATTCACTTTTGGAAAATAGGATTACATGGATAATTATAAAGAAAAATTAATAATCCTACTAACCAAATATCATTACTGATAATTTTTTCCTATGTTTATAAGGAAACGTAATTTTTTTCTTGGTAAAAGTAATATCATGTCATAATTGTATAGCCTTTTAGTAAGGTAGGATTATATCATGAACATTCTCCCGTGTAGTTAAAAAGGCGTTAAAAACCTGCTTTTTTTATTGACTATGTGATATTTTTCTGAAGTCTACAAGACAAGACTTTTTTTCTCTCATTTTTTAAAAAGTGAGATTTAATTTATGTATGATAAAATGCCCAAATCTTAAGTAGTCAGCTTGATCAGTTTTGACAGATACACACAGTTATGTAAATCACTCCCTATTAACACATAAATCATTTCCATCATCTAAAAAAATTCCTTCTGTGCCCTTTCCTCATCAATTCCCACCACTTTAAAAACAACACCTGCTCTCATTTCTGTCATCATAAGTAGTTTTGCTGTCCTAGAACTTCACAAATGGAATCATACACCATTGCATTAGTCAGGGTTTTCCAGAGAAACAGAACCAATAGGATGTGTAACATATATATATGGAGAGAGAAAATCTACAGGGTAGGCTGGTAGGCTGGAGACCCAGGGAAGAGGTGATGTAGTTCAAATCCAAAGGTTGCCTGCTGACAGAATTCTTTCTTGTCCATGGGAGAGCAGTGTTTGATCTATTGATGCTTTCAACTGATTGGATGATGTCCACAAACATTATGGAGGGCAATCTGTTTTACTCCGAATCCACAGATTTAATTGTTACTCTCGTCCAAAAGACAGCCTCAGAAACATCCAGAGTATATTTGACTAAATATCTGGTTACTGTGGCCCAGCCAAATTGACACATAACATTGGACCATCACAAATTCATCCCTTGCCAACTTGACAATGATACGCGTCTCTTTAAGCCATACTTATTCTACTAATAAAGACAATAACAAGGTCATACTTCAACCTAACATGATACAACTATCCAGTGTACTATTGAAAATGAACTAACCCTTTCCCCAGAGAAGACAAAAAGTCTTTGGGTGATGTTTACTCTTCTCTTTGGTATCCCGTAACTTAAACACTATGATATAAAGTTAACGATATGTAAATACTATGATATAGTCAACAAATTTTTTGTTACATGATAAGGGGATAAGAGAAAAAAAAAACAAAGATATAGATAGATATAAATATAGATGATATAGATATAGATACACACACACACAAAAAAAGAACTATTCATTACCAAATACATATTCAAACACAAGCATAACAAAATGGGGAAGAAATACTCATAATAATTATAATCCTCGTTTTTGTCATTGGCTATGTGGTCATATCTGGTGTTTATAACTACCTTCTTCCAATTTTCTTTCTGTGTTCCTTTTGTCCTCAGCAAGCTTCTCAGCTGGTCATAGTTCTTTAGCTGGTGAGGTGACCCAAACCTTTGTTCCCTAGGGGTCTATTCCATTATTAGTCCTGCATGGATTGGGCTGTTGTAGTTTTCCACTGACTTTAATCACAGGGAATGGTAATATCAACAAACGCCCTAAGGGATCTCCTGTATTCCACACATACTCTAATGAAAAGTGTTGGTGTTGGAGGAAAAACATCTGCCAAATTAACAGCTACATAGCAGGTACCAGGGGATGTGTTAATTTTTTTGAGCAATGAGACCACATCTGTTAAAGCAATTGCAATTTGAGATTTCACTTGGTTAAATTAATGATAATCCACTGTCATTCTCCTAGTTCTGTCTGTCTTCTTCCCAGACCAAATAGACTGGTTGAATGGAGAAGAGATGGAAATCATTACCTCTGAATCTTGCGAGTCCTTGATGGTGGCAATAATCTCTGCAATCCCTCCAGGAATACAGTATTGTTTTGGCTTACTATTTTTCTGGGTAGAAGCAATTCTGGTGGTTTTCCACCATAGTATCCCTAACTCCACAGTTCAGGGAACAAATTCAGGAATTTGCCAGAAGACAGCTTTTAGACTTGAACTGCAACACTGGCTCTTCCTTAGATCAAGTTTCTGGCCCACTCTACAGATTTGGACTTACCAGCCTCCATAATTGTGTGAACCAATTCCTTAAAATCTCTCTCTCTCTCTCTCTCTCTCTCACACACACACACACACACACACATACACACACACACACAAGTGCACACACACTTTTGCTAACTCTGGAGAACACTGAGTAATACAGATTGTGTACTAGTCAGACTTCTCTAGTATCTAAATCCATAATGTTTTAGGCTGAATTGTGTCCCCTCAAAATTCGTATGTTGAAGTTCCAATCCATGATACTTCAGAATGTAACCATATTTGCAGATAAGGTCTTTAAAAAGTGATCAAAATGAGGCTGTTAAAATGGGCCCCAAACCAATATGTTTGGTGTCCCTATAAGTAGGGGAAATTTGGACATACAAAGAGACACTAGGAATACATATGTGCTGAGGGAAGGCCCTGTAAGGACACCATGAGAAGGCCGCCATCTTCAAGCCAAGGAGAGAGGAGGCCTCAAGAGAAACCAAACCTGATCACACCTTGATCATAGACTTCGAGCCTCCAGAACTATGAGAAAGTAATTTCTGTTAAATCAATCAGTCTGTGGTGTTTTTGTTTTTGTTTTTGTTTTTTTTTATGGCAGCCCTACCAAACTAATACGCAAGGCTCTGTTGGATTTTTTTCTTTTCCTATCATCACCAATACTATCCTTATATTTCACTTTCAGCAATTGTAGAAAATATTTCTCAACTTAATTAGCAACTCCTTTATTAGTTTCTCCCTAGGGTTTGTAAGTTCCAAAGTTAGCAATCTAGAAGCATTTTATACTTCTGCCCCATTTAAATAGGACATGGTTTTCTCTGACTTTTCGCAAGAACAGTAAGGTGGAAATGGTAGCCTAATTTCCTAAACAGTTGTCCCACCAACCAGGAAAATCTGCAGCCCGTATCCTATGTCAGTGCACAGAATATTCCTCCCCCTTCATGAAACCGTGTGTTACATTCATTTTGATAAGTTCATTTTTTAAGTGATCTTATTTTATTTTGAAACAGCATCATGCAAAGGTAAAGTGCCATAGTAAACCATGAATACTGCTGGAATATCCTGAATTTACAAAATATTTCCTTTTTTTAAATTTAAAGCTTTTGACTTTTATTTATTTTTTAAAGTATTTTTTTCTTTTTTTTTAAGATTTTATTTATTTATTTGTCAGAGAGAGAGATCACAAGTAGGCAGAGAGGCAGGCAGAGAGAGAGAGGAGGAAGCAGGCTCCCCACTGAGCAGAGAACCTGATGCGGGGCTGGATCCCAGGACCCTGAGATCATGACCTGAGCCGAAGGCAGAGACTTTAACCCACTGAGCCACCCAGGCGCCCCAGAATATAGTAGATTTGACTTGTGTCAGTGGAAGGCCTAAACATTTGAGAGGACTGGCACTTCAGATTCTCCCTTTAGGGAACCCATCAGCCATGTTATGAGGAAACCAGAGTGAGAGAATTGAGGTCCTGGCTAATATCACCCATTGGGCTGAGTTCCACTGTGTGGCCTGGAAGTAGATTTTTTGGCCCCAGTAGAGCTTCTCAGCATGATGCCCCCCACTTGGAATGTTTCCACCAAGCCCTGCCCAAATTGCAGAATTGTGAGCAAATACATTATTGCCATTGTTTTAAGTCACTAAGTTTTGGGGGTAGTTTGGTATGAAATAGCAGATAACACAGATAAATAGCTTAAAATATTTTATTAAATGTCTATTTTAGCATTGTTAAACAGTGAAGATTATTATGTTAACTCTTCCTTAAAGTTTTCCTAAGTTTGTAATTTTGTTTCATTTAGAATTATCAAGCTAATCTTTGTGCATGCACGTGTGTGTGTGTGTGTACCTTGAAATTTATCTATAATAAAAGGGGATAGACTGTACGATTATACTTTCAACTTGAACTATGTTTCCCTGAATATCCTTTTTGACGTGGATTTGGCAGAGCTGATCAAAAGAAATACTTGTGTGAGATTTGGAGAGCAGAAGTGAGGTATTGTCCATTGATCTCTGAAGGTGTCACATGGTTGTGACAGACTCGCACGGACCAGAAGATTCCAGCATACCCTCAGATCCCAGTGCTCTGTATCCAGCTCATCTTTCCTGCTGCTCAACAACCAGGACTATCTCAAGTCCCTGCCTGCAGACCCAAAGAATTCTCTATAGATTTTTGCATTATCTTTCATGGCTCCTTATCAGTGGCTGACTGTATGTGGTTTCTCAGATTGATTGGTTGGTGACTTCTCTCATTCCCCATTTCCCAATTTTCAGAACTTCTCTGCCCGATAGTTTCCCTGTTTGAATCCTGACTGTTGTGGGAATTATGGAGTTTCTGGCTCCCTGACAGTCATATTTCAAATTTTAAAAGGAACATAATTTTTATAGTATTCCATGGTGTACTGGTAGCAGAGAGGTACGTGATGGTAAACTCATCAAACAATATCTCAGCTCGTGTGAAGAACATGCTTGTGTGAAGAATAAACGCAGAATATAAATGAGGACTATGATAACAAATACCACAGGAATGAAGGTACATATTAGATATTTTTATTTGCATCCTAGCTGAATTTCTGCAGTATGGTACACAAATAAAACCTTTGCCACTTTCAGTTCATTTGGCAAGTATACATTGAAGGGCATACCATACAATTGCACTAAATTAAGTGTCAAAGTAAAGAAAAATAAGTGTGGTCCTACCTCTTAGGGAGTTTATAATGTAACACAAAAAATAGGAAATTAAGTTAATAAAATGAGTTTTATAATGGAAATGTAAGGTTTTTGAATTTTATGGCATGGGGGCCAATGCAAGTCTCCGGGTTCCTGATAGACACCAAGTCAAGTGAAAATTCAAGTAATGTCTACAGAGGAATTAGGTGAAGCTACCCCAGGGGGGTTGGGACAGAATCCTTCACAGAGGATGGGAAAGCAGAAAAGGCTGGCAGACAGGAGGACCTAGGAGGAGCCACAGGGGAGTGTGAGAGCATGGAGTGATGAGGTAGGTAGTGAGAAACGAAGCTTGGGAATTAGGTAGAGTCAAGATTTAAGGGGTCTGATATCCCAAATAGGTATGACATTTAAACAGTTCAGACAGGAGGAAACTGGAGAAGTTATATTTAACCAAAAGGAGCTGAACTGACAAGAAAAAGCAATAGCAAGATTTCTGATGGCACATGGATGGTGGGAACAGGACAAGAATCTTTTCTGCCCTAGAGTGTCATCACCTTCTACGACCTGGCCAGGCTGTGGGGCAACAACCAGCAAACCAAATGAGGACACAGTTTTGTGACATTAGGTGGAAGTTTTGCATAGAGGGGCTACAGTCCACTGAAAGATTATCTGATGTCCCACGGGAACAGTCTCCTGAGGGCTATAAGAGCTGGATGTTGGTGGTGTCTGGGTGGTTTCTGGAAAGACCGGGATCCTGAGCTTATGGTTTAGGCAGCACGATTATACAAACTCTCAGCAAACATGCATACAGACCCCCAGCAGCCCAGGGGGGAGCTATATGGGGGTGTCACACTCCCATTAGAAGAGTGTTAGAGGGAGGCCTCTCAAAGGTCTTATGCCATCAGAGTGGGTGGGGGAGCCTGTGCATTGCTAGCCAGAGAAGGTGGGGTATGGGAGTAGTCACTAAATTTCTCTCAGAAAACACGCCATGGCCAATAGGGCACATGGGAGAAAACGTCATTTTAATGAGGTGAGCAGGACATTGAGGTGGCCCTGGCTTAGAGGTAGGGAGGCTTTAACTACAGATCATTACAGATAAATTGGGGATGGGGGTTTCAAAAAATGTGGACTCACATTAAAGTATTGTGAGTCCACGATACCTTAATAACTTAAGAATATTTTGAATTTAAAAGTAAATCTTTGACCAGTTTACTTTAGAAATATGGTCTCTCTTTAAGTGCTGCATAGATTAATTATATGAATAGTTTGCCAGTTCAATTCTTTTTTTTAACTGCTTTATTGAGGTATGACTGATATACGAAAAACTGCACATATTTAATATATACAACTTGATGAGATTAGAGGAAGTACACATGAGCAAAATCATCACAATCTATGGCAACCCAATTTTTATTTCAAGAGTACAGAAAGTGAATATATTCCTTGTTTCTTAATTTCATATTAGAATGCAGTGGCCATCATCATTCTTTTCCCTTCCTGTACAAAAATTGTTTATATGTAACTACAATCCCAATTTTAAAAAAATCTTTAAAACCTTGTCTGGGAGTAATTCACAAATGTATAAAAGAGAAATTTGAAAAAGAGAAATTCCCTCTTCACTGCCCAGAAAATTGAAAATCTGATTTCTCTCCTCAGACATAACAGAGGGTGAGAACCAGGAGGAAAGAGATGAGAGGAACACTGTCCATGCAGGAAAAAAGTCAGGAGGCAGTTCAGGGGCTGGTCTTAATGAAATTCCTAAAGAATTATACTTTTCATAGGCTCAATTGCAGGAAAAATATCACAGTGGGGTTTAACAGAATCAGAGGTTAGTAATAGAATGAGCATTCTGGGAAAATAAAAAATACAATTTTCTACTTCATAAAATATACCCTTTCCACTGAAATTTCCAGTATATTATAAATGAAATCGTACTGAAGTTGAGAAAAGCACATAAAGATTATGATTGTTTTTTAGCCTTTAAAACAGATTGCTTTTTCTATTTACCTGCTAAAAGTTGAGTTCAGGGATTAGCTCTTTTCCAAGTGATTATGGAGTCCTGAAATGGTCAGAGGGTTGCATTCTCCATTGTGCCTTTGGTATTAGCCAAGAGCTGGAGTCAGGGGAGAAGCCAGTGGGGACTGAAAGGCTGATCTTTCCACTACAAATTACTAGAATATTATTGAGATGAAATGGTCATGATTTTCTGCTTTGTGTTATTTTAGAATTCTGAAAAAGAACGTCTCTTTAGATTGCTCCTTCTCCTATCAACATCCGAGTTCTTCAGAATGTTTTAAAAATTTTCATAAAGTGCTCAGTCACATCCCTACTGGAATCATATATGCCTGTAACTACCAGTGCATAACAACATAATTTTCATACATTCAAATGTCCTGACTCTATTATCTATCTATCTATCTATCTATCTATCTATCTATCTATCTATCTATCTATCTATCTATCCATCATCATCTATTATCATCTATCATGTTTTTGTTGCTTATTGGGTAGACAGATGAAAAGAAGGAGAGAACTATTGGAAACAAATCTCTTTAGGGAGAACTTTCATGAAATAAGTTCTGAGTTCAGAAGAAATATAGAGTAAAACGAGAGGACACAGGATGGAGCTGTTAATTCTACTTGGGGAAGGAGTGGTCAGGGAAGCCTACTTAGAAAAGTCTCTAAGTCTTGAGTGAAGCATCTGTGTGGGTTACAATGTGCAGAAGGTGTGTGAATCCTTGCTGAGGGAGACGGGGTCTACGATCTACCCTCACATCCCAGAAGACCACTCTTTGTTGCCAACCTCATCTCCCTACATTACAGAAACTGCCCCTTTCTCATCATCCTGCACACCTGGACACTGGACCTTCTCTGCACTGAATGAGTCACAACTCGAATTTATTTCCTTTATATACCTGCTAGCAGGTGTATAACTTTTGAGGAGCCTTTCATAAGGAATCTCTTCCTACCCTTCGTCAGGAACATGCAAAGCTTACCAATTCTGTCTGCTAAATAACCTTTATAGCTGACATATTAATTTTTAAAATATTTTATTTATTTATTTATTATTTGAGAGAGAGAGAGAAAGTGAAGGCATGAGCAGACGGAAGGGGCATAGGGAGGCAAAAGCAGGCTCCCCCCTGAACAGTGAGCCCAAAACAGGGATCAATCTCAGGTCCCCAGGATCATGACCTGAGCCGAAAGGAGACATTTAACTGACTGAGGCACCCAGGTGCCTCCCTGACATATTAATTTTTTTAATGTTTTACTTCAAAATGTCTTACATGTAAGATAGCATATAAAGCATACATATAAAATTTAAGATTAATAAAACAAAACATAATGATTATCTGTGTACTCACTACTTATCTTAGGAAAGAGAACAGATTTCTTAAATCTAACTTGATCAAGGTTAGGTTACACTTCTGACTTTCACAAGGATTGCTGGAATTAGAAAAGGCAAGTAGTAGTATTATTAGTTTACCTTAATATTCTCATCACGTCCCAATATTCAATGAGGTTTTTTTTTTTTTTTTCCAAATAGTGGTTGAATTGTATCTCATGCCAAACTCCTTTCTAGGAATTGCAAGATGCATTCTTTTACCAAGAGACCTTTTTTTTTTTCTGGAATGAAAGAAGCGTTATGAATTCCACATTCTATTATAAGACAAGTACAGCTGACATTCAGTTCCTAAATATTTCTTCCTTTCCAAAGTGTGCTTTCTATATACTTTAGCTGGAAGAAAAGAAGTCCATCTCTAGTACCAGTTCCTTCAGCAGTTTATTGAGGACTTCAAAATCATTAAAAAAAAAAAAAAAAAAAATCCAGGTGCAATTCCCACACTCTCAGCCAGTTTGGAAACATGGTCTTGGAAAATAGAACATATCTCAACAATCATATCAGTTATAAAAAAAAATTCTACTGACCTCATATTTTGTAGCTCTTTGTATATAAACAACGTTGTGTAGCCTACTTCAGTATGACGAAGGGTTGAGAAAGACAGCATCTGTTTTTTGAAAATCATAACTGAAGATAATCTGGCTCTCTAGTCATATTTACAGTTTGAGAGACAACATGGTTTCCAGAGATCATGGCATCCCATGATCCTCAGTCCTTTCTAGGTTTCTATCTCTTGGTCTTATGTCCAACATTTTATTCTCAGCCCAGCCAGTCCATCCCAAAACTTGCTGGTTTTCCTCTCACCGCTCATTAGCTGTGAAACTGGTAGTCTATCACACTGAATTCTGACTGCCTATATGAGGCAGAGACTGTCCTCTTTGGTGTCAGGCAATACAACCCTAAGGCTTCCGGTTGCATTGGCACAAACATCCTACTTACTGCTTCTAGGCTTTTGATTCCAGCACTCTAGTTTCTCTGTCTTCCCCCTTGTTTTGTGTCCTCAAAAGCCTTCTTAAAACTTTGTTAAGCCCAACAGTTGCCTTCGGTAAACTTGTTTTATTCACCTAATGGTAAGCTACAGTATAGAATGCCTCTGAGGTCCTAAAGTCAAAGAACTGTTTATCTTCCAGGTAGTACATTTGATGTGTTTACTGTCTTCACCTTAGTTTTTTAATGGTTTCTGCACAGTTTTCAATATATATCTTTAACTTATCACAGCCTCCATTGAAATCCTATATCACTTCACATACAATATAAGATTCTTACAGCAGTATATTGTCATTCCTCCTTTTAGTCCTGGTTTTCAATGACATATTTTTCTTTTTTGTATTCTATAACACCAAACTTATCATATTATTAGTTGTTTTAAGGAGTTATTTAAAAATTAATTTTTAAAATGAGAGAAATATGTTTAACATATTTATCATTTATGGTACATTCCAATTCTTGATGTTTCCATCTTTTCAGTCTGAGCAACTTTCCTTAGCACTTTTTGTAGGATAGGTCTGTTGGTGCCAAATTCTCTCATGCATTTATCATTTGAAAATTTTTTTGGGCCTTTGTTTTTTAAGGCTATAGAATTCTAGGTTGAGTTTTTTCAATTTTGAATGGATACAGAATTCTAGGTCAATTCCTTCTCCCGACACTGCCAGGACCTGATGCCGTTACTGATGTTTGTGGTTTGTTTGTTTGTTTTGCTTCCGTTGTTCCTGACAAGAAGTTATGAATTATCCCTAATGATTTCTCCCCTGCATGTGATCTAGATTTTTCCTTTGGCTACTTTCAATATTTTTTCTCAGTCATTAGTTCTCAGCAGTTTAATTATGATTGGTCTTGAGGTGGCTTTGTATGTTTATGTTGCCTGGCGTTTATTGCATTTTTTTTTTTTTTTTAAGATTTTATTTAACCAAGCAGGGAGCCTGATGCAGGGCTCAATCTCAGGATCCTGGGATCATGACCTGAGCTGAAGGCAGATGCTTAACTGACTGAGTCACCTAGGCTCCCCCTTTATTGCAATTCTTTGAAAACTTTTGACCACTGTTTCTTCAATGATTTTTCTCTCTTATTGTAGCATTCTAATCACACATAGGCCACTTAATAATATCTCATAGATCAATGGGGTGCTGTTCAATTATTTTTCAACCTTTATTTCATCGTTTCCTTCTGTTTAATATTTTCAAGATCTATCTTCAAAGTCACTTTATTTTTTTCAATTAATTTTATTTTATTTTATTTTTTCAGTGTTCCAAGATTCATTGTTCATGCAACATACCCAGTGCTCCATGCAATACGTGCCCTCCTCAATACCTACCACCAGACTCACCCAACCCCCCACCCCATCCCCTCCAAAACCCCCAATTTGTTTCTCAGTGTCCACAGTCTCTCATGGCTCATCTCCCCCTCTGATTTCCCCCAATTCACCTTTCCTTTCTTTCTCCCAATGTCCTTATGTTCCACACACAAGTGAAACCATATTATAACTGACTCTTTCTGCTTGACTTATTTCACTCAGCATAATCTCTTCCAGTCCCATTCAT
>CM052898.1:176099027-176152459 GCA_028534135.1 Potos flavus | reverse complement strand
ATTTAATCCCCCTTTTTAACCCTTGATTCAATCAACACAGGACACTTGCCACTTAGCTACATGACTCCGTCTAATTCCCTTGTTAGGAGCATTTATAGAACCTTATGTTGTCCTTTTAACACTTACCAGAATTATAGTCTTGCTTTTATTTGTGTGATTTTCCATTTAATGTTTGCTCCCTGGCCCCTGCTTGATTCTAATTTCTCTCAGTGTAAGGATTTTTGCTATTTTTGCTCATCTTCCTATCCCAACGCTTACATAACGGCTGTTTGTATAGTATACACTTAGTAATATTTGTCAAAATAAAACATTCAGTGATTCATTATAAAATACATAAACCACAGGAATGAAGTGAGATGTAAGTGAACAAATGTACCAAAAAGCAAATAGTGAATATTTGTAAATATATTGCCTATTATTCTTGTAATTTATAATTGGATGTATCTGATATTCATGAAGGCATACATTCAGTTCTTGAAGCAATGGTGGGAAGATTATGTGATGAGATGGATAGCACCAGAATGCCTTTATCTTTCTGAGCTTCACGGCTTAATCTGCTTGCTATATTGATCTGAAGCAGCAACCTATTATTTAAACTACGAGAGAGAAAAATACTGAATCTGATAGAGACTCAAGCAATCTGTCATTTATGAGACTGAAACACAGATGTGAGATGTTGTAGGGACTGTAATTTCGAATGATACCAGTCTCTAGGGGAATTTGACTCTTCAGCTAAAGATTCTAAAGATACTAAAATATGTGTTTTAAAATCTTTGGAAAACTTAACACTACCCAGATAATGAAGCATTTTTCATCATTGACAAAATGTATTTCAGTTATTAAATATATCTTAGGAAAGTGAGTAGTGCGTTGTTCTTTAGTGTTTTCCAATAGCTAACTAATACACTTTTCATGGTTATCTCTTTTTCCATCCCTTCTCTCTATTGTGAATTCACTGAAAATCTAATTTTAAATCTCCTCTCCCAAAGAATTCTTGTTTTCACATGCTGAGCACCAAATCAAAACAGAGCAAAACCTCATAAAACTTGCTCTTACTCTGAATTGAATTTTAGTTCATTCTAGTTTCTCCACTTCTTTTCGCCTAAATATTTTAATTTTCTGATTCTAGAGGTAAAGCATTGTTATTTTATAAGAACACTATTGAAAAAATACCCAGATAATTAGGGAGAATGAAGTGTTAAGTTATTTAACTGAGTAAATGATTTGTGTTTCTACATTCTTTGGTGATGGAAATATTTGAATGTGATAATTATAAATCACTTTTGGAATATTTTTGTTTCTTTAAAGATCTATGTTTTGAATATCAGGTAAAATGTTCTTGCATACGAATACTCTACATCTTCATCATTACTTAAATAATAAAATTACCGAAAACATCTTAGTGTGTCGGTATTGATTATAGAATAGGCATATAGTACAAAAGCATCTCAAGCAACTTTCATGTGCTAGGTTGCTTGGTTCTGGAGGTCTGAGCAAGTTGTCCCTGTCAGGGAGAGGGTGGTATGAATGGAGCCAAGATAAAGGCACTAAAAATGTGAACTAACCCTGCATGGAGAAGCTATCTCTTTGGACTTGCCTTCTGATTTCAACTAGACAGTCTTCAGCAAAGTACATTGTGGGATGTCTCAGTGAAGGTCCATAAATTTCCCAAAATGTTATAATAAGAAAGATAATATTTAGATATCAAAGTCCTAGGTTTAAGCCCTCACTTTGCAAGTGATTTTGTGGTTTTGAAAAAGCACTTGCATAGTAATATTTTTACTTATAGGGGTGCTCGGGTGGCTCTGTCCATTAAGCGTCTGCCTTCAGGTCAAGTTATGATCCTGGCGTCCTGGGATTGAGCCCCGTGGGGAGTCTGCTTCTCCCTCCCCCTCTGCCTCTGTGTGCTCACACTCTCTCTCTCTGTCTTGTTCTCTCTCGAGTAAATACATAAAATCTTTAAAAAAATACTTTTACTTATAAAATAAAAACAAGTTAATACCCACCATATATAGAATGGTAAAAAGATTCAGTGAGTAGTTTTACGAGAAGTTTTGAAAACTGTGAGAAAACTAACAACTATAACTGCTACTTTTTCATTTATTATGACTACTTTTTTCTATTATTATTGCTGGAAAAATAGCTAAAATGTGTTCTCATTCTACCGACTTTGGGTCAACAAATTTTACTTCCTTGTGGATAACAATTTACATATCACATATTAGTTTGATTTCTAAAAGGCTGGTACTGTGAATTATATTTGGTTATAATAACCAACTCAAGAAAGCACTGTGAAGATTCTATGAAGACTCAGAACAAGTGGCATAGTGTCCGGCACGAAGTTGAGATCACTATAAATTTCTGCCTGTTCTGTTTCTCCTCTCTGTGCTCTAAGTGAACAATGAGTTCGCAGTTCTCATTATGCAAAGAATCTTGTTGGTTTGGGGACAAAGTATGTTTAAGTCCAAGAATTTCGGTACCTGACAGCTTTGATCAGTCCTATAATTGCACATTTTGCAAAGCAATTAAATTGGAAAAATGACAGTCTGATATAAAAGATCTAGGTCAGAGAAAAAATTTAAGTGCAAAAAATATGACAACGAATGCAGATATTAAGTCTATTAGTATAACAAACAACCTATTATGAGGCAGAATACCCCAGGAAACCAATTGCTCTAAAGAGTCACAGCTACTTCGAGCCTTGGGATGTCCCTATTATGATAAGAATATAATACATACTGCATAGACACACTACTGAATCCCAGACACCAACCGGATTTCTATGCAGAATGTATTTACTAAACTAAAGTGTTATAGCCCATCGTTGCATAAATGCTTCTGTAGAGGTGTTAGCGAACATCTACTCACCAACCTACAGTTGTGAGTGACCTTTAAATCTTTACCATAATAAATCAAATGGGAATGTGATTAGTATTCATTTTAGATTATAATATATCCAATTGATAACCAAATAATAAAACCAAAGTTGAGGTTTTACAGCTCCTACTTAGAGATGTTTAAAACTTAACATCGTCAGATGCTCGGCTCTCATACTAGGGACTCTATATTAGGGGCCTGATATTTTCCTTCTGAATAATTTCCTTCCAAATATACATCATTTATTAAACTTCACGAACAACAAGCAATTTTTAAATTAATACTCTCTGATAGATCCTCGTACTAGTGTTTTCTATATTACGTAGCCATATTAAGAAAAGCAATATAAGCGAAAACTCACAAATTATCAGTTGAAAGCATCCATTATATTTCGTCTCTAGTTCAATTAGCCCAAATGGTCGTGGGCTTTTAATGACTACAAAACAGAAAAACCAATCTGATGTAAATGGGATAAAAGATGAGAGATACGGTACTATCTCTGGGAATGTTGCTCATTTTGAAAAGAGGTTTAGAAATGAATTTCCTCTCTGTAAAATAGGGTAAAGTATAATGATGCCATTTTTATTTGAAAGATGTGGGCTAGGACTGAAAATTCAAATAGGATTTTGAAAAAAGATGGCTACTCCCTTTCGAACAAGATAACCACAACATTTACTTGGGGAGTATTTAGAAAAAGAAATCCTCTGACTGTGCCTTTTAAATATTTTCAGAAATTTAAACTTGACTTTACTGTATTGCTTTATATCTTCCATTAGCTTGCCTCAGAGTGACGACAAACACCGAACTCCTTACCCTGCTTCCAAAGTCCCAGGACAGCGACTGCCTTACTCATCCCAGATCATAGTTTGCTCTACTCACTCTGGCCTTTCCAATCCCAGAGCACATCAAGCTTGCCCTGCCTTAGGGGCTTTGCACTTTATAGTTCATCTTTCCCAAAATCATCTTGTAATTCGGTTAGCAGCTCAAATGTCAGCTTCCTCAAATCATCTTTTAATTCACGTCTCAGCTCAGATGTCACCTCTTCAAAGGCATTTCCGATGGCCTTTAAACTCATGGATAGCATCCATCCCCTTGACTCCTTCTCTTTGTAGTATGCATCACTATTGGATGTTATATTTGATTGCTAGGGCTTTGTCGCAGAGGGAAAATTTTTGCTCCACCCTCAGTGTCTATTTCTGGGGGGGGAGGGTTTCGAATTAAACTGATAAACAATAGATAAATTGGAGAAAACAGGTTTGTTTGTGTGTGTATGGGAACCAATAAAAGCAATAGCTAGCTTGCTAAGTGGCTAAATTTAGAGGCATGCTTTACTTTATTTAGTAGGGGAAAGGGAGGGGAGAGAAAAGGCTTCTGTGGGAAAAACAAATCATTTTCTTCACAAAGAAAAATGGGTTTTTAGAACAGATGGGAGATAGGAAAGTTTGAGATATATTTGTTTATGCAGGTGTGAGTGGTTTTTCCCTGTTGTTCATGGACATGAAACTCCCCCAGAGAGGGAATTTATGGTAGGTTTATTCATCGTTGCTTTCCTGGGAAGGAATTTATGATAGCTTCTTTTCCCAGATGTTGTTACTCGTGGTCAGACAAGGGAAACTCTGTGAAGACCTCATTGAAGATCTCAAATCTTCATACCACGTATGGGCTTCCAAGTAAATCCCTACAGCCGAGTAACAAAATTCCACAGGCTGGATGTCTTAATCTTTAGATACTTATTTTCTCACAGTTCTGGAGGGTAGATGTCTAAGACTGAAGGTGTCTGCAGGGTTGGTTTCTTCTGAGGCCTCTTTTCTTGGCTTGCACACGGCCTTTTCTTTGTGTACACATGTCCCTGGTGTCTCTCAATATGTTCTAATCTCCTCCTCTTGCAAAGACACCAGACAGATTGAGGTAGGATCTACCCTTATGGCCTCATTTTAAATTAATCAGCCCTTAAAAGAGTCTCGTCTCCAAATAAAGTCATTCTGACGTACTAGGAGTTAGGACTTCAACATATGAATTCTGGGGGGATACATTGGAGCTCTTAACAGATTTACTTTCACTCTTTTCCACTGACCTTCCCTTTCTCCCACTGTAACAAGAATTCTTTTTTTTTTTTGTAACAAGAATTCTTTAAGGTCAGAGAGATGTCTGACTTCATTGTTCTCAAGGTGTGAGACAGCACGAGGTCATTTTTGACTACAGTAGGTGGACAGTAAATATTCGTTAGATATGTAAATGAATTGTTTCAGTGAATAAATGTTGATGGCTAATGTTGATTAGGAAATTCTTCACTGGAACAGATATACTCATATTTTATATGGACAATCCATAGAGATGGGAGATAGAGAAAACTTACTTTCTCAAGTCTTTGAAAAGTTGTTTGGTATCAAAAATTAAAATTGGTTTATTTTATTTTGAAAATATTACCATTCAAATTACCATACACAAGTTGTCTAGGAAAGTTTAAAAATATCTTTCAGGAAGAAAGCATATTTTTCAAGAATACAGCTACATAGCTTACATAGAAAACACAAAGTCACATACTGTGCCAAACTTCTCTTTAAAGATTATGTGAGATGATAAAGTGTTAAAGTGACCAGAATCAAGGAGAATATTTTTATGGAATACTTGATGAAGAGTGTAAGACTTAAATAACGTTTTGAGGCAATAGGGAAAAAAATGAAAGGCAACTTGTGTTATAGTAAAATTCAGAACAGAAAAGTCAAGAATGGCAAACAATAAATGCCGGTAGGTGAAGGAGTGAGTTAAAGAACCATGTAGCTCATGGTTAATATTTGAGTTAGATCAACTACAGCCTTTGTAAAGGACAAGTGGTGATGTGTGACCAGTGAAAAAAGAGCAGAGACTTTTAAAGTAAACAAGGGTTTCTGCTTGTGTTATGTACTGAAATTGCGGACGTTGACTGAGGTTGTTACAACATTTGATATATTATTACCAGCTGGAAAATTGGAAGTAAAGAATTAGTTTCCTTTTCTACAGTAAACTTTGCAAACTGGTTGAAGGGTTCCTTTTGCCGCCATTTATAGTGTGGGACAAACTAGGCAGAGGTTATGATTTAAATAAGAAATAATGATAATCTTTATTTATGTGATGGTTCTGTAAAATGGGGAATATCATTAAGTAGGTTTTGAATTAAAACAAATCTAAATGAACAAAGAAAGAAGAAATTAGGTCAGAGATGTAAATTTCAGAGTCATTAGGGGAGAAATAGTCTCCTCATCAAGGAAAGGTGAGAAATAAGAGCGAAATACCTAATATTCAGGCTTGGAGGATGACCACCCTTGGAACAAATTACCTGATTTCTAAGAGAACGTGCTATCACAAATAGAACCAGAAACAGATCATGTCTCGGTTGAGGTACTTTAAATCATTTTCATTTGGAGAACGTGTTGGTGGGATGGCAGTTTGCTTTAAATTCCCAGATAAGGGAAGACAATCTATACTTTTTTTAAGTGATGGTGTTTTGCGATTATAATTTTTATTACGGAATATATAATTTTGAATTCTCCTCTCCATCCTTATCATTACCATTGCCACCACTTCTGAAACTCATTCTTTTTAATAGACTTGTTTATTTATTTTAGAGCGAGAGAGAGAGAGAGAGAGAGCACACACGAGCAGGATGGGCAGAGGTAGAGGGAGAGAGAAGCTCAAGCAGACTATCTGCTGAACACAGAGCCCTTTGCAGTGCTCGATCCCAGGACCCTGAGATCATGACCTGAGTTGAAACCAAGAGTCCCACGCTTAACCAACTGAGCCACCCAGGCGCCCCTGAAACTCATTCTTATCTGGAGCATTCTGTACTGTTAATTGCCTATAGGACATAATTAGAGGAAAGTTAAAAGAAAGCCCTGCCCCTTAGATTCCCAGATGCAGTTGGGTTATTTTCCATTCAGTATTTAACATACAGAAACTTTGAGACAGTTAACCTATAAAACAACTTTGCTTACAAGAGGGATCCTGGCAGAGGATGTCCCTAGAGGTGATACCCTGGAGAAGTATTGAGGAGACATGAGAGGAAAGGAAAGAGAAAGAAAAGAAAGAAAGAAAGAAAGAAAGAAAGAAAGAAAGAAAGAAAGAAAGAAAGAAAGAAAGAAAGAAAGAAAGAAAGAAAGAAAGACTTTAGAAACGCCTTGATAACTTATTTGATTCTTTTTTCAACCTCTCATCCCCAAAATGTAATAATAGTAAAACAATGGTAATACATAAAAGTACCTCTAAAAATAAGTTTAGACCAGTCATACCTTTTTTATATTTTTGTTTCTGTGAAGATTCAGCATAACACTATAGTACCTTTAGCTTTACAAAAGACTGTGCAAAGCAGGGTTTTCTTTACTAGAAACTTTTCCTCCAGGATCTTACAATTATGCAGGTTGAAGAGTTTTCACAAATCAAAACAACCAACCCAACTCCGGTGAACATAAAAACAAACGTGGAAATAAAAACTTAAAACAAACAAATAAACAATAAATACATAAATATATATAAAAAATAAATGAATAAATAAATAAATACCAAAACCTCCAAAAAACAAGCAAACTTGGGACAGGACTCTGGTCTTTCCAACTGAATTTGGCAACTCCTCTTCCCTTTTGGATCTCTGAGCCAAACTCTTGTATTTTCATCTTCTACTGTGAGAAAATAAGGTAAAAAGCAAACCCCGAATCCCAAGACACTGGAAACTCATTCTATTCTATTTCCTTTTGGCGGTAAGATTTCCCCACTCACTTTCAGGAATAAACAGTTTCGAGAAGCAATCTTTATAGTTTTAATAGCTTGTGGCATTTACAGTCTCTGAAGCCCAAACTTCTCTGTAAAGTTTCCTTCTTCAACTACTTGGGACTTCCGGATATTGTCATTTGTACTCTGAGCGAGGTTTTCCTGCTACATTTCTCCTTGATTTTCCTACTTTCTAAACTGAACACATTTGGACCAATTTTGAGCCAATCATTGATACAAAATAAAACATTAAAGATATTTCAAGAACTATTTCTTAAATTACAAATTATCTACATATTTCTTAAAAAAAAAACTTCTTTCACTTGCCTATACTATATTTGATACAGGCAGCCAGCAGTCACACATGAATTTTCTTTTTCATACAACTGCTTGGAAGCTAGAATATTGTATTACTTATGTGGAAAATAATTCTGTACGGAAAAAATTTGGAGTGGGTATATTTAATTTTCTTCTCAATTCACACTACACAATATAATCACAAGAAGGTATTTTACTGAAATGAATTATTTAAATAATCTGCCTGTAGATGCGAGGACATAGATAAACTATAAATACAATGTATTTGGCATCCTCAAAGAGAATGGCCCTCCTTCTAGAACTCAGACACTGCTGTCAACCTCTTTGTAAAGGTGTATTGTTCCCAGCTGTGTTTCAGCTGTGCTTTCCTGTGATACTAATAATTTTGCAAAATAGTTACCCTGGGGGGCTTAAGTCATGCAAGTGACCCGGAAGCCTGATTGAGGATGGAGTTCAGGATGATGCTTTGGGATTATATTGTAAAATGAGCTCTCCAAGTGGTTCTTGAAACCTGCCCTTTGCCTGAGCCATAATCTTGAATGAATCTACTTGGTGCAATCTTCAGAAATGTAATTTTTTTCCTGCTACTATGTGACAGCATTGTTTATACTTGCCACTGTTATTTCGGCTTCCTGCTTTGCTTTTTTTTTTTTTTTTTTAAGATTTTATTTATTTATTTGACAGAGATAGACACAGCGAGAGAGGGAACACAAGCAGGGGAAGTGGGAGAGGGAGAAGCAGGCTTCCGCCGAACAGGGAGCCCAATGTGGGGCTCGATCCCAGGACCCTGGGATCACGACCTGAGCCGAAGGCAGATGCTTAACGACTGAGCCACCCAGTTGCCCCCCTGCTTTGCTTTTTGCAGTTACATTCTATTGTGTGAAAATGTTCCCCAGGCAAGTCAAGGATGGGGGGATGAACTAGGATGGAGAAGCCTTGGGTTTAATGCTGACTCTGGTGAAGGGCATCTGTTTAAAAGTGGATTAAAATATATGCCCCATCTGCTATGTATTTTTGACAGTCACATAAGAAAATTAATACAAATGGGCAATGTAACTTAGAAAACTGTAGACAAACTTGTCTTAGTATTTGTATTATGATCATTTTCACTACGATCTTGTGAGGGGCAGAAACCCAAAAAACATTCTCCGAGCAGCTTTGTTTCTGTTGTTTTGCGGAGACAGCTGCTACATTTTCTCTTCATTTGCGCACAATGAAATTTTGATTGGGGAAGTCATATCGTCACTGTGTCAATTGGCTATTTCTGTGCAAACCACCGCCAAAACTCTGTGCTTAAAACAACAATCATTTATTATAACAACTCTCAAGTTCTGAGTTTGGGGTTTGGCTCATCCCAGATGTGCTCACTCATATCCAGTGGAAGGAGCGCTATTGGCTGTTTTAAGGGAGCTTCAGCTGGGGCCATTGGGACAACTTTGCTCTCTCTGCTCTGTGTGTCCTTCAACTTTCTGGGCCCAATAAACAACACTAAGTATGTCTATCTCATGACAATGGCAGAAGTAAGAGTGGGCAAACCTGATCTTATGAGGCTCTTTCGCATGTCTACTTATGTCACAGCTCCTAACACGCCATTGGCTGAACCAAGTCACTTGGCTAAGCCCAGGGTTGAGAAATTACACTTCTTATCAGTCCATGGAGGATACTACAAAGTACATGGCGAAGGACAGAAATAGAAGGAAGTACAAATTAAGGCCATCCTTGCAATCTACTGCAGTCTCCTTTCTAGAGTAGTATGTTCCAAAGTGAGACAATTGTACGTGGGCACATCATCATGCGAACTCACAATATAGTCATACATACTTAGCTCAAATGTCATCATAGATCCTTTTTATTTTCAATCAATGTATTTAGAGTTAGCAACACCACATATGAGCTGCTAACACCTAAAACATATTGCTAAACAATACCAAATAATATAAACATTCAAATCCTAAGTAATAAAATACACATACACATGCTCCCTTTCCAATTTAAACCATATTTTAAAATTTATAACATCAGATGAACATCCTAAATCAAATCTCAATATAAAAAACATAAAAATACTAATATTGCCCCTCTTCTATACATACATGTTATAAATGTATTTTCCTGTTTATTACGATTCTTACATTTGATAATTTGTAAGAACTAGTTGTTTACATGGTTCCTTATTTCCAGCAGACACTATAGCAGAATAAATTCACTTTATGGTACTCCTTATAAAATTTGATCTGATTTAAATTGTATTAATGTTTTCTAAATCAGACATGTATGATTTTTATTGGTGATCCTAGACTTTTTCCACAGCATCACATTGCTATTATAAAGTTATTAAAAGATAATTTAATAGCCTGTTTTAGTATCTATTACTGCTTTTCTCTAAATGTGTTCTTGTCAATGTATTTTGCATTTATATTCCAACTGACTTCACAGAACCTGATATTGTCTGAAAGGAAGGCTGATAATTATTCTCCAATGCACACTTTGTCATATTTATGCTTCATTCAGCCTGTTAGGAAATAAAATTATATTTGGTTTCAGCATGCTCATCATTTTCTACTGTGTGTATTTGTGTGTGTGAAGTAGTAATTCTAGTAGCTCAAATTTTGAACTCATACATTGATATAGAGATCATTTAAAACCAAGCTGTTTTTAGCCTATTTGGAGTATAGCAAAGTGCTGACATAACTATCTAAAGGAGGCTAAAAAATATATCGGTACAATAAACAGAGGCCAGGTTTGTTTCTTTAGGAAGCAGCAGAGGTCAGATTTTGTTTAAGAAAAAAAAAATGTGAACATGAGTTTATAGGACTTATTTTTAATAGTTATCTGCCCTGTGACCTTGAAGAAGTTTCAGTCTCTTGATTTTCTGTTTCCTGATCCCAAAAATGAAAGAAATAATAATCAACTTCCCAATCTTACACCTCTTAGGCATGATTAAATCAAATAGCAGGGAAGTATTAAGCAAATTCCAATATAAGACATTAACAACCTGCTACAGATTAGATCGAGTCAAGAGCTGGTGGGTTGTTACTGGGAGCAATACAGACCAGGGCATGAGCTGGCAATTTGAATGGTTTTAATAAAATTACAGCCTCCTGGAAGTTTCAGATGACTGGCTGGGGGGGGGGGGGCCACCATGGAATTGTCACAGCAGAAAAAATGGCTGCAGCTCCGGACTTTGTGACAGAAAAGGAAACACGCTTGTCATGAAAACTCATCGGAAATTTGGCCTCTCTGAATCTATTTGTAAGCTGTAGATTTAATGTGTAAACTTTATATGCGGAAAGTATTGCAGAACACATGCACACAAGTACACACAGATGCGTGTTTACTGATTTTAGAGGAGGAAGACTTTTCAGGTTATGGTGACAGTTCTGAAAAGGTGGAGACAGGCATGAGGATGTGTCCTGGAGCAGAGATCAACGTTCAGGGAGAAAAGGATTTTTAGATGATGTGAGAGAAAATAGGCAATCCTCATGGGTCTCTGAGCAAGTAATTTCAACAGAAAAAAGAGTGTTTTAGTCAAATTTATCTGGCAGTAACTTTAAGAATGTGTTGGTGGGGCAGACTGGAGCATGATCACCATGATGTTGGCAGTTACAGGGTGAGAAGGAGCTACAGGAGTGAAGAGGACATAGGACACATCGGAGGGATATTTCCAAGGAGGTGACCAGACTTGATGACAGACTGGATTAAGAACATGGAGGAGACGCAAGCCTGGGTGGCTCAGTTGGTTAAGCATCTGTCTTTGACTCAGGTCATGATCCCTGGGTCCTGGGATCTGGCCCCATGCAGTTGAGTCCCCTGCTCAGGGGGAACCTGCTTCTTCTTCTCCTTCTGCCCCTCTCCTGCCATGTTGCCCTCTATCTCTCTCTCTAAAATAAATAAATAAAACCTTTGAAAAAACAAAAAGAACATGGAAGAGAGGGAAGGCTAAAATTTTTAGTCTGTAGGTTGAAGTATATGGAATGCATATGCACACAAACTTCAACTGTTTTGCACAAATTTTTTTAAATCAACTTTATCGAGGTATAATTTACTCACCAAACATAACTTTTCCCTGAGTCAGTATGCAAAAAGCAATCAGCCCTGTGAAATGTTGTGCAGGAACTAAGAAAGATGAAAACTGAAAGCATTAGCATTGAAAGAATTTAATTTAATAACTATCCTAATAATATTGTGAGAAGCTACTTTTGTAATTTGTTATTGTGTAATTAATAGCTGTGAAACTGGTGCCAAATTTCCAATGAGGAGGAAATTTGTATTCATCTTCCTTTAAGAATAGATTCTGCTCTGCTTAATTCTTTAAAATTTCATACAAAGTCAATTACTCCATGTTCATGAAAGGAATTATGCAGATTTACCACATCCTATTATGCATAGGAACTTTTCATAGATGAGGAGATAATATTTATAGAACTTGATTTACAGACCCATAAAGATGTAAATTAATGTAAAATCTAAGGTCACAAAGGAAAATATCTTTCTAAAACGCTGCTTTCTCTTTTATATTATTGGAAAGGTTTTGGTAACCCTACTATAAAAATCTATTCTTAGTCATTCTGGATTGACTAAATTCAAGTTTTAAATAATAAATTTCTGACTTGTCATTTAATTTTTTATCAGAACAGTCATAACAAAAACGTTAATGAAAACACATTTTATCAGTCTTCAATAGAAGGAAAAATACATCAATTAAAAAGAGTGACAGAGACACAAAAATGGAAAATTGATGGCTGTTTTTGAAATTGAGAGTTTTTTACGTGTGATAAAATCTCTACATATATAAAATGAGTGTTTTTTAGAACTAATTACTTCTCTCTATGTAGATGTTTCCTCAAGGGTTTATCACTTAGGAAACTGTTACTTCACATGTCTTAGTCTTTTTTTCCTCCAAAAAGATTTTAAGCCTGTCTCCTTCTGTATTCCCCACAGCACCTAGGACAGTAGTACTGAGTATATAGCAGGATCAGGCATTTGTCTAATAACTAACTTAGCACTTACTACGTGGGTTCAGTTCAATAACAATTTCATCTGCTCATTTCGCACGAAAGAAGATCCTCCAAAACTTGCTCTCAGTGATTTACTCTGAGTTCCCTCCCACATTCTTTGGATCACACTCATGTGTATGGTCCAAATACATTTGAAATTCAAAGAAATGTGATATGCAGTCCTGTGTTTCCTATCGCTCTGTTCTCTTATATATTCCTGTCTTGGGGATATAATGGAAAACGGAAAAGAAGGAACACCGATGTATTTAATTTGTAGTGGCCCATTTAAAAATTCTAGTGTATTTCTCAGGTCAAAATAACTGTGGTATCAGAAAAATAGAAGGGAGAAGGACAGGTGATAGGTCTCACTGACCTTAAAAGGGAGAGCTAAGCATAGAGCAGCTCTCCATTCATCCCTCAGCTCCCTTGTTAATTTCCAATAAGCAGGAACCACTTACATTTATTAAGGGTTCAGCTATCAGATGATCACAGACCAGAGTATATATATGCTATAGATATTATATACTACTAGTGTACCTGTGTATGTATGTATGTTTGTGGGTATAGATACACATGCTATCTATATCTCTCTGTGTGTGTATCTATACACGCACACATTATATATATACAGAAATACTTTTTTTAAAAAAACTTCAGATATGCTGTTTAATTATTCAGAGGCATAAGTGGGAGAATTTTGTTTTAAACTATCTTATCATGTTATTTGCTGCTGGATGATTTTGATATTATTAGATGCTCTAAACAAAATGAAGGCCATGGTATGTACCAACTATTGGTTTTTATTTGTTTTACTTTGTATTCAGTTTATACATTTGTGCATAATCTTTCTTATTACAAGTGATGATCTTCTGATAGTGATATTTAATTTTATCACTATCTAGCTATGCCTATATCTGTTGATCTATGTGTGTTAAATAGTAATTTCTTAATAAGTAATGGGTTTTTTTTTTTTTTTTTTTTTGCCTTGAATAATTTCCCCATCATTTTTTTGCTCGTAAAAACGAATCTGTTTTTCAGGATCCAGGTCAAATGCTATATATTCTAGCTTTAGACTCTTGAATCACTCTTTCCTCTTTTTTAAAAAATTTTCTATCTACCTCTGACATAGATGTAGGCCAGTAAAATCAACAGTTAGATTGAAGTAAATTATTGGGGCCTTCCTTTTATAGTTTAGCGAGTTTGACATGTCAGGGAAGTGGAAAACTGCCTTCAAAGTTTTTAAAAACAACGGTAGCATGATTGTATATGTGCTTTATATAAATTACTATGGCAGGACTATACATCATTAATTGGAAGAAGAAAGACTGACTGGGGCCAAGGTAAAAATCAGATCTGGGCTCTAATTCTGATCTTTTTATTAATGCTTTAGTATTTCCATCTATAAAATAGGGACCATAATACCTACCTCTCAGATTGTTGATTAGAACAAATAACAAAATGCATGGAAAGTATTGATCACATTGCCAGGAAAACAACAGTTATTCAGTTAATATTCGCACCGTTATTAATCAAATATTGAAAATGAAATCTAAATTAGAGCATTATCGTGTTGATGAAAAGAATGGTTCAGATTGTTCCATAGAAACTGTATCTATGGATCAAAAAAAGCTAATTATCTAAAAAAAATTTTAAAGGCTTATTTATAATATCAAGACATTTCTTATGAGCTGCAGGTTAGGCAATATTGCATCAATTTTTGAAACCAGTCCTTGGAATTCTAGGCAATCATAAGTGTACGGAATTGTTCTAGTTATTAAATATCATCTTTCAAAAATATTTTTACAAGGCAGTATTGAAATAATTCATTTGTTTTTGGTTAGAATTGAATTATTTTGTTAATCATGTATCTAATTTTAATTTAAAAACTATAATTAAGTACAAATATGTGATTTGTTTCTCCATGGGAGAAAGCCTATCAGAAAAAAAAAAAAAAAATTGAGAACCATTTACATGAACCGGGTCATGTTGGGGCCTGATGTGCTGCTGTGTGTTGGTCTCAGCCTGTCAATAACCAATGTTGTGGCTGGACTGACCCTTATGTTTCTTGTTATTATTGCAAGATGCCCTTCAGCCATAACCATTAGGAAACTTTGAAAACAAACAAACAAACGAACAAAAAGCTTTATTATTTCTAGGACCTAGAAATGACACAGTGCATCTGGGGCCATATAGCCAGATCCCAGGTAGAGAGAAAGAAAACACACCGACCTGGAGTTCTGCTTTTACTGGTACCAAAGGAGGGGACGTAAGGTTTCATGGGCTCAGTCTTTACTGGTGACTCAAAACCATGAGAGTTAGAATTTAAAGGCCAGGCAGAGAAAAAAACAAATGGCCCAAAGTTTGAATTATTGAAATCAACCAGGATGTTTGTGGGGGAAGGTGCCTGGCTCTTTATCTGGTTCTGTGTCTGGCAAAGTGTTCATATGCCAGATACTCATCTTTGAAGAGGATGCTTTGGCAATAAAAGCTTAAATCAGGTATTTGCATCACAAAAAGAAAAAAAAACTGTCAGGGTTTATACTACAAGTGTTAATCTGCTTCTAATAGGTAGGTAGCCTATTCACTTTTGAAATCCTAGAAATCTTTTGGAAAAAAACACTCTTAAAACTCAAAGAAACGATCCAACCAAAAATATGGGCAAAAGATCTGAACAGATACATCACCAAAGAAGATATACAGATAGCAAATAAACATAGGAAAGGTGTGCAAAATCATATCATTAGAGACTTGCAAATTAAAACAGTGGTGAGATAATACTACACGCCTATGTAGAATGGCTAAAATCCAAAGCAGTGACAAAACCACATGCTACTAAGAATGTGAAGCAACAGGAACTTCCATTTATTGATGATAGGAATAAAAAGAGTATAACTACTTTGGAAGACAGTTTGGCAGTTTCTTACCAAACTAACATACTCATAAAATATGATCTAGCAACTGTGCTCCTTGATGTTTACACAATGAGTCGAAAACCTACGTCTACACAAAAACCGGCACATAGATGTTTATATTTGCTTTATTCATACTTGGTAAAACTTGGAAACAATTAAGATGTCTTTCAATAGATGAATGGGCAAACATATTATGGTATAACCAGACAATTAAATATTATTCAGCAGTAAAAGACAAACAAACCCAAAAAACAACAACCACAACAACATCTATCAGGCCATGAAAAGATAAGGAGGGAACTTCAATGCATATTGCTATGCAAAAGAAACCAATTTGAAAAGGCTCCATACATACTGTACCAACTATGTGACATTCTGGAAAATGCAAAACTAAGGAGACATTGCATGGATCAGTTGTTGCCATGACTACAAAGAGAGGGAATTTTTAGGTATTTTAAAGTATTTGATATGATATACCCTAATGGTAGATACACATCATTAAACATTGGTCAAAACCCATAGGATGTACAACACCAAGAATGAACCCTAATAATTATGAAATTTAGCTAATCATAACTTATCGATATTGGTTAGTTAACTTAACAATCATACCATAGTAATACAAAATGTTAATAATAGGGAAAACTGGGGAGGGCGGAGAGGGTACCTGGGAAATCTCTGTACTTTTCACTTAGTTTTTCTGTTAACCAATAACAGTTTAAGGAATAAAAAAGAGTTAAATCTATTAATTTAAAAGATAATAAATAAAAGTCAGGGTCATTTCCCTGAAACATGCCAAATTTGACTTGCTGGCTCTGGGCTTAAAAGTTTTCCCTCCCAGGGCGCCTGGGTGGCTCAGTGGGTTAAAGCCTCTGCCCTTGGCTCAGGTCATGATCTCACGGTCCTGGGACGAGCCCCACATTGGGCTTCCTGCTCAGCGGGGAGCCTGCTTCCCCCCTCTCTCTGCCTGCCTCTCTGCCTACTTGTGATCTCTCTCTGTCAAATAAATAAATAAAATCTTTAAAAAAAACTAAAAAAATAATAAATAAATAAATAAGTAAAAAAATAAATAAATAAAAGTTTCCCTCCCCCACATCTCCCAAAAAAGCCTAACCCTTTCATTCTCCTTCCAAATATAAATAATGTTATACTATTCTGAAGTCAATCACATTCTGATCCTCAAATAAGGAAGTAAAGAGAAAGTCCAGACCAACTCATTAAAAAAATACCCTAGGGAATAACTCTGAGAGATGAAAGAGTAAATGACGATGAGGAGGAGGAGGATGATGACAATCCTTACACAAGGTAAGGGTTCATGGAAGATGACACCAAACAAGGAATAGTAGTGTAATGAACAAAGCTTAGTCTTCTAATATCTAGCCATATTACTCATAAGATATGTGACCTAAGGTTTTTAACCATTGTAAGTCTGTTTTCTCAAGCATCTAATATCATAACAATATTTATATTATGGGTATTAAGAACCGTCTTAACGTCTTGTGGAGAGTACTATGACAGTACCCAGGTATGCAAGACAGCTTTCCTCTTCAGTCCTGGAGAGGTAATGCACTGTGTCCTCTTTGCCAATAAGAAACTTGAAATAAGTGCTTAGATAGGAAGAGCTATGTGCCTGAAAGCAAAGGTTCAACCTTTGGGTGCCAAAAGTTCTGTATTCTTCTGAAGACTAGACATTCATTGTGAACTGAAAAATATCATTCAAGCAGAAAATCTTCATCTACTGAAGGCATAAAGAGTTAATACTGTTTACTGCACTAGAACTTTTGGGAATAAAAGTGCATGGATACACTAAGAGTTGCCATGATCTAGAAAAGATGGGTTTGGATCTTCCAGAAGCAGAGAATAGGGCAAAAAAGCCAATAATCTTGGTTATGTATCATGCTAAGGAGAAACAAAAACCTGCCTTAACAATTTTGTACTTCCTTAACTGCCCTGATGCTTAGGGAGGAAGAATTGAAAATGACATATGTGTTCTTACATGGTTTTGATATGGAAGTGTGGGGACATAGGAAAGAAAAGTTTTAACATGAAAGGAGACTATCAAGAGGATTTATGAAATTGTATTTACTTGTGGAGATTAGATGAAGGATCTGGGTAAATATTTGACCTAATCCTTAGTGATTATAAACTGGGACTTTATTATTTTTTTCTATCTGAACTTACTTTGTGGAGCCAAGAGTGACAGATGAAATAATAAATGTTTCCAAAATCCTAAACTTTATTGTTAAAATTTTCATAAAATTGGAGGCGTGGGGTGATCTTAATTGGTGAAAAGAATGCAGTATTGGGTAACCACTGAAGATACAATCTATTTTTAATGGATAACTGGGTAGAAATTATCAGTGGGAGAAATAAATTTGATATATTGAGAATACCAGAGCTTTATGTATAGGACTAAAATCAACATGAATTCTTTTCCTGCGTTGAAAAAAAAATGAGTTCAGACATATTTTCCCATTTCTAGGTTAAATAATACTGAAACAAAACAAAAATAACTTAGTTACTTTCTCCAGGAAAGGCTTGTTCTTAAAAGATCAGAGTGACCAACTTCATTAATTTCCTTATCAAGACTAGTAGCATGCTCACCGAGACTCAATTCACTTTGTTGTGCTCACCAATCTGAGTTATTAAGTCATAAATATTGTCAATCTATCCAGTTCCCTAACTTGAAAGACCCATCTTAAAATAGCTCAGTCCAGGACCTAAGATCCTATACCCAACCTTCTTTAACTTTCACTGTTTGGGACACTATTAAGGCTCTGTTAATGTGGTATCCTCCCTTAATGCAGTACGTTATTAAAGGTTATTTTGCTTGATCAATGTTATTTTTTGGTCGTCTTCTCAGTCTTTGGGGGATTTAGCTGTTAGCAATCCTGGAAGTTTCACGGATCAGTGGAAAGTCTCTCTCTCTCACAGGTCAGCATTCTTCCTCTTGAGCCTCTTCTCAGGTGTCTCTCCAGAAACTTAAATGAAGTTAAGTTAAGCTTAAGTGAAGTTCCAATTTCCTTTTCTTCAAGTTCTAGACTCCAAACTGCAGATTTTATTTTATCTTTCGTTAACTTATTTTATTTTATTTTATTTATTTTTTTTGGAGAAGGAGAGAGGTGGGGCAGAGGGACAAGAAGAGAGAGAATCCCAAACAGGCTCTACACTCAGCACAGAGCCCGACGCAGACACAGGGCTCATCTCATGACCCTGAGATCATGAACTGACCAGAAATTAAGTCAGTCACTCAACTAATTGTGCCACCCTAGCACCCCCTGCTTAGCTTATTTTAACTTCTACACATGAGGTATGTTTGTTTGTTTTGGTGGGAGGTTTGGGGTTTTTTTTTGTTTGTTTTTTTGTGTTTTTTTGGAATAACTTGACTGTGTGTCTAGGTTTAAAATTCTTACCCTTAGAGAAAACCTACCTTTTACTCACAACACATTCCTGTGGCTTTAATTTTTTTTTTCATTTTTGGTCTTTGTCATATTCTGTTCTAAGCTTATAAAAACAAGTTCTTAGAGAAGGAACTGGACATAGACTTGATAATCCATCCTTCAAGTTCACCCCACAGGCTGATGAATTCTGAAAGCCATGTCAGACAGGTGCTACAGGGAAAGTTTGCATTGGATCATCTATCAAATCTTATTAGAGTTTGCCACAGCTTTGTCTAGATTTGTCTGTGAGAGTTTAGTTCAGGAAGAAATCTCTTGAAAACTCCTGAACATTAGAAGTGTTAGGAATGGATGAGGTCCTTATTAAAGACAAGTAATCAATTAGATGAAGGCTCAAGGTATGGCAATGTGTACAAGAAAGATATTTGTTGCCAGACTTGGCAGATTTACCTCTCTCAAAGTCTATGTTCTCTCTGGGACAGACTTCAGCTTACTTCATGTGTTCGCGCCATAATTCTAATTATGTGCTTATCTTCAAAATCATATAATTTCTCCAAAGATAATTTAGAATTACAGCGGGCACTTTGAGGGACTTCCAATGTGAACAAAATTGTTCATTTGAGAAGGGACTTATAATAAAACATCCAATGTTCAGTAGGTTTTGATTGTCAGGAGAAAACTTCCAAAAGGAATCTAGATTCCAAAATTGCTTCTGTAAAAAATTTTGTAGTCAGGCCAAATGAAACACATGAAAAATATAACTTATTTTCTCTTTTATCTCCCTAAGTCATAACTTGAACCTACCAGACTTGATTCCAGTATTCCTTTTCCCTCCATTTATAATCCTACATTTCTCTCTGCTCTGACCACCCCCTCTTCTGACCTATTTCCTTTCCTCTCTGTTCAACAAGAAACCCTCATATCTCTATTGCCTTTTAAAGTTAAACCTCTTTCAGATTAGAGCAAGCTCCTTATGGATGATTTTAAGCCTTAGTGTCATTCTTCTGAAGAGCTTTGTTAAGCCTAAATATGAAAGGACATAATTTACAGAAGAATTTAGAATAATTCTAGGAGGATACAGAGCTCCACTTATTTTTTTTCTTAAGGTGGGAGAGACCTCAAGTTCAAGCAATTGATGGAAAAGACAGAGTTGGAATTGCCTGCAGGTGTTGTGAGAGACTTTCTCCCCACCCCAGTCCACCCATTACATTGGAAACCAGAGGAGTTTAGAAAAGCTGTATGCAGATGTTATTTAAGGTATTTTGGAGGCTTATCTTTACCATCTTTACTATGAAAATAGACTGAACTCTAATTTGCTTCTACAGACAAAGAAGGAATGACTCCATTGGAAATTTTGATATTTTTTTAACAACTTTAGATAGCATTAGGCAGGAGATCCTGAAGCAGATGAAAACCTAACTCTTCTTTCTTTATGTAAACAGCCATAAGCCAAAAACAGTGAATATAGTATCAAGAGAATATTGCAATGAGAATTAGCCCTCTTACCAGATCTCCAATGCTCCATGGATATTTTGAAAAAGCCCTGGGACAAAAGCACACAAAAATTCAGAATACGAGTTGCTGTCCTTACAGTAAAGCAATTAGATGCTCCCACACCAGTTATTAATCATTAGGGTGAGGGAGACTTTTGATAAAGACAAATGTAGATACGATAAATGGAACAGCCATGGGAAAAATAATTCTTTTACACTAAGATACTGAGTGGGGGGGGGGGGGGGAAGGTTGATGATCAGCAAGGGTGCTTGAGGGGAAACCAAGTGCCTGAATTACTATTTTACAGTTAAAGTCACAATGTGAAATATCATGCAAATGTTTAAAAATAAAACCTAAAAATCTGTGATTTGTTTGGGTGCCAAAGTATTTACCTTCCGCCCTTTAACCAAACAGAACTTCCTCAGAGTCAAAAACCTAATCAAAGGGCAGGTATTTCTCATAATGCTCTGATTTCCCCCACCTCTCATCCTACAACCATCATTTTCGGACTTTATAATTGAGGGACATTCTTCCCTCCCTTGTGACATCACATCTGCCAGTTTAAGAAGAAGAAGTCTCCTATGCAAATAGAATTGTCAGATTAAATACTCTGATGTACTCTTATTTGCTTGTTTATATATTTTGAAAAACTCCAAATACACCCTATCCATAATCAACCCATAGCTACTTTGGACATTGACTTAACCATATCCATGTGTCTAAGTGAAGCCCAAATTGAAGACCTCTACAAAGTGGTAAATTCCTTTCGAGGCCAAATTTCTATTGACATTTGCATAATCCCTGGTGCTAAAACCACAAAGGTTCAGAGAGATGAATCCACAATTTTATGCAAGCTTGCACAATACCCTCTAAAACTAGAAATTTTAAAAAAGACTCAAACCAGTATTTAAAAGCCTTGTAGAGTAGGGGATCACCATTCCTTGCATTTATCTATGTAATAGTACTATCTTCCCAGTCAAGAAACCCATTTATAGAGAATATCAATGTATTAAGTAACTCATGGCCATATGAAATAGTCATTATACATTAACCTGTGGTACTGAATATAAATACCATTTTATCCTCTGTGCTACATTCTAGTTGTAGATCTGTGTTCTGACTTCTTTACTGTGCTTCAGGTAAATACTCAATACTTGTTTGCCTTTTCCTGGGAGCATCAACAGTGTATCTTGATTACTAAAGGCATTCTTTCATTCACAATTTTTTATCAAAGATAAAGAATGATCAGAATTCTTAAGAACTTTGCATATTCTTTTTTTTTTAAAGATTTTATTTATTTATTTGACAGAGAGAGAGAGATCACAAGTAGGCAGAGAGGCAGGCAGAGAGAAAGAGGGGGAAGCAGGTTCCTTGCTGAGCAGAGAGCCCGATGATGTGGGGCTCGATCCCAGGACCCTGAGATCATGACCTGAGCCGAAGGCAGAGGCTTTAACCCACTGAGCCACCCAGGCGCCCCAAGAACTTTGCATATTCTTATGTGGATGTCCTATTGCTATGTTCTAATCATGGGGTGAGCACACTGACTACATTTATTTCCTTTCTGTTTGAGCTCCAAAAGGATATAAGGTTTCCAAAGGAAAGTTTACATTTTTACACAATAGGACATGATTTAGCCAAAGGAAATATTCGCCTCACTTCTGACAGATTATAAACCAAACATTCCCAGTCACTTAAAGGGGATTAAGAGTACACTTATCTTGAAGAGTCCTGGAAATGTATAGAATTGTTGAATATTCTATTACACCCCTAAAACTAATATAACACTGTATGCTCATTTTACTTGAATAAAAAAAGAAACACACACACACAAATAAAAATAAAACATTACAGTAAAAATAAAAAGAGTAATTAAGAGGATTTTTGAATTCCACTAGTTCTTATTGGGAATGGGTTCCCAACTTTTCTAAAATTGCCATGACTTAGCTAAGTCCTTAATAACCAAAATTTCTTCCTTAGGAACTTGAAAAGACCAGCGATTATGCAATTTAAAATTGGCACTTCAACAGCTCCCAACTTTGAGTCTACCTTATAATCACAGACCTGCCTCCCTACTGGTGATGCAGTGATATGGAGAAGCCCTTGATATTATGCCTCAATATCATGGGAATGATCAGTGACCAATTGCTTACTACAGTCTTTCATTTGAGCCAGTGGCAAAACCTTACCCATCCTGCCTCAATGTAACGGTTGCATCTAAACTAGCAAAATCCTATGCTACCTTATTTTAAAGTCCTTCTCCAGGGGCACCTGGGTAGCTCAGTTGGTTGGGCATCTGCCTTGGGCTCAGGTCATGATCTCCAGGTCCAGGGATGGAGCCCGCATCAAGCTCCCTGCTTAGCGGGGATTCTGCTTCTCCCTCTCCCTCTGCCTTCTCTTCCCTGCTCATGCTCTGTCTCTGTCTCTCTCTCAAATAAAGAAATAAAATCTTGAGAAAAAAGAAATAAATAAAGTCCTCCTTCAACTAGATTGTCCCTCATGTTGTACAATCTTTTTGCTCAATGAAATACACAATATTTCTTAAAAAATAGGCTTATGTTCTATAAATCTTATTATTTTATCTTCATAGTTTCTGTTCACCATACTTTAAATCCTTCCAGTCTCCTCCCATTACCTGAACAAAGAAAAATTCATAACTTCCTAGCATTTGTCTGAAAAACTGCTGGGCTCTGTACAGATTTATTGGAAACGCTCATAAAAAAAAGTCCAGATTTAATCTTGCTTGTTGATGACTCATGGTTTAAGATTGATAAAGGAGACTATCAGGCAAGATATGCCTCAGTGGGTCTCAACTCACTCCTAGTACATGACTCCCTACCAGGGAAAAATCTGCCCCTGTGGCATATTTCATTGTTCACTAAGATAGATAAGGGGGTTAATATATTTATACTGATAGCAGGTGTACTTATCAAGTAGTCCCTGGTTTTGGAATGCTTGGAAATAAGTGTGTTTGATCTTACATAGGGACACAAGTAAGAATTGTCAATACGTTAAAAAACTTTTAAGTCCTATAAAACTTTCTGAAGAGGTGACTCATATAAAGGTAAAACCCACACAAAAAGAGATCATATAGAGGTTAAAGTAAAAAATTTCCTGGCTGGTCATTATTTTCAGATAGGGAGCACTCACTAAGATCCTAGCCCTCGTGAAAGTTATAAAATGGGTATTATAAAATGCAGTTTTTGACACCAGTGTCAGAAAGGGATATTGGGGGAAAAAAGTCTTTGCAAATTCCATGAGAATAATCTCCGGCATTTTCAGGAGGAAGATTTGTTGGCACCAGAGAATCTCAAATAAACACTTTCAAAAAAATTTTAATGAAGTCATTTGCTTTAGAAAGGACAAATTGGCCACTGTAGTCAACCGGCATTGCTGGGAAGTTTGACTCAAAGTGCTGATATTGTCTGTGACAAATGTCTCACCAGTTGTCAACACAGTACTGGTAAAATGTGAGGAAGAGACGAGGGCAAGAGCACAAACCTGAGTCCTTCTCAACATCTTCGAGTACGTTTCATGCCTCTATCCCCTACAACATATTCTGAATATGTTTGGTCAGAGTTTTCTTATTCTAGGGACAGATGAAAGCTCTTCCTTGCCACAGAGCTATGAGTTTGATACTGGCAAAAATATCACTTGATTCTGTTTTCCCAGTTTGGGGATACCAACCATCTCTGCAGTGACAGATCTACATTTCCCTGGGACTGTCACTAAAGAGATATTCAATAATTTGCTGCTTCTTCAGAAACTTCATTGTCCCTAGGACCCTCAGTCTTCAGGAATGGTGGAAGGAAAAAATGAATTTTTAAACTAAAACCAACATCAACAAAGGTTTCAGACATTTTAGGAATTCCTATGGAATTGGCACTGCTTTTAATGACAATGGAATTAGCTATTTTTAGGGGGTAACTGACTTTTCCCTACTGAATTAGTATTAGGCAGCCTCTTGCACCTACGAGTGTTGGCTTTGATTCTAGATCATCTTCTAATAAAAGTAGACACTGCCTAATATTACAAGTGATTCAAGATATTTACCTAGTCTTATCATCAACAGACACACTTTCTTTAGCATCCTCCTACACAACACTTGAGTCATCTTAAATGCTGAGATGTCTTTTGGAAAAGACATCAGATAATGCATTGAATTTAGTGCAAAATTTCATATTAAGTACTGTAACTAGTTACCACAGAAGTAAACACTTTAGGAATATACTTGTTTCTCGGATATACATCCCACAACATCATCCTCAAATCCTAGAAGACGCTGTTCCAACCAGAAACTTCAAGCTGAGGATTCTTAGGAATCATCCAGAAGAAGATGCCCAGGGAGAGACAGCTTCAGCCTAAGATTTTTGTATCAAGTGGATGATTGCAGGAAGTCATTGATCCAAGGCACACGGAAGAAGATAATCAGAGATATAGATTGTCACACTTTAATTTGAATGCTTTTATTCTTTGTCTTTCCAAATATTTTATTGCCTCTTTGCAGGTTTAAGGTTCTGGATTGTTAATAAACATGTTGCCTCTTAATTATGATAGTTATGGTATCTATAAAGTCCTTACCATTAATATTGTTTTGTGCAACCTGAGTGTCTACTTATTATATGTCCTGCTATAATTTCCTGAGATTTTGTTAAAATATACAAATAAACAAACCACTAATTTTGTTATTAGCTTCATTGGATGGCAGATGGCTTCCTTTTATAGCATTTCCTTTTTATAAGTAAGTTAATGTCTTGGATCAGTTGGCTTGATTTACAAAAGATTTTTAGAATGGCAAGCATAACAGGTCAGAAAACCAAATGCCTAACACCTTATACCATCACATCTAGAGAGACGACCTTTGTTATAGCTAGCCTTTTCTTTTTCTTCCTTTCCTCTTATCCCCTTCCTTTCCCTTCCCTTCTCTTCCCTCCCCTCCCCTCCTTTCCCTTAACCCCTTCCCTTCCCTTTCCCTTTCTCTTCCCTTTCCCTTTCCCCTTCCTTTTTCAGCTAGCCTTTTCAATTGAATGTTCACGGAAATAGCCCTGGGGAAAAAAATAAGAAACAAGTGATATCTATTTGGAGGCTGTATTCCCTTTATGGGTCTTGTAGGAGAGCTAGATTACATAGTGTTATCTCCAGGCATTTGTTTTAGATCTACCTGAAGTTTTGTAGACGAAAAATGACTTTTCCTAATGTTGGCCCCCTTTTGAGGGGTGGCAGGAAATCATTAAAGTAACATTTGACACCATAGTATGTGGTATGTTGGCTGAAAATAAATCACTAGACAGGCATTAATGACTATTACTGGATTTGAGGCATATATGGCCTATTGAGTGTTACCTGCCAGAGATCTGTTGTCTGATGGCTGCCCGATTTTACCCAGGCCGGTGGTTTCAGCCAATGTCTCCTTTGGTCTCTCAGTTTCCCCTTTTCCCCCAGAAGAGATCTTTAGATAATGTAAATCAAAAAGGAGAAAATTTGGGACTTCGGGTTGACAATTTTAATGATTGAAAGGGAATTTGTTTTTCTCAGAGTTCATTTCATGCTTTTAACGAGCCCCCCAAAGTGGGGGAAAATTCTGAATTTTATGGTTCATAGAATAAAAGAACTAAATCATGTCACTATGACTTTAGAACGCTGTCATGAAATTGGACAGGCAGTAGTTAAAAATAAAGCTGTTTTAGATAGATCATTGGCCTTTGAGAATAAAACATACACTATCTTAGGAGAAAGTAATATATATACTTCAGATTGTGCTTATATCCTTTAGATACCTCAGGTTGCTTTACTATAACAAAAAGATCCATGAAACAAATAAATGAAATTGGGCGATTTGTTTAATACCCACTTGAATTAACTTAGTTAAATCTGGTCTGTGAGCCCTTCAGATAAAGGAGATTTGTTCTCTTGCTTTAATTTGGACTCTCTTGGCTGCTGTCTTAGAAATAAACCGTGGGGTCTGATCATTATCTTTCTCTTAGTATTTTTCTGGGTTACAGTGCTCCCATGTGTGACCCCGAGACAAATCCTATTGCTCAGTCATTGTTATAAATGCTATGCAGCTGTTGTCTTATGAAAAGTTCCAACGAATGATCATCCTACCAATTTGACACAAATGGATTTTGGGACAGCCACGGTCAAAGACTTCATTCATGCCAGTATGCATTAGGGTTGAGCCAGAGAAGCAGAATCAGTAGAGGTATGTTCAGCAATTGGTCATGGGGAATTGGCTGATGTGATTGTTGGGGCTGGCTAGACAAATCTAAGATCTGTAGGCAGGCTGCCAGGAATCCTGGAACTCTCCAGGCACAGGCTGAAGTTGTCCACAGGTAACATGTCTTCTTCAGGGAAGCCTCAGCCCCATTTTAATGCTTTGTGATGGACTGAGTCAGTCTAACTCAGACTATCCAGGACACTAACTCAGACTATCCAGTACTTACAAGCAATTGATGATGAGCCATAACCATGTCTACAAACTATTTTCACAGCTACACCTTGATTAATGTTTTATTGAATAACTTGAGATGGTAGCTTACCCAAGTTGGCATGTTAAAAGAAGCATCAGAGTTAATCTAATCTTCACTAATCTTCATTACTTTTCATTGGCTGTCCTAACAAGTTAGCATAATTTTAGTGGCTTAAACAGCACAAATACAGGGTCTTCCAATTCTGTGGATCAGAAGTCCAGTATTATTCTTGCTGGGTTAAATACAAAGGATGTAAGGGCTGCATTTCATTCTGGAGGCTCTAGAAGAGACTCTGTTGCACGGATTTTTTTCCAGACATTGGAGGTTTCCCACATTCTTTGGCACTCTGTCTTCAAAGCCAGCAGGGCAAGCTGAGTCCTTCTCTCATGACCTCACTCTGACATTGCTTCTGTCATCACATATCCATATCCACCTTTGTCTCTTCTGTCTCCTTCTTTTGTTGTTGCTTTCTGCGTGTGTGTGTTTAACATTTTATTGAGACAGAATTCACATGCCATACATGTCCACTTATTTAAAGGATAAAATTTAATGATTTGGGGTATATCCGCAGATATGTGCAATCGCTATCCTGGTCAAATTTTGAACATTTTCA
This sequence comes from Potos flavus, assembly GCA_028534135.1. NCBI lineage: Eukaryota > Metazoa > Chordata > Mammalia > Carnivora > Procyonidae > Potos > Potos flavus. The sequence goes on along the minus strand of CM052898.1, from coordinate 176,124,643 downwards.
TTATCTCAAAAAGAAACCTCATATTCTTTAGCTCTTATTCCCCATCATCCATCCAGAGCCCTAAAGCAATCAATAATCTCCTTACTGCCTCAATAGATTTTCCTATTCTGCACAATTCCTTTTCTATTCATTGATATAATATGTGGTCTTTTGTGATTGGTTTCTGTCCCTCAGTTTTTGTCAAACACTTTTTTGTATCTTTGGAGATAATAATGTGATTAAAGAAATCTTTTTTTTAAAAGATTTATTCATTTATTTAGGGGGAGAGAGAGTGCACTCTCATGTGAGCAGGGGGGATGGGCAGAGAGAGAGAGGGCTGGGAAAGGGGTAGAGGGAGAGAATCCCAAGCAGACGCCCACTGAGCATGGAACCCATGCTGGGCTCGATCTCAAGACCCATAAAATCGTGACCTGAGCTGAAACCAAGAGTCAGACCCTTAACTGACTGAGCCACACAGGTGCCCCTAAAAAAAATTCGATTGTTATAATAGGCTTTTGCATGTTGGAACCAATTTTGCATTCATGGAAGAAATCCCACTTGGTCATGGTGTATAATTCCTTTTATATGTTGTTTCATTCTGTTTGCTAGCATTTTGTTAAATATCTTTGCATCCAAGTTCAAAGAGATTTTAATCTCGTTTCTATTTGTCTTTGTCTTTTTTTGTTGTTTTCCTTTACTGATTTCTTTTGCATTAAGTGGGTATTTTCTAATGAAGCATTTAAACGCTTTTAATTTTTTCACTGTATCTTTTGAGTTTTTTTTGTTAAGGTGATTTCTTTAGGCTTTACCATATACATCTTAACTTACCAGAATCAGTTTCAGATTTATGTAACTTAATTTCAGCAGAGATAAAGAAATATTACTTCTGTATAACTTGCTATGGATTATTTGTGTGCCCTTTGAAATTCATACTTTGAAGTTTTAACCTAGTATGTGGTAGTATTAGGAAATGGAAACTGGGAGACATAATTAGGTTTAGATGATGTCTTAAGGGTGAGGGGGGAGGTCTCATGATAGAATTAGTGTCCTTACAAGAAAAGGAAGAGACCGGAGCTTGCTCTCTCGCTACCGTCTGAGGACTTAGAGAAGGCAACAAGCCAGGAAGGCAGTCCTCACCAGAACCTGACCATACCAGCACCCTGATCTCAGACTTCCAGCCACCAGAGATGTGAGAAATGTCTGCTATTTATACCACTCAGTCTATGGTATTATATTAGAGCATCCTGAGCTGACTAATGCCTAACTGTATTCTCTCTTTCCCTCTTCTAGTGGTATTGTTATTGCAGATATATGTATCAATATTACAAACCCCATAATACATTGTTATCTTTATTACTTTACATTCTGTAGTCATTCTCTTTACATCTCTGCTTTCTCCACCTCCTTGATGCTATCAGCAAATATATTACAAATATATTAATTATATTTCTATTTTGTAGGCCTAACAATACATTATATACATATTATATTATACAACTGTTTTAAAGGTCAGTTAAGAGAAACAAAGGAGAAAATTTGCATTTATATTGTCTTTTATAATTACATAAATACCTTTACTGGAGCTCATATTTTTCCATGTGGATTGAAATTACTGTTTGGGGTCTCTTATTTTGGGCCCAAAGTACTTTCTTTAGTGTTTCTTGTGAAATGGATCTACTAGCAATATATTCAGTTTTTGTTAATCTAGGGATGTCTTTAGTTCGCCTTCATTTTTGGAAAAAATAGCTTTGCCTCATAGAAGATTGTTGGTTATCACTTTTTTTTTCTTTGAGCATTTCGAATATGATATCCTATTGCCTTCGATCTGTACTGTTTCTGTTGAGAAATCAGCTATTAATCTTCTTGAGGTCCCCTGTAAGTGAGGAGTTGTTTTTCCTCTTGCTGCTTTTGAGATTTTCTCCTTGTCTTTGACTTTGAACATTTTCACTATGATGTGTCCATTCGTGGACTCCCCTACATAACTCATTGAGCTTCTTAGGCATGCACATTTGTGTTTTCTAAGACTAGGACATTTTCAGCCATTAGCCCTTTGAGATTTCATTTATTTGTTTAAGAGAAAGAGTGAGAGAACAAGCAGTGGGGAGGGGCAGAGGGAGAGAGAGAGAGAAGCAGAATCCTTGCTGAGCAGGAAGCCCAATGCGGGGCTGGATCCCAGGAACCTGAGTCATGACCTCAGCTAGAGGCAGATGCTTAACTGACTGAGCCACCCAGGCTCCCCAGCATTGGTCCTTTGAATATTATTTTTTGTTCCTTTTCTCTCTCCTCTCATCTTATTCTTCCATTATATATATGTTAATATACATAATGCATGTCTCACATTTCTCTGTTCTTCAACATGGACAATATCTATCAGTCTGTCCTCAAATCTGCTACTTTCTTTCTTCTGCCAATTCTGGTCTAGGGTAGAGTGCATCTAATATATTTTTCACTTTGGTTATTTTATCTATCTACTCCAGAACTTCCATTTTTTAAAATATAATTTCTCTTTATTGATAGTCTATATTTGACATGAAATTGTCATCATATTTTCCTTTATTTTTTAAATTATGGTTTCCTCTATATCTGTGAACATCTTTATAATGGCTACCTTGAAATCTTTTTCTGTTAAATTTGACATCTTTTTGCTCTCGCACGCCATTTCTGTTGCCTGCTTTTGTTCTGATGTATGTCCTACTTCTGTTTCTTTGCATGCCTCACACTTTATTGGTGCAAACTGGACATAAAATAATATATTGTAAGTTTGGGGGATACTGCTGGTCTCCCACTCTTCAGGGCTGGCTTATTTTAGTGATATCTATCTCCCCAACTCTACATTGTTTAACTTTTGATGTTGCTCCTTAGGGAGTTGTTGCTGTTATTTTTAATAGTTTTCAATAGTTTCACTGGGGAAAATTTTAATAATTTTCAGTAGTTTCAATAGCCCCAGAGCTCCTCACACTGTCATGCTGGAAGTCTTCTCTTCCTCTCTTTATTTTAAAGACCCTTGTGATTGCATTGTGCCTACCTAGATAATCCAGAATAATCTTCCTATTTTAAGATCAGCTGATAAATCTGTAACCCTAAATTCTGCTTTGCCACATAATCTACTCTAATCTAATCTAACCTAATCTATTCTATTCTTACATTCTGGAGGTGAAAAAGTAGACATCTTTAGGGGGCCATTTTTCTACAGTGACCCTGATGCATCAAACAGTAGTGCTAATCTGTACTGACCGTATCCCCATAACATAATGGTCTATCTTCCAACTTAGCTTAAAGCGTGATCAGAAGGGTCAGTGGAAATTAATATAAGCATACTTTTCTGTCCTTGTCTTAAACCAGGCAGACCCCTCTGCTCTTGTGTTAAGTGACAGGGGTTCTGAATATATTTACGTGCCCTTATGCCAAACAAAACGAAATACAAGCAAGTAAAACAGGTATTTGTTCACAGGGACATTTATTTCTCCTTCCTTCTTTCCTTCTTCCTTCCTTCCTCCCTTCCTTCTTTCTTTTCCACTTATTTTTTATGATGATATTGTTTAACTCTAATAGCTAATCAAGACCCAGAGTTTATCAAAACTCCCTTCAATGGGCACCTGGGTGGCTCAGTAGTTAAGCGTCTACCTTCGGCTCAGGTCATGATCCCAGGGTTCTGGGATCAAGTCCCACATCAGGCTCCCTGCTCAGCGGAGAGCCGGCTTCTCCCTCTCCCACTCCCCCTACTTGTGTTTTCTCTCTCGCTGTCTCTCTGTCAAATAAATAAGTAAAATCTTAAAAAACAAAAACAAAACTCCCTAATGTACTCAAAGTTATTAATTCATAAACTCTTCCCAAATTCAGTTTCCTGCTTTTGAAGACCCGTTTTAAAATCACTCAGCCCAGACCATAAAATCCTAAGCATCTCCCTTCCAAACTTTCAAAAGTTGTAATATTATTACAACTCTGTGTTTGCGTGTGTGTGTGTTCAATACAGCAAGAAGTTTCAAACACTAAACTGGTCATCTTAATTTTTCTGATGACCATTTTTGGGAAGTTGACTGTTGACAACAGAATCAAATGGATGAGTATAGATGAGATATTGACTTTGGGATTGTTGAAAGAACAAATGACACACACTGTGAAACTGTACTTTATTTTTGCATATTTGGGTGAACAGTCTTTAGATGCAGAGAAATGTTGCAATTGCTCATCTACATAGTACTCTAAAGTGGACAGATAAGGGCTTCAGGGAAACACTAAGAAAAGCACAGACTAAGACTATAGTCTTTTTTTTCCTCCTTTGGGATTTCCATGGTCTAGTTACTGAGATGGAAGCTATGTATCACTTGTTTCTTTGTTTTGTCTTTCTATTCTCTCCATCTCCGTAGTAAGTTGACAAAAGTGAAACATATTTTTTCTTTTTTTGCCATAATAAAGAAAAAGTAAATAGTTCTGGATTTTTGTGTAAAGGATTTCTCTTAATTACTAAAATTAATATTTTCTGAAGTAATGCTACATTGTGGTTGAGGACTGTGCCAATGTGAGTATAAGGAATGCAAATCCTTCGGTTTACTGAGCAGGAATAGATCTGATATCAGAGACCGCTAGTGTTCGACCCCAGCTGTCAGCTGGAAATCACCTGTTGGAGCCACACCCCTTAGTGTTAACACTTTGTTCCTCCAGATTATTCTGATGAACAGGGATAATTTAGCAGTACTGATATAATAATCCCTCTACCATATACTGCTTTTCGAAAATAGAGACTCCAGAGGTTATGCTCTCACTCAAGGGTATCAAACTAGTAAGTGGTGGCTGTGAAATAATAACTTATGACTTCTGATGTCAAAGTAAGAATCTTGAATACGGGTGCCTGGGTGGTTCAGTTGGTTAAGTGTCCAACTCTTGATTTTAGCTCAGGTTATGATCTCAGGGTTGTGAGATCGAGCCCCATGTCAGGCTCCACGCTCATTAGGGAGTCTGCTTCAGATTCTCTCTCTCCTTCTCTCTGCCCCTTCCCCCACTCAAGCTGTCTCTCTCTAAAATAAATAAATAAATCTTTAAAAAAAAATCCTGAATAAATCATACAAATAAAACTGATACTATAATCTATGCCTTGAGACGTTTTGTATTACTAGTTAATTTTCTTGGTCACAACTGTAGTACCTAGATTAACTTGTTAACCTTAAAATATTCTGATTCTTTCATGTCAGGGGTCATGAAACTATAGTCCATGGGCCCAATAGAACTTGCCATGTTTTTCATATGGCCTGTGAACTATGAATTCTTTCTGCATTTTTTTTAGATTGTTGAAAAAAATTAAGACATGAAAATTCTATATAATTAAAATTGTGTTCATAAATAAAATCTTGGTAGGTACAGCTATGTTCACTCATTTCCGTATTGTCTGTGGTTATTCTCATTTCACAGTGGCAGAGAGGAGTCATTGTCACAGAGACCATATGGTCCACAAAACAGAACATATTTACAGAAAAGGTTTGCCAACACTTGCTTTTCAATAAAGAGTTAAAAGTTCTGGATCCGAGCAAATTAGTGTGTGTGTGTGTGTGTGTGTGTGTGTGTGTCATTATACAGCATATGGAGTGGTTGAATGCATTCTTAGGCATGCTTCTCTGTACTCCTTTAATGCCACTCATTATTCTGTTTGACTTTGTGTTCTTGGGTTGATATATTAAAGATTAATGATGGACTTATCCTAAATCAAGATTCACAGAGATGTGGAGATGCAGCAGGGAGTAGAAGGCATAACCGTTAGACTTTACTCTTTTTCTTCCGGAGAAATCCTGAAGATTCTATGTGTAAGGACTTTAAGTAGTCATAGCAAGTCTCCTGGAGGATGCCCAGCTCTGCCATTTTCTTGTCATAAAGCTGATGGAACACCTAAGCTATGCTACTTGGAGAAATATGACAAGCTGATGTGCAATGTCAGTCGTTTTAGGTTTGTTTAATTGAGCAATGAGTATACATAATATTTGCATATATCTCTAGCTGGAGAAAGAAGAACTTACAAACTGTGCTTAATGAGGTGCTAGTGACTGTCACAAAACAGTGTAGTTCTGTGTCCCCAAAGCAAGATATTATTTAGTAATAGGTATAAACTGTTGAAGGGCTCCCAGTACAAATGTAACTACCAAATAATCAACGTTTGCAGTGGTTAACATGCTGCAGGATGGTGAAAACATGTTCCTGTTGATTAAAAGGACAGAAGTTAACTTGTTGCCCATTGGGGCTAAAACAACAGTGACAACCACAGTAATAACAAGAGGACAAGCAGCAGCAGCAGCAAACAGGTCCCTAGACTGTTTCAGGTATTTTAGAAGTTTCACCACTTAAATCCTCACAGCAGCCCTGCCAGGTACATACTATTACCCTGTGCTGTGCAGAGTATGGATGAAAAAAATAAAGCACAGAAATGTTAAGTAGCTTGGCCAAGTTCACACAATTAAGAAACGAAGAATTCTATTTGAAACCAAGCAATCTGGCCATTTTTAAGTAGTACCTTTTACTGCTTATTCAAACTCTAGTTTCTACAGCATTTATGTTAAACAATACAATTATGTTTTAGAAAAAATGCTGAGATTCTCAAGTCACGAGTGTTCAAGGGATTTGAACACACACACACACACACACTGATTAGATAGATATAGACAGATAGATTTATTTCGACTGTAACTGAAGAACAGGAAATCTATTTGCTAATATTATGGGAGACTGAGACAACTTCTCTGGACATGGACTGTGTTGTATTCTTTTTTAATCCCCTGATCCTAACACAGGACTTACCACAGTACACAGGTGATATTTCATAAAAGCTGAATAATGTTGATGCTGAGTGAACGAGCTGATGCATGGAAAATATTGTCTGGTTTCCATAGGAACAGAAGCTCCCCAGGATTAGGAAGAAGCGATTTTTCTCCTGATTGTTTTCTGTCATGAGGACTGGCCCCAATAAATCTGGGAAGTCTTGAAGACTTTACAGACAGTCTACAAGGCCACTGTAAAGTAGTTTCCTCCACAGCCTTTTAGTTAGGTATGTCAGTGTTGTTAAGGAGAACAGAACACTAGAAATCCATCTTAAAATAGTTACTTTCTCTCTCGGTTTATTAAAAAATGGCTACTTTTTCTCTGAGAGCCTGAAGCATAAAGGGATTTTTCTCTGATCTTAACCGTGGCACCTTAATAGGGCTCTTGGAAGTATAAACCTTACAAAAGTGCAGGAGCCCCAGGATGAGCACCAATAGTTTTTTTTTTTTTAATTTAATTTTTTTCAGTGTTCCAAGATTCATTGTTCATGCACCACACCCAGTGCTCCACGCAATACGTGCCCTCCTCAATACCCACCACCAGGTTCACCCAATAGTTTTTTAACTCTAGCTCACACTGAATCACTAGCAATTTGTTAATTACAATTTAAATCTTCTTATCAGTTACTAGGTCCAGTGGCTTCTGCTCCCAGTAAAGCTGTGCTTCTCTGTATTTGCCTTTCTCCAGTTTTGAAAGATAACAGTGTGCCTGGGACCTCAATATTCAATTGGATCTAAGAAGGTTTTAGATTTTCAGTTTGTTGAGTTTTTACTTGTGGTGAGAACAGAAGTTTTTTTGTTTTGTTTGTTTGTTTTTGTTTCAAGTTTTTATTTAAATTCCAGTTAATTAATGTGTAGTGTAATACTGGTTTCAGGAGTTGAATTTAGTGACTCATCAGTTACATGTAACACCCAGTGCTCATCATAACAAGCATGAGCAGGGGGAGGAGCAGAGGGAGACGGAGAAGCAGACTCCCCACTGAGGGGGGAGCCTAACTTGGGGCTAGATCCTTGGACCCAGGATTATGAACTGAGCCAAAGGCAGATGCTTAACCAACTGAGCTGCCCAGGTGCCCTGACATTAAGAAAAATTTCAATCAGCAATCTCAACTTAGAATCAAAATTAAATATTCGAATTGTGGAACATTTAAGTTTCCACACTTGATTATCATCAGAAAAGTGTTTTTTTTCTTCTTGATATATTTTTAATTTCTACATAATTTACAAATACAGACATGCCCCATTTTATCATGCTTTGCCTTATTGTAGTTGGCAGATAATGTGCTTTTTACAAAACAAAGGTTTGGAGTAACTCTGTTGAGCAAGTCTGTGGGCACCATTTTCCAACAGCATTTGCTTGTTTTGTGTCTCTGGGTCACATTTTGGTGATTCTCACATTTCCAACGTTTTCATTATTATTATTATAGTTATTATTGTGATCTGTGGTCAGTGATTATAATTCACTAAAGTCAGATGGTAGTTAACATTTTTTAGCAATTAAGTATATTTTTACTGAGGAATGCATATTGGTTTTTTTTTTTTGGACATAATGCTATTATTGCACACTTAATAAACTACAGTATAGTGTAAACATTAACTTTCATATGCCCTGGGAAACCACAAAAATTCATTTGACTCATTTAATTATGATATTCACTTTATTGTAGTGGTCTGGAACCAAACCTGCAGTATCTCTGAGGTATGCCTGTATTTTTTTCCCAATTTATATAATAATTACTTTTTTTTTTTTTTAAAGAGGGAGAGAGGTAGGGGAGGGACAGACGGAGAGAGAAACTTACGCGAGGCTCCATACCCAGCATAGGGCCTAACACAGGGCTTAATGCAGGGCTGGATCTCACCACCCTGAGATGATGACGAGCAAAAATCAAGTGTCAACGCATAACTGACTGAACCACCCAGGGATCCAATAACTACTAATTAAATGTCTATACACACACACATGCACACACACACATATACGTGTGTATATACATATACAAATGTGTGTGTGTGTGTATGGGTTCCTCATTATTTTTCTTTCTTTGCTTTGCCTCATTTTCACTCTAAATATGATATAATAGTATGAGTAGCTACTTCTAATAAAAATTGTAACTTATGAAGTCAACAAGATTTAGTTGTAAATGCTGGTCATTCCTCTTTTAGCTATCTGAGCTTCTTCAGAGTAACTTTTTGAACATAAGTTTTTTCATCCATAAGACAAAGCTCGTGATATCTATTTGGCCAAGTTGCTGTGAATTAGAAATAATGTATGCAAAGTCACTACATACAATGCCTGTCATGTTGGAAATAAATAGAAGTGCAGTCATGATACATTATTGTACAAGTATATTTTATTAGTACATCATCAAAGTATTATCCTCCAAGACTATTAATTGTTAGAAACAAAAGTTCAAGTGAAAATGTTCACCTTAAAATTGAATACATTCATTTTCATCTTAATGGACCTGCCATGTTTTAGGCACAATCTTTCCTTGTTCAATTTAATACAATGTAAACAACACTCACCTCAGGGTAATGATGAATGTTGGTTTATTACCAAAAAGGTTTTTCTTCCCTGAAAATACATAGGATATGAGGCCTTCAGCCTTATAAGGAATCAGCAAATGCTTCACTCTTAGTCTAATTGGAAAACCATGAAAAATCTATGAAATAATACATAGAGAAGAACTGACCCAAAGTGAAACAGTTTTATATAAAAGACAAATTAATGTTTCATTTTTCTGACTGTTAAAAATGTTAAGCATATAACATATTTTGTTTGTCTTTTGTTTATGGGTTTTAAACAAGGAAAATATCTTTTCAAACTGGTAAAGCTGCTATGTAAAAATAAATAAGCTAATGGTCTGGAAGATTTGTAAGGTCTTGTATCCAAATTGTTGTCTCTAAAGATGGGCTGAAAGTCCAAGGTTGCCCATTTTTCAAGTAAATTGGCTGAGCTATTGCAGCAAGGCGACCTGAGGACCTGTAGCAAGCAGGTCTTTGCTGTTTCGAGCTGCAGTACTGAGACTCAAATTATTTTATTTTCTGAAACTCTTCCACTGAATCGGTAATATTTTAGAGTACTATTTAAAAACTAAAGATGATTTTATACATTTCAAAGTGTTGGAAAAATAAAGGCTCATATAAAATGGTTTTTTTTTCCCCTTTCTCAGAACAAATGTCTATATTGGCAACTATGTGTTCTTAGGATGGCAAATTCTCATGGGCCACTGCTCCTCCTGCATTATTATTGTCCTCAACCCCCTACTCCCAGAGTCCAGACTTTCTGCCCCTTCCCTGATGGCTCAGTCTTTATCTTTCAGATTTCACAGAAGCAAGTCTTTGGGGGTACAGTCACAGAAATAAACCAGCAGTCAAGTCCCAAGATCAAATGGGAAAGACATTCTTCATCTTAATACTGTAATTTGTTTGTAGTGCTTCTTAGAATCCTTTTGATCCTTTTCCTGAATCATCACACTCTCTGTATCAAAGGAAACAAAACTCAAATTCAACTGCTCATCCAATCTGAGTCTTAAAATTATTTCTGCCAGTTGTTCATATAGTCAACTCAGGAATGTTATAGACACGGTCTGAGCAGATACTTCCTCCAAAAGAGGCAGATCGTAGTGCTAATATTTTATGTGATAAGTTGCATTGGCCACCCTCCGGTTTACTCCTCATGACTTTGTTCAACCCTTCAGACTGAAGCACAGCAAAGCCTTCATTTATTCTTCATGGATGCATCAGGTATTTACTAAACACCACCAGGCACTGGTCTTTGTACTGGTGATTAGCAGGTAACAAAATCAATCCTGCCTTTGTTGGGTCTCACATTTTAGTAGGTGTAAGAAAACAAAGATGAACAAAGGAGAAAAAATATATACTATATTAGGTGGAAATAAGTGTTAAGTGTGGAAATACAAACCTAAAGGGGGTTAGAAGGTGTGTGCATGTGTGTGTGCAGGAGTTAGCCATGGTGACCATAGAAGTCCTCATAGAGAAGGTGACTTCCAATGACCAAGATAAAGAAAACCATATGCATATTTGAAGTACTATTTCCAGGCAAAAGGAACAGCACAACGGAGTCCCCAAAAGAGGGCAATTTTATTCCATTTGTTCTATGACAGTTCATGAACTACTTAAGGATCACTGATCTATCAGTCAAAGCTTCCCTTATTGAAAAGTGCATTGTTTTCCTTTATTTCACACATAAAACAATTTAGACAACCTTTAATGATATACTGATTTTTCTTCTGGGAACATTCTTTATTTTGTGTTCATAAATTGTTTTTAACATTTGCATAGGACAATACTAAATATTCAACTGTACCTCTTCAGGAATGACTGGAATGAATGATTATATTTCTAGTTCTTTTCTTTTTCTTTCTTTCTTTCTTTCTTTCTTTCTTTCTTTCTTTCTTTCTTTCTTTCTTTCTTTCTTTCTTTCTTCTTTCTTTCTTTCTTTCTTTCTTTCTTTCTTTCTTTCTTCTTTCTTTCTTTCTTGTACAGTTCTGATGTGAATTCAAAGAACACTTTGTGGGCTATTCATTTCTTTTCTATATTAGTTCTATTCACTTTCCTCACTCTTATTTCTCCTTCTTTTCTCCACCTTTCCATCCCCAAAGGAGCCACTTAATTACAGATTCTTACTAGAATTTATTCTGTCTCTGTCTCAGTCAAAGCTGAGGAGGCAAAGGAGTGCTGAGCATCTGACAAAGTCCACATCCTTATTTAATCTTTGTTCTTCAATATCTGTCTGATTTGGTCCCTGGTAGCAGAATTGGAATTGCTAAATAACAAATTCCTAAATTCTAACAAATCTCTGTTAAGTGTCATCATTATGTCATTTTTCTCTAAAAGTCAAAGTGATAAAAATCAGTGAAGCATTGGTAAATGACATTACAGACTTCACTGTCTTTACCAGTATAAATCTCTCCCTAGATTTTAAGTACTCCTTATAAATCATGTCAGTCAATAATATCTGTTATAAATAGAGTGAACGTTTAATTTTTCACACAAAAGTGCATTTTGGCAAGTGACCATGGACACTATTAAAAATTAAGTCATGGTAACAGATATGAAGCAGAACTATGCAAAGTAAAAATTATGTTTACTCTACTTAGGTGTTATATTTAATAAAATCACACTGTGGCTAACAAATCAGGTTCTAGAATCCCAGAGAACCAGTTTTGTATTCCAGTGTTCATGATACAGCTATAGCATCTTGGAGAAATCTTTTAACTTCTCTGAACCTCACTCTCTATATTTGTAGAGTGTAGCTATCCATAGCATTTATTCCATGGGATTGCCATGAAGATTCACCGAGGTTGTATATTAAATTATTTAGCTTAGGGATTATGTATATTAACTACTCAAAAATAGAAGCACAATTTCTTTGTGTCATCTTCAATTTCCTTCATAAGTGTTCTATAGTTTTCAGAGTACAGATCTTTTACCCCTTTAATTAGGTTTATTCCTAGGTATCTTATGGGTTTTGGTGCAATTGTAAATGGGATCGATTCCTTGATTCCTCTTTCTGTTGCTTCATTATTGGTGTATAGAAAGGCAACAGATCTCTGTACATTGATTTTGTACCCTGAGACTTACTGAATTCATGTATCAGTTCTGGCAATTTTTTGGTGGAGTCTTTTAGGTTCCCCACAAAGAATATCATGTTGTCTAAGAATAGTGAAAGTTTGACTTCTTCCTTGCTGATTTGGATGCCTTTGATTTCTTTTGTTGTCTAATTTCCGAGGCTACAACTTTTAATACCATCTTAAATAACAATGGTGAGAGTGAGTATCCCTGACGCATTCCATGCTCATGGATTAAAAGAACAAATATTGTTAAAATGTCTACACTACCCCAAAGCAATGTATACATTTCATGCAATCCCTAACAAAATACCACCAGCATTTTTCACAGAGCTAGAACAAACAATCCTAAAATTTGTATGGAACCACAAAATGCCAAAACAATCTTGAAAAAAAGAAAAAAAAAAGCTGGAGACATAACAATTCTGACTTCAAGTTATATTCCAAAGCTGTATTGATCAAGACAGTATAGTACTGGCACAAAAACAGACATAAAGCAGTGGAACAGAACAGAAAACCCAGAAATGAACCTGCAATTATATAGTCAACTAATCTTCAATGAAGTAGGAAAGACTATCCAGTGTGAAAAAGACAGTCTCTTCAACAAATGATATCAGGAAAACTAGACAGCAATATGCAGAAGAATGAAACTGGACCACTTTTTTACACTATACACAAAAATAAATTCAAAATGGATGAAAGACTTAAGGATGAGACAGGAAACCATCAATATCCTAGAGAAGAATGCAGGCAGCAACTTCTTTGACACCGGCCATAGCAATGCCTTATTAGACAGGGCTCCAGAGGCAAGGGAAACAAAAGCAAAAATGAACTATTGGGATTTCATCAAGATAAAAATCTGCATAGTGAAGGAAACAATCAACAAAGTAAAAGTCAACCTATAGAATGGAAGAAGATATTTACAAATGATATATCTGATAAAGGGTTAGTATCCAAAATATATAAAGACTTTATGAAACTCAACACCCCCAAAAAAATAATCCAGATAAGAAACAGACAGGAGACATGAACAGATATTTTCCAAAGAAGACACACAGATGGCTAACAGACACACGAAAAGATACTCAAATCACTCATCATCAGGGAAATACAAATCAAAAATACAATGAGATATCCTCTCAGACCTGTCAGAATGGCTAAAATTAACAACACAAGAAACAACAGATGTTGGTGAGGCTGCATAGAAAGGGAACCATCTTGCGTTTTTGGTGGGAATGCAAATTAGTGCAGCTACTTTGGAAAACAGTATGTAGGTTCCTCAAAAAGTTACTCTATGATCCAGCAATTACACTGCTAGGTATTTACCCAAAGGACACAAAAATACTGATTCAAAGGAACACATGCACTCTGATGCTTATAGCATCATTATCAACAGTAGTCAAATTACAGAAAAAGCCAAAATGTCCATGGATTAAATGTCCATTTATTCATGATGAATGGATAATGAAGAGGTGGTATAAATATACAATGGAGTATTACTCAATCATCAAAAAGAATGAAATCTTGCCATTTGCAATGACGTGGATAGAGCTAGAGAGTATTATGCTAAGTGAAATAAGTCAGTCAGAGAAAGACAAATACCATATGATTTCACTCATATGTGAATTTAAGAAAAAAAATAGATGAACATAGGAGAGAAAAAAAAGAAAAGAGAGGCAAACAATAAAACATACTCTTAACAATATAGAAAACAAACCGAAGGGGGCTAGAAGGGCAGTGGATGGGGGGCTGGGCTAAATGGGTGATGAGTATTAAGGAGGGCACTTGTGATGAGCACTGGGTATTGTATATAAGCGAAGTATCAGGAAAAGTATCAGGAAATTCCATTCCTGAAACTAATATTACACTACATGTTAACTAACTGGAATGTAAATAAAAACTTGAAACAACAGCAACAAATAGAAGCACAAGGAGCCTCCTTACATTAAAATATTGACATAACTTATTCAAAAATGGATTTTAAAAATCATAAAAACAAAATACAACGTGTGACCACAGATGCTATTATACTAAGAATTGGTTTGATTTTCTGTTTTAAACATACATGAGTAGATAACAAAATTAAATATAATAATAACATCTTAATATACGACAGACACAACTTTAAGCACTTTATATACATGTTGCAACTAATTTAATCATCAACAACCCTGAGGAGCTGCCATTATCAGAAATTGAGACACACAGATGTTAAGAAGCCTATCCAAGGTCACCTAACAAATAATTGGCATAGCACAACTAAACACAGGCAGTTTGGCATCTTATCATTTAGGAAATACTTTCAATATGAATAGAAATGGAAACTACATAGTAAATTTATATATAAACAAATACATCCTATAATATATTTTTTTAAAATTTGGTTTTTTGGGGCACCTGGGTGGCTCAGTGGGTTAAAGCCTCTGCCTTCGGCTCTGGTCATGATCTCAGGGTCCTGGGATCGAGCCCCGCATCGGGCTCTCTGCTCAGCAGGGAGCCTGCTTCCCCCTCTCTCTCTGCCTGCCTCTCTGCCTACTTGTGATCTCTCTCTCTCTGTCAAATAAATAAATAAAATCTCTAAAAAAATAAATAAATAAATAAATAATAAAATAAAATTTGGTTTTTGTTTGCAGTGAAAAGGGCATTAAGAGAAATGAAATTTATTTCCAATCTCAAAAAACAAACAAAAGCCCTGGAAAACTGGATAAAGTGTATGAAACAGTCATTTTTTAAATATTGAAGAATAGTTAAGAGGCAGGTATAAGAAAGTGATTCTTGGGATGCCTGGGTGGCTCAGTTGGTTAAGCAGCTGCCTTTGGCTCAGGTCATGATCCTAGGGTCCTGGGATCGAGTACCGCATCGGGCTCTCTGCTCAGCAGGGAGCCTGCTTCCCCCTCTCTCTCTCTCTGCCTGCCTCTCTGCCTACTTGTGATCTCTCTCTCTGACAAATAAATAAATAAAATCTTTAAAAAAAAAAAAGAAAGAAAGTGATTCTTGAGTAAAACAACAACGACAAATAAGGTGAGTCCCCATTATTATTCTAGCTTATTGCTTTGATAGTTTCCAGACTTAAATACAGACTGTGGGGGACCAATTGGAGTTTCAAATTCTTGATGAGCTGAGGAGGCAGAGATTGGAGTTTGGAAGAACAAAGTGGTTAAAATTTTCACAGCACAAAATGCTAGAGAGGAGATATTGACAGATATGAGAACTGCATATTTGTAATAGGGCATCTCTCATTTTTGTCTGAGTACTAAACTTTGCATACATGAGAGGCCATTATTTGAAGTTAGGGAAATAAGTATTAGAAAGGAATGTGAAATAATGCTTATAGCTCACAAAGAGCTGGGGAAAGTTAATGTTTCAACCAGCCAAACTGGAAAGACTTACTAATATAAAGGGCATAGTGTAGAGTGCTCAGAAGAGTATTATATTAGTAATAAGGACAAATTAGCTCTATACTAAGGGTTTGTCTTGACCATCCCAACAAACCTGACAAAGGATCAAAATGATCCCAAGTATCTTAACTGTGTCCCAAACAAAATCTAACAATATTTAAAGCACTATGCTTTTGTTTAAATATAAATATTTATATTAAATATAAATATTGTTTAAATATAAATAAAAACGTAAAATCCAAAATGCCCAACATCCAAATAAAAACTAACAACCATGAAACAAAACAGGAAAATGATTGATGATAAAGAAAAATTACAAATGGAAGCAGACCCAGAAGAGAAAAAAATATATAATTAGCAGTAAAGAACATTAAAACATCTATTATAAATATAACCCATATTCAAGATAGTATAGGATAAACGAACCATAAGGAGTAGCAAAATGGAAGGTATAAAAAGAATGAAATTGAATTTCTAGAGATGAAATATTTCAAATGAAAACACTTGGGAGACATTAACAGATTAGAAATTTCAGAATTAGGGTGCCTGGGTTGTGCAGTCAATTTAGCTTCCTGCTCTTGATTTCAGCTCAGGTCATGATCTCAGGGTCATGAGATGGAATACCACGTGGGGCTCTGTGCTCAGCACAGAGTTTGTGTGAGATTCTTTCTCTTTCTCTTTCTGTCCCTCCCCTTTTCTCTCTCTCTCATTCAAATAAATAAATCTTAGAAAAAGAAACTTCAGAATAAAAGATCAATGATATATAAAAACATACAAATAGAAACTAACTGAAACAGAAAAAACTGAAACAAAAATATTAGCAGAGGTACTACATACAAACAAGTTACTAATAGTGATCTTTAGAACAATATCAATCAGGGGCATGTGGGTGGTTTTGTCAGAAAGTGTCCAAGTCTTGATTTCAGCTCAGATCAGGATCTCAGGGTGGTAAGACTGAGCCCCACATTAGGCTCCACATTGGGTGCAGAGTCTTCTTAAGATTCTCTCTCTCTCCCTCTCCCCACTCTCATGGGTACACTCTCTCTCTCTCTAAAAAAAAAAAAAAAAAAAAAAAAATCAATCAGCCTATCACACTCAGAACTGGAATCGAAAAGAATATGGACAGAAATTTATTTGAAAAAAAAAAATGGTGTAATTTTTAATTTAATGAAAAATATAAACACAAAATCCAAAAAGTTAAAAAAGATCAGAGAACATAAAGAAAACTACATCAAGGCATTTAAGAATAAAATTGCTGGAAGCCACTAATAAAAATAATATTTCTGAACACAAAACCAGGGAAAAAGGAATAATGGAACAAAGATAAGAATAACTGCAATCTTCTCATCAGAAACAAAGCAAGCCATAAGACAATAAAGTGATACCTTTAAAGTACTGAGGGAATAAAAAACAACAACTATCCACTTAGAAATGAATCCACAAAATGTCTTTCAAAAAGAAAGGCAAAATAAAGACTTTTTCAGGAAAAAAATGGCTGAGATAATTTACTGCCAGCAGACATGGATTATAAGAAATGTTAAAGTTCTTAAGGTGGAAGAAAAATGATGTCAAAGTAATTTGGATCTACACAATGAAGAATACTAAAAATTATTATTGTGTAGGTAAATATACAAAATTTCTATTTTAAAGTCATTTTTTTCCCAAAATAAATGACTACTTAAAGCAAAGTAATATGTTGCAGGGTTATAAAATTTAATGAACGTTGTGACAACCATAGGGAAAAGGATGAGGGAGAAAGACTGTACTGTTTTAAGAATCCAGTAACATTTATAAAGTGGTATCATATTTTTTGAAGATAGACAATAAGATAGTATGGATATATTCTAAACTCCAGAGAAACAACTCAGACAAAAGTTAAAGCTACTAAACTCTAGTGGCCATCTAACAGATTCACACAAAAATACTTTGTTTACTGAAAAGAAAGTGGGAAAAACAAAGAAATTGTTTAACAAAAGAAAAACAAATAGCAAAATCACATTTAATGCAAATAGTATAAACACACCAACTGAAAGACACAAATGTCAGATGGGGTTATAAAAAAAAAAGTGGGGCGCCTGGGTGGCTCAGTGGGTTAAAGCCTCTGCCTTTGGCTCAGGTCATGATCTCAGGGTCCTGGGATCGGGTCCCCACATCAGACTTTCTCCTCAACAGGGAGCCTGCTTTCCCCTCTCTCTGCCTACTTGTGATCTTTCTCTGTCAAATAAATAAGTACAATCTTTAAAAAAAAAAAAAAAAAGCAATGCACCACTTTAAGACATCCACTTTGAATAGGAAAAGAACCAATAGGTAAAAAAATCAAAGGACAGAAAATCATTTACTTTACAAAGTCCACTAGAAGTAAGCTTGAGTAGCTATATTAATGTATGAGAAAGGAATTTTATGAGGGATAGTAACATGGATAAAATGGGATATATCTTAATGATAAAGTGTTAATTCACCAAAAAGACATAATTATCCTAAATGTATACACATACTTATTAATAGAGCTTCAAAATACGTGAAACAAAAAATGTAAGCATAAAAAGAAATAGATAATTCAAAATTATCTTTTTGAAATTATAATTTCAAAATTATATTTAGGTATTTCAACACTCCTCCATCTGTGATCAATATGAGTATAGAGAAGATGTTACTGTACAGAGAAGATGTACAAAGAATATTGTCAACCAACTTGATCTAATTGATATTGATAGAACACACAGCAATGGCAGAATACACACTCTTTTCAAGTACACCCGGAAAATTCATTAAGATAAACCGTACTTTGTGTCATAGAACAAGTCTCAATACACATAAAAGGATTCAGATAAATCAAGTGTGTTCTCTAAACACAGCAGCATAGAAACAGAAATAAATAACAGAATGCTTTCTGTAAAATCTTCAAATATTTAGAATTCAAACAACACAATTCAAATAACTAGTAAGTCAAAGAAGAAATCACAAGGGAATTTTAATATTTGAACTGATGGAAGATAAAGTGCACTATATTAAACAAATATTTTAATCTCCCACTTATGAAAGTAGAAAAAGAACAAATTAAACTCAAATTAAAGAGAAGAAAATGATAAAAAGAGAGAGCAAATATTAATGAAATAGAAAGCAGTGAAAGAGTAGATAAAAGCAATGACAACAGAGCTAAATATTTGAAAAAATGAACATGGTTCCCCAGCCTCCAGCCATACTGATCAGGAAAAAGTGAGAGGGGACGACACAAGCATGAATATCAGGAATAACGTAATAGTCATCACTATAGATCTCACAGATGTGAGAAAGCTAATAAAGACATATGGTGAAAAACTATATAATGATCAATTCAATAATCTAAACAAAATAGACAGATGCCTTAAAGAAGATGCTGCCAAAGCTCACTAAGAAAGAATTAGACCAAATAATCTTATATTCATTAAAAATATTGTATTTTACTTAAAACTTCCCCACAAAGAAAACTTTAGTCTATTAAAGCTTCAGTGGTGAATAATATCATACACTTAATGGAAGAAATAATTTTAATTATCTATAAGTTCTTTGAGAAAATCGAAGAAGAGGAAACACTTCCTAAGTCATTTTACATAGAGACCAACATTACTCGGATAGTAAGACTTTACAAAAAAATAAAAGTACTAAACAATATTCTTCATTCTTAACAACATTTTATCAAATTAAATTAAGCAAAAAATATGTTTATTTATATATTTGAAGAAAAGAGAATGCATCAAAGTGGGATTTAGCCAAGGAATGCAAACCATGCTAACATTTGAAAATCAAATAATGTAATTCACCATAGTAACACACTAAGAAAGAAAAAAAAAATATGATTTCAATAAATGCAGGAAAATCACTTGATGACATTCAAAATCCATTCTTGAAAACAATTCTCAGCATACAAGAAATAGAAAGACACATCTTCAGCCTGATACAGGAAAACTAAAGTCCTATAGCTAATATATATAATGCCGAATAACTGAATGCTTCCACCTATTTTGTTCTCCCTTGTGACTTGTATTCAACATTGTGCTGAAAGAGGGTCATAGAACCGAAATAAGGCAAGAAGAGAAACAAAAAGCATACAAACAGAAATGACAAAAAAGTAAAATTATGTTATTTACCAGAACTATGATCATGTATATAGGTAATGCAGATGAAAAAAATTACTAAAAATTGGATGTGAGTTTGGGAGGCTATAGTTTACAACTAGGTCATTCTACACTTACCAATTTTATTTCAATATCCTCACAATGACAAAAAAACTGAAATCGAAATTTAGAAAATTACTGTTTACAATTTCACCAAAAATGTGAAAATGTTAGAGATAAAGTTAATAGAAATTCTATAAAACTTACTGTAGAAGCTTGCAAAAGATTACTGAGAAAAATTAAATAAAACCAAAATAAATAGAAGAATTGGCCATGTTCAAAGTTTACAGACCTAATATTGGCAAGACGTCAGCTCACCCCCAAATTACCTACAGATTCAAATAAATACTAATTAAAACACCAACATACTAATTTTTAAAATAAAATTGCCAAGCTAATTATAAAATTTTATGGAAATTCAACAGATCTAGAATAACCAAAAATTTTGTGGAAAAACAAAATCAATGTTGGAGAATGTAGACTACCTAAGTTCAAAACAGTACAGTATCAGTGTAAAGATTGACATATAGATCAATGGAACAGTATACAGGATCCATAAATTACATGTTCAATTGATTTTTAACAGTTTTAGAGGCAATTTAATGGAGAAAAAGTTGACTTCTTCAGTAAGTGCTGCTAGAACAATTGGATATCAATGTGCAAAATATTTAGCTTCAAGTCTAACTTAAAACATATATAAAAATTAAAAGGTCAACCTATGTGTAAGAGATAAATTTATTAATCTGGGAAAAATCATAGAGGAAAGTCTTAGTAAACTTTGGTTAGATAAAACTTCCTTAAGACATGAAAAAGCATAAAAGAAAAAAGATGTCATCAGAATCTAACATTTCTTTTTCTTCAAAATGCTGTGTGAAATCAGTAAAACACAAGCCACAGACTGGGAGAATATATATGAAAACAGATTTTCTGAAAATGAATTTAAATCTAGAATATATGCTCTGCATATATATTTGTCACTAAATATATGCTCTGCATACACATAAGAACAACACATAAGTGACAACACATAAGAAAAGGAAAAAAATAAGATAATAAAATGGGAAGATGTGAGCAGATGCTTTACCAAAGAACATATAGGATTAGTAAGTACCTTAAAAATTCCTGTTATCAGGGTGCCTGGCTGGCTCAGTCAGTAGGGCATGTGACTCTTGATCTTGAGGTCGGTAGTTCAAGCCCCATGTTAGGGATAGAGCCTACTTAAAAGAAAAAAAATTATATCATTAGTCATCAGGGAAAAGCAAATTAAAACCACAGTGAGCTTGAACTACATACATATTGCAATAACTGATATTTTTAGAAGACTAATGTTTGCATGGATGTGAGACAACTTGAAAGATAAAATGTTACAGCCACTTGGGAAAACATTTTGTTAGTTTTTTAAAAAATTAAACATGTACTTACTATATGACATAGCAATTCCATCCTTAAATACTTAGCCAGGAAAAATAAAAACATAAACCCACACGATCTCACACTTCATTGAATGTTCATGCAGTGTCTTTATTCATAACAGCCAAATCGAAAAGAATCCAAATGTCCCTCAGCTGGTGAACAGATAAATAATTTGTAGTGTATCCATCCAGTGGAATACTCAGAAATAAAAGGAAATGAATGACTGATAACAAATATCGACTTGGATGAATGTCAGAAGCATTATGCTAAGTAAAAGAAGCCCAACACAAAGGACTTCATACCATATGATTTTGTTTACGTAAAAATACTTTTCAAAAGGCAAAATTATTATTTTAGAAAGAAGATCAGAATTTGCCAGATTCAGGGAGGTGGGGAGAGAGCATTGACGACAAAGGGAAAGGAAATAAAATTTGGGATTGATAAAAATATTTTGCTAGTGGCTATTGCGTTTCTACATATGATGATTTGAACAGTGAAAATTGGTGAATTTTAGTGTATTAAAATTATGCCTCAACAAAGCTAGTTGAAAACCTGGGTAAAAGTAATATTAAATATGTGGCGGTGACTAAAGAAATATCTAACAAAAATTAAAGTGCAGAAACGAATATATGTAGAAAATTAACTACATTAAACATTTAATTGGATTATCATAACCTCAGAACTTCTTAATGAAAATGTGAAAGTTAACTCATAGTTGTGCATAGGAATGTGAATTCATGGACTATTAAAATAAGCTAGAAAACTAAGAAATAGCAGTAACATTGACCTAAATAAATATATCATATTCAAAGTCATCATTTCTCAAACTGTAAATAAAAGTATTTTGAAAGTGAAGAAAGGAGGTTGAGTACAAAAGATTTACTAATGGGAAAGACCCCAGTTAAATGCAATTATGAATTATCTTTAAAAAGAATGTATGCATTTTAAATAACTTTTTTTTTAAATATTTTATTTACTTATTTGACAGAGAGAGAGAGATCACAAGTAGGCAGAGAGGCAGGCAGAGAGAGAGGGGGAAACAGGCTCCCTGCTGAGCAGAGAGCCCGACGCGGGGCTCGATCCCAGGACCCTGAGATCTTGACCTGAGCCAAAGGCAGAGGCTTTAACCCACTGAGCCGCCCAGGCGCCCCAAGAATGTATGCATTTTAATTTATGTCATTAATTTTATTTATTTGTTTGTTTATTTATTTATTTATTACAGGGGTGAGGAAGGGTAGAGGGAGAGGGAGAGAGAGAGTCTTAAGCCGGCCACACACGCGGTGTGGAGCCAACGCGGGGCTCAATCTCATGACCCTGAGATCATGACCTGAGCCAAAATCAAGAGTTGGACGCTTAACCAACTGAGCTCCCAGGCACCCCATGTGTATCACTAATTTTAAATGTAAATAGGCACATCAATAGTAAGTCACAGGAATGAAAAGCACAACATAGAGAATATGATTAATGATATAATAGTGTTGGATGGTGACAGATGGCAGCTATACTTGTGGTGAAAAAGCATAACATATAGAGATGCTGAATCAGTACGTTGTACACATGAAACCAATGTAACATTGTGTGTCAACTATACTCAAATAAAAAAAAAATGGAAAAAAAAGAAATGGAAACATCAACTATTATGTTACCCTATGTATGAAAACGCTATCAAAACTCTTCTCATTTTGACAGATCATTTGAAAATACAGACAAAAATAGGTCAAAAACTCCTGAAAAACTCTTTGCGGTCTAGGCAACATCAAACAAGTAACAAAAAATTTAAAGAAAGTATAGATGTAGGATATTTTCATATGGCTCTGAAATGAATAAATAAATTGGGAATAAATTGCAGACTCTTAATAGAACCATACAGTCAATGGTTTTACAATATAAAAGTGCCCACTAATGGTTGAAGTTATTGCAGTGGACTTCTTCCTGAAGTTTGTAAAACATAAAGTTGCTAAACCGTAGAAGCAAAGGTTGAACCCTCAGGCAGTGTGTGTAGAGGAGAGCCAGGACTGGAAGTGTCTGTGACCCTCAGACCTGTCAGATTCTATAACAACTACCCCTAACCACTACCCTGCACCTCTCACTTTCAGGAGTGCTAGCTGGACATACTTTGCCAAGTTGAATGAGATTCCAAAATGAGCTTTTCCTGAATGGTTGAATTTTCTACTAGGTACTTATTGCATTTGAGAGATGAGAATGAAAAAGGATATAATATTTTTGAGAAAATCTTTTTTTTCATAACACAACATGGTTTCAATGTTTTCTTCCACAATTTTAAAATTTGATCCAATTTCCCTCCAAATGTGTTCATTAAAAGGGTAAGGGAAAAAAAACCAGAAGCCCACTTTCTGAACTCTAAACCCATTGCTCTTGCACTGCATACACAAAAGAAATAACTAATAAATTCTAAGCCTGAAATATTAATTTCAGAAGAATATTTCAATGAGAAAAATGTAAGAATTCAATAACTAGTGTCCTAAACATGACTGGAATATTAGATAACTGACAAAGAGAAATCTAAACATCTAATTTTCTCACCATCTGACACACTGATGTTCATTTTACCATGCCTTGAGAATTCCATGTTAATTCCTCCTCCAAGACTCCATTCTACTCTTTCCTCACCTGGGTCTCTCTTATCCGTGTCTTATACCTTCCCACCAGATTTTAAGCTGCATGAAGAGAATCAGTATATGTGTCATTCCTTGCTTTATCTTAACGCCTAGGACAAGTACTGGCACATATAGAGGTTAAATAATTTATGTTAAATGGAAGTGAATAAATATACTTATTCCACTATAGTACTTAAAAGAACAATAACTTCTAAAGGATAAAAACTGATGAACATTGAGAAAACAAAACTTAAGTATTCATGTTCTAGAAATTCATAATCAGATAAGAGGGGAATCCCATAAAATAAAATTTTTAATTATTGACAATAATCAGTGCCAACTAAAGTTGCTAGTTTATGACTTATTCAGTAGCTGTACCTTTTGCATCAAAGTTTAGATTGTGTTCTAAGCAAATGATTTTAATAAATAGGATAAATAATTTTAATAAATAGGATTTAGACTTCTTAGTTTGTTATTCACTAATATAGCATATTTGGTCAAAAAATACTGATTATAGTATTGATTTGGACATTTTGAGGAAGAAAATGTGATGAACTGACGTGTTAATGTGAAATGACTCTCACCAGATGGCAATTAAGTAATCAATAATGTTTTTGCAGAAGCAATTAGAAAATATCCTGATACATGAGCAGGACTTATTTCTATTAGGAAAGACACAGATTATATATTACTCTGTAAAATATATGTTAGAAAAAATGAAATCATAGCACTATCTATTAGAGGTGTAGGTCATACTATAACCTCTACAAAAAGTGTAACGGAGTTCTCATTTAATGGGACATTTCCACATTTCTAAAAAAAGTGACAATAAAACAATCAAAGATATTTGATGTTGAAACACAGCCAAAGCTCAGACCATCAGGAGAGGGAACTTGGAGTAGCTAGATTAATAGTCATGAAGGTGAGAAAGTGGTGTAAAACCTTTCCATTGTGGTGCCTACAAACGGAATTCTCCGCCTACCTGATGGGAAAGCACATCTAACTAGGTCCCTAACAGCAGCAAAGTCTGAGGAAGGTAACAAATGAGCTACTACCAAGCCTCTTTTCCAGGAATTTGGAACTTCAACCCTCACCAAACTATTGAATATGACCTCTCATTTAATTCATTCTAACAATACCAGGACTAAAAGTGTTTTGTGGTAGTTTTCTTACACAGAAACTGTCTTAATCATTCAGATTCTGTTCTCTTTTTGTATATCGGGATTTCAATCAATTCCTGGAAATTTGGTCAAGGCTATTTCAGGATTAAGGAATGAACCACTCAGCATTGCCTGCACATTAAACAGACATCCTAGTGATCACGTGCACTCCCTTTATTTAGGAATGCTCAACCTGCTTTTGGTTGATAACTATATTAATGTTATTATTGTTATTTGACTGATCTCTGCATTTTTGGAAAGGAGAAGACGACCTGCCTTCAATGGTGTACAAATTTAAAAAGTCATAAAATACCCAGATGACATTGAAAATACATCAGTGATATAAAACAAACATATGGCTCATACATTCAAAGTCAATTGACTTTCCCACAATGATTTCCCCAATGTTACCTTCTTTGAAGGGGATGGAGAGGGTTGCAATGGGAATAAATGTTGTTTCCCCTCTTTTTATTTAAAAATATTACTCAGAAAGTATATTT
>CM052898.1:176019305-176098527 GCA_028534135.1 Potos flavus | reverse complement strand
GTCAAAGGGCAAGAGAAGATTGATGTCCTGGACTAACAGTCAGTTAGAGAGAAAGAATTCTCCCTTTCTCTGCCTCTTTGTTTTATTGGATTGGATTGTGCCCACTTACATCGAGGAGTACAATCTACTTCACTCAGTCTGCCCATTCAAATACTAATTTCTTCCCAAAACACACTCACAGACACACCTAAAGATAATGGTGGACCAAATACCTGGGCCTCTGTGAACCAGTCCGCTGACACATAAAATTAACCATCACACCCTTCTTTCTGGGGGGGGGGAAGATATTAAGAACTAAGGGGAAAAAAGAAAGAGAGAAGAAAAATGAAGCTACTAAAAAGAAAAAGTATGGGTTACCTGGGTGGCTCAGTTGGTTAAGCATCTGCCTTCGGCTCAGGTCATGATCTCAGGGTCCTGGGACTGAATCCCACATCAGGCTCCCTGCTCAGTGGGGAGCCTGCTTCTCTCTCTCTCTTCCCCCCTGCTTGTGAGCTCTCTCTCTCTGTCAGATAAATAAAATCTTTTTTAAAAAAAGAGAAAAAGCAAAAAATCGATAACTGAAAAATGAAGTGGATAGGATGGCAGATGCAGTGGAAATATGAGCAAAAAGTCCTAATTAACAATATACGAAAAAGAAAACCCAAATGGCCGATAAACGTAATAACTGACATTCACTTCATTATTAATGAAGAACATTATTAATGAAGAACATGCAACAGTAGAACATTTCACTGGATTCAGGAAGTAAGTATGGTAAGTATGGGCAGTAATGGAAACAGCCATACGCTGTTATTGGTATTACAACATGTCCATCAACTTCAGACGTGTAAGAGGTACCATACATTAACTTTGGCTGTAGCCAGGTATTGTAAAATTTGTGACAGTCTCCCTGGAGAGAACAAGACTGATCCCCTTGGATCAGAGGACCGCTGACCGAAAAGATATACAGACCAGTTAGGGGCAGCTCACACTTCGAGCAGGCTTCATTCAGAGTACAGTACAGTAATGTAGCTTTTACATTGTGTCCCTTAGGGTGCCTACCACAAGTGGAGACTAATTTAGAGGCACCACTGTAACAACATAACCCTTCTACTTTGACAAGATCACCATCTGCCACATCATGAGATTAGAACTCACTTTAATTAAGGGGGTGCATTATTAAAACGACTCTTTACAATCCTACTAGTCCTAAATAAGGGTAAGAAACTTTTAGTGATCTGACAGAGTCTTCTAATTAAAATGTGAATAATTTAGAAATGTGTCAGACTTGGGAGAATTGAAATGGAGTGCAAGATAATGTTTTTAGAATTGTGGCTAGAAACATTTTTGTAGAGAAGTGTATAGGGCTGGGTGTATAGAGGTGGGGGGCTGTATAGGGAAGGTATCTCTTGATCCAAATCTAAAGAATCCTTTATCATTTTCAGGCTACAGGGAATCATAATCTTTTTCATTATAAACTGAGACAACAGAGAGAAGAGATGGGATTTCCTGGTGTCCTAGGGACAGAGAAATACAAAGGAGGGTAGGACGAAGCTTTCCCCAAGCCTTTCTGACACTGACTTGCCTCCATTTCCTACAGCATAGATCTCCAGAGCTAGTTTTAGTCTTTCAAATCTTTGATGACTATATTTTAAACGTCATTTTATAGCATAGAAGCCAGAATTTACTTAATATTATTTCTTGCTCTCTAGTTTGTACTATTTTCAGTAGTACTTTCACTTCACTTTTTCAGACATACACACACAAACACACAATACTCACGCAGGCTTTCTCTAAAACTAAAATGGAAATGAAGGACTACAACACAATTGACAAATTCAAGTCTGGAAATCAACATTATTTTAAATACGAATAAACATATTATAAATAAAATTAAAATACTATGCATCAAGATGTTCAACCTTGTTTTACTGATGTTAATTAGCTATACATCATACTAATATAGAGTACTGTATCTTTTGCAATAATATTTTGATGTCACCTCTTAAAGAATGAAGTCTTGTCAGATTTAATTGGTAGCTAGTGTCCTTGTTAAACTTAGTATCAAAATTAGCCTATGGTAAAGAAGCAAACATAGTAAGAAAGAATATTCTTCAAAAGCTATAGTGGGATTAATTTTGAAAGTGTTTTATTGGAAGTGAGTTTTGAATCTGATTTTAGGGAGCAAGTAAAAGAGCTAATGAAAAGTTTGGGGAAGATGTCAGTTTGGAGCTAGACTGAATTGTGTATTCTCCCTTGTCTTCCAACTTTAACTCAGATCCCTTTTCTCACTATTAAAATGGCATGGGAGAACTTCGGTAACTGAAATGACAGTTCTATTATAGACATAAGTTTGAAACTGTTGTAGTTTATACTTAAAATACTGCAATCACGAAAACAAGGAATTTATGAATAGTAACAGAGAGCTTGGGGCACCTCACAACAGACTAGATGATATCCTGGTAGGTCACATTGGAGAGAGAACAATTAAGGGGAAGACTTACAGAAATCTTGCAGTGGGACAAAGGGCTTAAACAGAGACGACACATGAAGCCAATGATCAGACCACCGTGTAGATGAACATTTATGATTCTCCAAGAGCAGGGCCCTTGAAAGTATGATAGAAATTAGAATCACATTAAACCACTTTCCTTTGAAACAAGGTATTATAATAAGTCAAACATAAGACAAAAAGGTTTGTGGAGCCATGCACAAAGTCTAGTAGATAGAATTAGGCTTTGTTTCTCAAAGTCACCTACTTTTGTGGTTTATCGTTGTCAAATTTTGGAGACAGTTATCCAGCAACTTCAAAATATGTATCTATATATGAAGAACACAGCAGTAGAAATAATACTTCAATGGACTGCTGGAACCAAAACGTTAAGTCGAGAATATTCATCATCCAATTAAATGAATCAGTCTTTTGGATTGAGGGGTTTTTTTTTTTGTTTTTGTTTTTGTTTTTTTGGAACTGTCCCTTAAAACTCAGCGGCACACACTAGAACAAGGCAAAGACCCCTGGGGGTAGGCATTTAGAAGGGAATTTGGCACCACTGTGGCCAGGCATATGTGTGCACTTGGGTTATTGCCAGGAGAGTTTCCAGTGAGCCAACACTCAATAAGAGGAATAGAAGCAGCCTTGGCAGCATCACACTGGAAACCAGCAGAAGCCATGCCAACTCTGGAAGCAGAGGCAAAGTCTGCAACAATAATTAAGTAGGAGCACAGCTTTGCAATCCTTCCTAAAAAAAGGGAGCTTGGAGAGAAATCACTCTTTTTGGGGTCCTAATTGAAGGCATGTTGTTTTTGCCCACCCACTCTATTCATTGGATCCCACAACCATGACTTTCACTACCAGTTTGTAAATGCTATTGCACACAACCCGTTGTCTTTCTTCACTTTGGAATGGAGACCCATAGAGAGGCCTTTTAGCAATTACAGACCTTGTTGATCTGTAGCACTTGTGAAGAATGAACCTAATAGCTTTAAAAGATGTGTCCTAAAATTAGTTTGCCATTGCAAGCCTTTCCATTTTTCCATTTTATATATAGCCCTGATTTGCTTGGCTCATGTTACAAAACTCTAGTGTTCATAGGAGAGTGTGCATCCTCTGTTTCATTCTGAATCAAGCCAAGATTGAAATAAATAAAAAATTCCTGTTCCCTCATGTCTTCTTTGTGATTCTATGCAGAATGTGTTAAATGGCCTAGATTGTGAAGCAACAATCAGGCTATCTTTTGCACAGAAGAGCAAGTGTAGAAGACAGGGGGAAAAGAGTGTATGCTTTCAGAAACCACAGACTTGAGCTGCCAGAAGTAAAGTATGTCCTGAACTAGAATCACCTAATGTGTTCCTGGCAAGATGGGGGCTGCCAGACATTTAGATAATCTGAGCAGAATTTGATGCTGCAGAATTCAGTTTTGTTATACTCTTCACTAATAATTGGCTGTGACACTGTCCTTAGTCCTTTTAATTCTCTGTTCTTTCATTTTCCACTTAATGCGTGGACAAAAAAAGCAGAATGGGACTAAAATATAAAGCAAATATGTTCCTTTTCTGCTACGAGTTTGGATAATAAATTTTCAGCAATGGAGGGATGGTTAAATGATAATATTAGAATAATTCATTGATTCAGTCAACAAATGAACATTCACTTATTCAACAAATATTTAGTGAGGTCCTACTGTGTGCCACGCATTATTGTGGGGTCTCGAGATACCGCAGTGAACAAAATAAGCTTTCTGCTTTTATGAGTTTTACATTCTGTATGGATGGAGGGAAGAGAAAGACACAAATAGGATATACCATATTCGCAATATGTTAGTGGGTGATATGAGCTAACAGAAAAGTAAAACATGGTAAGAAGATAGAGTGACATAGAGAGATACGATAGGGAAGTGACGTCACCAAAATGGTGACATACTGTTCCCTACTTTGCTCCCCCTCACAAGAAGAACAGTTAGCAACTCTTCATAAACAGGACACTACTGAGAGAATCCTAGAACATGGGGCTGAAGCTGAAAGCATCCAGTGCACCACAGAGACCAAGACAGACTTCTTAGAAGGGTAAGAGAAGCAGCTGTAGCTGAGGCCACAGATGGCTTGCCTCGTCCCTCACAGCAGTGTAGTGAGGTCTCTCCTGCAGAAAGGTCTCCCCTGACATTCTGGTTCCTCCAGTGGGAAAAAAAAGAGCCCATGGGGGACAGCCAGCTCCCTCAGCATTGTGGGCCACTTCGTGGTAAACCCTATTCTAGTTTCATCCCAGAGATTGCAGAGGAAACCATGGGGTTCAATGACTGGGAATCTGACTGAGAGAGAAGGTGGAAGGGACTTGTAACAACCAACACATGGATCTTGGACCAGAACTTTCACACCTACCGTGCCCAATAGTGATTTCAACTAGTAGTTTTGCTCATCTGCAGAACCAAGCTGGTAGTACACTCTGACCAGAGAACTTGCTGGAGTGCAGATCTGCCTGATTCGAGTCTTCACACGAGGGGTTTTGCCAGCCCCAAAGCCTGGTTTGCCCACAGCCCAGCAAGGAGCAGGGTCATAGCCCCACCAAAGAAGGGAGTGTTTCCTGGCTCCGTCTGACCAGAAGGACTGGCAAGCTGTATGCTCTGCAATACTTGAGGTGAGAGGCAGGCAGGAAAACCTGATCGCCCCAAAGAAATAGCCAGTACCAGACATGGAGGGCTCTCCTGCTACTTCGAGGCAGGGGGATTAATTCACACTCAAGGCTGAGGGTAGTTCCAAGCCAATACCGAGAGGCGAGCAGCTTAAAGAAAAAAAAGAAAATTGGGAGGTGTTTGGGATGGCCTCTGTCCATCCTTCCAATGCAAATGGGTTGAAACACAGCTCCACCCCCCGGGATTCTAGGCCCCATCAGGCCATAAGGGCTGGTGATAACACTTGGAAGATGTGTAAATGGCAGTGCTTGAGCAGAGACGAGGCCATGCAGAGCTGATTGCCCCCAGGTAAAGCCAGCACTGGTTATGGAGGGTTCCCATGTTATGCCCAGGCAGGGGGATTAATTTCCACCTGAGACTGAGGGTAGCTCCTGGCCCCTCCCCACTAGTTTACCTCTTCAGGAAAAGTTGGGAAAGCCCCAGAGTGGCCCTTTCCCATCCTATCCAGGCCAAAAGGGCTGGCAAGAATGCCTAGAAGCTGCATAAGCCAGCAACACTTGAGCTGAGGCACTGGCAGGCAGAATTGGTAGTCTGCAGAGCAAAGCCAGATGCCTCGTTCCACCAGGGCTCTTGGGGAGTGAGTCAGCTTGGGTTAAGACAAGCAAAGAGCCTTTACTGGCTTTATCGCTTCTTCTAATAGACCTGGCCAGGAACACTAATTTGTAGACCCACTCATTCCTGAATTTAGCATTCTGGCTGCCCAACCAGAGAACGTCACCAGAGCACACAGGAAGCTACATAGCCCATCCAACAGCCTTGTTTAACATGGCCCTTGAACAGAAAGCGTGGACCATGGCTTTCCCCATCTGCCGAGCAAAACCAGTAACCTCACCTGACCAGAGAACTCGGTGCACACTCTTGACTGATTTGGATTCCCAAACTATGAGCTGTATAGGCTCTGGATCCTATCCCGCTGCCTTGCCCGAGCAGAGAAGCTAATGCAGAGCCCCACCTGCTATTGCATTTAGCCCCCAGTTGTGACCATCCAGTAAGCCTGACCCCAGAATCCAGGCAACCACAGAGCCCATCCTACAGCCTCACCTGGGTTAGGAGTCAAACCAGCAGTCCTACTCAGCTGTTCTTAGTCAGTGCACAACCCCCGATCCCTGACCTCACAGTTCAAACAGTTCAGTTGTCTCGCCCAAAAATAGACCATAATATAGCGGGTCCTACCTCCCCAGGTGCATTACCAGAAAACATACCTAGAAATCCAAACTGAACAGACTGATGAGGATCCATCTCTGCCAAAGCAAACCTATAAACTCAAAAAATGGAACCTGATTGCTCAAATGCACAGATATCCAGGTAAGGAATCAAGGATCACAAAAGAACAGGTAAAATGACACCACCAAAGGAAACTAATAGAGCTCTAATAACTGATCAGAAATGGAGATCTATAAACCATCAGATAAATAACTCAGAATAATTCTTTTAAAGAAGTTATAAGAATACACAGTCAATTAAGCAAAATTAGGAAAATAATTCATGGGCAAAACAAGTTCAAGAAAGCAACAGAAACCCTCAAGAAATTGAGTTGAAAAATACAATAACTGAACTGAAGAACTTGATAAAAAGTTTTTTTCCCCAGCTTTATTGAAGTATTAGTAACAAATATAATTGCATTATAAAGTGTACATGATAATTATATAGGTATATATAAATACATATGTGTATATAAAAATATATGTGCAAATACATATATGTGCATACAGGAAAAGGATTCCCACCAAATTAATACATCCATCACCCCACACTTTTTTAACTTTAATTTTTTAAAGAATTTAATAATTTATTTTAGAGGGAGAGAAAGTGTGAGAGGGGAGGGGCAGAAGGAGAGAGAGAATCCTAAGCAGACTCTGCATCCGGCATGGAGCCTGACTCGGAGCTCCATCCCAGGACCCTGAGATCATGCCCTGAGCTGAAACCAAGAGTCAGAAGCTTAACTGACTCAGCCACACAGGTACCCCACACTTTTTTAACTTTAAGTGCTAACGTTCTTGATTAAGTACTAAGTGATCTTGCCCAATTCCTGACCTATGATGTCATAATCTTTTAAAGCCATGGTTTCTTACTACTCTTAAAAGTGATTTAATATTAAATTAATTTATAATTTATAAATTTATTTATTTATTTTTAAGATTTTATTTATTTATTTGACAGAGAGAGACACAGCGAGAGAGGGAACACAAGCAGGGGGAGTGGGAGTGGGAGAGGGAGAAGTAGGCTTCCTGCTGAGCAGGGAGCCCAATGTGGGGCTCCATCCCAAGACCCGGGGATCATGACCTGAGCTGAAGGCAGATGCTTAACCAACTGAGCCACCCAGGAGCCCCTATAATTTATAAATTTAGTAATATTTAATGATATGTAATAATATTAAATTAATTAATAACTTTCACTTCAACTCCAATTTTTTTTCTCTTTAACTCTATTCTCATGAACTATTTCCCAAAAAAAGAAAATCCCAATGTAACATTTAGGAAATACAGCTCTACCAATCTTAGGGAAGTTAAACTTAAATAATCTTAGCAACTAACACACTGAAAGGGCATGAATATTTCATAAGAAAATTAAGTAGTAGATAGATCTGATGGACTACATAGGTCCAAGTCAGAATTAGCTTTGAAATAAATTTTTTATTAAGTCTATTTAATGTTCAATAGCATTGAACAAATGCTCTGTGCTTCAGTTTTTCACTTATGTAAGAGGGGTGCACTGATAATACACAGAACTTCAAATAGAAGATCTGTTTTTATCATATATATTAGAAACAAATTGGTAATACACTTGACTTAATGACTTAACAATATTGGTGGATATATCACCAAGATAAAATTCCTTGACCTTTCAGTTTGAAATAGTAGCAAAATCAATGCACAAATAAAAAATATACACACTTGAGATTTTGTTTTTATAAAGGGGAATAAGGTTACCCTGTGGCCTTTACATGGGTGCTTTATTGGAACTTTTGTTTTCTTGGCAAAACTTCTGTACTTTGGGAATGTTATGTATTTGTATTGTTGCAGTTTTTCAAAGAAAAGATAAATTGTCTTCTAGAGTAAAGATACATATAGCTTTTTTTTTTCCTTTCCTAAATCTGCTTAGAAAAAAAATGGTTTTTTTTTCATGACACTTAACAGAAAGTCAGACACTTGGGAGTCCCAGAACTGGCTATACAGAAATAGCTTCTAGAGAAAAAAAAAAAAATCCAAAAGCAAGCTAGAGAGGCTGATGCTCTTCTCAAGAAGCTACTGCCTAGGGTGGCGTAAGATGCTCATTATTATGTCTCTCCTGTTGGCAGTTCTTCCGCTGTATTGAAGAAGGCTATCACATTAACCTTGACTTTAAATGCACAAATCCTGACAACCTTTTAGACATCAGCCCTGTCTGGTGATTGGAAGGTGGTGATGATCTGTATTATCCCTGTCTTGCTCTTGTGTTATTTAGAGATTAGCAAATTGATCTTCACTTAATGTAATAATAAGAAAGGTTGGGTTCTAATTAGTGTGTAATAACTTTAGAGATAATATGTGAAAGCTCAAGAAAAATTTCCTTGCATTATTAGTCATTCATCAATACCTGGGCTACTGGGGAGATTACTGAGTTAGAGAAATTAATCTTCAAGATTCTAAGCTTAATTTATCCAACACATGTTAAAAGTCTTTAATAAAATGGTAATAACATAGAATTTTTATTATTGAAAGTCTGTTGACATGGATTTTTATAATTAAATCCATAAAAGAAAATAATATACAGTTTTCAGATTAATAGGGGTATGCCTAGGGAAGTGAACAAATCTTTTTGATAGATTTTGAGACAATATCCATAGACCATTATTTTAGCAAGACAGAAGTTCAGGTGAGCCACTATCAACGTTGACCCAACTGTCCTTCGACAGTCACCTGATGTAGAGAAATCTAGGGGGAATGCAGAAATCCCTTTCATGTTTATGATTATATGGTGAATCTAGGGTAGCCAATGTAAAATGTATAGTCAACTATGTTTACCATATATTTCATCAAACATACTGTAGAATGCAGAAATAGAGAATAGCTTTCTTCTACAACTCATGAGGTTTCACATTGCCATTCAGATGAAGTTCAAATCATATTCACAGCACATGTGATCTTTCACAGTATTGTAACCTCACCATTACTTTTGAAAGCTTTTTTTCTCATACAGTAGTCTGTTCTTAACTCTCACCCAATATACAATATGCATTTTCTCATCTCTAAATTTTCTTGACGTTTTGTGTTTATTTGTTCTTCTGATGATCTGCATTTTGCTCTTCCTAAGCTGACCACTCCTTGAAGTTCAGGTAAATCCAACTCCATCATGAGACTTCCTCAGATGATTGTAATGAATATTATCTATCCTTTCTGTCCTAATGACTATCCAGAACACATAGGCCTGGATTGAGCATTGAGAAATTTCCTTCTTAGCTTTTGCTTTCAAATCCACTTATACTATCATGTATTTTCTTATATATCTTCTTATTTTAGATGTAAATCTATTTTTGCTGCAGCATTATTGATTCAGTGCTCAAATACTGCATTTCTACTAACTCAATAACTAACAAAGCTAAGAATTTGCCATCTTTTTATTCTACACTCCTGGCAGAATAGTACAAAATTAGGTATATATTACACTCTTAATAAATGATTGTTGAATTAAACTGAACAGAAAAATAAAACACCACTTTTTAATTATTTGTTTTAGTACTTTTACCTAATGATGTTATTTTATAAACTTTTTCTATGGCATAATTTTTTTGGTTTAAAAACCCCTGTTTGTTTTATTTCTTGTTGTTGGAGAGACTCCAAATCTTATTTTATCCTCAATTAAAATATAAAAATTTGTTGGTCTTAGGAATTAATTTATTTAAAAGACCAGTAGCTACCATATTGGTCATGTATTATTTGTTGGAACTTTCTTTTCCTTAAATTCCCAAATACCCTGTGATGCAATGACTCAACATAATAAGGTTATTAACGGGTTAAAAAAAAAATTTATTATTACAGATACTAAGCAACAGAATTAAAATTTGATCCAGATAAGTCCTAAATGCTTTGCCCAAAACTGTTTTATTAAAAAAAATTCCATTCTTAATTTTTAAAAATTAAATTTATTATCTGTAAATTTTAGATCTTTTGAGAGAAAAAAACTCTATAATTCATAGAAACATTTAATATAAAAGCACAGGTTAAAATTTGGCCATATAAAACATTTTTCTCTATGTAAGAAAAGAATAGTTTTGCCTAAAACAGAACTCGATGCCACATGATGAAAAACTCTAAATCTATTTATTTCACTCACTGAGTTCCTTCAATATCTTTACCGGTCCAATTAGACACACATATTGTTATATATGTCACTACTGAAAAAGCACAGATGTGGTTGTTATCTATTATCGATCTACATTTGAGTAAAATTTTTATTGTCCTCTAGAAACAATGTTTTTATTGTTCTCTAGAATTCTGTATTATTTGTTAAAATAATAATTTTATGGAATTATTCCATTAAACTTAAATCATTTTTCTATACTATTCATACAGATTTTGTTTTAAACAAGTTGCCTTAAATATTCTGAGAAAACCTCAACATTTTATCCTATGTAATATCTAGTTTAAGAAAATGAAATAATATAAAAACCATGGTAAAATAGTTTAAACCTCTCTAGTTTGCATCACCAGTTTCAATTCCGTAAGTGCCGTGTTGGGTATTAACTTGTCTCTCCTACAGCGGTTAACTTATCCAAGAAAGGAATTCATTTTGCCCAGCAGCACATGATAATATTAAAAAGAACCTTTAACATTCATATCGTAGCCCTTCACTTTGGCAATATATGCCAACCACTTCACATATATTGACCCTAACACTTTCAGAATCTCAGTAAGAGAATATTTCTCTGTATGTACAGGAAAATCTACAGCTCTGAGAGTTTAAAGACACTTTAGCTAGTAGGTGGTAGGGAACTTGATGGATTTTCTCACTGTCACACACTGCCTCCTGCTGGTCAATTTTTTTTTTATTTCCATGTTTTTAATTAAATTCCAGTTAATTAACATACAGTGTGATGTTAGTTTCAGGTGTACAATTTTTAGTTATTCATCACGTACAGGTGTATGCGCATGCCAAAACTTGCCAACTCGTGCAATTTAAATACACGTCGATGATTCAAGATATGTCAAATATACCACGACAAAGGTGTTAAAATAAAAACGTGTTTATAAAATAATGTTGGCAAATAATTCTGCAATGTGTATTAATGGATCTTCTTTTAAATTCATTGAAAGGAACAATACATTTTAACAATAATGGGACTTGCGAAGCATCAGGTAGAGATAGGGATTATGAAAATATTTTTTAATTTAGAAAAATAACTACTATATCAGTTGTTACAGAGATTTAAAGAATTTAATTTATTAATCTCTAACCATGAAAAAAAGGCATAATGCTGTTTCCTGAAATGAAAACTATCAGAGCAACTGACATTGGCTATTTTCAGCCAATTAGATGTGCAAATCCAGAAGATCCACCCTCCACATCTCATTTATGTTTTTCCCTTTCTTTCTTCCTTCTTACCTTCTTTCCTTCCTTCTTTCCTTCCCTCCTTTCTTCCTTCCTTCCTTCCTTCCTTCCTTCCTTCCTTCCTTCCTTCCTTCCTTCCTTCCTTTCCTCCCTCCGGAAATCTATTGTTATTTTTTTCAGTGCTCTCTAAAAATCTGACAAATACTTTGGGGCTTATTTCTGAAATATTTAAGATAGTCAAAGGAATAGTAACTTTTGTTATATATATATATCTTACCAATGCCAAATATCCTTATAAATATTTGGTTTTCTGAATTTTCCTAAAATTTCCCAATTTTAATGAATTTATAGGTGAAACATATATCTCATCCTTAATATCTAAACTAGACAATAATAGTTGTTAAATCACTAGTATTTCTAGTCTGAATTAACTCTTGCAGATTCTTGCTATGCATTTTAGGAAACCTAAAGTGCCTAAATACTTAAGAACACAGGTACACACATAGATATGGAGGAATTTTTGGTCAAGAACAGCGCTGCTGCCCTTTGTCTACCTGCTTATATGAGGCTTTCAGTGAGATATCTTATATTTAGTGGAGGTGAATTAAAATTTTATTTCCAGAGTGGCCACTGCACATTTTGGATTCAGGCTGTCTTCAATCCCCCTATTTGATGTGGTTAAAGCTCTTTTCTTAAAAAAAAAAAAAAAAAAAAGCTCTTTCCTTAGTAATGAAATTATCAATATACTCAGGAAAATTAGAAAATTTGAAAAAAATTTAAAATATCCAGTCAACTATATTCTGCATAGAACTTCATCCTACCTGTGTATTAAGTTCAATAATAGAAATACATTGGAAAAAAGAAAGACAGACTAGCTTTAAATCTCTCATCCTCAAGATACTTGAGATAATTTCTTTTTTTTTCTGGTGTGATTTCAGTAATGCCCACTATATTTTGGCTCTCTCTTAAAATCTAGACCTGCCTGGCCTGTGGTTGTACTCTAAAAATTAGAGTAAGCATCTTGTGTAGGATTATAAAAGATTTGAAAATTAATACTATAGGAGGAACTTCGAGTTAAAAAATCTCTTTTCATAAGTATAAGTCACATAGTACAGTTTTGTGTCTATAATGATATATGAAAAAGGAGAATAAAAGTGCCATTTTGTTATGCTTATTGTGACAAATTGCATGATTGCTTTTCAAATTGCAAATTACTTTTCCATTGGTCATTAGAATCTCCTGGAATAAATTTAACATTGGGACTCATATTAATACATTTGGAAGTTGAAGATACATCATCAATTCATATTTTTGAATTTGGTCTGTTCTAAGGACGTTTTCATGAATGAGATTTGTATTCAAATTAGTATGTTAATTGACTAATATTTAGATTCTGGGCCTTATATTAAAAAAGAACACATTGTTTTATTTGTAGTAAAGTATAACAATAAATAAAATTTTCCTGCTTACATTTCGCAAATTGTGTTATCTTTTATGAGAAAGATTATGTCAAAAGCTATAGACATTGGATTTTCTTGAACATTTTTCTAATTTTCTCCAGTAATTTTTTTCAACTTTAAAACCAAGGATATATCCCTGACATATTCTGACATTTTATTACCAATTCTTTGACTTCTCTTTTTCTCTTTGACTTAACTGTAAGAAATAAGATCTGAGGTAAGATTTTAAAAATACATATCACATGAAAGGTTACAGATTTTAAAAAATGAGCATAACATAAAACTTCACAATAAACAAATGCCAGTATACATGTAAATGTGTCTGAAGTTTTGAAGAACATTTTGAAAGGCCATGGTATAAGAATGACTTCAATGATAGAAATTTAAATAGAATATGGAAAACGTTTCTTTAACTTTTCTATTCAGAAAATGGAACTAAATTAAACTCTCCTATATCAGAATTTAGAAGATAAATGATAAATTTAACACCATTTTTTTACATCATTTAAACAAAGGAGTCAATTAAGTGGAATATTAAAAACCAATGAATCAAAGAGAAGCACAAAATAGTAATTAGAAAATAATGAGTTCATGAAATAAGATGGCAATGGAAAAGTTCATCAGATGACAGTAATTGACTCAGTCCATTAACAAGAAGGGGCATCGAAGAATGGAAATACCAAATACAACAGCAACTAAGAATGAATGCATATTGGGTAGAATGACAAATAGATAAATACACCTTCAGAGTTCAAAGAATTGTCCCAGTGCTTATTTAGGATAGTAAGAGGAGAAAAAAAAGTATTCTTAAAATTAAGCTATTTTAGAGATGATCTTCAAGTAAATTATCTCATATTTTGTATTCAGAAAACAATCATTTGAGCTTCCTATCCCAACTTTAGTTAACTTTTGTTTAAAAATAATCACGGCTTAGGTTTGTTAAGTAGAAATACGGAGGGTGCATATACACCATGTATCAGGAACTCCATCTGCCTCTCCACAGCTCAGAGCAAGGGAATAATTTGGTATTTTTCTAGGTAGAGGTCAATTATGATATGACAAGAGTGAAATGAATATCTAATATAACTCCTATATCCATCAAACAAATAGAACCAATAGGAGACAATGCACACGTGCGTGTGTGTGCGTGTGTGTAAAGATGTTTATTTCAATGATTTGATCTTGGCTTACATGATTGTAGAGTCTGGATAGGCAAGTCTGAAATCAATGGGCAGGCTGGCAGGCTGAATACTCTCAGAAGCTGAGGCCACACTTCCAGGGTGAAATTTCATCTACCTCAGGGAAAACTACTCTTAAAGTCTTTAAATTAGTTATATAAGGCCCACTTAATATGGAGAATAATCTCCCTTACTAGAAGTCTACTGATTGTAGATATTAATCACATTTCCTAAATACCTTTACAACAACACCTAGATTAGCAATAATTACGTTAGTGGTTGAGTAATTGGGCATTATAGCTTAGACAAATGGACACATAAAAATAAACACCACAATTCCCAACTACTCCTCTATCTTTAGAAACATGTTTTCTTAATAGAGACAGGTTTTCAAAAGCAAACCTGTTCTAAAGTCATTGTCTAAATCTGAGTAATTAGGCTCGCCTCTAAGAGTTCTTGTGCAAATATAAACATCAAATAAATGGGGTAAAGGAGAACAAAGTTGAAGGACACACGCTATTTGATTTCTAGACTTGTTATAAATGAAGACAGTGTGGTGTTGGCAAAAGAATAGACAAACATTAATAGAACAGAATGGAGAGCCCAGAAATAGACCTTTATAAATATAGTCAACTCAATGTTGACAAAGGAGCGAAGACTATATGATGGAGCAAACAGTGTCTTCAGTAAACAGTGCTGGAATAACTGGA
The DNA here is from genome assembly GCA_028534135.1 of Potos flavus. Taxonomy (NCBI): domain Eukaryota; kingdom Metazoa; phylum Chordata; class Mammalia; order Carnivora; family Procyonidae; genus Potos; species Potos flavus. The sequence goes on along the minus strand of CM052898.1, from coordinate 176,083,483 downwards.
CCTCTACATGCAGGAAAAAAGGAGAAAAAGATCTAGATGAAGACCATACACCCTTCACAAAAATTAACTCAAGAATGGATCATAGAGGGCACCTGGGTGCCTCAGTCAGTTAAGTGTCAGTCTTTAGCTCAGATCATGATCCCAGGGTCCTGGGATCGAGACCCTGTTAAGCTTCCTCCATCTCCCTCTCCTCCCTGCTCGCCTTCTCCTTCTCTCTCTCTCTCTCTCTCACAAATAAATAGATAAATAATATTTAAAAAAAGAATGAATTATAGATACAAATGTAAAATGCAAAACTATAAAACTCTTAGAAGATGTATTGGATAAAATTCAGATGACCTTGAGTATGATGATGCCTTTATATTTTTTTACATTTATTTATTTATTTATTTATTTATTTATTTATTTGTGTGATGCATTTTTATTATTATTTTTTTTTATTTTATTTATTTGACAGAGAGAGAGAGAGATCACAAGTAGGCAGAGAGAGAGGGGGAAGCAGGCTCCTCGCTGAGCAGAGAGCCCGATGCAGGGCTTGATCCCAGGACCCTGAGATCATGACCTGAGCCGAAGGCAGAGGCTTTAACCCACTGAGCCACCCAGGTGCCCCATGTGATGCATTTTTAGATACAACACCAAAGACATGACTCATGGAAGAAATAATCTATAAGGTAGACTTCATTAAAATTAAAACTTCTGTGAAAACAATATCAAGAAAATTAGAAGACAAGTTATAAACTCGGAGAAAATATTTGCAAAAGACACATCTGATGAAGAACTGTTATCCACAATAGAAAAACAACCATTAAAATTCAATAATAAGAAAATAATCAACTTGATTAATAAATGGACCAAAGACCTTAATCAACACCTCATCAAAGAAGATACACAGATGGCAAATAAGCATATGAAAATTATATCGTATGAAATACCCTCAGGGAAATGAAAATTAAAACAACAATGAAATACCACTGCATACCTGCTAGAATGCCCCAAATCTGCAACATTGACAATACCAAATGCAAAATGGTATGGCTACTTTGGAAGACAGTTTGGTGGTTTCCTGCAAAACTGAACATACTCTTACTAAACAATTCAGTAGCCATGCTCCTTGGTATATTTACTCAAAGGAGTTGAAAACTTATGTCCCCACAAAAACCTGCAGCAACTGTTTATAGCAGCTTTAATCATAATTTCCAAAACTTGGAAACCACTAAGATGCCCTTCAGTAGGTGATAAATAGATAAACATATATAAATAGAAACACATCTGTGGTACATCCAAACAATGGAATATTTTTCAGTACTAAAAAGAAATGGATTACTGAGCCATGAAAAGACATGGAGGAACCTAAAATATATACTACTAAATGAAAGAAGCCAATTTGAAATGGCTACATACTGTATGATTCCAATTGTATGACATTCTAAAAAGGAAAAATTAACTCTAGACAGAATAAAAAGTTCAGTTTTGCCAAGAGTTGGACATGGAGAGGTAGAAGGGATGACTAAGAAAAGCATAGAGGATTTTTAAGACAGTGAAAATACTCTGTATGATATTATAACAATGAATATATGTCATTATACATTAGGCCAAACCCATAGAATGTACAACACCAAGAGTGAATCCTAAGGTAAACCAAGGACTTTGAATGATTATGATGTACCAGTGTAGGTTCATCCTTGGTATCAAATGTATTATTCTGGTGAGTAATTTTTTTTTTCATTAAGAAGCAATTGACATATAACACTGTATAAGTTTAAGGTACACAATGTGTTGATTTGATATATTTATACATTTCAATATGACTACCACCATAGTGTTAGTCAGCCTCTATCATATCACATGATTACCATTTCTCTTTTTGTGATGAGAACAATTAAAACGTAGTCTCTTAGCAACTTTAAAATTTATAATATTGTTGGCTATAATCACTATGCTATGCACTAGATCTCCAGGACTTATTTATCCATTCGTTGTGTAACATAAACAATATCTACCCAATTTCCCACCTCCCAGTCCCTGTCCACAATCATTCTACTCCCTGTTTTTAAATGTTTAGCTTTTTTGATTCCACATATAAGTGATACCATCCAGTATTTGTCATTCCCCCCGTGACTTATTTTACTTAACATAATTCTCTTAAAGTCCATCCATGTTGTCACAAGTGGCAGGATTTATTTCTTTCTCATGGCTGAATAAAATTCCAGTTTGTGTGTGTGTGTGTGTGTGTATACACATCTTCCTTGATGTTGTTGATAGTAGGGAAGCCTACATGTGTACGGGCAGAGGGCTTATGTAAAATCTCCATCCTTTCCTCTAAATTTGGTTGTGAACCTAAAAACTGCTCTAAAATAATAAGGTCTTTAAAAAAAAAGGAAGATGAGGGGCACCTAGCTGGCTCAGTCTGTTGAGTATACGACTCTTGATTTCAGCCCAGGTCATGATTTCAGAGTTGTGAGATCGAGCCCCACATCGGACTCCATGCTGAGTGCAGTCTGCTTGTCCCTCTCTCTCTGCTCCTCCCCCTACTCTTTCTCAAATAAATAAATAAATAAATAAAATTTTAAAAAGGAAGAAATAAGGTGGACTAAATCTTTGGTAAGGTTATGACAATTGTCCTGACAACTACTGTGTGTTGAGTGATTGCTGGACATTTGTACATTTAACCTCTTTGAGTTCTTTGCCACCCAAACATATCCTGGGAAATGTAGGGTCAGCACAGTAATGTTTTATTGCTCCAGATCATCTTTGCTTGTTTCAATCATACACAGAGTAGAACATGATGGAGACCTGATAAAAATTGTTCAGGTATCACATATGATCTTGTTATTTTAAATATGATTTAATTACATGATTATGACTAACCTACACATTCTTATGAATTAAAACTTTTTCTTGAAAAAATTTTTAAAGATTAATTTATTTTAGAGAAAGAGTGAGAGAGAGAGCATGGGAGGGTGGGGCAGAAAGAGATGGAGAGAGAAACTTAAGCAGACTCCCCACTGAGCACAGAGCCTGATGTGGGGCTCGATCTCATCACCCTGAAATCATGACCTGAGCTGAAATCAAGAGTCAGATGCTTAATCAACTGAGCCACCCATGTACCCCATGAATTAAAACCTTTTAATCACATAAATATTATGCAACATCACAAATTAACAAATGTTATGATTCTTAATGGCATAATCTTTTTATGATACGGTGTGGATCTATTAAAACTAAAACTATTAAGAGAAAGACTAACTTTATTAAAGTTAAAAAACCAAGAGAAAACAATCCTGGTGAGCTCCTATGGGAAAATTAAGCTTGATTACAAAATCTGAGCCAAAAATCTGATTACCAAAAATGTTGCAGAAAATGATAAACTGTGACAATATTCCAGGATTTCAACACAAACTCAGACAGTAAATCTGTTTTGGAAATAATTGCTTGCTATGAGGATTTATGGATTAATCCCTACTGCTTCTTTCTTTTTTTTTAAGTGTAATTAACATATAGTGTTATGTTAGTTTCAGGTGTACACTATAATAATTCAACAATTCTATCCATTTCTCAGTGCTCACCAAGATAAGCATACTCTTAATCCCCTATCAACTTCACCCATTCCCCTCCCCCCCCACCTATCCGGTGGCAACCACCAGTTTGATCTCTGTATTTAAGAGTCTTTTCAGGGTGCCTGGGTGGCTCAGTGGGTTAAGGCCTCTGCCTCCAGCTTAGGTCATGATCTCAGGGTCTTGGGATCGAGTCCCACATCGGGCTCTCTTCTCGGCGGGGAGCCTGCTTCCCCCTCTCTCTCTGCCTGCCTCTGTTTACTTGTGATCTCTCTCTCTCTCTCTGTCAAATAAAAAAAATAAAGTCTTTTCATTTGTCTCTTTTTTTTCTTCATTCGTTCATTTGTTTTGTCTCTTAAATTCTACATGTGAGGGAAATGGTATTTGTCTTACTTTGAATGACTAGTCTCTTTATATCACGGCCAATATGAATCATGTTCCTGAACTTACATTTTTCTATAACCTGTAGTTGGCATTTTATTATCCTCTGTGAAGCCTTAGGATACTTCCCAGGCACTGAAATTTTGAATTCCTCTTCAGTTTACTTTTTCTCACAAAGGTCATTGTCATACGACCACTGGTTATATTTTTCTGACCTAAATGGTTATTTTATTTTTAATTTTTCAACAGAACTTAGCATGTCACCATTCATTCTTCATTCTTCCATCTTCTGAGCCTTACCTCATGTGCCCACTAATAAAATATACATGAAAAAATTAATTGGTATTTGATTACCTGACTTTATAGATGTGGCTTTGCAATGGAAAGTTATTTCATCATGGAAAAAAGTATGCCAAATAAAGAGGTATCATTATTTTCCATACTGTTATTTTTCTTGCTGTAAAATCCTGAAATGTAACAATATAAGTAAATGATGAAGGATTTCCTTTTTATAACAGAAACAGTTTTCATTTATCTCTAACGTTTGTCTTGAGATCTCTTCCTCTGTCCTGGCACATTCGCTTCTATAATGGCAAGGCTGATAGGAAAAGAATATCTACCACTGTGGTCAAAACTATGACACAGTCACCCATCCTCAGTTGAGTTGGCTCAAATTTACCTGAATATGGCTAAAAATTTTGGGAAAGCATGCAAATATGATATCTTTAATTTTATTCTACCAAAGAACTACTCAATTTCAGGAACTATAGTTATGGAATGACATCTAATAGTCCAACAATCGAAACCATCTGGCAAAGACATCTAAATTTTTGGATTTCTCTTTTTTTGGACTGGGAAGAAAGGCAGAAGGTATGAGAATTCAGTGCTATCTCTTCAATATACCTCCAGGATAATTGGCAATATAATAAAAAATATATTTTTTCAAATAATTATGTTTTGTTAGTTTCTGGCAGAATTCCTCTCACTTTTTGCATATTAATTTCTGTATCTAACTCTTAATAACAAGTATTTCAGTTAAAAATTATATAGGAAAAGTTGCTATGTTGTTAACAGTTGTTAATGTTTCAGAACATAAAATTCGCTAGTGGAAAAGTGTGTAAGCTCTATTCCAAACACCGTTGGAGGTATGCCAGAATCACATTTGGATGGTTGGAACAGCTCCCTAAGACTCAGCCAAGGGGTCCTGTGTCTCTAGTACTTCTAGCTTTGATTGGCTATTGCTGGGTCACTACAATTGGTGGCTAACAACTGAATTTTCAGTGACCAGGAAGTAATATTTTCAACAATATTATATTTTGGTATGATAGTTTGCAGTTTATATAAAAGTATGACTCTGTATTTTGGTTATAGTCTAAGAAATTGATGAGGGTTGCCATGTAAATGAATTGTAATTATTTTCCTTTCAAAATAATGGGAAATAGTCTCCCTATTTACACTCTCACGCAGAATGTCTGTTTTCAGACATGAACAAAACAAACGAGCAAAGGTACAAGAGACAAACCAAAACCCAGAATCTTAACTATAGAGAGCAAACAGCTGGTTACCAGAGGAGAGGTAGGTAGTGGGATGGGTGAGATAGGTGAAGGGGATTAAGTTTATCATGATGAGCACCAAGTAATGCATGGAACCATTGAATCATCATATTGTACACCTGAAACTAATTTAACACTGTAAGTTAACTACACTGGAATTAAAATAAAAAATATAAATTAAAAATAAAGGGAAATAGTCTCCCTATCTACAGTCACAGGCAGAATGTCTGTTTTCAAAATTAAATGTGATATATTACATAAAATAATAAATGGATATTTCATTATTAGCAATACAACATTATTAGTTAATAATTAACTATGGTTTAAATATGCATTACATAAACATAATATATTTTTGTATTTAACTTTCTAATTGCTCTGGGAGTTTGAACAGATACAATAAGGCATTGTAAAGTTAAAGTGTTGATAGTATTTATGTTATAAAAAAGTCTTTTGAGGAATTTGAGGTTCAAAAGAAAGAAAATAAAAGTAAAATCCCCACATGCGGGTATTAGGGAGGGCACATATTGCATGGAACACTGGGTGTGGTGCATAAACAATGAATCTTGAAACACTGAAAAAATAAAATTAAATTAAAAATCCCCACATATTTATCTACATCTCTATTTTCTCATAATTTTTCATGACACTAAAATAATAACCTTGATGGATATATTATGAAGCTCTGATATGCTTTATCTTTTGATAGATATCCTTGTTACCATTATCCTTTAAATCTATAAATAATATTTAAATATGTTTCTATATGGCTGTACATAAGTCTAAATCAATGCATGTAAAATGTAGTAAAATCTATATATAATAGAGAAAAAAGGGAAAAGACTGGTCAGAAAGTAAATAGAACTGGTCCCTGTCAGCAGTTCGGTTGTGAGTTCCTGAGATTTCCTGACTCCTCTGCATTCTCTGCTCAGGTAGCGGAACCAGCAGCCCTCCTGGACAGTGTACACTCACATATTAAAAAGCATCAGTTATCATCCCTTTCATAATGCCCTTGGGTACTTCTTGGCTGAGAAAAATTGTGAAAGTAATGAGTATTTTTTCACTTCTAGAGAAGCTAAATTGTTAATGGTACTTATGTTACCTTCTACTCAGGCTGTTAAAAAATCTTGTTTTCTGCCTAATAACATCGCCAAGGCTGTGGTCATTCCTCATTCTCAGACTATTCCCACACTGCTTCATCAAAAGAGCACTCTGCCTTGCTAACTCTTTCAGATATTTCCCTTCTCTAAATTAAAAACAAATAAAAAGGAGAAAAGAAAAACAAAGAAACGTTAAAGACAATTTGTATCTTTTGTTTCCCCCCCAACAGATCACATTTGGTGCTCTTCAGGTAGCTGCTCAAAATACCAAAGTATTCCTTCCTCATTTCCACAAGGTAATCATTCCCCAGCACATTGTGCAAAGAGATGATGACAGGAAGAACTGAATATGATTGATATGTCCCAAAGTTTCTCCAGCATGACTTAATAGTAATCAAGAACTGTCTCATTGTCAATTACACAAACTGTGTGTTGGGAAACGGACTCTTAAGACAAAGAAAGTGGCTCATTTACCTCCCCTTCACCCTTCGGAGACTATTTGAAAATATACTCAGGGCCCATTATTCACCTGAAAAATCTTGAGTGCATTTATGATATTCAGAATTAATAAAGCATAAAGCATAACCATGAACAAAAACTGACATAGTGACCATTGGCAAGATTCCTCTAAAATATTTTGATCTGTGTTCTGACAATACGGGCAATACTTTACAGGTCTGATGGTAGAGGTTATAATCTCTCCTGGATTCATGAGCACTGTCACCGCCTAGAGCATCCAAAATGTCAACTCAGAAATTCCAAAATAACATTTTAAAATTCTATGTAGGAACTGTTTTTAAGTGGCCAGATGTTCCACTTACAGGCCTTATTACATACAACAGCTGCAGAAAAAGAAGATTTATGGATTCTCTTTAATGTATATAAAGTGTTGGTGTGTGGGGTGGAATATTCATTTGGTAGACCAGATCTGATCAGATTTCCCAAGTCGTGTGATGAGACACACACAAAGGAGCCACATCACAGTGGCCAGGCAGAGCCCAAGGCTTCTTAGAGCACCTGACCACTCACCTTTGACCTGGGCAGCCCCGTCTGACAATACCGGTGTGTCGTATAAATAATGTCACTGTTTATACTGACATGGAAAGGTTTGGGAAGCATTGCCACATGTCATTTTGTGTTGTATTTTCCCAAAGTTTGACTTGAACAAACAGTGTCAAGGTACATGTTGGATAATTGTGTTCACAATAAGGACCTGCAGCTGGAATCACTAGAACTTCACTGGAAAAGCCTTATCATGGTTTGCTGTGTAACGATGGGTTGCTAACTGCCAACGTGTACTATTTTTTTTTTTTTTAGATTTATTTATTTATTAGAGAAAGAGAGTGCAGTGGGGAGCGGTAGAGGGTGAGGGAGAGAGTCACAAGCAGACTCCATGCTGAGCATGGAGCCAAAGCAAGGTTTGATCTCACGATTGTGAGATCATGAAATGAGCCGAAAGCAAGAGTCAGATGCTTAAGTGACTGCACCACCCAGGCACCCCTGAGATGTGCTATCTTGATGATCTATGTGGAAAATGACAGCTGTACCCATTAAATAACTTCATAATTTTAATTTCTCTTTTTCTTAGAAATTGAATCAGTAACCCACCTCTCACTTGAATTCCACTCTGGTGGTGGTGAACGAAAAAAAGACCTTGGTAGCAGCTTGTAGACCTTCTAATTTCACATCTTCCTGATGATCAGGAAAATTAAGCTCTATGCCACAGATTCATTCTTTCATGATTCAAACATTCTCTGAGTGAATTCTGTCCTGTATTGTGTGGTTAGCAAAGTTTCCAACAGGACAGCATTCCTGCCTACTTGCCAACAGGAGACTATACTTTCTTTTCTTTCTGTCTTCACTCTCACTCCTCCCCATATACTCAGGATAGGTCTTATTTACCTCATTCACCAGTCACAGCACAAAACTGACTTTCTCATCATAAAAGTCTCCTTATTTGAAACAATAGGGGATTGAGCTTGACAAGATTGCTAATCCTCTCTCCTCCACAGAAGAAAATGACCTAATGACCACCATCAAGTTAGGCATAAGCAAGTGCCTTGAAAAATGCTATTTGCTGCACTGTTTGAGCTGAAATTTCTGTTCTGGATGACTAGTTCAGAATTACTAATAGTAAGAATGTTCCCACTGAAATTAATAGATTGTCTAGTTATTGTTACTGTACTACCGCCTAAAAGAGCACAAAGATATAATGCTGATTCATTATTTCTCTGTGTTATCAACACCTAGATAGAAACCAAATGTCTCTAAGTTTTAGGTTTGCTCTTATTACCAAATTGTACTGGGAGGGAAATCCCCAGTACAGATGACATGTGTGGTCGTGGGACAACTGGAGTTGAAACATATTCTTCAAAATTATCAGTATTAACTAGCTCTATTTTGCACCAAGTGGTAATTTCCTACTTCACATTAGTCACTTAAAAATGCCTTCCCTTTAACAGTCTCTGTCCCTGGATTATTCTACTACACCCAGATTTTTCTGTTTCTGGAAAACCAGGTTTCTAATAAAATCTAAGCTGTATTTAAAACTCAACTTTTGCAGGGTATAATGAGTTACGCATTATATGCATATTATGATAATCTGAAAAGGTTTGTTTTTTTATTTGTAGAACCTGCATTTATCCCTGGTTTCTAGGCAGTTTGTCTAACTCTTAGATTATGGATTATGGTACCCCAGCCATGAGTTATTTCCTGACTATCCTTTTGGGAAAGAGCCACACATTCATGACATGAAGAACCACAATGGTCTCATCATATAGGATTTCTGGCTCTGCTGGAGACACCATGATCCTAGTTAACATTCCAGGACAAGTCAGAGTAATAAGGCAAATTAATGATAGGGTCACTGTTTGACACAATTATTTTGCATGATTGCATGAAGGATTTAATTTAATCGGCAAGAGAAATATGTTGCTTAATTAGCAAGAACTTACCATGTGTATTTGTGAGAAATTGGATCTTATGCATACTTTTGAATCCAACCCCCAAAAAAGAAGTCTCCACATTATACTAGAATAAGGCGGAGCTATATTTTCATGGGCTGGTGGCCTTTATAGCAATTAAGATATAAAAACATATGCAAAGTATTTTAATGACACTGGGAATGGTAGTCATCTAGAAAATGTTGCAGTTTGGAGTCATAAAAGGGTGCATGGCAAATATTCTTACTTGGAGAGTAAACAAATAATACCTACTATGAATTTATTTATTTATTTATTTGCCTACTATGAATTTAGAGAGAACATTAAATCTGCAAAATAAGAGATAAATATTTTACCTTTTAATAATTAATAAATGTAAGAGCATCTGCATATGGTGCAATAAAGAAGGGGCATTACATTCCCTATATTCTGTTTGTTAAAATAATTCTCTCAGTACTTTTCTTTCTCAATATTGTAAATTTAAGTTTCTTAGGACTGCTGTTTTCTTCTGGAAGAAGAAACACTGGAGTTCCAGTGCTTAGAAACTTGAGAATTCTGCCCATGCAAAGAATAGCAGGAAAATAATAAGGAGAAAGTACAAAATTTCCTCTATCAGTATATCCTTAAGAACACTTAGCATTTTGGGGGTGCCTCGGTGGCATAGCTTGTTAAGTGTCCAATTCTTGGTTTGGCTCAGGTTGTGATCTCAGGGTAGTGATCTCAGGGTTGTGAGATCCAGCTGGAGTTGGGCTCCATGTTGGGTATAGAGCCTGCCGAACATTCTCTCTCTTCGTCTCCCTTTGCTCCTTCCCACCCTTCCTCCTCCTGCTCACATGCACGAGCTTGCGCTCTCTCTCCCTGTCTCTCTTGAATAAATAAATAAGTCTTCAAAACTCAGTTATTCTGTGACACATAACACTTCAATAGCCAGAACCAGGAGGTAACATACCAAGCAAGGAAGCAAGCCTAATTAGTCAACGAGACTTTGTTCATGATTTTAAATCTGGGGGAAGTTTGTTAAAACTTTAGGAAGTTTTAAAGCACATGCCTAAATAGGATTAGGGACGTTAAAGACCTGATAAAGGCAAGACACAGAAGCTGGTTTTTCTAGGCAGGCGGGAGAGAAAACAACTATTTGCATTTTCTTATCAAGAGCAGACCAACAATTGAGAATACTTTATCTTTTTGAACAAAGAGAAAGCTGACTTTCAATCTTATACCAGTGTCTTTAAAAAAAATTCATTCATTTCGATCTTAGTCCATCCTGACCACACCTAAAATTCGTTTCCAAAGATTTCTCTTCGCAAACCTTATAACTTTCCTTTGCATTCAGATTTTGTCCCAAGCCGTTTCTTTCCAAAGAACCGTCTCATTTAGAACAAAATTACCTTCTTTTAGCTTCAACAAAATGCATTCGCATTCCTTATCTTTCCTACATATCTCCTACTTTTCCACATACTGAGTGGTTTCCCTTATTGCCATCAGTCTTAGTTACAATTAGCAGAATTTTCCACTCTTTAGAAACCTTTTAACCAATTGTGAACTGTTACACCAGAATTCGTTAGATGGCAAATTTGTGAATCAGTTAAGCACAAAAAATGTTTACCAACAGGTTTAAATATCCTTAGTTTCTTTGCAGTAAGTCAAAAGCACAAACCTATGTCCAGTTAACAGTGATTTAGCACTTTATCCCATTTGGAAAAGACCTAGGTCCAACAAATTTAATTCCATTTATCATCCAAGCAAAACTTTAAAGTTTCAGGTTACCAAAGACTTTGAAAGCTATCTTAACAGTTCTATGAAAACTTTGAGACAATCGGCTTAGTCATCTTTTTGTTAACAAATTCCAACAGAGATAATAGGAGCTTATTTAACCTTCTGCAAACCTCGAGAAAAGAATAAATTTTACATTTAGTGCTGATAACTTTAAAGACACATCTATCTTAATGAAACCAACAAACTTAGTTCAAATACTGATTTACGTTCCACCTGGGCCCACCCCATTTTCAGTTTTTACCTGAGACACTGGAGGGGAAATCTGGAGTGGGAGGTGTTAGGTCTAGGGGGTGCTCTTCTTGCTCCTTGACAGTGAAGGGAGAAGCCATGGTGCAGGAGGCACCAAGGACGGTCTAGAGGCCAGTTATGCAGGCCGCATCCAAGTTGGTGCAGAAACAGAAGGGGGAGAGAGAAGAGACAAAGTGCTGCCAGAAGGCAGAGAAAGGGTTCCCGGTTTTAGAGCTCATGGTTCCCGGTTTTAGAGCTCATCGGCTCCAACAGGGGAGCAGATACCATGTTTTCTCACCAACAAGGGGGGGAGGGGTTAGGCAGTCCAAGTGGGGCCAGAGGAGGCAGGGAATTTCCCTGAAACAAAGGGAGTTTCTTTCGGCAGCTGCTTGGGAATATTCCTCAAAGACCCCCTCCCGAAGACGAACCGCAGTTGGCTCCAGTTATAGCCATTAACTTGGGAAATGGGTGAGGGAGAAGCCCCCACATGTATTAGGAGGAACAGTGAGAGTCAGAGTCCCCTTTGCTAGGGATGGCCTGTGTATCCTCCAGCAACCTGGGTTTACCAGAAGGAGGCTTATGTAGTTAATTATCATATAGTATGTCAGGAGGGGGTTTACTAGCCATACAGTTTCAGGCAAACGCATTCTGCAAGAGGCCCTTAGGTCAGCGTCTTGGTGTAGAGCAATGAAGGTCTAGGTATGAGAAATGAAGGTACCCTAGGTCCATTTGCCCTATTTCCTGCAGAGGAGATCTAACTCATAGATCCCACTGAAGCCATGCAATATTGCAGGAGCTCAGTCCTTTCCTGAGTTTTGCAATCTGAATTGTTTCCAGTGGGTTAAAAGGCACTCCAAGGTAAGAGTCCTTGGGAACTGAAGAAGCCCACTGAGGCCATGCTCCCAAAAAAAGGAAGGTCCATTACCAAGTCCCCCTTGACTCCTGGGTGGCATCCCACGCAGGATATGTCAGAGGTTCCTGTCTTTCAAAAGCGACGGAAGTCGTCCCTCAAACAAGACTTCGCTATTGAGCACAATCCTGCCTTCCCGTGAAGGCATTCCTGCGGTAAAAGGCCCTGGAGGGGTGCCGGCATCCCTCTCTTTCCCCATCACATCTTAGGCTACAGATGGGTGCCTGGTGAATGGACTGAAATACTGTGCTTTGCCATTGTATGTCCTGAAGGTTGCATACTGCCCTGCCATTTTAACCCATGGACAATACTAGAAAAGTTTTACAAGGGTAAATTACCCAATTTTGTAGCTTTAAGCAGTTGATAGAGGACTCTGACAAGAAACAGTGAAGATTGAAATTCATCATGGTCTAAGTGACATTCCAACACGTGGCCCTTACAGCCAACTTTCCTAGGAAAACAGTCACCGGTTGGGTTTTAATTCAGTTGGGTACTGGTTCCAGCCGGCTCCCAATGAAGGTCCCGCAGCCAGAAGTGGCTAGACCAGGGATGTGGCGGGGATCATACCAGATCAATTAGGAGGAAACCTCACACAGGAGTCTTAAGATCGGCAGCCGTCCTGGTGACTTAGCTGGCTGTCCCATGCCCAAGACAGACAACTTTGTATAAGAACAGGAACAGAGAGAGGGCATCAAGTTTCTAGGTTTTATTACCATTCTGGCCAGGGTACTAACTTCCAGCCAAAAGGCACACTTTCTCCTCCCCGTAAAGAAGCCACGGGCTAGAGGATTACAGCCTGAGCAATTGATGTGAAAATGTTCCAATAAGACCATACTCCTTGAAAAGCCCCTGAAATGAGAGTAAAGGAAGAGGAGAGAAAGTACTCACCAATTTTGCACTGAAGCTCAACGTCCAGACGTAAAAACTCAAAGCCCCAAGTCCAGACGTAAAAACTCAAAGCCCCAAGTTCGGGCGCCAAATGATGAAGTTTTAGAATATAGGTGAGGTTCAGTGGGGTGGAGTCCGGAACCGATGACCAACAAAGAATTCTTGAGACATCTTTGGTGCAAAATGATGGTTTATTAAAGCACGGGGACAGGACCCATGGGCAGAAAGAGCTGCTGCACTGGGGTTGTGAGGGGTGGTTGATTATATACTATGGGGTTGGGGGAGGGAAGGGAAAAGGGAGGTTTCAATAGAACTTTCATATGCTAAAGAGGACCTGCAAGATACCAGAGGCCTTGCCTTGTCAGGTTAAGATTGTTTTTCCCCTCTAGCAAGGTATTAACATTAACATAGTTGCGAGATTCTGGAAGAATGTTACACATGTCCCACCCAGGAGTAGCGAGTGGGGGGGGAGGTTGTAGCCTGTCAGCTTCTGCTTTGTCCTCAGCTGCCTTCTGTTTCCTCATTGTTTTGCTTATGATGTTTCCCACGTTTCCTATGTCTCTCCACCTGGTGTCGCTCCTTCGCTGCAGTAACTTGTACAGATGATCCTTTCCACTTGGGAAGATCACTTGAGCAGTCTCCCCCGGACTCAGCTGCTGCTGCCTTTTGCAGCTCCTCTATACATTTCCCAACTGACCAATACTGACCATACGTAGGGACATCTCTACACCCCTGTTCAGCAGGAAGACGTTACAGAACGTGAGACCTTCCACCTTCAACAGCCTTAAAGATTTAAGGGTCAAAATTGTTCAGGGGGGAATGAGGGAACAGAAGGCAGCTGAGGACAAAGCAGAAGCTGACAGGCTACAACCTCCTCCCCACTCGCTACTCCTGGGTGGGACATGTGTAACATTCTTCCAGAATCTTGCAACTATGTTAATGTTAATACCTTGCTAGATGGGAAAAACAATCTTAACCTGACAAGGCAAGGCCTCTGGTATCTTGTAGGTCCTCTTTAGCATATGAAAGTTCTATTTAAACCTCCCTTTTCCCTTCCCTCCCCCAACCCCATAGTATATAATCAACCACCCCTCACAACCCCAGTGCAGCAGCTCTTTCTGCCCATGGATCCTGTCCCTGTGCTTTAATAAACCACCGTTTTGCACCAAAGATGTCTCAAGAATTTTTTCTTGGTCATCTGGCTCCGGACTCCACCCCACCAAACCTCACCTATATTCTAAAACTTCATCAATATCAATAGAAGTTAAAAGGATTTAAGTTCCCTACTTGGCTTTCTATAAAAGACCAATCCTGGCAACCCTGTTGGTCCACACCCCTCTCACTCTTGAGAGCTTTTTCTGTATCTTCACCTAATAAACTTCTATTGCTTTACTCACTCTCCTTTGTCCAATAGGGTCATTCTTCGACTCTGTGAGACAAGAACCTAGTTCTCCCGCTTCGCTAGTCATAACTTTAATTCCTTTGGATAGTAAGTGAAAGTTGTTTACAGCAATATGAGACATTTTGTGTTCTGAATATACACATGCAGAATTAAGAAATGTAAAATAAATGTTTATATGAATGAAATATAAGGCAATTAAAGAAATGTATATATATGCACATATAAACTCATGAGATAAAATGTATATAAAAGGCATTAGCTAACTTAGAGATTTTTTCCAAATAAACAGGCTTGATTTTAAAGAAGGCTGTATTTTTAAGCCAGAATAACGTAAGAAAGTGGATCTGAGGCCTCACATTCATTTACATTTTTGAAGGGTTACACACTCTGGAAAAGTAAGGACTAGAAAAGAGCCACACAAAGAGAAAGGGGAACTAGAAGGAAACATAGCTAGGTTGCCTGGATTCTAGGTGAGAATCAAATTTCTGGGGTGCCTGGGTGGCTCAATGGGTTAAAGCCTTTGCCTTTGCCTCAGGTCATGATCTCAGGGTCCTGAGATCTAGCCCCTCATCGGGCTCTCTGCTCAGCAGGAAGCCTGCGTCCCCCTCTCCCTCCACTTGCCTCTCTGCCTACTTGTGATCTCTCTCTCTCTGTCAAATAAATAAATAAAATCTAAAAAAAAAAAAAAAAGAATCTAGTTTCTCTCATCTATTGAAACTCAGATGAGCTTTTAAATATTTAGACTTTGAACTAGATTGTATAAGTATTTAGACTTTGACCAAGATCTTATAAGTATTTAGACTTTGAACTCCCAGCATGTTGGGTATCTCTAAGCAGACAATGAGTTTAGTTTTACTGATTGAAAATGAGTGGGGATTCTAAGGTATATAGCAGAAACAAAACAAAAATCCTCTGTGAAGAAATATCCTCAACATGGGCCTCAGATTTCACAAATTAAAACAGTCTACCTCATTGCACAGTCAAAATTTCAAACATAAAAAAATAACCCAAAAGTGAAAGTCAACGAGACCATAAACATCAGAAATAGATCGCAGTATTTTCGGGTATTTGAATTTTAAGATAAATAAGATAAAATAGTTTATTCAAAAGATCAAAAAGTTAACCAAATAGTTGAGAAGACAATGTAATGTTGTTCGAAATTCATACTTAAAAAGAAAATAAAACTTCTGGAATTTACTAATAGTGCAAATAAAATGTATATCAATTTTACATAAAAGATAACAAAAGTTAATTTGCATACAAGATAGATAATTTATACAACCAGAAAGAGACCCAATCAACTTGAAGAAATACATGTGGACTGCACAGAATGCCACATGGATTCAGCACAAAAAAAGACAAGGAGTTTGGGAATGATGAGTTAAGAGACATAGGGGGTAGAATGGCACAAATACGTGTTCAGTTGGAGTTCCAGAAGAAAATAATAGCGCAAACATTGTGTTAGAATTCAAAGAATTTGGGCTGATGATTTTCTGAAACTGACATAGGACATAAATGATCGGATTGGGAAATAGCCATAAATTCCCAAATGGACCATAGAAAATGATATAATGTTCATACTTAGGAACATCATAATAATACAGCAAAGCTTCAAAAAAGAGATATCTTTAAAATGGTTCAAAGAGGGAGGAGATACCATTTCACACTTTGAAATGGACTGCAAACATAGTCTGGTTAGAAAGAATAGAGTTAAAGCAGACCCAGTTTTACCATAAAGGGATGTATTTGACAAAGTTGCCATTTTGTATCAATGTAAAATTAACAGAATTTTCAATTAATGTTTGGTCAATTTTTTCTCTCTTGGAAAAATGGGATTCCTATAAAAAGGCTTTACAAAAATATATGCTTACTATAATTAAGATCTAAACATGAAAAGAAAAACTTAAAAAATATTAGAAGTAACTATAGGAATCTATTTTTATAAATTTGGGAAGGGAAATAAGATCTTAAAAAATATATTTTCCTTCATAACTTATCTATATACACTTATCTATATAAAATACTTATCTATATAAAATAAACTGTTTTACCTGAAAAGACAAAACATAGAAATAAATTATTTGGGTCATACATGCCAGAAAATTAATACATATATAATAAATGTAATATATATTTATATATATATAAATTTCCTACAAATCAATTAGATAAAGGCTAACATTTTTATTTTTTTATTTTTTTTATTTTTAAAGATTTTATTTATTTGACGGAGAGAGAGATCACAAGTAGGCAGAGAGGCAGGCAGAGAGAGAGGTGGAAGCAGGCTCCCTGGTGAGCAGAGAGCCTGATGCGGGGCTCAATCCCAGAACCCTGAGATCATGACCTGAGCCTAAGGCAGAGGCTTTAACCCACTGAGCCACCCAGCCACCCCAAGGCTAACATTTTTAAAAGACTAACAAAGTTTTTTTAAAGGATGTGAATAAAGTTTCACAAAATAGATAATACAAATTCTGAATAAACATAGGATAAGATACTTTACCACGTATTCAGGGAAATGCAAAAGAAAATCCCAATAAGATACAATTTTATACATATCAGTTAAGCAAAAATTTGTTCAGTCTCTAAATATCAAGTAGTTAAGAGAGTAAGGAATAATAAGAAGCTTTATTTACTACTTATGAAGAAGTGCATTATTACAAGAAATTTGGAGAGTCCGCTGACCATGCCCACTAGTGCTAGAATGTTGTAGTAATGACTCAATTAAACATTTTTTTCTGGGTCTCTGTTGGATGGCCTAGTAAGTGCTTTCACCAATGAGACATTTGCAGTCAAAGCAAACAGAACACTGCGGCTTACCCTCTCCCTTGCTTGTTGAGAACCTGGACACTGCCATGTGATGTCCTAGCTAGCTGACCATGGTGGGTCAGCAAAGTTTTTGTTTTATTTTGTTCTGTTTTGTTTTCTATAAAGGGCCACCTAGTAAATAATTTAGACCTTGAAGATCACATAAAACTCTTCTACTTTGTGTTTGTTTTGTTTTGTTTTTGTTTTAAACAACCCTTCAATGAAAAACATTCATAGCTCATAGGCCATATAAAATCAGGCCATGGATCAGATTTCCTTTGCCATGTGTAATGTATTGACTCCTGGATTAGAGTATATGAGCCTACAAACCAGAGGATCCTCAGCATTTAAAGCCATTTAAGCTGTCTTCCCTTTCCCAGTCATCCCAGCCAACCCACATCTTTGTGAGTGAATACAAATGGTTGTTGTTTTATACTACAATGTTTCAGAGGTTATTTGTTACCCAATAAGTAAGTGATAAACAATTAAAGTTGATGGTATGCATATATTACGGTGCAGAAAGTCTACTACCCCAAGTATAACAGAACGCATTGAACATTGCTAACGGAGCTGTGTTTAAGAGTATTCTCAGAAGTATTATGTCAAGTACCAACAAATTGGAATACTTAAATAGACATCAACTGAAGATTGACTACATATATTATATCACATTTATATAATACAATTTTATCAATTTTATTCAGCATTAAGTGTACATAAATTTATGGTATTTTCAGTATAGCTAAATATAAAAAAATATAATTATGAATAAGAGAATAAAAATGCATACAGGTTAACAATTTATATAAACCATAAAATACATGAATTGACACTACTGTTTAAGAACATAGGATTTTGGGGCGCCTGGGTGGCTCTGTCGGTTAAGCGGCTGCCTTCAGCTCAGGTCATGATCCCAGGATCCTGGGATCGAGCCCTGCATCAGGCTCCCTGCTCAGCAGAGAGCCTGCTTCTCCCTCTCCCTCTGCCTGTCGCTCTGCCTACTTGTGCTCTCTCTCTATCTCTCCGTCAAATAAATAAGTAAAATCTTTAAAAAAAAAAAAAAAGAACATAAGGTTTGACATTGGGGAGGGTATGTGCTATGGTGAGTGCTGTGAATTGTGTAAGACTGATGATTCACAGACCTGTACTCCTGAAGCAAATAATACATTATATGTTAATTAAAAAAAAAACAACAACGTAGGGTTTATAACGTAGGGTTTGTATCAAAAAAGCCTTTGAAGATGGGAAATAATAACTTCAGCATAGTGGTTTCCTCTAAGAGAAAGCATACAATACCACCAGGGAGGGATATACAGAATTTATCAATTTTTAGTTTAAAGTTTTATTTTTTAAGCTAAATGATATGGATATACTATTCCTTATATTGTTCTTTATACCATCTTGTCTGAAATATTTCAATGTAATTTTAATGGATTAAATGTGACATTATTTCTTATTTGTAGCTTTTCATCTTTCTGTAGATGATAGATAGATGATAGATAATAGATGATAGAATTTTTATATGTAATGCCTTTGCTAGGTATTTGGGAAACAAGAAAAAAGACAATAATCAAGTGCTCATAAATGTGTAAAAAGCTAAATAAGAAAGCAGCCAATTTCAATGCAGTAAGGGATGTCATGAAACAGTATTGTGGACATCTAAATGGAATCCCTCCCACTGAGCAGTGACATGAGGAGCAAAGGGCATTGCAGCTGAGACCAGATACCACCGAAACCAGCACAGGCTGATGGCACCCAGAACTGATGACCAGCAAAACCAAGAGAGCCAGCAGGAAGCAAGAGCTGATAATCACTAGAACCAGAAGAAGCCTGCAAAGGCCTACGATGGATTAAAGTTCTTTAATAAGGGACACCTTTTGCAGCAAACTGGCAGACTCCCCAGATGCTGACCTTTCCATATCTGACTGCATTAAAAAGGCAGCTGCCACCAAAGGCTCTGCCCAACTGATCTCTGAACATAACAGAGGCTCTCCGTGGCCTGAACATTATAAGCAGCATGTGCTCAGAGCTGCCCTGGATGGGACAGGGGCTTCACCTCAATTGTGAGCTCCAGAATTGCCGCAGGTTGGTTACCTCCTTACCCCTTCTTCTGTCTTGTTTATTGTGTGACTTTGGACTGTGCTTTGCTCTGTGTGATACGTATGAAGCCAAGTGAAATGTGTAATGAAATGTCGGTGTTTGGAATCCTGAAACTGCCTTATGGTTATGTTAACCTTGCTTTATGATTGAATAAAGTTGACATTGTGGAAAGACACAACTCATGTGTGCATCTTTATAGCATGCTTGTGACAAGTATATAAATTAATAACCAGCCAATGTTATCTATTTTCCATAATACAGCATTTCTTAAATTGAGATATGTGAAATACAGTTCAGGTAGTTGTTAATAAATCTTACAGAATGGTGTAAACCTTCCATTGCCAAGTACATTTAGTGGTTGGTACCTGGATTTAATCAAGCTAATTTGGATTATTACTTCAGGAAATTTAAGAACTTTTAATAACTAATCTGTCTTTTCAATCTCCAAAAGAGGGGATATAATACACAGAGCTTTCCAAACTTAATTAAAAATAAAGTTATTTAAAAAAATCATCTCAAGGATCAGAATATTCTGCAGAGCAAACTTTTGGAAATCATTCTGTTTCCAGAAGAGAAATGGTCACTTTTTGAAGGCATGTTCTTGCCATCTTTATGAAGGATTGGGATTTGAGTCGAATTTTGAGAAAGTATTAAGATGTTGCCTAAATGAAATAAAGTGGGGGATATTAGGACTAAATTTAATAAAAACTATGATCATATTTGACAGATTAATAAACATTTCATATATGAGTCAACAAAATCATGCAACTTACATATTGTCCTTGTTTTTAAAGAAATTTACATTGAAAATGTAGATGTTTTAATAGCAGAAATAAAAGAAACTCATATTTCTCAACAAATAATTGTGTATGTGTGTGAGAGAGAATTTTCATGAGAATATTAGTGATATAAGAAAGTGATATATTTTTGTCAAAATGGAGTGCAATGACAACAAAAATAACTAACTTGATTTATTGTTCATTTTAGTTCATTAATAGGATCTGTTGTCTGTTCTTTCCTCTCAACCGACCATCTAATTTGCTCATCTTCTCTTCCTCTGATAGGAAGTAAGAATGTGGAGGATGATTACAGAGGAAAGTGCCAATGTTCAGAAGTCAGCCAGGCTGCTTCTCATGTCCTTTGAAACCAGAAGGCATATGAGGCTATATTCAGGCTGTAAGCAGCACTGAAGACAGCAGTGTTTTAGCTGCTCACTTTTGACATCTAAAGTTTATGATTTACCTTGAAAGATGCCTGGTCTACGTTTCTTCTTACATACCGGTCAATAACAAAACAGAAAAAGTATTTTATGTCACGCACTTCCTTAATTGTACATGCCCCCACAATATGAGCCTTCAGTTCTTTTCTTTCCTTTCTTTTTAAATAAAATGAAATCAAGACTTGTTTTTCAAACACCCTAAATGTATTCTTTCTCTTTCTATTATTATGCATTCATTAAGTATTGCATTCACTGAGAGTTACTTCGTCAATAATAAGTGTAAATATACATCATGCTCCTATTTATTCTTTGATTTTAAAGTTGATTTGACTGAAAATAAAATTATTATGACAGGTTTGGTTGTTAAGCTATTATTATTGTTACTGTTATTATTTTACTTCATAGTGTTTGAATTTTTTTTAATCCTTGGGATCTGAATGGTTTTTCAGTAATTCTTTTGAAATAATTTCAAATGTAAATAAAAGTAGGAAGAAAAGTAAAAACCATCCTCATACTTCTCTCATCCAGATGACCAATTGTTACTTTTTTACTATATCAACACATACCGTACATAAAACTCTTTGAAATGTTGTCTATTGTCTCAATAGTGTTTCTTTTTTCCATTCTGGTCAGGATCAATCTTAGGTTATGTGGGTATACGCAAAAGGAAAAGGCTTGAGAGAGGCTGCACTCTAAAATATATGAGCAAATCAGTATGATCAGTATGGGTTCCTTTATTATGGTATAAGTGGATTCTCCAATGATTTGCAGTTTTTGCCAAGTGGCTTTGGAGAAGTCTAAGCTAATTAATTTGCCTGAGGTGAAGGTTATTCATGATTCTATCACCATGCCGCTATCTCTTAAGTAAACATAACCTCACTCTTGTATCACTGGAGTGACTATGATTATTCGAATTCTGAATTAATATTCTTCAGTAACCTTTACGATATTTCACTAGATTCCCACGTCCAGTCAACCAGGACAGCCTTCTTCTGGACTAACTATTGCGCAACGTTGTTAACCAGCAATTACCAGCAGGTCATTATGGCTTTGCCCCATACTGAGCTTAATAGATTGAATTTTTCCACGCAGCAGATAGAAAAGGGTGGAGACAGTAAGATAATGGCATCCAAATTAAAATTCATTAACCTTGAAAAATGACTCACTATCACCAGTAGATAAAAATGCTGGTAACTACTAAGCCTTAATTATTCGAGTTACTAAGATTTATTTCTTCGTAAATTTGTGGTTCTCACAATTTGGGAGTTAGTGTACTGGATGTCGATAATTAGAATATTGTTAGAAAATCTTCAAGGAGTAAATAGTGCATTGGATTTTGGCATTTATTAATGTTAGTTATCTGGGAAATTTTTCCAATTGCTAAGGAACCCTCAAATTTCCTCATGGCTTTGATTTGGGTCTTTAATATATTTAGATGTTCATGGGTAAAGCATTTCTATAAGAAGAAATAAGGGAAATTGGCAGATTGTTGTGTAGAAGCAATGTTACAGACTGATAATGTTGGAAAAGACTGTAATTATTGCAGAAGACTGTTATTCCAATCAAATAAGGTGTGATTTTTCTGAAAAGCAAAAGACTCAAATATGCCAGCTTCTCTCTTGTCCTTCAGTCGGAGACAGAGCCATGATTTCTTCCTAAGCCTGCTTAATCCTCTCTTCTTATTCCTTTGTTTTCATACTACTTCTCTGATGCTTTTGTTTCTCTAGTTAGACGTTTAAAAGAAGCATTACTCTCCAATATCCTATCTTTCCCCTTAGGTAGTTTTAGCCAATATTGTCGTCAGAGATTTGTGTCCATCTTTTCCTAGAGGCTAAACAATATGTATTGTAATATGTAATTTCTTTTTGCCTGGCTAGTGGTCACTGTGGAAGAAAAACTTAGACTAACTTGAAGTGTCCTACTAAATGTCTGGCATAGGAATTGGTAAATATGCCTGAATTTTGACATTTAATTGGCTTTCTTATAAACTATCAAATGCCTCAGACTTCCAAGGAAGGGAAGAGGAGAAGAAAAAGAAAAAGAGTAGATAAATGACATACCTGTAAGCAAACATCAACATTCTTCTGCTACTTACCATGATAATTTTTATGGTTGCTGTGGTATATGGATCATCATGTTGCTACAGTGGAAGAAGATAGTATAATAGAAGAAGGACAAACCAATATGATCTATGGAGAAGCTACTGTATTTTCATTATTTTTGACTTGATGAGGATTCATTAAGCACGTAAACCACTAAATACATCATGGGAGTGTAGGTTCACAAACAAAGGAATTTCTTGGGTGAAATCCGAAATCTGAACACCAAAGGCAAGGAGATACCAAAGAAAGAAGCAGGCCACTCCATACTGGTAGGGCGCAGGTTTAATAAGCAAGGGAACTTATAGATGAAGCTTATCTTTTGTGGCCTTAAGACAAGTAGATCTTTGCACCCACCTTCCAGAATCTTAAACGCCTATATAGAGGTCTTACCAGGGTTTAGTTATGTATACCAGCCCAGGAATCTAACAATGCATTGCTCTGCAAAGGCCATACTTGGAAAAGGGCTTCCAAAAAAAAAAAAGCTCCCACTGTGGGAAGTGCGGGCAGAACATACTTTTCAAGGACAAGGAATAGGATGAGGAGGTCTGATTGCTCAGATCCAGCCAACTGGTCAACAGTGGTAATGTTCCCTTGATAACCTCCTCTAACAGGAGAGAAACGAATTTCAAATAGATTTCAGAGAAAGCATTATACTCATGTATCTCTCTAGCTAGAAAAGTAATTATCGTGACTCGTGATATAAGTTCACAAAGAAGGAAAATTTTAACATTTCCATTTATTTAACTTTTGATTACTATTAAGAAGAGGTGGAGGAACAGAGAAATAATAATAGTAGTGGCAGTAGTTACAACCAATTACAGATCTTCTATTAAGTGCTAGACATCGTCCTTGGTGATTTCCCTACGTTATCTCATGTAACTCTTATAGGAAAGTTATTAGTTCTGTTTCCTATTAAGTGGCAAAAACTTCCAGGGAAGGATTTATCAGTTTAATTTCAAGTACATAAGAGGGTTAAAATTTAAATATAGGGCTTCTGAACTTAAAGCCCTTTTTTGATCTACTGCATAAATAGAATGTCTCTTATTTGCCAGGGACTTTCCTGTGCCTTGGGAATAAGGCTTTGTGATAGAATTCCACTACATTCACAGTGGAAGTCGTCATAGAGAAGAAAGACTATCATCTCATTCTTGAAAAGTGACTAGGAATTTTATTGGTAAATAAAGTCATCAAAAGTGTATGGGGATGAGAAGGAAGAAGAGTATATTTCATGGAAATCAACAACTTTTACAAAGTTTCAGATTTATTAAGGGGAAACAATGACACAAGTTCTGTGTGATGAGATCCTAGAGTACACACCGGGGGTTTAGGAGGTTGAAGCAAAAAGACCGAGATACATTTCAGAGATTAAAAAGATAATAAAAAAGCCAAGGATGTAAGATCTTAAAAAAGAAAGTGATAGCAAATAGTCTCAAATACTGCAAAGAGACTGGGGTGGGTGAGAAATTAAAGAGGATGTTATACTCAGGAAAGAGGTTATTGATGATCTTTGAAATGTGATTTTATTGCAGTGGGAGAGAGATGCTGCATATGGAGGAGGGACTATATGGTAAAAAAGAGAGTGCAGCAAGCATAAAAGTTTCCAAAATATTAGTGGATTTGAAACAACTGCTACTTTTGCAATGTTTTCAAATAATTTGTTCTATGACCTTTATCACATTTCAAAGTTAAGAGCTCTCAATAGATTGAATTTTCTTAAATAAATTTCCCTAATGTAGGAATGTCACAGTATTTGACTTTTTAATGTTTGATGAAATGCCTACTACCTCTTTTGGATTGATTGTGTTCTTTTAATCCTCACAGGTTTTACATTTATACCATTTTGAACTAAAAGGTGAAATTGTGATAGCCATATTTTTCCCAACCACATCAGCTCCTCCCAACATGTATGGGCAATTTGGGAACAAAGACTCCTAGAGACTGAAAATGTAACAGAAAGAGAACTGGGACTCAGAAATCACTGTTTGAAGCTGAGACCAAAGAATGTTGGAATCACAGAAGCTTCATAGAAACCAGGTGGATGGACCACAGCTTTGCTTTGTGCAATGGATTTTAGCCCATAAATATACCTTTGTAAACATTTGCTCTCTACAAGTTTTGTCTGAAAAACTATACATATGGAATTCCTTAAGGTTGTGAAGCAATTCATCAATGGAATACAGTGACAGTTGTGGATTAACTAATTGTATTCAGCTTAGTTACCCAAACTTGTGTGAGTGGAAAGACAAATCCAACACTTTCCAGTCAGAATTCACCTTCTTTAGAACTATCTCTTTGGATTTTTTTTGATAGCTCCGGAGCAAACATATAGACATACTATTTACATATGTGTGTGTGTGTATTCACATATTTATATATTCACATTCACATTCATACTTATTTCTCAAATATGACTCTCTGATCAGAAGGTGTGTACAAGAATATTCATAGTGGCATTATTTGTAATTATTCAAATCTGAAAAATTGCAGATATCCAAGTTGTCAACATTAGAATGACTATAACATTAGAATGACTAATAATATATTTGTGCAAGTTAATAATACTGCATAATAATACATCTCTGTGCAAAATTTTGTTGAATCTTACAATCATTATTTTGAGTAAAATAAGACAGATACTGAAAAGTAAATAGTGTATCATTCCACTTACATAAAATTCAAATACAGACAAAACTAATCTATACTGTTAGAATAAACTCAGTTTTTAAAATATATATATATTGAAAGAGATTAGCATTTCAGGGGGCATAAACAAAAAGCCTCTTCGTTGTCATTAATATTTTCTTAATAATCTTAGAAATAATTACATATGTATGTTTATTTTGTGATAAATCATCACTTAATGTACACTTAAATCTGTACAAATTTTCCACATATCACTTATTTTAGTTTTAAAAATAAATCACATTATTTTAGTAAAATAAAAGGATAGGCCACTCTATTTCTCCTATCTCTTCCTCTTTCCTCTTGTCAAAATCTAAATGCAATGGCTGGAAAGAGAGCAGCCATCTTGGAAGACAGCTATGCTCACCACTATACCAAGAGTACTGGCTGGAACAGCTACCTTGTTGGGAAGTACTAAGTTTCAAATAGCAGCTAGAATATGTGGAAATGCATAAATGGCCTAACAGAGATTTGAATTCTTTTTTTTTTTTTTAAAGATTTTATTTATTTATTTGACAGAGAGAGAGAGAGATCACAAGAGGCAGAGAAGCAGGCAGAGAGAGAGGGGGAAGCAGGCTCCCCGCCCAGCAGAGAGCCCGATGTGGGGCTCAATCCCAGGACCCCGAGATCATGACCTGAGCCAAAGGCAGAGGCTTTACCCACTGAGCCACCCAGGCGCCCCAGAGATTTGTATTCTGTGTGAGAGAGATAATCTTTTCTTGTATTAAAAATAAAAACATATTTACCTGTAAGTGGAACAGTTTTGCCATCTAAAGCTAGCCAATATTTTGTAAATATTTCATGAACTGATACAGTTTCTATCTTCAAGGAACTGAAGTTGTTTTGTGTCCAGAGATTTGAGAATAAGATATAAGCCCTACCTAAATCCATACTGATATTTTCTTTCACCACAGAGAGATATTAATTCCATTTCTTTCCCATTGCACATCAATAAGATCTCTAAATCCAGACCCTTGAAATTAGGACTGGTTTTCCTAGGTTTTATTTGCATCCACTTAACTCATGATGTGTTTAGAAAGTGTAATAGTGGAAGATGCTGCTCTTACACCTCCTTTCTTTTCTAGACTTAAACATCCTATGGGATAGACAGAATTAAGTGGATTAAAATAATAATATTAAAATTTAATCGAAATGCTTAAAATATTTTTATGACAATTTTAGTCTTGGAAAATGTGCTTCTAGAAGTTCAATTGCTTCTATTCGATACAGTGCCTATTATAGATTGAATGATTGTGTCTTCCCCAAATTTGTATGTTGAAGCCTGTGTTCTTCTGATGTGTTTCTCCTCTACTCACAGAAAATACTCTGACACTTCTAGTCACCAAATACGTATAGGTTTTTCCCCACACCAAGGAATTCTCTGTGACACCAGCTGGGTGTCCTATAGTTTAACTCAATTCTGACAGTATCCACCAGAAGATAGCATCAGATGCCACAGGTTGAAGGGTCAGCCCTACAAGACTGCCCCCTCACCACCACCACCATCACCACTTCAAATGGACAAAAGACACTCAGAACAGAAGACACTGCTATCACCCAGAAAATTCCAAAGATTTTAGGAACTCTGTGCCAGGAATTGGGGGCAGAAATTAATATGTATGTTTTTCTATGATCTCACAAAGTCCTAACCCCCAATGTGATACTACTTGGAGATAGGATCCTAGAGGGGTAATTAAATGGGATCATGAGGGTAGGACCCACATGATGAGATTAGTGCTGCCATCTTAGAATTCTGCCTGCTATTTAAGTTTTTGTTATGTCCTTTATGATGAATGTAATGATTGATGAAGATAACCCAGTGGAAAGTTGAGAGTTGATTTCTTCTGAAGTTTTCTGCTAATGAAATTCAATCATTTTTAAAATAAAGGTCCTGTTTGTAAAAATAAAAACAATGATGAGGAAACTATCTATTAATATTTTAATTGATACATTTTTCTATCATACATATATATATCTTAAATATATATGTATATTTAAAAGTGTCATGAGTAAAAATGTTATTAATTGAATAGGATGATTCCTAACAAAAGTGCTAAGAATTAATATGACCCACAGTTTTTAACAACCAATCAATATTTACAAAGGAAAATATTTATTAAAAAAAAGGAAAATACGTGTGTAAAGGAGCCTGCTTTTTGTGGGGGGAGAATAGAGTGTTATCCACTACTGCATAGTTTAGTATGTTCCAAACAGTAGAAAGTTTTTAGACTCCATAGGAAACAGAAATGTCATGTCTTGTTAATACTTATGTATGGATTGCTTAAAAATATGGAAAACAGAATTAGGCAGCATAACAAACCTAACTCTTCCTCAGACTTCAGGCATCTGGCGAGTCATTTGGGCATATGCACTGATTTAATAATCTCAGACCTCACCCCCTCTAAGATGCCAATTTATTAGGTCTGAGACAGAACTAAGTCATTTTAATAAGTAATTACTAATTTTAATAAGTACCCAAGGGGATTCTGATGTCTGCAATTCTCTTACAACAATTTAGGAACCATTGTCCTCAAATCACAAGCCTGGAGTCATTTGCTAGCTAAGATTTTAATTTTCTGAATATCTTGAAGAATGCAATTTACTCCTTATGGCTGCCAAAACTTTTGTGGTTAAATAAATATATATATATATGAAATCAGAATTTTAAAAGACAATGTTGTAATAAATGATAAATCTAAAAAAGTTATTGTATTTCATTGATTCTCAGACACATACTTGTTAATGTTTAATATATTTCTGAAATAGGAATGTGTACCACTTAGGGTTTAGTTAGGAATAGTGCTCAATTTAGATATTATGTGAATAGAACATGTGTCTAGAAATCTTGTCCTTACATAAGTGCAGGAGAAACTGGGGAAAGGAAGATTGTCAAGAAAATGAAAGAAATATAACAACTGATGATTAATTCAGACATTTTCTTCTTTCTTGATCTTGTTTTGGACTTAATGGCAAGTATTTCTGGAGATCATCTGGAGCAGAGAAAGTTGAAACCATCGCTGCTGTTTTGTGGTCTTCAAAATCAATATAATCCATAATAGCACTGAGTGTTATTTTGGCCTCTCTCTCTCTCTTTTTTTTTTAAGATTTATTTATTTATTTATGTATGTATGTATTCATCCAGATGAGCAGGGAGCCCAATGTAGCACTCGATCTCAGGACGCTGGAATCCTGGGATCCGGACATGAGCCAAAGGCAGACGCTTAACGACTGAGCCACCCAGGCGCCCCTATTTTGGCCTCTCTTAGGATTATGGTTTTGAAATAGTAAATCCAAGCTATGTATATTAACTTGCTTTTGGTTCTCAATAGCTTTTAATTCTTTGCAAGTGAATTATTCATATTAAAAAGAAATTAAATTCTGAAAGTTTTATAGCAATGTTTAGCTTTGTAATTTATATGACCAAATAAGTAAAACAGATGGTTAAACTACAACCTCAGATTTAAATATTATTTATTTTTTAAATCTCCCTTAATTTTTAAAGCATATAAAATGTGTACAACTTGATGGTTAAAATATTTATATCCTTAATTTTTTAAATGAAATGTCTGTCTCACTAAGGAGAATTTTTCAGAAGGCGTTTACTTGAAATTTTAATTTTTTTCCAGTCCAGTCGGCTGACAGGAAAGTTAAAATAGCTGAAGTTCAATAACTTTTCAATTTCCCACATACAATATAGATGAGGAAGAGGAATAATGGTGATGTATGTTTTGTTGTGATCATTCAGATAACAAGAGTTCACCTTTTACTTTTAATAAAACAATTTCTTGGTGTTACTATTTTTTCCTCCTCAAGAAAGCGATAATATGCAAAGAGAAGAAGTGAACTAGATTTCCAGGGGATAAAAAAAGTCTGCTGGTGGAATCATAATGGGTAAGTTTTTCTTATTAAATACTAGGATGTGGTTGTTACAAAACTGCTAGAGAAGATAAAGTAAAACAGGCTCACAATAATGTTTCCTCAGAGTTAGATTCTAGAAGGGTCAAGTTAAGAGACAAGCTTCCCAATCATGACCTTGTCATTGTTCATGTTCTCTGCCTGAATTTTCCTGTCGTATTCTCAGAACAAGGCCAAACAAAGATAGATATATAAGAAACTTCAGGCAATAATTATTCTTTTGAATTTCAGTGACATGTTTTGTTTCAAATATATTAAGTTTGGATTAACATAATCCTGTTTACCTTCAGGTATGAGTATTAAATGAAATAATACCTGAGAAATTGTTTAATTGCTATAAGCTTTTTCCAGGGATATCATACATTTTCATGGCCAGTTTTCATTTTCAAGAAGAAAAGAATCATATAGTTTATAGTGGTTCAAAGAGAAAAACAGAAAATTCCAGAAATGTTATTCACATTTAAGAGTAAAAGATAATGTAAGACGCAGCAAAATCCCTCCATCGGAGGTGACTGGTTTTTTTTGGGGGGAACATTCTTCCAGATATTCGTTATTTGTAGAGGCACAGAGAAACATCTCTAGTTTTATACACTTACCAAGTTTTTAAAAAGAACTTTGAAATGATATATCAAAATGTGAAAGATGTTCCATTCCAAAGGAAGGTGCCTGAAAACTAGAAGAAATGAAGAAATGTTTCCAATGTCAAACCCCCTGTCTTTCTTTCATTAAATAACTGAATTGAAAAAGGGAGAAGGGAGCTGTGAGATTTTTCTTGGGAGACATCTTACGTTGAGCACTTAGATACCAGACCCCCATCTCCATCCCAATACTGGTTTTAGGGATGCTAATTTGTAATCCTGGTGCTAATCTGTCATGAGAGATGGTTTCAATGAGACCACCAAGGATCACTTCACATAGAGGGACAAATGTATGACCTTGTTAACACATCGCCATGGTCCCTCCCGGGGCATGAAAGAGATACTATGTGTGAGTTGCATTGAGATTGAAATTCCACTTGATGGGTATTTAGGTTTTTGTGTATTTTCTGCTTCAATGTGTCACTTCTATAAATATTCTTGGGTATGTTTGTATACTTACCATCTTATAATAAAGTTCAAAACTGGAAGTATTAGGCTATAGTGCTCACTATATTTAGTCAAGTGGTATTTTTAAGTGAATTGAAACTAAAAGAAATCAAATAACACAGATGAAGGCAACATTTTGAAAGATACACTATACAAAATCACAATACATGTATATTATAGATTAAATATGCATATGTATGTATATTACATATATTCCTAAATATATATACTTAAGAAAATACTTAAAAGTTGCTAATATGCTTTCTAGAACAGTATTGTAGATAACTATACAACATACCAATGTAATAGTCTCTGAAGAGGATAACTGGGTGCAGGAGAAGTCAATAGTTTGGAAGGATAAAATATTAGAATTTTCATATATATTTTTTGCTTAAAAGGAAAAATTGAAGCACTAAACTTTACTAATATTCAGCATAGGGTTTGACACTGCCCCTGTCACTTAATAGTGTTATAAATGGTCTCATAGCCTTTATTTAGAGACCATTCCTAAGGAAAAAAATGGGAAAGCCACCATGCAAGGGGTTCTAATTGACACCATCACATGTTAATTAGCTTCCTGCATATCTCAATGCATTTCAGTTTCTGTACTGCAGAATACAACAGATGTGCTTTTTTTAAAAATATAAAACTTTTAAAGAAGAGACTCTTTAAAATGCAATGTAAGAATATGAGGGATAAAAATTAAAATATCTCATTTAAAATAGATTGACTAATTACCCTATGGCAAAAATTTTAACATCAAACAAAAAATTGAAAAATCTAGGAAAGATATTATAAAATAAAAAAACTTAAGTGTTCTAATTTTGTAGCTATTTCTGTAATAAAAAAGGTCATCAGGATTTTGCTATGTTGCATGTATTTTTAAAAAAATACACCTATCTGACATTTAGGCACACACACATCCATAGACATACAACCTTCGAAGTGAGATATCGTATTTTTTTTTAAGATTTTATTTATTTATTATGTCAGAGAGAGAGAGAGCATAAGCAGGGGAAGTAGCAGGCAGAGGGAGAAGCAAGCTCCCAACTCAGCAAGGAGCCTGATGCGGGGCTTGATTCCAAGATTCTGGGATCATGACCTCAGCCGAAGGCAGTGGCTTAACAGATGAGCCATCCAGGTGTCCCCAGGTTGACATCTTAACAAGCAGAAACATAATTTATTTTTTGAAAGAAACTTATGTTATGGAAATAAACTTTTGAAAACTGGTGTTTGGAAATATTCTTCTAATTGTATTATTCAGTTGCTATGAACACTACAGTGAATTAGTTATAAAAATCCCATAACCTGAAGTTTTCAATTTTTGAAAAAAACCTTCCAATGTGATAAAAATACTAAAATAATCTGCGCCCTTTTCTTTTTTTCTTTCTTTCTTTCTTTCTTTCTTTCTTTCTTTCTTTCTTTCTTTCTTTCTTTCTTTCTTTCTTTCTTTCTTTCTTTCTTTCTTTCTTTCTTTCTTCTTCTTTCTTTCTTTCTTTCTTTCTTTCTTTCTTTCTTTCTTTCTTTCTTTCTTTCTTTTTTCTCTTTCTTTCTTTCCCTCTCTCTCTCTCTTTCTTCTTTCTTTCTTCTTTCTTTCTTTCTTTCTTTCTTTCTTTCTTTCTTTCTTTCTTTCTTTCTTTCTTTCTTTCTTTCTTTCTTTCTTTCTTTCTTTCTTTCTTTCTCTCTTTCTTTCCCTTTCTCTCTCTCTTTCCTCTTTCTTTCTTTCTTTCTTTCTTTCTTTCTTTCTTTCTTTCTTTCTTTCTTTCTTTTCTTTCTTTCTTTCTCTCTTTCTTTCCCTTTCTCTCTCTCTCTCTTTCCTCTTTCTTTCTTTCTTTCTCTCATAGCATCCAGTTGACTTTAGAGAAAGTTGACATTTATTTGCTTAACTTCAAATCATTTGTGAAGCTGATAGGTAAAATTGGAAAATTGAATAAGATGATATGGTAAACACTGACAAGGAGAGGGTTCTTCCATTTGGACGTTTGCGTATTTCTTGTTTGTTTTTTCCAGTTACATCAGCTATGAAAACAAAGTTTGGAAGTATTCTGAACTCAGATTCAGAACTTTAAATGACTGGATCATAAAGGAATGTCAAAAGTAGCAATTATTTCAAATCAATTATATCAGTGATATATTAATCACATGAATAGTAAAAAATTAGTATTCATATTATTACTACCTTAAATCTGATATTTGGGCATATTTTCTAATGTATATAATAGCAAATAATTTGTACATATGGGTAATTTATAAGAAAATTTGTTAATTTTTTATTGATATTGATACAAGGTCAAAATCATTTCAAAATGAAAGTACTCTCTGTTACCCTATGATACACACATGAATTTGTTCAATGAGCACTTTTAAGTGCCTATTTGGGGGAATCATAATACCATTATTGGTTTGGCATGATGTAGAGAAGTTCTATTAAAAAAAAAATCTAAGACAAATTAACTATAGCTCTTATGCCTCAGAAATTTTGTCTGCTGTATTTTATGTATTTTTTAAGGACCATAACAGTTTATCAAGTCAAGGGGTAATAAGTATGAAGTTATAATTATAGATTCTGTTTATATTAATTGAGGAGAAAAAAATCTTAAAGTATGGTTAATTTTAGAAATATAAATTAAATACATTTTTCACCATGAAAAGTGTGAAAAAAAAGTTTAGGTTTAGTTTAGAAAAGGAAATTGGTCAGATTCTTATCCTCTAGTACTAAGATCATTAAGTATCAAGAATATTGTTCCTTATTAAGTATTCACAGAAGAGTTTCTGGGTCTGAAGAGGTGGGACAGGTGGCACAGGGGTGGGGCTGTTCCTTTGACTTTTGCTTTATGTGAGTAGGTTTCTCTATTACATTTTTGTTTTTTAGCAAAATTTAGGTTTTCTACTTTATCATTAGCCAACACCTATAATTTGTGTTTTATAAATATGTAATATTTGTATTCTTATTAATTTTTTCAAATTATCTTCATAGACTGATACACTTTGTAAAAAATATATAATTCCAAATCATCTTTCTAAGATGATGTATACCTATTTTATTTTTAAAAATATTTTCTTGAGGGGCGCCTGGGTGGCTCAGTGGGTTAAAGCCTCTGCTTTCAGCTCAGGTCATGATCTCAGGGTCCTGGGATCGAGCCCCGCGACGGGCTCTCTGCTCAGCGGGGAGCCTGCTTCCCCCTCTCTCTCCGCCTGCCTCTCTGCCTACTTGTGATCTCTCTCTCTCTCTGTCAAATGAATAAAATCTTTAAAAAAAAATATTTTCTTGAACCATTTCAATAATATTAATATTACATTTTTTGAAAAATTATTTTATTTTATTTTATTATTTTATTTTATTAGAGGCTATGTCCTTTGACTGTGTTGTGAATCCTAGTCCTCTTCCTGGAATTAGGTACTACCATTGCTCTGATATATCTCCTTCTAGATTTTTCTTTCTTTCTTTCTTTTTTTAAGATTCATTTATCTATTTGATATATATATATACAGAGAGAGAGAGAGAGATAGAGAGAGATGGTGTGCGAGGAGGGAGAGGGGCAGATGGAGAAGGAGAATCTCCAGCAGTCTCCCTGCTAAGTGTGGAGTCCAACATGAGGCTAGATCCATCACCCTGAACATGACCCGACCTGAAACCAAGAGTCTGACGCTTGACCAACTGAGCCACCCAGACACACTTCTTTCTAGAGTTTTCCTATGCATTTACATTTACATATTCTGGATAATTTCTGTTCAATATTAATTGACCATTTTTCTAATTGGATGCCATTCTTTTGTTTTTAAAACTAATTTATTATGTTATTATTGACATACAAAAACTGTATGTATATATTTAATCTTTGCAATTTGATGAGTTTGGAGATGAAATCATCACCACAATCTATGCTATAAATGCATCCATCACCTCCAAAAGTTTCCTCCAGTGAATGTCATATTCTTGTTGGTTTTTAGAAATCAAAATTGGTTTTAATTTAGTTTAAATTTGGTTTTAAAATTTTAGAATTTTATATAGGAAGCAAGTTTTTCCTCAAACTGTCAATTCTTGTGATTTTTGCATAATGCTTTCTTTTGATAGAAAAATTTTAAATTTTAAAGAAGTTAATTTTATTGTTCTGTCAATATAGCTTCTGTTTTGATTGCATTTTTAAGACATTTTTATGCCAAGGAAAAATTGTATTTTACCATAATTTTTCCTTAAAATTATAATAGCTGCATATATCTATGTAGCTAGCTTTCTATTTTATATATCTTAACTTTAATAGTTTGCAATTATTGGTTCTTTTAAAAATTCTTTATTGTGGAATATCTCAACCAGACACAAAAACAGACAAAAGAGTATGATAAACACTTGTGTCCATCATTCAGCCTCAATAATTACCCGCTCATTGCTTTTCTTATTTCATGTCTTATCCTCAATAATTTCCTTTCTTTCATTTTATTTGCTTATTTATTTACTTATTTATTTTTATTAGGGAAAAAATTTCATTGAGTAATGCCCTTGTTAGTGTACAGATCTCTTATGTAGGGAGGCACCATAGCATTGTCACGTCACAGCAGGGATGACATCATGACTCTACTTCTCCATTAAAACTCTGAGTCTATTACTTAAAATTTCTGTGAGCTCACTAAAAGAGTTGTATGGGGATTAAATATGGTAGCATATATAAAGGATTTATATTTAGCTCATTGTCAAAAGTTGTGTCTTCATAAAGCAGATGTTAAAACGTTATTCAATGTAGAGAATACTTACTATGGAGTATTTGGGGATCAACATTTGTGGAAAGGGGGTGGGGGAGACCATATTCTGCAGCTTGGTTTTGCAAGTTATAAGCCTAATGGCAGAGGGAAGGTGGTGTCCTGACAAGTGTAAGGAGAAGCTTTTGCATTTTCTTCAACAAGGAGTGATGGCAATGGAGGCAGGAGCTCCGTGACAGTGCCTGGTGGACAAGGCCACATGGACAAGGCTTGAGCCACAGTTGACCCACGTCTTGTTGAGACACATGATCCTCCTGGAACATGAGAGAAGGTGAGCCTTAGGAGAAGCTGCTGCAAGGCCATTTTCTTACTTACTTTGCTATCTACCGAGGAGATAGTCATTTCTATTACCTCCCAGTTTCAGATGAAGTATGAGGATTTCTGCCTTTCCCCCTCAGAGTATAGATACTACAAAAACCACTTGCTGCAGTCTAGAATGGGCACTTGGGCAAAATTGCTTTCTATCACCCATGTTGAATGAATCCTGTTCCCTTTATTTCGGTGTTGCTCTGCACAAAGGTTCCATGTTGGTCCAGAATGATGGAACCTTTATACAACTGCCTTTATCAGTAACTGGATGTGAGCCCCCTTATGAAAGGGGTGACTTTTGACAAATTGTCTTACTGCAGTGAAGGCACCTGACAGCTAGAGGATGAGTTTCTAACAATTGGGGCAAAGATCTTTTCTGAGTAGCATACCACTATATCCAGCTCACTCAAAGTAATTGCTGGTTATTATTATGTCTTTTAAAAGAATATTTTCATATCTAGATTGATGTATTTTTAGATATTTATTGATTACAATGCCATTGTAAATTAAATAATTTTAATTATGTTTTTCTAATAGGTCACTTGTGATAGATAGTAAAGCAACTATTTGTTTTTATAGATTAATTCCTTATTTGGTTATCTTCCTAAACTTTTTATTAGTTCTATCTTTTATTATTATTATTGTCATTTGGGATTTTTCTTATTTGTAGATCATGTAGTCCAAAAATAATGAGGATTTGTTTTTCTCTTCCAATATGCATGCTTATAACTTGTTGCCTTTATGAATTGTATTGGTTAAGATACAGTAAAAGATAAATAGTTGATGGAAGCAAAATTTTAGTTCTTTGATAAACTAACTGCCTATTATTCTTTTTATTGCAGTGATACATTCTATTTGCAAATA
The DNA here is from genome assembly GCA_028534135.1 of Potos flavus. NCBI lineage: Eukaryota > Metazoa > Chordata > Mammalia > Carnivora > Procyonidae > Potos > Potos flavus. The sequence continues at coordinate 176,046,913 of CM052898.1, read as the reverse complement.
TTTTATTAAGGAGCTAATATTTCCATAGTTTTATTTTGGGGCCTGGTATTTTTTTATTTTATTTTATTTTTTTAAGATTACTTATTTATTTATTTCACAGAGAGAGAGAGATCACAAGTAGGCAGAGAGGCAGGCAGAGAGAGAGGGGAAAGCAGGCTCCCCGCTGAGCAAAGAGCCAGATGCAGGGCTCAATCCCAGGACCCTGAGATCATGACCTGAGTGGAAGGCAGAGGCTTTAACCCACTGAGCCACCCGGGAGCCCCTGGTATTTTTTTATTTTGATGTGAGTTTTTTTAGCCTCACCAAATATATTGTGAAGCTGTACATATTTTTATCCCACAGTGTTTTTAAAACAATACTAAATTGCAATAAGATATTTAAAAAACAAGTGATTCTAGTTTTAGTTTTGCCTGAGGACCCAAGATATTAGGTAATATATATTCCAAAAATAGATTTTGTAAGAGCAAATATTAACAAACTCCTGTTTATAAAATAGAAGAAAATAATCCCTTGGTTATCCGTAATTTCTTAGCTCACATTTCATACAATTGCATACAATGTATTTTGCATGTACTGAAACATCGAATAATTACAAAAATGTTAAAATATTCAGGTTTTAAACCTATCTTTCTTAAAACTTAAGAATCATATATAAAATTACAAAGAATCATAAACTCTCCATCTACTAGTAAAAACAGTTTTATATTAACTGATGTTATCAATAAAGAAACCTCAAACATTTGTTCAAAATAAAATGCCATTTATTTAAAACTGGACACAACAATTTCTAGTCCTTAAATACCAGATATCAAAACAAATACTTTTTTCAAATTGAATTTGCAACTGTCCATAGAATCAACATGCATACCTCACATTTCAGGAAGTATTGCTATTTTTCATTATGGAGTGCTTTCTCTTTGACTAAAGAGCAACAGCAACAAAAATAGAGCTGATCACAATTAACATTCCTTTCCCCATACATTTTAAAACAATTGCAACTTGAAACCACATTACGTTAATTGAAATCTCTAATGGAAATGTTAACAATATAGGTGTGTTATTAAAAAGGCACTTTGCATTACATGATGCAATTGTACAATGTGGAGCAACAGGGAAATGTTTTCAAATGTAGCCCCACTTGTGCTTTGAATTGGCCCTAGTACTTCTATTTATTTCAAAAGTTAAGATTATTATGTTCTTTTCCATAAAAATGAGTCTGTTCATTCTTCTGATAGACCAGCTGTAGAAGGAGTACAGGAAAATTGGTAAACTGTGACTTATTCTTTTGCCTTTTTTAGAGAACTGCATGCACACACACACAGAGTTAGTTAAGATAGTCAGTGAGACTGTAGGACAAGATGTACATAAAATTTGTGATATTCTCTTGGGGCCTTGATGAGTCAGTGTAATATATCTGGGGATGGACAACTCACTTGTTTAATCTGAAAAGAATACAGTAGGCATTTTATGTTTAGTCAGTACAAGTAATACTAAACATTGGATGCTGTGTTTTTTGTATTTATATTTATAATAATTCTAGCTCTCAGACAAATATTTATATTAAATTGAATTTTTTATGTAGGTGTGCAGCATTCCATCTTAAGTATTTATTGGGATATTTAATTCTTAATGAAGTATTAGCAACAGGCTATCTGACATAAAATGTATGGGAGTTCTGGAGAAAAAAAATGGTTTTGTAATTTTTGTTTTATATTGATCTACCATTTGGTTTTGTCTCCTGTAGAATCCGATGTCTCCTGAAAAGGGTGGTCATGAAAAAGTGCTTCTGTCTTCAAGTGGTCCAACATGATATTCCAGCATATGATGACAAACCTAACAGAGTCTAGAACAGAGATTTAGATATAAGGACTGTTTGGAAGCTTTAATGAATCAATTTTTAAATTCAAATAGGTTATATAGTACTATGTGGACAATAGTGGTGAGAGTGGGCATCCCTGTCGTGTTCCTGACCTTAGGGGACAAGTTCTCAGTTTTTCCCCATTGTGGATGATATTCACTGTGGGCTTTTTTTGTAGATGGCTTTTATGATCTTGAAGTATGTTCCCTCTATTGCTACACTGTGGAGAGTTTTAATCAAGAAAGGATGCAGTATTTTGTCAAATGCTTTTTCTGCTTCAGTTGAGAGGATCGTATAGTTTTTGTCCTTTCTTTTTTAATGTGGTGTATCATGATTTATTTGTGAATGTTGAACCACCATTGCAGTCCAGGAATAAATTCCACTTGGCCATGGCGAAAAATCCTTTTACAGTACTGTTGGATCCTTTTGGCTAGTGTCATGGTGAGAATTTTGGCATACATTTTCAACAGGGATATTGGTCTGTAATTCTCCTTTTTGGTGGGGTCTTTGTCTTGTTTTGGGATCAAGGTAATGCTGGCCTCATAGAATGAATTTGGGAGTTTTCCTTCCCTTTCTATTTTTTTGAAACAGTTTCAAAAGAATAGGTATTAGTTCTTTTTTAAATGTTTGGCAGAATTCCCCTGGGAAACCATCCAGCCCTGGACTCTTATTTGTTGGGAGATTTTTGATTACTGCTTCATTTTCTTTGCTGGTTATGGGTCTGTTCAGGTTTTATTTCCCCTGTATCAGGTTTGGTAGTTTATTAGTTTCCAGAAATGCATCCATTTCTTCCAGATTGCTTAATTTATTGGAACACAACAGGGATGCCCATTCTCACCACTGTTGTTCAACAAAGTACTAGAAGTCCTAATCTCAACAATCAGACAACCAAGAGAAATAAGCATTCAAATTGGCAAATAAAAAGTCAAACTCTCACTCTGTAGATGACATGATACTTTATGTGGAAAACCCAAAAGATCCCACACCAAAATTGCTAGAACCCATACAGGAATTCAGCAAAGTGGCATGATATAAAATCAATGCACAGAAATCAGTTACATTTCTATACACTAAAATTGAGACAGAAGAAAAATAAACTAAGGAATTGATTTCATCTACAATTGCACCAAAACTGATAAGATACCTAAGAATAAACCTAACCAAAGAGGTAAAGGAGCTATACTCTAAAAACTACAGAACACTTATGAAAGAAATTGAAGAAGACACAAAGAAATGGAAAAACATTCCATGCTCATGGATTGGAAGAATAACTATTGTTAAAATATCTATGCTACCCATAACAATCTACACATTCAATGCAATCCTTATCAAAATACCATCAACTTCTTTCACAGAACTGGAACAAGTAATCCTAAAATCTGTATGGAAGCAGAAAAGACTGAATAGCCGGAGGAATGTTGAAAAAGAAAACCAAAGCTGGTGGTATCACAGTGTCAGACTTCAATCCAATTAAGAAATGGGCAGACATTTCTCCAAAGAAGACATCCAAATGGCCAACAGACGCATAAAAAAATGTTCCACCTCACATCAGTCAGAATGGCTGAAGTTGACAAGACAGGAAACAACACATGTTGGCAAGGATGCAGAGAAAGGGGAACCCTCTTATACTGTTGGTGGGCGTGCAAGCTGGTGCAGTCACTCTGAAAAACAGTATGGAGGTTCCTCAAAAAGTTAAAAATAGAGCTACCCTACAACTCAGCAATTGCACTAGTAGGTATTTACCCCAAGATACAATGCATTGATCTGAAAGGGCAGCTATACCCCAGTATTTATAACGTCAATGTCCACAATAGCCAAACTATGGAAAGAGCCCAAATGTCCATTGACAGATGAATGGATTTACTCAGCTATCAGAAAGGATGAATACTTACCATTTACATTGATGTGGATGGAACTGGAGGGTATTATGCTGAGTGAAATAAGTCAATCAAAGAAAGACAGTTAATATATGGTTTCACGCAAATGTGGAATATAAGAAACAGGGCAGAGGACTGTAGGGGAAGGGAGGGAAAACTGAATGGGAAGTCATCAGATAGGGAGAAAAACCATAAAAGACTCATAACTATAGTGAACAAACTGAGGGTTGCTGGAGGGGAGGTAGGTGGGAGGATGGGGTAATTGGGTGATGGGCATTAAGGAGGGCATGTGATGTGTTGAGCACTGGGTATTTTATGCAACTGATGAATTATTGAACACTACATCTGAAACTAATGATGTACTATAGGTTGACTAATTGAATTTAAATAAAAAATAAAATAGATTATATAGATCATTTTTCTTATTCAAAAACTCAAAGTTCATTCCATATTGATTTAGGTAGTTAAATGATGGCAATTTTACCATATACTTTCTAACTGCCTAAATTAAGTATGGACAGTTCATCTGCTAAAATTGATTCTGAATATAAACCTAGTATCTGGAGATAAAAATATTAAAGCATTAGTTTTTCTTAGTGCTAAAAACCTTTTTTTCCACTTTGATCTAAAGATTATGGAAACCCCTTCTTTTTCCCCTAGGATGTGGACTATATTTTAGATTTATGATTGATTTTCTAACATATCTCCTCCAAAAAAGCATCCTATGATTCTTTTATGTAAGCTTAAAGAGACCTTTTCTAATATACTGCCAACTTTCATTAAAATAAGCCCTATGAGGGCAGAGCCTTATTCTCCTGTATCCAGAGTGACTCATTCCTAGAGAATGGCTGGTACATTCAAACAGCTTAATGTTTGCTGATAAATGACTTATATTTTACTTTCATTTGTGTACATTTTAAATGGCTAAATGGCTAAAATATAAACATATTTCTGTCAGCTTACCTCCATAATTATTTGTGATTTGAACATAAAACAATAAACTTCCACATATAACATATTTTCTGGAAGGGAACCCTATTGGTTGCTTCTGAGAATGGTCTATTTGCTAACCACCAGACACAGAAAGATATAGTGACATGTTTTCGCTTCGAAGTTGGAAGATATTTTTGGAAATTTTGGAATAGTGTTGGCTAGCTCCATGAGAAGGGTAATGCCAACATAGTGAAAATAACAAGCAGTAAGTTAGAAGTAAGATTGTTTTATGTCATTAAGGAAATAAATTAAACAACTACTGCATTGCTCCACCTAGACATTTCTTAATAAGTAAAATAGTAAATATTGTCTTCTTTTTAAGTCACTTGATTTTCAGGTATTGTTTCTTACACTTGAAGCATCAAAATGATGAACTTTTTAAATGTTTTATTTAAGATTTTTTTCATTAAATTGCATTTGAATACTAATGTGCTTTGATCTATAAAATGCCTATAAATGCTACATTTATTATGGATTTATTATGGATCTGTCACCAAAGCTATATACAAATTTACCCAGGAGGAGTCACATCCACTTATGACTGAGATAATAGGCAAACAGAACTTGGTCTTGGCTGTGAATGCTGAAGTGGCCCATCACCCAGCTATAGCTTATTTTTGTCATGGTCTGGGAGCCATAAAGGTAAATCTGGTCTGACTATAGATTCTAAAATGGTCCTGTAACTGGGCCCCAGACTTTCCCAGCTGCAGTCGATGAGCACTACATTTTTAGTGGCCTAGGGAACTTGTGGGGAATCGCTTGCATTTGTACTCCTGGAGAACCTAGAATGCTTTATATTCTGCTTCAGTTTGTCTCAGTTGCAGTCTGCCAGAAAAACTGCAAGCCCAGGGACCCAATGGGACACACTCTTGTCTGCACTTCCAGAAATACTGGAATGGCCCCTCCCAGACATAATAAAGAAGCAGTCTACCCTCCCATGGACCTGGTGGAAGCCGTAACTGTCAATGCACCTGGTAACAGGCCCACTCTCTGAGAACCCAATTGCAGACCTTGAAATGGACACTTGTCCCAACATCACCCTACTAAACAAGTTCCCAGAGACAGCCCCCTCCACCCAGAGGCAAGACAAGATCTGTGCCTGCCTAGTAGTAATAAGTCTGCTAAGCACAGATTCCACTATAGGCACAGCAATAGCCTTGTAACCTGGCTCCAAACCAGCATGACTACGATTCCAGAGGTAATCCCATAAGCCCAGGGAACAGACAGGAGAAGGAACTTACCTGCTGAAAAGTTGTTTACACTTTTAAATGCACAGACACCAACCCAAGGTTCCACAGATTACAAAGCAATAGGCAAATAGACACCACCAAAGGAAACTAATAAAACCCCAGTAACCTACCATGATAAAATGGAGATCTATGAATTGCCTAACAATAAATGCGAAATAATTATCTTATAGAAACTCAATGAAATGCAAGAGAACACAAATGGACATTTAAACAAAGTCAGGAAAACAACACATGAACAAAATAAGATGTTGGCTGAAGAAATAAAACCATAAAAAACAGAACCAAACAGAAATTCTGAAGATGAACAATGCAATGACAAAACTAAAAAATTCAGTCAAGAACTTCAATAGCAGACTTGGCAGGCAGAAGAAAGAATCAGCAAACTCAGAGGCAAATCATGTGAAATTAACCTGTTAAAGGAATTAAAAAGGAAAAAAAAAGGGAATAAAAAAAGAGTGAAGAAAGCCTACATAAATTATGGGGCACTATTAAACAAATGAACATTCCCATCATGGGAGTCCCAGAGAGAGGAGAGAAAGAGGACAAAAAAGATTATTTAAAAAAATAATACCTGAAAATGTCCCAAACCTTAGGAGAAATATGGATGCCTAAGTACCAAAAGCTCAAAAGACCCAGAGCAAAGGAAACCCAAAGAATATTATCCCAAGGAATATTATTTTTTTATTTTTTATATTTTATTTTTTCCAAGGAATATTATAATAAAAAAAATTCTTAAGATTTTATTTATTTATTATTTTTGAGAAGAGACAGAGAGGATGAGCAGTGGGGGAAGGGTATAGGGAGAGGGAGAAGCAGACTCCCCTCTGAGCAGGGACTGCCACACAAGGCTCAAATCCCAAGACCATGAGATCATCACCTGAGCTGAAGGCAGATGCTTAACTAACTAAGCCACCCAGGCACCCCTACAATCAAAATTTTAACAGCCAAAGAGAAAGAGAGAATTTTGAAGTCAGCAAAATAAAAGTAACTTATCACATACACGGGAATCTACATAAGGCTATCAGGGGATTTCTGCAGAAATGTTGCAGTCCAGAAGTAGGTGGAATGAGACATTCAAAATACTGAAAGGAAATAAAACTGCCAGCCAAGAATACTATACCTGGCAAAATTGTTCTTCAGAAATGACAGAGAGATAAAAGCATTCCCAGACAGATAAAAGCTAGGTAGCTCATCACCACTAGAAGAAATGTTAAGGGATATTCTTTCAAGTTGAAATGAAAGGATGCTAAGTAACAACATGAAAACATAAAAGTATAAACTCACTGGTAAGGGTAAATGTATACTCAAATTCAGAATACCTTAATACTGTAATGGTGGTACGAAAATCGCTTTTATGTCTCGTATAAAACCTAAAGACTATAGTATTAAAAAATGACTGTAGCTACAGAATTTTTAATAGATGCACAATATAAAATGATGTAAAGTGTGACATCAGTAGCATAAAGTATAGGAGAAGTAAAATTGTAGAGCTTTTGTAAGTGATCAAAGGTAAGTTGTTAGTTTAAAATAGACTGTTATATCTATAAGATGGTTTTGTAAAGTTCTCAGTAACCACCAAGAAAAAAATAGAAGATACACAAAAGAGAAAGAGAAAGCAAATAAATTATGTCACTATGAAAAATAAATAAAAATGGACAACACATAGAAACAAAGGTAATAAAAAAATTTAGAAAATAATTAACAAGATGGAAATGGTAATCCTTAAGTATTAATAATTATTTTAAACTTAAATGTATTATATTCTCCAATCAAAGACACAGAGTGGCTGAATGGGTAAAGGATATATATCCAACAATATGCTGCCTTAAAGAGACTAACTTTAGCTTTAAATAAACACATAGGCTGAAAGTGAAGAGATGGGGAAAATAGTCCATGCAAATTGTAATCAAAAGAGTACAGTGGTGGCTATATGTATGTTAGATAAAATAGACTTGCAGTCAAAATTAGTTACCTGAGATAAAGAAGGTCAGTATATAGTGATAACAGGATCAATTCCTCAAGAGGATATAACAAATGTAAATTTATATGCATCCAACAATAGGGCACCCAAATATTTAAAACAAATATTAACAGAACCAAAGGCAGAAATTATCAGCTATACACTAAGAGTAGGGGACTTCAATTGCACACTTTCAACATTGGATTGATCATCCAGACAAAATCAGTAAGGAAATAACAGACTTGAATAATACTCTAGACCAAATGGACCTAATAGATATATACGAACTATTAATCCAACAACACCAGGATAGGACACAACACAATCTTGAGGAAAAAGAACAAAATTGGAGGTATCACATTTCCTGATTTCAGACTAAATTACATAGCTATATTAATCAAATAATATGTTACTGATATCAAAACAGACACATGGACCAGTGGAATATAATTGAGAGTCCAGAAATAAGCCCACATGCTAATATTTGACAAGGGAGCCAAGAATAGGCAGTGTGGAAGCATGTCTCTTCATTAAATAAAGCTAGAAAAAGCAGAGATGCACACGCAAAATATGAATTTGGACCCCTATCTTAAACCACTTATAAAAACAATCTCAAAATGGATTGAAGACTTAAATGTAAGACCTGGAATCATAAAATTCTTAGAAAAAATCATAAGGAAAAAGTTACTTGACATTTGTCTTGACAACGATATTTTGGTTATAACACCAAAAGCACAAGCAATGAAAGGAAAAGTCAATAAGTGGAAATACACCAAAGTAAAATGTGTCTGCACAGCAAAAGAGAAAAATCAATAAAATGAAAAGGCAACCTTCAGACTGGGAGAAAATATTTACAAATCATATCTCTAATAAGGGGTTAATATCCAAAAGAGATAAAGAACTGAGGCAACTTGGGGCACCTGGGTGGCTCAGTGGGTTAAAGCCTCTGCCTTCGGCTCAGGTCATGATCTCAGGGTCCTGGGATCGAGCCCCACATCGGGCTCCCTGCTCAGAGGGGAGCCTGTTTCCCCCTTTCTGCCTGCCTCTCTGCCTACTTGTGATCTCTCTCTGTCAAATAAATAAATAAAGTCTTAAAAAAAAAAAAAAAGAATTGAGGCAACTTAATAGCAAAACGATGTGATTAAAAAATGGACAAAGGACCAAAATAGACATTTTTAAGAGAAAACACAGAATTACCAATAAGTATATGAAAGATGCTCAACATCACTAATCACCAGAGAAATGCAAACCAGTAGATATCACACCAGTTAGAATAGCTATTATCAAAAACACAAGGATAACAAGTGTTGGTGAGGATGTAAATTGGTACAAACATTATGGAAAACAATATGGCACTTCCTACAAATATTAGAAATAGAACTACCAAACGTTCTAGCAATCTCACTTCTGGTATATATGTAAAGAAAAGTAAATGACTGTCAAGAGATATCTGCCCTCCTATGTTCTTTTTTTTTTTTTTTTAAAGATTTTTTTATTTATTTATTTGACAGAGAAGAGAGATCACAAGTAGGCAGAGAGGCAGGCAGAGAGAGAGGGGGAAGCAGGCTCCCCGCTGAGCAGAGAGCCTGATGTGGGGCTCGATCCCAGGACCCTGAGATCATGACCTGAGCTGAAGGCAGAGGCTTTAACCCCCTGAGCCACCCAGGTGCCCCATGCCCTCCTATGTTCTTTGCAACATTATTTACAATAGTGGAGACATGGAAACAACATAAACATCCATCCACAGATGAATGGATAAAGAAAAGATAATATATGAGTTATAAGAAGGAAATGGATGGGCATGGATGGGCATTACACTATATGAAATAAGTCAGATAGACAAAGACAAATACTGTATAAACTTATATGTGGAATCTCAGAAAGTCAAACTCATAGAAGCAGAAAGAAGATTGGTTGCCAGGGCCTGGGTAGAGGGAGAAATGGGAAGATGTTGGACAAAAGATTCAAACTTTCAGTTATAAGATAAGTAAATTCTTGGAATCTCATCTACAGCATGGTGATTATAGTTGATAATACCGTATAGTAATTTAAAATTTTCTAAGAGAGTAGATTTTAAGTATTCTTACCCTAAGAAAGAGTAACTATGTGAGGTGATAGATGTGTTTACTAACCTTATTGTAATTATTTCACAATATATAGTATACTAAATCATCATATTGTATACCTAAAACTTACACACTAATATATGTCAATATATCAGCTAGATAAATACATAAAGTCCAAAATATTGGAAAAATACATAAAAAATAAAATCACTTATGTGAAAAGGAAAAAAAAAATAGCATTTCAGGAATTTTTTTCCCCAACTTAATTTTATTGTCGAGATTTTGGAAGAAAAGTCTTCACTGATAACCAGAAGTTTCTCTTACAAAAAGCCACAAAGAAGAAAATGTAAAGGTACTGATGTTGAATATTGTACATTTCAACTTTCTTTAACATTGTATAGAAATTTACAGATTGTATTTTATAGATTGTTCACATATATGAACAATGAATATCTGTGAGCTAGATTTGGAAGTATTAAGATTTTTCAAATGCCCGTATTAGTCAAAAATAATTTTCTTTTTTTAATGGCTACTGAAAAAAATTAAGTGATCTCTGGAACCAGTTACTACATGGAGTTGAATTATTTCCAGCTGGCTTTTGTACATTGTAATTAACCTTTGAAGGCACGTAAGGAAGATGAAGTCCTTTTGTGATACTGTTCTTTTCTTTTTTTTTTAAGATTTTATTTATTTGTTTGACAGAGAGGGAGAGAGCACACAAGCAGAGGGGGTGGCAGAAGAAGAGGGAAAAGTAGGCTCCCCACAGAGCAGGGAGTCCAACACAGAGTAGGGAGATCAACTTGGGACTAGATCCCGGGACCCTGGGATCACCACCTGAGCCAAAGGCAAACACGCTTAACCGACTGAGCCACCCAGGTGCCCCCATGTTACTGTTCTTAACTCCTTTTTTTACCTTCTTATTCTTGGCTAAGCCAATTATTTCTAGTGAGTATTGTTGAATAAAATATTACTCTGGATAAAGAAAAGCACAGATAGGTAATGGAAGAACACTTGTTTCCCCTTTACTTCATTAGTATTCTTGCCCTTAAATGTTTGGCATGGGCAAACTTATTTTATGCTGTGGTATTTAAGGAGTCATCTAAATGGCAGAGAGTGCTTTTTATGAAATGAGGTTAAAACTTGTTCACTTGAATGTTATTACATAGAAATCATCTTTTTTTGGATAGGCAAAATTATACATACATAATATTCCTACTAAATTGTTACTCATAAAAATAAATGGAATATAAGTTTATGCTTAGGAAATCCATGAATATTTATGTAGTTTTACAAAAGAATTTTAGTACTTTTGATTGAAGAAAAAGACTATTATGTTTCTAGTCTTTATTCCATCATATCTGCTTTGTATAAGGCTATTTTGGTAAAATAATACTTTCTTTACCATATGCCAGGATATAGCAAAGGTAGAGCAGATTATGATGAATATATTTGCAAGCAGAATGATAAGCCTTAACCATATATTCTAAAAATCTCTGAGAATTTCCACTAGTCTTAAAGCAAACCAAACAATATATCACCCATTACTTTTTTCTGTGGGTCTCATATGTAATAAATAATGCAGAAATATTTTAGAAAGTTCAAACACTTCTGTAAAGTTAATTCAAATCCTATTTTTTAAATACAAATGTTAATAAGTATGCTATATATGACATATGTTATTTAATATGCTTTTATCCTGATTGATGCAATTGCTTAAAATACAAAAATTGATGCAATGAAATGCAAAAAATGCAAGGAAATATTAAAGATTCTAAACAAATTCATATGCACATTTGAAGGTACATTATTTTGAGAGTTACTGAAGTTCATTTGAATACTTATTTGCTTGTACCTTCCAACAAAGACTCAACAAAATTATACTGCATTAGTATTCTCAATAAAATATAGTGTATATGCATGGTGCTTAATAGACTCATGGATGCTTTCTCATTTATTTAATCCTCTTACCATTTAACTCCTTTATCAATCCACTAGAAAGATATTACTCCTATCATTTTACGTATAAAAGGACCAATGTTCAAAAAACCTCAAGGTCATATCATAGCTACTATGTGGTAGTTTTAGCCCTTAAAGTTATGCTTTCAGATAGCCTTGACTGCTTCCCAATGTCACATATATATTTTATAACATATTCACAAGTATATCATTTTTATATTAGTCCACTTGGAAATATGTTAAAAAAAATTGGCGATGGTCCCATGTAGTGAATCAGAGAATAAGTTTGGAGATCCAACACATGTGCTCAAATTTGGCTCAGTCAGGTCTTGTCCACTAGATGATCCAGTACAAGTTACATGACTGGGGATAATAATGAGATATATTTGTAGTTATTTTTATTTTATTGTTTATCCATCTCAGGTGCCAGAAATCATAATATAGAATGATTGGATAATCGTTCTATAATGAATGTTCTATAATGAAAAGATTCATTACATTAGTCTGTTCAGGCTGCCATAACCAAATACCACAGGCTGGGTGGCTTAAACGACAGTAATTATTTTCTTGCAGTTTTGGAGGCTAGAAGTCCAAGATCAAGGTGCCTGCGGGGTTGGTTTCTGGTAAGGCCTTTCTTCCTGGCTGCAGATGATACCTTGGCACTGTGTCCTCATATGGGCTTTCCTCTCCATGTGCAGACTGAGACAGAGACAGATCTCTGGTATCTCTTCCCTTTTTTAAGGATACCAATCCTAATGGATTAAGATCCCACCATTAAAAACCTCTTTTTGCCCCTAATTATCTACTTTAAGGTCCAAAAATTCTCATTGGGGATTAGGGCTTTTAACATACGAATTGTGGAGGCACATAGTTCAGTCCATAACATTCAATGAAGAAATTAGATGAAGAGATCAAATAGGTAACATCAGGACCCAAACAGTATAGCTGATAGATTTGGAAGAAAACATGCAAGTGTATTTATTATAATTCACTTGTTCTTTTACTTATTTTTTAAAGATTTTATTTGTTTACTTGACACAGAGAAAGAGAGAGAGAACGTGCCCACACACAAGCAAGGGGAGCAACAGGCGGAGGGAGAAGCAGGCAGAGTGAGAAGCAGGCTCCCCGCTGAGCAGGGAGCCTGATGTAGGACTCGATCCCAGGACCCTGAGATCATGAACCGAGCCAAAGACAGATGTTTAACCCACTGAGCCACCCAGGTGCCCTTCTTTTATTCATTTTTAAGACCAATATTTCTTGCAGCATTTGCTATATGCCGAGCTGTCTTCTGGATGCTGGTAATAGGTTTTTGTGATGCTAATCCCATTTCAGGAAAAAAAGGGAGAAAAGAATCTGGTGAGATTTTTGTTGTTGTTGTTTTGTTTGTTTTTGTTTTGTAACATTATGGTTAAGATTACTAGAGAAAGAAGCAAAGATCAATCACACATTATTCCAATATAAAAGGGCTTGGGGTTGTTACCATCAGGCTTTAAGACATCCTTAGGAAAAAAAAAAAAGAAAAAAAAAAAGACATCCTTAGAGGGAAAAAAAAAAAAAAGACATCCTTAGGAAAGTTAGTGGAGCAGCTACCATATATTTGTTGCTAATTCTTGCTGTGGGTAAAGGGATGATGAGAAGTGTTTACACATGGAAAATTGCTATTTTTTCACATTTATCATGTCTAACTACAAATATGGCTACTGTGAGAATATTACTGTGTATTTTATTAAAGCGATAAAAAGAAGTAGGTATTTTAAATACAATAACTATATTTCTAAACTATCTTTCTTGTTATTAGCTTTCTCTTGATGATTAAAAGAGGCAATGTGGTTTCAATATGAGTTATTACTTTTTAAATGTAATACTAATAAGCGTGATAGATAAATGCCCAATGAAAATTAAGCAAGGTGATATAATATGACAATCAATGGACTATCTCTGATTATATGTTTAGATAAGGCTTGGATTAGGAAGGGACTCTTAAGGTGAGACATAAATGACCAGAAGCAACTTGCCTTGTACAAATCTCCAGAAGGGCTTTGCTGGCATGTAACTGCCCTAAAGTAGACACATGCTTAGTTAGCATCAGGAGGGTAGGAAAAAACACAAATGTGAAATAAGGAAGAAAATGGAGATAAGGATGATGATGGGAGAACCAAGAAGGAAATCTAGTAAAACTTTATAAAACAAAGTAATAGCTCTAGAGTGTGTTTTCACTGAAATTGACAGTCATTGAAGTGGAAATGATATAAAGTGTGTGTGTGGTATGAGTTCATTTAAATCTTCTTGGATACTCCGTGGATAGCTGACGGTAGAGGGGCAAGAGAAAAACATAGGAAAAACCAGTGTGGATGACATAGCAGTGTTTAAGGCAAGAAAACATCATGTCTTGGGCTAGTGCTGTCATCATATAGATGGTAAGAAGACACATCTTAGGGTGAGTCTAGATCAGCTTTCTCACTGGTTTGAGTGTGTGTGTGAAACTATGTCTCTTAAAGAATGACTTAGGGGGTGTGTCTTTTAAAAATGACTTGGGGTTTGCCATTTATTTGATAAAGAAGATTGGGTAAAGAACAGTATATGGGCTGGAAATTTGAAATACAAGTTAGAAGTTTAGAGGTAAGATCATGCTAAAGATAGACTTCTGGTTGCCAACAGAATAGAGATTTTTTTTTAAAAAGCCACATTACTGGACAACATCACCTAGAAAACAAAAATGGATGGAAATTAGGCCCTATACCCAGTGTTGAGACATTGTAATATTCATAGATTCCTTTTTCATGCATTCATCTTCAAATTTGATCTTACATTATCCTAATTCTTGGATCCAGGCATTCCAACCAGTTCCAGGAGGTAGACAGTCTAAAGGTCAATAACATTATGTTGTAACATTTTCACATCCACAAAATCTCACTATACACCTATATATGTGCCTGGATTCTCGCTCAAAATATGAAATAGCTGCTCTCTGCATTGTCCCTATACCGTTTTTGGTGGTTGAACTTCCTTAAAGGCAACTCAAGGTTATACAATGAAAATTTCCAGCAATAAAAGTGGAAGTCTATTATAACCTATCTTCAAAAGTCATTGCTATGAACTGAATTGTGTACTTTCACCCTTAATTCATATGTCAAAGCTCTCACACCCAAGATGACTACATTTGGAGATAGGGCATTTAAAGAAGAAATAATGGTTAACTAAGGTCATAAGGGTGGGTCCTTAACCCAGTATGATGGGTGCATTTAATAAGAAGAGGAAGAGACCCCAGGGCTGCTTGCTCATAGAAGAAAGGCCATGTGAGGAGACAGAAAGAAAGCACTCTTTTTGTGAGCCAAGGAGAAAGGTCTCAGAAGAAATCAACTTTGCTGACATCTTGATATTGGACTTCCAGTCTTCCAAACTGTGGAAAAATACATTTCTGTTATTTAAGTCATCAGTCTATTATATTCTGTCATGGCAGCCCTGGAATACTAAGATAGTAATATTAATAACTAATAAGTATGTGGCATTTCTTCTGTTATATATGATTGATTGAAGTAGTTCTCTCAGATCTTAGGAAATGGCACTCTTCATGAGAAGACCACCATGTCATTTGCAATCATGCTTTAAAGTCACCACATATTAGTGGCTTTCTGTTGGTATTAAATTTGTCTCCTCTCTTGCTTATAATTTGACTTATTTTATTGCCTTCGTGAGAACTTTGCCTATAATAACCTGTGATCTTTTGTTAATAAAACCCATAGTAATAGGCTTGTGATAATTATTACTCTGTGAAAGCATTGCACTGTCAGACTCTGTGTTCTATGTCTACCTCTTATATTTTTAGTAATTGGAGGTATAATTGACACATAACATCATGTAAGTTTAAGGTGTAAAGTGTATTGATTTTATACTTTTATATATTGCAATATGATTATCACCTTAGTGTCAGCTATTGACTCTATCATGTCACATAATTATCTTTTTTTTTTTTTTTTGATGAGGGCATTTAAAATGCAGCCTTTTGGCAATTTTGCCATAACCATCAAATTGTCTCTGTATTTGTTATTGCAGTAGAATGTAAGTGTGCCCTGCCTCGGCCTTGCAGGACCAGTTACCCACGTAGAGAAAAGGAAGCCTGCTGTTAAATGAGCATTATTTGAAATCTCTAGTATCAATTGCTTTACGCCTCAACACAGTCCTCTCAGTTTATTAGTTATTCTTTCTTTCTTTCTTTTCCTTTTTTTTTTTTTTTGGTTTCTCTTTCTTTTTTAAAGCAACTTGGATCCAAGAAAAATTAATTCTCAATTTATTCGATAAAACTTTTGGAATTAGGGTAATGATTCAGTACCACTAACATCAGTTTTATATTTTAGAAAAATTTCTCTTGGGTGTTATCAAATGAATGGTAGGCAAATTCCAGAGACTGATTTTAAGATAAATGAGGAAGATGCTTCTGTTGGTCTTTAAAGTTCCTTTGCGTATACTAGTGTTGTTGCTGTTGTTTTCCTCTGGGAGACGTAATTTTTTACTTAATTTTTAAGTCATAAATAACCTGTCTTTCTGCTTCTATTTTCCTGTTAAGGCTATCTTTAATGGCCTGAGAAGAAAAAGAGTCACTTAGTAGAGCATTTAAAATGAAGTTCAATGAACACTAGAGATTTTTAAAATATCCTCTCTATTAAGAGCCAATCTACAGAATAGCCTTTCCAGTTTCTAGGAGATTTACTAGAGAAATTACACCCAAATGATGTACTCTCTAACACATTACAAAGTTAGCACTAAGATCCTAGTGTATGTTCATTTCTGAATTTCACTGCAGACATGTCCAAACAAGCTGACAATGAATAAGAATTTGTTCCTTATTACTGTCTATCATGTTGAACTAAGTGGTGTTTCTATAAATTAGGTGAAGTTTATCTACTTGTAAATATCATCAAACTTTTTTTTTTCCTTTTGCCTGGTTGTTTCTGGGCAAATTAAATGTGTCTGAGTGAAGAATATTTCCTCTAAAGAAATAAGCATCATTGCCATGGATTGATATAGTGAAGCACTGGAGAATGAAGAATATTCATTAAAAATGAAACACTCTGTGAATTAAATAGAAGAAAAAGAGTATTATATTTTGAACGGGAGGAAAATAGCACTCTTTTTCTACATCTAATAGACACTCAGTCAAAATACCATTGCATATCTGGCTAAGTTTGGGGCTATTACCTAAATGGAAAGAAAATGTATTTGTAAAAGATGTTTTGTATACAAGAATCTGTATTTATATATTATGTACATAACATTTACTACTTAGATTCCATGGAAACAGATGCTATACAAATGCATAAGTCAGTAATTGTTCATAGGATAGGTGAATTGAGAGTTTTTATGTCCATGACTGGAGTTTTTAAATATAATAAAAACAAGCATCTTCCATTTTTCCTTCCCAGTGTTATTCGTTACCCTATGTTGTTCCCCTTTAGCTATAATTCCAATTGAGTACTGATATTTTGGGCCCAAATTTTGGTCTAAACAAGGTTGGTAAATGTCCTCACAAAAGGCACATAAAGTGAAATTGTCTGAGTCAAATGTTCTCGCTTTATTAACATGGTCTACTTGTTTTGTCACACTTTGTTTCTGCTCCTTATATTTTGATAATTTCACCTTGGGGGACAAGTAGAACTGTTTCTGTGGGAGAAGTGAGAGATGGTAGTAGGAGACTCTTATTTGTGGCTCTCCGTAGGCAATGATATGCTAAGTCAGATGACTTAAACATGAGCTAAATACTAGGAGTAAGGGATGGAGAAAAAGCCATGAACAATTTCTACACCAGCTAAGAAAGAGTAGAAACTGGAGAATTACACATAAAATAGTCTCAATCCTGGAAAGAACATAGAAGCCAGAATAAAGGGCGATGCATGATGCTTAGGGATTGGGATTGAGGCTGAGTTTATAGAACAATAAGGATAGAGATAAGCTTTGAAACCTCTAAAGAATCACTTTTCCTAGTTCTGTGGGAAATATTTTATTGCAGCAATACTATTGACTTGTCACTTGCACCCTACTGTTGGCTAATTTGCTTGAAGTTCTCATCCTGCTCTTTGAATCTCTCCCTGATTTTTTACCTTTGTCATGATGAGTTCTGAGACTTGCTGGTTCTTCCTGCATTTCACCTCCATGGGCAAGTTCATTGCCTGCTTCAATTCCCTGTGACAGTTTGCTGGAGTTTTTTACCCACCCACACCCCAGCTCATGATGCCTGATCTTTCTTCAGATGATTTGACTTCATGCCTTTCCTACAATTTGAACTCACGTCCATCATGATCATTACAGAAAATGTGCCAAATCATTGCTTGCACCAGACAGGCACACATAGAAACATTTATACATAGTTCACTGAAATTATTCCCTGTATAGCCTACTCTATGGTGTGCTGTAGCTTACCTTTGGTTTTCAGTTTCCAAGGTAACAGTTTCCCTGACTACTTGAGTAAGTGCATATAGCTTTCAGTCTTCTTTAGAGTCAGCAAGATTATGGGCCCAACCCTTTATCATCTTTTTTTTTTAAAGCATCTGGGGTTGCTGTAGAAAGTGAATGCAGTAGTAGAGGGTAGCTTGCAGCCAGTAGGCAAGGTGAGCGTACTTTAAGTTTCCAATGTTTCATTCAAACAGACTTCTAACGTGTCCACCAGAAGCCCAATATATACTGTGAGGACATTGTTATTGGCATTATCTATTTCAGGTTCAGGGATTCCTTGATTCAACAATCACAGCCACACTCTTTTCTGGCTTGGGGCCAGGGAATGTGCTCCCTCTGGATGGCCTAGTTTTGGTTCACATAGTTGTGACCTTTTTCTGGAAGACTACCATACTCCTCAGCATCTGCAATCCTATTACTAAGATGACATCTCTTATACTGTTGCCAGGGTTCTACATAAGGTTTATTGGAGTTCCGGGGAAGACAAAGATGAACACAAGAATATGTCTAGATTGCTCTGTTTCACATTCTCTAGTAGGTCACCATCATTGCCACTTTAAACCCAATCTCTTGAATGCTAGTCAAAAAAGAATTAGTCTCTTAAAGAGAAATCTCAAGAGAGCCAAAGTGTCCTTTTGGCAGTCAGGATTTACTGTGCAGAAATTCTGAATCTCTTTAGTGTTCCTTGTAATAAACCTAAGGAGTGTAGGAGGGCTTGAGCCCTAAGATAGTCCAGAGTTGCCCTTTGTCCTTTATAAGCATTATACACCTTGCTCTTCCTGTCTCAAGAAAACCAATGAAAGTTTGATCATTTGCCTCATTTCTGCCCATTTGAAGCAGTCCAAATCCAGTGTAGATGTGCTTCTTTGTAACTACAACTGGAAAGTATCTAGATTCTCTGCCTATCTGAGACAGACCTTGGTGTTAGTTGTTATAAGGTGGTGGGCCAGAGATTGACCTTCAGTTGGTGACTAGGAATCCTTCCTCGGAGGAGAGTGAGCAAAACCAGGACACTGTTCAATCCTTGATTCTGCTTCATGGTACTCAGCTTGCAGCTGAGTTGCAACCACCTGTCCAATTTCTCCTCCATTGTAGGAAAAACATAGAGAACCATTTATCTCCCTTTTGACCTCATAATGTTGTTACGACTGTTATTTTCACCTTTGATTTCCATAGATTTCCTTCAAATCCTCTTAGTCAGTTTGCAAAGCACTCATCCTTTCTTTTCTCAAAGGCCACGTGCCTGTCCGTATCACATGTTTGTTGCCAAAATTGTCAAAAACTGAAAAGTCTGAGATTTCATCCCACTTGTAAGCTAATTTATGGATAATGTGAAATTGAATATATTACTTTTCTTGCCTAGTGTGCAGATATGTAATGTTCATGGGTATAAAAATCTCTACTTTTTGGAAGATATCATGTAGGTGTCTTCAGCATATAGTTGGAGTGACAGAGTTACAACTTGACAGGGTTTGTCTTCTTGGCATTGATATTTAAGGGAAAGTACCTTAATTTTTCAGTGTTATAATTTATAAGTTATATAAGTTGGAATAGGAATGCATGAATCTCTGTGTGTGTTAAAAGATGCATGTGAGGTAAGTTGAATTCCTATTAAATTACCTTAATACTTTATTTATAGGAAAAAAGCAGGGGCCTTATAAAGACAATAATGAGAAATTAACTCTTATAATGTATAACTAATGCTATTTGTTCACTAGTTTTCTATAAAATAATAATTTCTGACATTTTCCTAGTATAACTTCTTAAAGTTGGTATCCTAGTTAGCAAAATGACGCAGTGAATTCAAATTTCTTCATGAAAAATGGAAACTTGTTTTCAGAAAGTACATAACTGTGTATAAATTCCTTTATTGAACAATTGATAAAAAAAGATCCATTTTATTTGATGAGCTGTCTATTTGGTTTTATGCCTGTGGAACCAGAACAATTTCATCAAGGTATTAATAAGACATGTTACCTCTGGTATCTGAAGGTGAAAACATAATAGGTCTGCCTTCAGAGAAACATTTTAGAAATCGTATGTTGGGTGAACCAATTACTCACTTGAAGGCATCTTATCTAATTAAATCCCACATCACAATTTTCCAGGGTGTGACTTTTGGGAAATAAGTGTGTCTTTAGTGTGTTGGTCTTTGTTTCTTAAATGAAAAAAGTTAGACTCAAAAGACATTTTAGTAATGAATCTAGAAGATTAATGCAGTGCATTGAGCCAAGTTTGCCTTACATTATTTATATTCTTACCAGAGCTAGTTATGATGCAAAAAACATGTTTGTACCTTCCAAAATAAAGCATATTAGGTCGCTGAAACATCGGAGTGCCCATATAGAAGGTGAGTTAATATTCTAAAACAATCATTAATTAATGTTTAAGCTACATTATTAACATTATTAATATTTCTTTATTTTCATCTTGTGAAAATGGAGAAAATACAGTATCAAAATAATTGATGCTTGGAGCTATCACTAAAGAAGTGGCCAAGCTCCTGGAATATCTGATTCCATGTCAATATCCTTTTGCAAATTTTGTCTCAGATTTAACACACAGTATATGAGAGTAGTTAGTAATCACTTTATATGGGAAAGTAGCCAGAGAAACAAAACAATACTGCGATGAGTAAAAGATCAAAATCATATTCATTTAAGAAAATAACATATTTAACATTAATTAACATATTAATTAATATACAAAGTTCTCTCCTTTCATAGATTTTATTTTATTTTATTTTTTTTAAGATTTTATTTATTTGACAGAGAGAGACACAGCAAGAGAAGGAACACAAGCAGAGGGAGTGGGAGAGGGAGAAACAGGCTTCCAGCTAAGCAGGGAGCCTGATGTGGGGCTCAATCTCATGACCCTGGGATCATGACCTGAGCCAAAGGCAGACGCTTAACGACTAAGCCACCCAGGTGCCCCACATTTAGTAGATTTTAGATTACTATCTGTGACTCATCTCTTTTAGAAAATATATTTTGGGGTATTATTTTATGAGATTTTGAAGCAGCGTATCCACTGATAACATTATTTATGAAATCATGTTATGATCATACAGTAATCATCCCTGAAGGAGCTTAGTCAAAATTTATTTTGCATATAAACGTGTTCTCCAGAGAATTACTATGATTTTTAAATTAGGATATTGTTTTCTATCTTTTGGATGTCATAAATATAAATTTGGCCTTCTGACGCAAAGAATTTTGACAGTACATTTTGGCTGAGCATGTCATAAATTCAGTCAGCAGCATGCTGTATACTAAGTGGGAAGTGATCAAGTGTTCTTGAAAAGAGACATCTTGGGGCACCTGGGTGGCTCAGTGGGTTAATGCCTCTGCCTTCAGCTCAGGTCATGAACTCAGGGTCCTGGGATCGAGCCCCACATCGGGCTCTCTGCTCAGCAAGGAGCCTGCTTCCCCCTCTCTCTCTGCCTGCCTCTCTGCCTACTTGTGATTTCTCTCTCTCTGTCAAATAATAAATAAAATCTTAAAAAAAAAAAAAGAAAAGAGACGTCTTTGGAGAAGAGCAAATGATCCTTCAGGGTGGCTGGCCGTCTTCATAGAGGACTGTCAGGAAGAATATTGTGCTTAAGAAAGAGGAATCTATAAAATAGGGGGAACCTGTATTTGTCCAACTCCAAATATGAAATTAGCTCTAGTAAACTGGAAAACTGAATCATTTATTCTATAAAGCTGTATTCCCCAGAATGTATGTGTGTTTTAGTGTTTTATATATTTTTAATCACATTAATCAAATTTAAGAAGCCTGAAGGCAGTATCAGAAATATATATTCATTCTACATGCCTTGAAATGTCTGCTGTTAATCTACAGGGGGAGAAAACAGTCTCATTCTATTGGGTGCTTAGTAAGAAAAGGTGCTCTTGCATGAGGAGGCCTATGAAAAGAAATTTGTAGTTAATGGATGTAATCCTTATTTTAATAGATAAACAATCTGATACTCAATAAAAGTAACAGGGATGCATTTCGTACTTTCTTTGCTGATTGAGGATGTGCGGGGCCATTACAGGTTGTGAGGTGCTAACAATCACTTGCTGAAATGAAAGCAATCAAATGTACAGGTCAATGGCCACCACTTTATAATTAGCCACTTGTTTTTTCATTAGCAGTTTACAACACATTTTGCTAGTGTATCATATTTTACTAGTGCATTACATAGAACACTTTCTATTATTCTTTTGTTCATCAACATTAAGAGCTGCTAATACATGCTAAATGCCCAGATAATATTTGTATTCCAATCCAATTCATTCTAGTTTCTGCAATGATATTTTAGCAGAATGTGTTCTTTGGCAAAAATAAATTTGATATTGGAATTTCATTTGAAATGAAGACTTGATCCTTAACCTGAATCATGATTGACATACTGAGTTAACATGGCTATCGTGTAGTTATCAAAAGATAACTAATAAAAAGCTAACACAATGCTTATTTATTCACCACATATTTACTGAGGGCTTATTACACGTCAGAAACCATCCCAGACACTGGCCGTGTAGCAGGGAACAAAACAGGCAGAAATTCTCTCTCACAAGAGTCAACAAAAGGTTACTGCATGAAGAAAGTTTAGCCAAGACCCAAAGGAGATGAATCTTTGAGCCATATGGCTCTGCGGGAAGAGAGTTTTCATGTACAGGGAAAAGCAAGTCCAAAGCCACGAGGCAGAAATGTACAAGCATGGAGTCCATGCGCCTTTTACAAAAGTAAAGAAGATGAATAGTATTAGGGAGTATAATTTAAAACAGGGTGGGGCGCCTGGGTGGCTCAGTGGGTTAAGCCTCTGCCTTCAGCTCGGGTCATGATCTCAGGGTCCTGGGATCAAGCCCCGCATCGGGCTCTCTGCTCAGTGGGGAGCCTGCTTCCCCCTCTCTCTCTGCCTGCCTCTCTGCCTACTTGTGGTCTCTCTCTCTGTCAAATAAATAAATAAAATCTTTTAAAAAATAAAATAAAATAAAACAGGGTAACAGGGATCAGATCATGCAAGGTCTCGCGTACAACCATTAGGACTTTGTTACTCCGATTGGTTGGGAACCCATTGAATGGTTTTGAGAGAGACCTTAAGTGAGTAATTCTTGCTGCAGGGAGAGAATATCCTGAATGGAGGACAAGGACAGAGCAGAGAGACAGATTAGGATGTAAATGAAATCAGGGTAGTGGTGGCCTGCAGCAGGGTGGTAGAGCAGGAAGTGATCACCTAGGGGCACACGTTCAAAATAGGTTAAAGGTAATGGCAATGGGATTCATTAAAATATGAGATGTGGAATAAGAGATGAAGGGAAGAGACAAGAAAGCTAACATTTTTTCATTTCCACTTGAATTTTCAGCTCTTTGAAGAAATGTATTCAGAACTCTTGGAAGTTGCACCCATGTCAATTCCTATAACTTACCTTAGACCTGTGTCGTGCTGAGTCCTCAAATCCTTTGAAAATCTATTATCCTTTCCTTGTTAAAGTTTTTTGTTTATACTCTTTAAGCGTGTCCTCTCAGAGTGCTGTGCTTGAGAATCAATCTGTGTTCCCTTTTCTTCCAGGAAAATTTTAACTTGCATAAACGACATAGTAATCAACACAAATTCCTCTATTATCTACCATTATCTATGTTTTCTTCCACATCTATCCTTCTCTAAACACATCATGCTTACAAGATGCCAGGTACTACCTCTGACTTACACATAAAGCTTTATCACTCATTTAATTCTTACAGCAACCCTTGAAGGTAAGCACAGATATGATTCTTAATTTACGGATTATAAAACAGGCACAGAAGACTTTGAGTGACTCCCTGAGGTCATTCAGCCAGAACTCAAGGCTTTTGGGGAAGTCCATGCTGTTAACTCCATAAAACCTATGCACTTTTGTACTATTCAAATTATTTAGGAAAGTTCCGGGGCATCCCGTACACTTCAAAAAACCATGACAAATAAAGCTAACCTAAGAAACTTAGCACATAGATACACTGTTTAAGTTAAAAAGACATTTTGGTAGTGTAGACATTTGGTAGTGTAACCCCTACAATTTCAAGTTCTTGTCCCTCATAACTTGATTGGAATTAATGTGAAAATGAATATGCTTTTGGACATTGTATATGCTAGACCAACAATTACAACTCCCTCCGAGATAAATTCTGTTATCGGTTCCATGAGCATATAATTTATTGTCAAACTGGGACAATTTTGAGAGTGAAAGGGGAGGGTATTGATAATTATGCCAGGATGATAAGCATAAATGAGGATGATCCTGGCCAAATTGGGCTATCCAATCACCTTAGTCATAGATCTATAGATCTATGTCTATGTCTCTATATATCTATATCTGTCTCCATATATATCTATACCTACATAAATAGAATGGCCTTATTTCTTTAATATACACTGATAGATTCTCTAATTAAAATAATTCATGTAGGTTTTCTAATACTTTATAGTACATTTTAGGAAATGAATGTTTTCGCTCTACAGTGGTGAAGAGCTGTTAATAAACTAATCCATAACTATCAATTTGTTTTTGATTGTCTTGTCAGATTTCTTACTGTGGTGTATTCTTTATCCAATCATTGGGTCAAGAATATAAGTGAAGCTCCCTGGGGAACACCACACTGTGAGATGGGAAAATAAGCTCCAGCTTTGAAAATCATGGCTTCAAGACCTCCTTCACTCTTGTTTTCTAAAATTTTCTCAGTTTTTCCCAATGCTTAAATTAAAGTAGAATACTAATAGCATAGTCCCATGGCTATGGCCATGGGTAAAATATTATAGTTATGTAAATAGGTGAGCTCTTTTTCTTTTCTTAGCAATATGATCCCTAAACTCCAACCCTTTTCCCTTCAGTGTCATTCCTGAGGACTGGAATGTTTCAGCATATATACCTAACTCTGATTATATTATTTCCTTGCTTTAATGGATATCCTACCACCTACAATACAGTATGACTTCTTAGCCTGAGTTGAGGGTATTGATCTCCTCGTTTTCACTGATTCTAAGATAGAAATTTCTCCTCCCATTTTAAGATCTGTGAACTTGAGAAGAGACTCGCAATCAGCAGTTGTGGTGATACCCTATTTCCTGTCTGCTCCTGCTAACTGCTTGTGACTGCTCCTACTGTCAGCATTTCTATTAGCTAAATAGAAACAAAATAGATTTTCAATTACTATAACATTTCTAAGTGATAGAAAGTTATTGTGTCATACTTTATTTGGAAGTATTTTTTTGTTTAAAAATTGTGGATGAATCAATGATGCAACTTATAATCAACATATCTTAAGAGAGGATTTGGGTGGGGTGATGGGTGAAATAGGTGAAGGGGATCAAGAGCACACTCACCGTGATGAGCACTGAGTAAGGTATAGATGTGTTGAATCACTATATTGTACATCTGAAACTAATATAACGCTGCATGTTAATTATACTTGAATAAAAATTGCATATAAATCAATAATACATCTTATAATCAATATATCTTAAATTTGATGGAATATCAAAGCTCGAATGTTTGTAGTCATATACCTCATACCTTTGAAATACCATCCTACCATATAAATATCACCAGTAACTGTATCACCATCAGATATATTCCAATAGGATGTACTAGGAAGAACACAGCATCATTTCTGTAGTGTATAGTAGATAAAGCCAAATTGATGGGAATTCTACATGATAATTGACCAATAAAATTCACAAATTTCAAAGTCATAAAAGACAGATTGAGGAAAATATGGAGACATGGCATTTAAATGACATGAATGATCCTGAATTGGATTCTGGGACTGAAAAGAAACCTTAATGACACAATTGGTAAAATTTGAATAAAATCTCTGGATGATAAACTGTATTACACCAATGGTAATTTGTTCTTGTTGGCAATTGTACTTTGATTATGCAAGGTATTGCCACATGGCAAAGCTAGATATGCCAATGGACTCTATAATTTTTTTAATTAATTTTTTTATTATTATATTCAGTTAGCCAACATATATTACATGAGTAGTTTTTGATGTGGTGTTCAATGATTCATTAGTTGCATATAAAACCCAGTGCTCTACAGCACATGTGCCCTCCTTAATACCCACCACCTGGTTATCCTAGTTCCCACCCCCACCCTTCTGTAACCCTCAGTTTGGTTCTCAGACTCTACTATTTTTACTTTTTTTCGGTAGGAAATTATTTAAAGTTAAAAAGTAAAAAATATGAAAAGTAAAATAAATTTCATTTCAAAAGAAGGTAATAGAAGTTAAACTTTAGAAAGAGATAAATGTGTATAAACAGAGTTTGCTTTCATTGATTGAATTGGGAAAGCAGAGATTGTAGTATGAATGGATATAGAAAAAGGGGCTAATTGAATAAGCAGAATATGTGGTCATACACACACATGGCCGTTCCCTGCATAGAAAAGTGGTGAGTGGCTACTACATATCAGGTTCATGTTCATGGGTCTTGGGATTAGATCACTAGTAATGTGAATTGATGAAAGACATGACTTCAATTTGTGTATTTATTTAAATTATAATATACACTTTCTTAATATAAAAATAAATACTCACCTGAAAGTCATCAGTATTTCCCTTTTAATTTTATCTAAAGAAGAATAAGAAGACCAGCTTCTAGGAGGGAACATTGTCAAGAGATAGTTGGGCACTTACACATATGATTAACAATATTTATTAGGATTTATGACAAGCTGGACCTTGTGATAGATGACCACACTACATATGATACAGACACAGAACCTATTTTTCATGGTGTGTCCAGAATATAACAAACCCAGCTCCATAAATATATGTCAATTAAGTGTAGAAGGGGCACAAAGAAGTAACTTCAAAGAAAAGGGAAGTTAGCCATGGGAATATTTTTTGGAGGATAGATAATTCTAGATTGGTACTCAATTACTTGAATTACTTGAAAATATTTTTCCTTATCATCTGGCTTCCATTGTTCTGATAAAATGTCAGCTCTAAATTGTAATATTGCTACTTTGCAGTTAAAATCTTTTTTTTTTTAAACATTTTATTTATTTATTTGTCAGAGAGAGTGAGAGAGAGAGCATAAGCAGGCAGAGCGGCAGGCAGAGGCAGAGGGAGAAGCAGGCTCCCTGCTGAGCAAGGAGCCCGATGTGGGACTCGATCCCAGGACCCTGGGATTGTGACCTGAGCCGAAGGCAGCTGCTTAACCAACTGAGC
>CM052898.1:175962240-176018805 GCA_028534135.1 Potos flavus | reverse complement strand
TTTTTAAACATTTTATTTATTTATTTGTCAGAGAGAGTGAGAGAGAGAGCATAAGCAGGCAGAGCGGCAGGCAGAGGCAGAGGGAGAAGCAGGCTCCCTGCTGAGCAAGGAGCCCGATGTGGGACTCGATCCCAGGACCCTGGGATTGTGACCTGAGCCGAAGGCAGCTGCTTAACCAACTGAGCCACCCAGGCGTCCCAGTTAAGATTTTCTTAAACCCAACCCCCTCACTCCCCACCACCCTGCCCTGGTCCTCTGCTCCCCATCCCAAACTCCGGATTTTTTTGTTTTCTTGTTATTTTTGTTTTTTAACAATTTTGTTATGTTTGCTTATTTTGCTTTGAAGTCTGGTGTTCTTTCAATTTCCTGTTTAGGAATCATATTTCATGTATCTATGGCTTTATATCATGTCTAGTTTTTTACAATTTTCAGACCTAACCTCTTCAATTATTGCTTCTAATAATTCCTTCTCACTTCCCCTCCTGTAATTAAATATGTGGTAGAACTTTTCACCATATTACATGTGCACTCCTTATTCTACATTTTCCTTCCTTTTATTTCTTATGCTTTTGTCTGTATAGTTGTGTTCTACCTACCTGGTCATTCTCTTCCCTTGTGTCTAATCTGCTGTTAAATGCATACTCAGTCTTCATGTCCATTTTAGAGTTTAGACATTTTTTTTAATACATATTGGTTTGTTTTTTTATAAAAACTCCATCAAAATCCATATTAAATATATATACTACCTTTAAGTCTCTGTTTGCTAATAGTTTCCATTTTTTCTGATCTTCTGGTATGTCTGAAAAATTTTTTTTTTTTTAAGATTTTATTTATTTATTTGACAGAGAGAGAGATCACAAGTAGGGAAAGAGGCAGGCAGAGAGAAGGGGAAGCAGGCCCCACGCTGAGCAGAGACCCAGACTATGTGGGGCTCAATCCCAGGATCCTGAGATCACTACCCGAGGCAAAGGCAGACACTTTAACCCACTAAGCCACCCAGGTGTCCCGTGTCTGAAAACTTCTAGATCAGCACTTAGTTTTATGTGAAAATATTGTAGGGAAATTATTTATTATTTATTATTATTTATTTTAAATAATGTTCATTTCTCTCAAGAAATATATACTTTTGTTACAAGGAGACAACAACATTAAATGCACTAGTAATCTCATATTTGACTTAATCCAGTCAGGAGTGAGATCTTTCCAAGGTGGCTTTTAGTCTATGAGAAAACTGACCTATATCACATTTATCTTTATTTATAGTGTATGGGGGTCAGGGCCTCAATGAATACTCTGTAGTGCTTTCTAGAAAATCGTATTCTTGTGTCCTTCACTCCATTGTTTTGTGTCGCTACTATCATGTATCTGCTTAAAGCTCTGCTCAGCTTAGCTTCTTGTTCATCACTGAAACTTTTTAGTTTTCTTAAGGGAAGTGACCCCTCACTTCTGTGGGGTATCTCTTCTTCTATATCTTGGCTTCAGAAATTCTCTTGGTCTAGGCAGTGACTTGTTACCTCAGTCTTTAAATGCATTTATTTTAAAACATCAAAATGAAAATAAAATGAAAATTATTTTATGGCTGCTAAGTTTCACACAGATATACACAATACATTTTTGAACATGTACTGGGCTGTATGGGTCAAAAGATATTTTCTTTGCCATTGAGGTGATCAAATCAGAATAAATATGCACACAACATGCATGCACATGTATACACATTATATAATATATAGTATTATATAATAAGTATCATAATACATAACTATATAATATATATTACTATAATAAATACTTTTACATGATCTTAATTGTCACATGATCAATATGCTGTTTGTGAGCCACACAGCTGCACATTATGCTTCTAAAATTCTTCCCAATTTTATTTATTTATTTATATATTTTTTTAAGAAGTTTTTTTTTTAAAGATTTTGTTTATTTATTTGACTGAGAGAGGGAGAGAGAGCGAGCACAAGCAGGGAGAGCAGGAGAGGGAGAAGCAGGATCCCTCCTGAGTAGGAAGGCAGATGTAGGGCTCCATCCCAGGACCCTAGGATCATGACCTGAGCAGAAGGCAGATGCTCAACTGACTGAGCCACCTAGGTGCCTCAAATTCTTCCTAATTTTAGTCCTTTTTCTTAAATATGACAATTATAGTACCATTTATTGATATACAGTGTACCTTCCCTACAGTGATTCTGAGTCCATATGATAGTTGAAACTATTACAAACAAATCCTCTAGCATGTCTTGGACACAGAGTTTAGACATTTTTTTTAAGATCTGTTTTGAGTTTTACTTCCTCAGTAAAGACTTTTTCCAGGTTTTGAACAATGTTCTGCATTTGTTTCAACTATTTTGGTGCTTATTATCACATAATAATTTTCTCTGTAATTTGCTTTATTATCAATTATTTTCTCTTAGATACACCATAAAACATTGGGGTCCATTGACCATGATTTGATGTTATAATTATCCCTTCAGATTCAAGAACAGCACTGGCTAACACTAGGAGGGCTTTAATGATTACTTGTTGGTTATTCTTGGATAATATTATAGCACAGCTTCATAATAACCTGTCAGGAATTTTGCCTTCTTTTGCTCTCTGTATATTATAGTTTCATACCCAGCCTTTATTTAAAAAAAATCTTTTTTGATCTGTTGCTTTTTGTATATGTCTACACAAAAGCTGCTTCATGCTATTTTTCCAAATGATTTATGATATCAAGTACACAAGTCAATGTGGTATACCGTACAGCTAAGGTTAAATATTTCACAATGTTCTCTATTTTTACAGAAACCTAGAATATCATTTCCATTGTATTCATTCACTTATTCATTTAACCAACATATTGAGAGCTTATCTTTTGCCAAGTGCTATATTCCAAGCACCTGCTATACCATTGTGAATGAAACAAAAAAGCCTGCTTTTGTGGAGCTCATGTTCTAGCTGAGGAAAGAAGACATTAACCAATTAACATGAAAAGAGCAAATGATTTTGAATGCTATAGAAAAATATAGCATGGTAAGTGGGGTCAGTGTGGGGGTGGAGATGTACAGTATAAAAATTTTTAAATAAGGAGGACAGGGTAAAGCACATTGAGAAACCTGTATTATTTTCCAAGGGCTGCTTTAACCAAGTGCTGCAAACTGGTGGCTTAAAGAGCGAAAATGTATCGTTTCACACTTCTGGAGGCTAGAAATCTGAGATCTAGGAGCACACAGGGTGGGTTCCTTCAGGTACCGTAAGGGAGATTCTGTTCAATGCCTTTCCCTTGGCTTATGATGGCTGACAACAACCTTTGTATTCTTGGCTTATAGATGCATCATTTTGATCTCTACCTTGATGTGGTGTTCTTCCTATATCTCTTCATTTACTCTTCCCTCTGTCGATGTCTGTCTCTAAATTTTCCCTTTATAAGGATACCAGTCCTATTGGATTAGGGGTTTACTCTACTCCAGTATGACCTCATCTTACCCAATTGTATCTGCAATGACCCTATTTCTAAATAGAGTTGCATTCTAAGGTATTGGAGATTAGGACTTAACATGAATTTTAGGTGAGATATAATTTAAACCATAAAAGAAAGTGACTTTTGTCGGTGTTTTTCTTTTAAGATTTTATTGATTTATTTGAGAGACAGAGAGAGAGAGCATGAGCGGGTGGGAGGGCAGAGGGATAGGGACAAGCAGACTCCCTGCTGAGCAGGGAGCCTGACGTGGGGCTCAATCCCAGGACCCCAACATCATGACCTGAGCTGAAGGCAGACACCTAACTGACTGAGCCACCCAGGTGCCCCAGAAACTGACGTTTGAACAATAAACTCAAGTGAAGTAGGGGAGTTAACCATGTGATAAATGGGAAAAGAGCTTTCTATCCAGAGGAAAGGACTGTAGGTAGGATGGGACTTGAGCATCTTCTAGAAACACCATGGAGACCAACTCCAAGACTAAGGGAATGGCAGCTTGGAAGAAGATTAAGTTGGAGCAGAGAGCTACAGTCAAATGTGGAGGAATTGGTCACCTGTGGAGGTGTGGTTTTGTTTCCTCTGAGTGCAATGGGAACTACTGTAGGTTTTCAATGCAAGAGTAACAGGATCTGATGCAGGTTTAGCAGTATAATGCTGACAGCTTTATTAACACTATTGAAGGAGGCAAGATACATAACCAAAAGACCAGTTAAGAGGCTACCGTAGCAATCCAGGTGAAAGATGACAGTGGTTTGGGACAGAAGTGTAGTGCAGAGAGGTGGCTACATTCTGGATATATTTTGAAATCAGTAAGATACTCCATTCAATTGTATATGGGACTTGAAAGAAAAAGGAAAGCAAGGATGACTCCTGGATTTTTGGAACAGAATTTCTGTTCCATAGAATGTTTTCAAGTTTTTCTTTAATGTTTAAAAATATATTGGTTACAGAAAACAGATGAACATAAAAGGGAAAAAAAGAGATCCCACACAAAAACAGATTCTTAACTACAGAGAACAAATTCAGGGTTCCTGGAGGGGAGGTGGATGGGGAAGGGGACTAAATGGGTGCTGGGGAGTAAGGAGGGCACTTGTAGTGATGAGCACTGGATGTTGTATGTAAGTGATGAATCACTAAATTCTACAACTGAAACTAATATTATACTGTCTGTTAACTGGAATTTAAATAAAAACTAAAAATAAATAAATAAATAAATAAATAAATAAAAAAATAAAAATATATTGGTGATGGATACAAATGGATTCACTTTCCCTTCCTAAATATCCCCTTGGCTAATAAGGTGTTTAAGGACATGTATTTAAATCATAAGCAGTTTTCAATACTGTATTCTTTCACACTTGTTGATTTATTGCTGACAGAATCTTCTCTCCTTCCATGTAAGACTCTGCATTCAATAAAATAAGGTATTTCTCATTGTTTTTTATTTCTATGAGATATTTCAGGATACTTTGTATAAAATTCTCAAGCTAAAAATAAATTGAATTGAGCTGGTTTTGACCTTTGCCACAGAGGATAATTATGTTTTGAAAGACAATCAGCAGGTAAATATGTTTCCACCTTAATTTTCAAAATGGCATGCGTGAATTTTTTTGTGGGAGCTATGGATGTATAAACTAGTGTGCTAGTCCAAATCTTTATCATTATTTTTATGTTAATTACCTTGACTTTGGTTTTAAATAAAATTATCCTTTGCCCCATATTAGTAAAGATTAAGATCTATTTAAAAAAATAAACTATTACTCTTATGCTGCCTGCATCCTGAGCCACAAAGGCAGGGAGTCCCCATTCTCTGAGCAAAGAACAAGGTATGTCTGCCTAATGGACATCTCAATGAAAAAAATAAAAAATAATAATAAAAAATAAATGATTACTTATAAATAGTTCTCTAATCTTTTTCCATATGAATAGAGTAACTTTGGATATAAAATTTGAAAAGTATTAATGGATAATATTAAACAATAATCTTACATTTGGACAGTGGTTAGTGTCCCAGAACTGTTGTAACAAAGTACTACAAGGTAGGGGGTTTAAAACATGGCACATGTATTCTCTCACAGTTCTAGAAGTCCAAAATCAGGGTGTCAACAGGGTCATGCTTCCTTGAAACTTACAATCTTTCTTTGCTTCCTCCTAATCTCTGACAGTTTGCAGGCAATAATTTCCCATTTCTCGGCTTGCAACTGTAGCACTTTTGTCTCTCCTTCTGTGGTTATATGGCAATGCCCCTTGTGTATCCATCTTCATATCTTCGTTTCTCTTCTTATAAGAACACTAGTCATATTGGATTAGGAGCCCACCCTATTCCAGTAGGAATTCATATTAACTTACCTGATTATATCTGTAACTACCCTATTTCCAAGTAAGGTTACATTCTAAGGTACTAGGGATGAAGACTTTATCTTCTCATTTTGGGGAACGCAAGTCACCCCCACAACGAGCAGCATGCGCTTTTTCTCTCCAGATTGTAAATCCACCTTTTCTTATGTAAGTTTTTAATAGCCCTACTATAGTTTCATTAACAATAAAAACAACTGTAATGATTTTAACTATTGTCGAAACAAGGAGAATATAAATTTTTAAGAGGCTTACATTTGTATAAAAAATTTAATAGCCTGAGTTTTTTGAAGTTCATTGTCTTCCAAGGAAACTTTGAAGATATGACTTTAGGTAAACATATACATTGAGAAGCAGGTGTTTTTTTATTTGTTTTGTTTGTTTGTTTGTTTGTTTTTTAACTTGTCAAAGTTCTCCAGGAAAAGAGAACCAATAGAGTGTGTATGTGGACTGAAAGAAATTTATTATGAGGAATTGACTTACACATTATGAAATCTGAAAAGTCTCAAGATTTGCAGGGTGAGTTGGTAAGCTGGAGATTTAGGAGGGCTTATGGCATAGTTCCATAAGGCCTTAGGACCAGAAGAACTATGGTATAGTTTTAGTTTGAAGGTCGGCAAGCCCAAGACCCAGGAAGAGCCGATGTTCCAGAAAAAGTGAGAAAGAGTTGATGTCCAGTTTGAAGACAATCAGGCAGAAAGAATTTTCTCTTCCTCAGAGGAGAGTCAGCCTTTTTGTTCTCTTCAGGCCTTCAACTGATTGAATGAGGCCCATTCACATTAAAGGGAACAATTTGCTTTACTCTGTCTACTAAATTAAATGGTAAAAACACCCTCACAGAAAAACCCAGAATAGCATTTGACCTAATATCTGGGAACCCCATGGACAAGTCAAGTTGGCATAAAATTAACCATCAAGTTTCATTAATTTTTTAAAATTACAGTTGGATTATAAAATATTTATATAGACATATAAAACACTTATATGGGGCTCCTGGGTGGCTCAGTTGGTTAAGCGTCTGCCTTCAACTCAGATTATGATCCCAGGGTCCTGGGATCAAGTCCCGCATCAGGCTCCCTGTTCAGCCGGAAGCCTGCTTCTCCCTCTGCCTGCTACTCCCCCTGCTTGTGATTCCTCTCTCTGTCAATTAAATAAATAATATCTTTAAAAAAACAAAAAAACACTTGTATATCAATTTCTATATTTAGTTCATTTAATTATCAATTGCCATGGAAAGAAATTAGCTTCCTCCCTTTAGGACTCTGATATTTGAAAGATAGGTATAAAATTAATAATAAATATAATCTATTGATTATAATATAGATTATACAATATAGATTCTTAATATAGATTATAATCTATATTGATTATATTGATATCTACCATATTTCCTAGTAATCTTTCAGCTTGCAAAAAAGTAAAAGGCAATTAAATCTGACTTGTACAAGTGTAAAAACATGTTTGAAAACTAACAAAAATGTTTATTAACTGCTTCAGACCATGGAGTAAAGCTGCCTTCAGACGTGATGGACATCATTCTTTGTCTTGCAGCTCAGATTGATTTCATTCCTTGGATTGATTTCATTCTCAGAAAGATTTTCAGAGTGGTGGAAAATATGGCCATCCTGGCAGTTTGGCTACCCCATAACATACAGAAAGCTTCCTCTGATACTTCTAGCAAAAGTCACGTGGACAGTGCTCATTGAGCTGGCAGCCTGGACATGTATTAGTGTGAGAGATTATTCCAGATCATTATTCAGATCAACCCACTAGAGCTATAGAAACATGAGTGAGAAAAGTGTGGTTTTTTAAAGAAAAACCAAGACACTGTTAAAAGAAAAAGGGACAAGGGCCGTTTGGTAAGTAGAAACTCCAAATATTATATGATAAGCACTGAGTTCCTTGTTCATTTAAATTTCAGTAACATTACAAGCTCTTTGTTTTATCACCTTTGTTCTGATGGGAAACTCAGCCAAGTTAAATAAATGACTTGTCCCAGACTCAGACAGCCAAAGCTTGGCTTGGCTAAGTCCAAATCTAATTTGCTTTCCATGGTACCACAGTAACTGTATTAAAAAAGTCAGAGTCAGGTTAATGAATGGGCTGGCTGGGAAACTTATTTGGGAAACCAAAATAGAAGCAATGCCAATGAATTACATTGGCCTAAATTTGAATTATGGGGGAAACTCAATATTGTCAAGCTGGCAGTTCTCCCCAGCCTGATCTGTAGATACACTGCAATCCCAATCAGAATTCCAGCAAGTAGTTTTATGGATATTGACATGCTGATTCTAGTGCCTATACAGTAAGGCAAAAGGTCCAGGAGAGCCAACACAATATTGAAGGAGAAGAACAAAATCAGAGGACTGATGCTACCTGACTTCAAGACTTATTACAAAGCTACGCTAATCAAGACAGTGTGGTCTTGTTGAAAGAATAGAAAAATAGAGCAATAGAACGGAGTAGGGAAACAGACCCACATAAATATACTCAACTGATCATTAACAAAAGAGCAAAGGCTATATGATGGAACAAAGATAGTCTTTTCAATAAATGGTGCTGGAAACCCTGGACATCCACATGCAAAAAAATGAAAGTAGATGCAGACCTTATACCCTTCATAAAAATTAACTTAAAATGAACAATAGATCTAAATATAAAATGGAAACTATAAAACTCATAGAAGGTACCATAGGAGAAATCCTAGATGACCTTGAGTATGGTGATACAACACCAAAGACACAATTCATAAAAGAAACAAGTGATAATCTGGACTTCATTAAAATTTAAAAAACTTTTTCTCTATAAAAAGCAGTATCAAAAGAATTAGAAGACAAGCCACAGACTGGGAGGAAATATTTGCAAAAGACATACATGATAAAAAGCTGTGATGGAAAATATACAAAGTACTCTTAAAATTCAACAATAAAATAACAACCATATTAAAAAGTGGGTGAAAGACTTTAACAGACACATTCCAGAGAAGATAGATCATAAATAAGCATATGAAAAGGTCTTCCATATTGTATGTCATCAGGGAAGTGCAAATTCAAACAAGAGCGAGATATTGCCACACCACTATCAGAATGACTATATCCAGGGTACTGACAACACCAAATGCCAGTGAAGATGTACAGCATCGAAACTCTCCTCTGTTGCTGGTGGCAGCGCAAAGTGGT
Organism: Potos flavus; assembly: GCA_028534135.1. Classification (NCBI taxonomy): domain Eukaryota; kingdom Metazoa; phylum Chordata; class Mammalia; order Carnivora; family Procyonidae; genus Potos; species Potos flavus. The sequence continues at coordinate 176,009,805 of CM052898.1, read as the reverse complement.
ACAGCCACTTTGGAAGACAGCTTGGCAGTTTCTTACAGTACTAAACATACTCTTATCATAAGATCTTATCATAAGATCCACCAATCATGCTTTCATCCAAAGGAGTTGAAGCATAATTGACCAAACTCTGAAGCAACCAAGATGTCCTTCAGTAGGTGAAGGGACAAATAAGTTCTTGTATATCCAGAAAATAGAATAGTATTCAGAGCTAAAAGGAAATGAACTCCTAGCCATGAAAAGATGTGAAGAATTCTAAATGCATATTGCTAAGTGAAAATGCCAATCTGACAAGTCTGCAGACTGTGTGATTCTGACTCTATGACATTCTGGAAAAGGCAAAACTATAGAGACGTTAAAAAGATCAGTGGGGGGGCACTTGGGTGGCTCAGTCAGTAAGGTTCTGCCTTTAGTTCAGATCATCATCCCGGGGTCCTGGGATCGAGCCTGCATTGGGCTCTCTGCTCAGCGGGAAGACTGCTTCTCCCTCTCTCACTCCCCCTGCTTGTGTTCCCTCTCTCGCTGTGTCTCTCTCTGTCAAATAAAAAAAATAAAATAAAATAAAAAAAAAGATCAGTGGTTTCTTGAGCCTTAAAATATTCTGTGTGATATAATAATGCTGGATATATGTCATTATACATTTGTCTAAGGCCAAGAATATACAACACTGAGTGAATCCTAAGATAAACTCTGGACTTCGGTGTGTCTGGACTATGATGTGTTTCAATTTAGGTTCATTTTTGACCAAAAAAATGTACGATTCTGATGAGTGATATTGATAATGGAGAAGCTATGCATCTGTGGGGAAAGGAGAATATGGGAAATCTCTGTACCTTCCTTTCAATTTTATTGTCTACATCAAATTGCTCTAAAAAGTAAAGCCTTTTAAAAAATTGAATCACAGTACTTGGAATCTCAGGATTCCACATGGGACTCCTTATAAAACCAATGAAATTATAACTGACCACATTCTTTCAACATACTTCAAAACTTTAGAATTTAAAAACAAACAAAACCAAAAACCGAGCAAAGAAAACCAAGCAAAGAAATTGTCATCTCAATTGACCAATTCCCTTGAGTATTTTTGCAATGCTTCCATGCAAGTAATGAGGGGCTTCTGTGGTCTAGACTATCAAATGGAGAGGAATTCTGCAATCAAATACTAATAAAAAATTTTATACACCACTGAAATGTGTCACATATTGCTCTAAACATTTACACATATATTAGCTTTCTTAATTTCTACAGCAATGCTGTCAGATGACTATTATTATTATCATTCCTATTTTATAAAATGATACAATTAGGGTACATTGTTAAGTGCATTGTTAAGTGACTTTTCAAAGGTTATCTAGTTAGTGAGTGACAGAGTGAGTGCGATCTAACTGGAAAAGAATGATTTTTTTTTTTGCCATCTAAAATTTAATATGCTTTCGCTTTAATTGTGTGGTTGTGAGAAAGGTCATAACCAAGATAGTACCTGTTAAGTAGACTACAATGTTACATTCTCTATTGGCTATTAATCTTTTATTTCAAACAGTGTACATGAATGTGTATGGAAAGAAATTCCCTCTCCTATGAAATATCTATTTTTTATCTTTGTTTTATTTTATTTTTTTCAAGATTTTATTTTTTTATTTGTCAGAGAGAGAAAGCGATAACACAAGCAGGGAGGAAAGCAGGCAGAAGGACAAGCAGGCTCCCCCTGAGCAAGAAGCCCGCTGCAGGACTCGATCCCAGGACCCTGGGATCATGACCTGAGCAAAAAGGCAGACGCTTAATCAACTGAGCCACCCAGCCATCTCTTCATCTTTGTCTAAAATGAAGACTACATTATTAGCCTGCTAGGGTGCCCACATGTCTCTGCCCAGGCCTGACATAAAGCTTTAAAGACAGGCAATTCCTAGGTGGATTAAGGACATTTTCCTGAGTTTTTACTGAGCTGCTTCCAATTTCTATGCACTTGCTCTCCTGTTGAAATCCATTATCCTGAGTGAGGGTACTTTATTAATATGAAATTTTCTTTTTTTACACCTTGATATTTAAGCTATGTTTATCACTTTCTTCTATTTCTCATTGCCTTCCCTCATTTGACATCTAGTTTATTGCTCTCATTTATCCTGCTTCAAAAACTATAAGACATGGATTCAAATTTACTGCCTTTAATATATTTCATAATCTATTTATGCTTGAAAATCAGAATTTGTTTTTTATCTTGCTCTGCAAATGTCTGACCAGGTCAGTGCTATTATTTTACATGATAGGACCACCACCTTTCAATCTTTCAACTGCCCAAATTAGATAACATAGAGAAAAGGCACCATTCATGTTAAAAAATAAGGTATGTGTCACCATGGATCTGGATTGGAATAGAAACTCACAGTTGGGCTCAAGCCTGGAGCAGCAGGACTGCTGGGCTCCAGGCCAGAAACTAGGAGACCCAACTAAGACTTCCAAACACTTGGTTTGAATCTCCATGAATTTCCCTTTCTGGACACTGAAGTGTAATGTGAATCCTGGACCCTGAAAAAGTTAAGCTTACCCATGATCGCTGGGAAGCTGGTGTACCCACTGAGCTCTTCCTGGGATGCTAGAGGGAGCAGGACCTGGGACAGCTGGGCCTTGGCCAAGCCATCTGCCAACATGGGAACTAGATGTGCAGAATTCCCAGTGATAAGAGCCCCAAGAAGCAGGGTTAAGATATGGTACGGCAGTGGAAATTTTGGTAACTCAGACAAAGATGATTGCAGAGGAAGGAAAACACACACATACAACTACTATTCATTTTCAGTACTATGATAATGCAGTCTATGTATTTATGATTTTATTAATTTGGTTTTGGCATCACATTGTATAAAAAGAAGCATTATAATGAAAAGATGAAACTTTCTAATGATATTTGGAAATAACTTTGGAATGGAAAATAGGGTATTAGAGAAAATAATGCATATACAAATTAACTCTTATTCAGGAAATGTTTAAATATTGTTTTTCTTTTAGTTTTTGATATCTCACCTGCTTATAAGTGGATAAAATAACAGCTTTTTGCTGGTACTGAACTTTTATTTGCTAGGATTTTTAATTAAATTTCTTATTACTGCCACATGTAAACAGAAAATCATTAATATGACTCAGTTTTATGCTGATGAAATCTTAATCTATAGAGAAATAATTCTTAGGTAAACAGCTTCTCTTATACCAACATGCAAATACTTTTCTTTATCTGGTTTTTATTCACTTTCACTGTACAAACAGTTGTAGATAATATATTAGTCTCGCCTGAGGATAGAAAAAAAAATTTTGGAAAAGGATTGGCTTGCAAATGTTGGCCTAGAATGATACATATGATAATAAGGTTTTTATTCACTCCACATTTAATTTTCTTTGATTGCATCAAGTTTTATTTGCTTTTGTCTATAATGACAAGTATTATTGTCAATAAGTTTCCTTTTTTGGTAAACATTTTAGCATATATATCTAGAACTCCTCTATTTTTACTCTGATATTTGTCATTTCCTTTTAAATATATCTGCGTTCCCTGAACAAGCCACTGAAGTCCACTTAGGATAGCACAGAGAAGTCACAGGATTGTTTTAAAGTTCAAAAGATTACATTATTACATTAAATGACAAGTGATTTTAAATTTTTGAGGGAAACATGTGGCGTCAGTTGGTAACTACCCAACTACTTGCCCAAAGTAGTTCATAATTTAAACGGATCACTACACCCTATGGTGTTTTTTCATTCTATGGTGTTTTATCATTGTGAAACAGGGTTTTCAATGATGCCTGAAGTAAAAGGCAAGTACTATGTGAAAAATGATGTAAGAAAAAAATAAAGGTGATCCAATCTGATTTGGAAGTTTGAGACATTGTTCTACATCAGTAAGTGTTAAATCATTAAGCAATAAATATTTATTAAGTTGTTGGGCTTAATTGCTATAAATGAGACTGTTAAGTATTTCCTTTGGCCCAAGGTGTTGAAAAAATATTGAGATACTAAAAGATGCTATAAGCAGAGAAAGTCTGGGAACTTAAAAATACAGTATGATCTTCATAAAGGTATTTTCAATAGATGTTTATTTTCCAATCAATCCAAAATAAAAACAAAACATTTCCTTAATGTTAAACTTAATGGCTACTACTCTATGTTTAAAAGAAATTGACAGCATGTATACACAAAACTGTGGTAAAATTTCTACATCTACCATGTGATAAAAGTTGTATATACCACGCATGCCTATACACACGTGTACACACATACGGAATGATTCTGATATCAGTTATGGCCCCTTAGAGCCCTAAACTAGGGAGAAAATAAGGTATGACCAGGAAAACATCAAACTATATACAAAACTACATGGATAATTATATTCACAAAAATATATTTCTCTGGCTCTGTTCCCACTTGCTTTATGGAGATTACAACTCCACCAAAAGCATCTCAAATAAATCCAGGAAACTCCAGGAACTGTTTCAAATCTTCCCTACACATCAGTCTCTGTAGGCGTTTTGTGGCAAGTATCAATTTCCTCATCTATTCCACCTGTGGTTTTGTATGCCTCCAGTAACTGCTAAGGTATCGATGATACCTGGCAGAGGTGTTGGCTCCACAGTAATGCTCCCCAGGCTGTCATTTGTGCCAATGTAACTAGTGCCTGAAATTGGTACCAATGTCTGTGCCGAGGGCACTCTCTGTGGACACCCTAAAAGTTAGCATGATTCCCAATCCTACCAGGGTCAATGGTGGGGGCTGGGGGTTGAAAGGCGCATTTCATTGCATACCTTCAAAGTCCCATTGTGATGCTAAAAAAAATCTGTTTTCTAAAGTTTTCATCCATTAAGTGCAAACCTGTTTCTCTAAGGTGAGGCGTTAGTACTCCTGGTATGATGAAAGGAAATTTGAATCATGAGCACTATGCTAAGTATTACTCCCCTACTCCAAGCTGTTTTTTTATCTCTGAAGCATACTTAGTACTTAGCTGTTTTTCCCTTGAGATGAAATGGTTTTGTTTTTTTTTTTGAATGATCTTTCTCTATCTCTGTCTCATATCTGTCTCTGTCTCTCTCTATGCAAACATACACATATATATGTAAACTTATATATATTATAAGCATAGTCCTTCTGAACCAATGCAAAATATCTACACAGTATGCCTGCATCTCAGAATAAGTTTATCTGAAGCTTGCCTTTAGGCACATAGGCATACGCATAGAACATGATTAATATGTAATTTTAAAATTTAAAAACAAATGATTCAATTTTTAATGGTCTGTGAATGTGACCACTGGCGTTTGTGGGGAGGGCTCTGTCCTGTTTCATTACTAGGTATCCAGCAGGCTTCCTGCTCCCTCTCAGCCTCAGGGCTTCCACTATGAGAACCCTCATAACCGCCCAGTCAGGAAAACATGTAGAAGCACATGTCTTGCTAGCACCCATTTAATTGCAAGCACATGTCTTGCAACCACTCATTGTAATTATGAAGAAGAAACACTGCTTGTAATTATTCTAAGAAATATAATTATCATATTCATAAAAACTAAAATTTAATAATAATCAGGTTTTAAAGAAAACTGGCAGAAATGTGCTTTCTACTTGAGAATAACATGTTAGGGATGTTTACATTGAAATAGAGATCATAAGCCTTGTTGTATTTAAGAGATATCTATAAAGGTCAGCATCATGATGTCATTGAGACATGGCTGCACATTACCTCAGGAGCTAGATAGGAGGTAAAAAGTCCCACATTATATCTAGCAATGGTCTATGTGTAAGTATTATGCACTATCAATCTGTAAAGCCTACACAGAAAGGGATAATATCAGGGTCAATGTATATGTGCAAATACACACATATATGTGTGTGTATGTATATATGTGTATACGTGCATATATATGTGTAATATGTATATATGTGCATGTGTACATGTGTGTATGTATGTGCATGTACGTATGTGTATATATGTGTATATATTTGTGTGCATGTGTATATGTGTATATGTGTGTGTATGTGTGTGTATATGTGCATATGTATGTGTATATGTGTGTATATGTGCATGCATGTGTGCATACATACATACAATTATAGGATATAAGATTTTGAGATAAAAAGAATAGGAAATTCATAAATTGTTTCAGTATGCTAGGCATCATTTTACTGCTAGAGATTGCCTGCAATAAGTTTATCACCAAAGAGACAGAACTTCATAACTGCAACATAAAAATTGTTGCTTTACAGAGGGTTTAACTTTGGGACTTCTGAAATTAGGGAATCATAAAGATGAGTCATTTTCCACCGCCCTCAGAAAACTGTTTAATGTAATCCTAGGTCTGCTCTTTTTACTGTCGGGTTGAAACATTTTATGTTTTACTCTACTTAATATTTTGCTGTATATACATTTAAATTTAATTATAAAAATAAATTTAATTACCAGCAATGCCTGATAATAAACATATCCGACTTGCTGGTCTTCTGTAATTCACCTCTGCACCACTCCCTGAATAATTAATAGCATTGATTTTGTCACAATGTCTAGCTGCTCTCTGAAAATGAATTGCTTTCATGAGGAAGCTGATGTTGGATAGCACAGCTGTCAGGAAGGTTCTAGATTGCCGTGTCGGCCAGTATGCTGCATTCCACGCGAGGTCACTACTCGGGTCTCTGGTTGTGTCATGTGATCAGCTGTGATGAGGACGTTCACTGGAGGGCAGGGGCTCACTCCCGCTGAAAGTTGACTAATTGCTCTAGGAACAGTTTTAATGAACTGCTCAGTGTGTTCATCTTAATTCTGTCTCAAGTAGCCATATGACTTTGTCCATGCCTTTGATGATCAAGTTCTCCATGGTTAAAATGAGGATATGGAAAAAAAAAAATACCAATCTACTATTGAGTCTGCCAGTTTCCTCTCTGTAATTATTTTTACTAGGATATTTAAACTTCAAATATCTTTTCATATTTCAGAATAAAAGAAATAGTTTATTTTTTTCATATAATTTTAATGCTTTGATGTTTTTCTTTTAAGATTAATTATTTAATTTGCATGCAATTATTTTTTTTTGGTGGGATGTAAAATTAGAACATAAGTTGATATTGTTTTCAAAAGTACTTAAGTTTGATCTTGCAACAGTGAGTGAAAGATAAGCTGTGCCCGCACACATCCTGGGAGCACGACACTCTTTCACTTATGTTGTCCTTAGCTGAATTAGTTTGCAACCCCAGGATTTAATTCTACAGTCAAAATAAGCATATAGCACATTTAACTTTCTGTTCTGGTCAGAAGGTAGGCATGTCTGCTTTCTGTTTTGCTCCTGGATGTGAAAATAGGACAGTGTCTGCTCTCTCTCATTAGGGCAAATGGTCCATTTCTTGTCTGGCATAAAGTAACTATAGCTGTGATCCATGGACTCTGGCAGGCAGTCAGCTCGGTAATTTGCTGGGTTGTGCACTTCTGCTCTACAATTATAAGTACGTGACTTAGTTTTGAGTTCATGGATTTTGCAAGTCTCAGAGCAATTTTTTCAAAAGATTTATTGGGTCAAAATTTCTGAACTCTCTGGATTGCCTGCAATGATCTTTGTAAGAATTATTCAGCTGATGATATGCCTTCTCTTTTTCTGTTCAATGCTTTCATTCCTTGACTGGGAAGTGTTATTCTACGGTCAACTCAAATTTGCCCCATGGGGACAGTCACATCTCACCAGTATGGCCAAATGACTTATATACTCTGTTGAAAGTTTAGGTTGGGGAGACTCTCCCTTATGATACACATTTGAAATATGTAAAACAGGACAGAGAGAGCCAAGGGAAAGCAACAGGAAAACACAGTAGGCCTTTTCAAAATTGCTTATTCCGTGGAAAGCATCAGTTCAAGAGGGCTTAATGTTTTTAGAATTAGGAAAAAAAGAGATGAGTGTAGATTAGCAGTCTGAATTTAGGCCTTTGTATGGTGGCCCAGGGCTGAATGAATCCCACTAAACACTCCAATATCCATCTGGTCATGTTAGCCTCCTCTTCTCCTTTGGGGAAACCCAAGTAAGGAGGTGCTCTTTAAAATTTCTTCTATCTCAATAGGCCCAACCACAGTGCTCTAGGAAAGGCTGCCTATACTTAAGAGGGTCCTTGAGAATCTTTTGAGGCTCTGTCTCTGACGTTAAATCAAACTTCCCTACAGACTCTATTGGAATTTTCACTTTAGGTTAAGTTAATGTTCTTTTTTTTTTTTAAGATTTGTTTATTTACTCCTGAGAGAGAGAGCCTAAGCATGGAGGAAGGGGCATAAGGATAGGGAAAGAGAAACTTAAGTAGACTCTGCACTGAGTGTGGGGCTTGACATGGAACTTGATCTCACAACATTGAGATCATGACCTGAGCCAAAACCAAGAGTCAGACATTTAACCAGCTGTGCCACTCAGGAGCCCCAAGTTAATGTTCTTAAACTTGTTGTCTATCGAATCTTTTCTTGTCTGTGTTTTTGATATTTTATATTCCCACACACTTCTTGAGAGAATCCTAAACAAGTTACATGTTTAAGTTCCCCCTTTATCCATAGTTCAAGCAATAGGACATTGCTACTCACTCTCACACTTTAGTCCTGACTTCTGATTGTTTCAGGAAGCTTGAATGAGCCCCCAGCTGATACAGAATAATCATGTCAAAGGAAAGGATATGTGCTTAGTTAATTCAAGTGAACTGGAGAATGGAAGTAGATTTGATGGGAAAACATGGAAGATTTGATTAGATAGAATCGAAACAGGAAATTCATATATTCTGTTATTTTTAAGAAGATATTATTAAATTTTCTTAAAATTAAGCATTTTCTTAATTTCTAAACTTTCTTAAAATAAATACTCTAAAGAAGTTATATTACTTAAGCTCTTTTTATTACAAATTAACAAATATTTACTAAAACTGACTTAGGCAAAAGGGAAATTTATTAGCACATAGATTTCAAGGAAAGATTTATCAACAAAATAGCAAGAAGGGGAGTGATGTAGCTGAACAGTCAGAAAAATGGCTATTGGATACTGGCATGTTGATGATAAAGAAAGCTTACATTAAGTAGTTGGTGAGGGAATAACTAAATAAATGAAGATGTGATAATTTTCCAAAGCATGAGGTAGAAATCTCAATATCTGGCCATTATTTCTCTCAGAACATCTGTTTTCTTTTATCCTAATATCCACTGGCTTCCTGTGCATAATGGGCAACACAGTAACATGGCTAACCATCAATAGAGCTCATGTTTATGACTCTCAGTTTATACCACAAAAGAAAAACTACCATAATGCTTTCTCTGCTGCCAAATTCAAAAATTCAAGGAAAGGGACCAATTAGCTCTATATGAATTGGATATTTGTCTCTATCTAAATTCAGTGTGTTAGTAGAGTGGTAGTTTAATTTGTGTCAGGTATCATTATAAGCACAGCTAATTGAGTTCAGTCACATAAGAATATGTCAGCTCCTGTGTGATTATGGGGCTGCAGGATGGAGTAGAAACAGGGAGGCGCTTCTTACATTAAAGGGGTGATAATTCTGAAAGATATTCTTTTTTTTTAAGATTTAATTTATTTATTTGAGGAGAGAGAGAGAGCGTGAGTGGGACAGAGAGGGTGAGAGAATCTGAAGCAGACTTCATGCTGAGTGCAGAGCCAGATGTGGGGCTTGATCCCACAACTGTGAGATCCTGACCTGAGCTCAAACAAAGAGTTAGATGCTTAACCAACTGAGCCAGTCAGGCACCCCTGGAAAATATTCTTAAAAGATATTCATTAAAGCTGGATTATAGGAGTTATGCTATGATCACATATTATTGTACAGGGAACCATGCATAAGCAGGTTATCCTCACATTTCAGCCGTGTACCTGCTTTGGTTCTGCCACTTTTAATAGCAACATGGATTTTACAAGCCCATCTCATGGTTCCTATGGATCTGTTAAAGTGGCCAAGATAAAAACTAGGCATCAGATAATAAATGTTTCTCCCTGTTTTGGAGCCATCAATAATCATTGACTATAATAGTTTCCAAAGTTTCCTAGATAAACTAAATCCCAGCAAGAAGGTCTAAATTTTTCTTATATCTAATTAGAATGTGAGGATGGCCAGGGAATCCCATCCATTTTAAGTGATTCATACTAGAAGGGCCCATTTAGCCTCAGCCTTCCCAAGACTGACCCAGACATATTCTAATTTTGGACAGTGGATCTTAGGATCCTTCTTCATAGGGCATTCCCACATTCTCTCTATTCCTTAGAATAGGATAAGAGTATTTCCTCATTAAGAGAGAGACAGAATACTCTTAAACTTTGGCATATTGTCCCATCTTCATTCATTTGGTTACTCATTCATCAACTACTTAATGTGTGCTTTCTTCACTGTGAAACACTTAATATTTAATATGAATTAAATTAAATATTCAAGATAAAGACTCATGTAATAGTATTTTAAATCCATTAATTTTTATAAAATGATCACCAGTATTTATGCCTGCATAAATCATTCAAAGATAATTTTAAAATGTTTATTATTTGAAGTCTGTTTTTTAATATTATATAAATAACTCAATAGCATAACCAGAATTTAAACTGCAGAATTTAAGAAATAAGTCTCCTAAATCAGTGAATTTTTCAAACCTTGTACCAACCCATAATGTGCATAATTAAATGCACATTTGGAAAGCAGGAGCATATTTTTTTTCCTTTGTTCTGATTTAACCTCCCAGGATCGAGAGCTGTTATTTATAGGAATTTGTTGTGAGAACTCCCACCCACAGCATTTCAGCTCCACAGATGTACTTCTCTCTGTTCATGGTGGAAAAGAAGTGAGAATTTTAGGTTGAAAAAGAGTAGGCTACAGAGATTTACCAGTTGAACAGAGACTTATGAATATGGATGTATAACTTTATGACTTGTTACAGTATTAAAGATAGTTAATGATTGCTGATGATGTTCATTGTAACAGAGCTGAGATTGCCCATCCTACAAAGGTTTGATTAAAAACCAAAGCTAGGGGCGCCTGGGTGGTTCAGTCGGTTAAGTGTCTGCCTTCTGCTCAGGTCATGGTCCCGGAGTCCTGGGATCGAGCCCCCAAAGGGGCTCTCTGCTCAGTGGAGAGCCTGTTTCTCCCTCTCCCTCTGCCTGCCACTCTGCATACTTGTGCTATCTGTCTGTCAAATAAATAAATAAAATCTTTAAAAAAACAAAAACGAACAACAACAAAAAAAGCTAAAACAACTTCTGCAATGGATTGAAGCTACTGAGTCAAACTTAGAGGGACACAAAGTCATAATGCTACTAGATAACTCTCATTCTAATCAATTTAAATCCAACATCAGGTTAAGTAAATGTGAGGTTCTCCCAATGTACTTTTCAAGTATTTGATTTGCATTCTTGTTTTAGTGTTTATTTCGTCCTTCCATCTCTGTGTAGTGGGACTCTCAACATAAGTTTTTTTTTCCATTTTTTTCTGTTCTAGTGAGAAAAATTCCCTATGGCTTCTTCAATCATTGTTAGCTCAGAAGGGAACTAACCTTTTAGTAATAACAATTGTTTCTCTCCACGAATAATTGGAGATGTGTGTGGATGTCAAATTAACTACCCTAATGAAAAAGTTTAGGTATTTCAGATGACTGGGAAATGAAGTTTATTTAATCAGACATTTGATGTTGTCAGGATTGAAAAGGAATGTTATCTGGAACCTGGAGTTTTGGTGTCGGGTCCACAGTGTTTTTCAAATAATGTTTTTTCAGCTTTTAGACTTGACATTTTGGGCCAGGTAACTTTTTGTTTTGTGAAGCTATACTGTGTATTTCACGTTTAATGGCATTCCTGGGGTTTACACACTAGATGCCAGTGGCAACCCCTTGCGCCACTCTGACAACCAAAAAGTTTCCAGACATAACTAAATATCTCCTGAGGGAGAAAAATCATGCCTGAATGAGTACCATTAGTTTAAACCAAACTTGGTACAAGAGACCTAGTAGTGACTCATGATTTGGTGGATGACTCTACAGGGTAGAGAACAATCAAATCATTAAAGCTATACCCAGGAAACAGTCTAAGAATGTAAGTGCTGGGAGAGTGGCATCAGTCTCCTTCAGACATTCTTAGCAAGCTCAGGGATCTGTACCAGAGTAGACAAGTTGTCAGAATCTGCATTATGTGGCAAAACAGAAGCAATAATAACACTGACTGATGGGACTCCAAAGTCTACTCAACAAGAACTTGGGGAACCTAGTCTTCACCCTGTGAGGGTTCCCTTTCAGAGATCATGCAAAATGATTCAGAGGGAGTATTTGTAATTATTATATATATATTTGCAATATATATTATATATATCGATTTGGCTTTTTGAGTTTATGCATCTAATTTGTTCCAGTTGTACTTCGAGATATCTATCTTAAGAACCATGAATGTGGGGCGCCTGTGTGGCTCAGTTGGTTAAGTGACTGCCTTCAGCTCAGGTCATGATCCTGGAGTCCTGGGATCGAGTCCTGCATTGGGCTCCCAGCTCAGCGGGGAGCCTGCTTCTCCCTCTGACCTTCTCCTCTCTCATGCTGTTTCTCACTCTCTCTCTTTCTCTCTCAAATAAATAAATAAATAAATAAATAAATAAATAAATAAAATCTTAAAAAAAAAAAAGAACCATGAATATCATGAAGAATTTTTTAGACATTTTCTAAAAGTTATTTAGTCTGTGACTATAACCTGGGTGGATGATATTTACAAACGATTACATTGACTACCAAGCTAAATTCTAGAATATTCCAACCTCAATAGCTTATAGAAGAAACAGTTAAATTTAATCAAATAACAACATCAAAGAAATCTGATGAATGTATAAAATTTAATGATTTAAGGACAATTTAGATCTAAATGCATTTAAAATCATTTTCGAATGGCTGCAACAGAGAATAGATGGTGGGGTCCTGAAAATGGTCAGATCACAAAATTGCATAAGGAGAACTGAGCTTAGTTCTTCCATATAAGATCCTACTTAGCCCAAATACGTCATTCTCTAACTCCTCTTGTCTACTTTCTTCTTGAGATACAGAAGAAATGGAACAATGCCCAGCTCTTCAACTGTAGCTCAGAGGTGGGAAGGGTCTCACATCAATTCATTAGAAATAAAATGAGATAAATAGATAGATACCTAATTATACATTAATAGGATGAAAAAAATGAGAAGGAAATTATGGGAAAAGAAAATTAAAAACAAACATCGACAAAGATCTATTTTTTAAAAGTCAGGAGCATAGCAATTAATGAGCTAAAAAATATTCAAAGAAAGGCAGATGGAAATAAAATAATACTTTTATATAAAATGAGAGACTAGACTACTGGACTTGGTTTAGGTATTTCCCTAACGTACTTTGTAAGTTTATTGCATATCTATCTAAGAGCAATTGAAAGCACATGGCAACCTTAAGTTGACAAATATCGAAGGAAAGAGAAGGGGAAAGGAGTGGACTATATATTCCATTTATATGTATCTGAATATATTAGATGGATGATCAATAAGTAGATAGATTGATACATACATACATACATACGTACATAAATAGAATTAGCCTTGGGGATAGTAAACAAAGGAGAAGAAAGATACCAAGAGCACCGAGCTAATGGACACTCTTTAACCTAGAAGGAAACGTTAGAAGTCAGTGAATGTGTAATCATTTCTCAATTCTCCCACCATTCCCCCAACCCCCTCAACCAACACAGCCAAAGAAGCCGGGAGAAAAGCACTCTTGGGCATGCAACTTGGAAAGGGGAAGTCAGCTTGCCTTGAATACCTATGAGAGGTCTAAGCAGGGGTCCTGAAATGCAGAAGGTATGTGTCATGTATCAGACCGGGTAGAAGGAGTTTCAACAGTGATATCATATAACACTGAGATGTAGCAGCACTCCTTTGCCTAAACTAACTCAGTCTTACTGAGCTGGGATGTGTATTTTTTACTAAACTGATTCGTGTCACCCTGATTTTTGAACCACATAAACCCAGGGGTATTTAGAAAACTCAAGAGAGGAACATATATATATATATATTTTACAAAATTTGTATTGTAGCAATACATTAAGCTTAAAGACTTTTAAAATTTAATTTTAAATAAAATTTTAAAACTTTATATATTTTTCTAAAAAGTGAGAAATTTTCACCCCAAACGTATGGGTTAAATAATACCGTTTAAACATTTGCTAGAGATACGTGTCCATATCTAGATTACATATTAAGTTTAAAATTCTTTAGAGGTGGAACCTATAGACTATGTTTCACTGAATTTTATTCCCTGTACAGTAGACCAATGGTCTGAATTTTTTATAAGTAGGGAACACTCAGTTTGGAGAAGGGTTATGCTAACATGTGGTCTGTCAGTCAAGTTCATCATAGGATGAATACTGGATGCTTCAAAATTTTGTATGTGTATGCACAAATGAGCTGTGTACATGTTTGATATCAGTTAAAAGGAACTTATCCTTTTGCATTTTCAGGGGCTCTGGATAGCTTGTCAGTAGTGGCTAGTGCATCTGCAGCTGACAGATACTGAGAGTCAGTGACACTGTGATGAAAGACACTACCTATGCAGATTAACTGCTCTTAAACTTATTACCTGTGCATCCTTAAACAAATTTTGTAATCTCTCTGTTCCTCATTTTTCCCACTAATAAAATTGTAGTTGTAACATAACACTCACTGGCATTACAAGACTGATAAAATGAAATAAATCAATATATGTAAAAATGTTTAATAGCACTTGACATATAGTAAGCTCTCAATAACATCCCTATTGTTTTAGGGATGAATTTAATCTCTGATCAGTGAAGAAGAGAAAAAGAACTCAGGTCTTATATGCACTCTGATAATGTTGTTACAATGAGCAGTGTGGACACTTTTCCAATCATAAACGACTTTGTAGGTATGAATAAATAGTAACCTGTCAGTTGTTTGAAACCTCCTTGTAAATACAAAGAGATTTACTGCTTTTGGGTGAAGCAGTAATTCAAAGAAATGAGTTGTTGAATACTTTGCGAGTACTTCTTGTCACATATCAGAATAACCTCTGTCATGGGAAAAGTATCCACTTTTACCTAAATAAACATCTCAGCTTCTGAGGATTTCCAGCACACAATGTAAAACATCTTTCAAAATTGGGCTCAGAAGGACAGATGTTGATTTTAGCATCTAATAGAGTTGGACAAATATATACATACATTTAATTTCTCCCATATAGAAGTAGATTTCAGAATATTTATGAAATGCATTTGTCCATTGAAAGAATGTTCTAAGTTGATGAGGTGCTTTTAAGGACGAAGAACATATGGTGTTGCTTCTGAAATTTTGACAAGAGTGGTGGGAAAACTTGCAGCTCTAAATGCTTCATATATATCAGCTACAGCTGGTCCTTGACTTATGGTGGCTTGACTTTATGATCCTGTGAAAGCAATATACATTCAATAGAAAACAGACTTCAGATTTTGAATTTGGATCTTTACCTGGGCTAGTGATTTGCAGAACAATCCTCTCTCATGATGCTGGGCAGTGGCAGTAAGCTGGGACTCTCAGAGCACCATGGGATCACCAGGATCGACAACTGATAGATACACTGACAATCATTCTGTACCCATACAGCCATCTCGTTCTTCACTGTCAGTAAAGTGTCCAACAAATTACATGAGCTGTCCAACACTTAATTATAAAATAGGCTTTGTGCGAGATGATTTTGCCCAACTATAAGCTAATGTAAGTGTTCTCAGCATATTGAAGGTGGGCTAGGCTAAGGTATAATGTTCAGTTGGTTAGGTGTATTCAATGCAATTTGACTTAAATATTTTCAACTTAATGATGGGTTTCTTGGAATATAACCCCATTGTAAACCAAGGAAGATCTGTAGTGGAAAATGTAGTGGAAAATTTCACATGATGGTTGCATCACTCTCCTAGGGCTGCTGTAACAAATGACCACAAACTGGGTGGCTTCAAACAAAAGCAATTTTTCTCTTAAAGTTCTGGTGCCCAGAGGTCTGAAATGAGACTTGTGGGACTAACATCAAGCTGTTGGCAAGGCTGTGCTCTTTCTGGAGGCTTTAGGGGGTGAAACCATTTCTTGCATTTTCCAGTAGAGCTTTATTCCTTGGCTTGTAGCCCCTTCTTCCATTCAAAGTCAGGGACAGAGCATCTTCTTTGACTCTGCTCCTCTCTGCTCCGTCACATGACATTCTTCTCTTCTATTTGGAATCAAATCTCCCTCTGCCTCTTTCTTATAAAAATACTTGCGATGAGACTTAGGACCTACCTGAAGATAATCTTTCTACCTCAGTATTCTTAACCTCACCTGCAAAGACCTTTTTTCCCATATAAGGCTAACAGTTTTCAAGATTGGGACTTTGATTTTTTTTTTTTTTTTTTTTTTTTTTTGGTGGAGGGATTCTATCCACTTACCACCATTATTGTTGGAGAAAAAGTAACCTTTCCTACATCACAATAAAATTGCTAATCTGATTGGCATACATTATGATTAAAAAGACCAGAACTTTGAATGAAAGTTCCATATAGCTATAACTTTGCTATATAAATCAATATTCCCCCCAAGATCTCCCTAAGCTGTGATTTTTTTTTTTTTAAAGATTTTTATTTATTTATTTGACAGAGAAAGGAAGATCACAAGTAGGCAGACAGGCAGGCAGAGCGAGAGGGGGAAGTGGGCTCTCTGCGGAGCCTGATGTGGGGCTCGATCCCAGGACCCTGAGATCATGAACTGAGCCGAAGGCAGAGGCTTTAACCCATTGAGCCACCCAGGTGCCCCCCAAGCTGTGATCTTTTAAGGACATTATTAAAACAGCCAATTAATATAAATTGACATGATTAATTCTGTTTTTTTTTCTTTCTGTTAATTTTATTTTTATTTTATTTTTTAAAGATTTATTTTTTTATTTGAGAGAGAGAGAAAGAGAGAGAGCACAATCAGGAGGGGCAAGAAGAGGGAGAGAGAATCTCAAGCAGACTCCAGGCTGTTTGCAGACCCTCATGAGGGGCTCAATCTCAGGACCCTGAGATCACCACTTGAGTGGAAACCAAGAGTTGGTCGCATAACTG
Source organism: Potos flavus (assembly GCA_028534135.1). Taxonomy (NCBI): domain Eukaryota; kingdom Metazoa; phylum Chordata; class Mammalia; order Carnivora; family Procyonidae; genus Potos; species Potos flavus. The sequence goes on along the minus strand of CM052898.1, from coordinate 175,992,724 downwards.
ACTGTGCCACCCAGGTGCCCTTGTTCATTTTATTTTTAAAGTTTATTCATGTTTATAATCTTCTTCAATTTAACATTTGTAAGGACAACCACAGCAACAAAAATTTTGTCATCAACTTTGTTATATTACTAGTATATGACTAAACTCTTAGGAAATGGCATTTTATATTGTAAACATTCTCTTTAGTCATTCTTTGAGATACTTGAGTTATTCATACATGCAAAATAGATTTTAGTTAATCAGGAATTAGAACATTGGTCATCCTGGAAGTCTAAGATCAGGGTGCCAGCATGTTGGATTCCTGGAAAGGGCCTTTTCCTTGTTTACAGATGACTGCTTTCTTGCCATATCCTCACGTGCAGAAAGAAATAGAGAGCTTTGCTCTTATTATCTTCTTATAAAGGCACTAATCCTATAGTGGGATCCCACCCTCATGATCCCATTTAAGTCTAATTACTTCCCAAAGGGCTACCTCCATATAGCACCACACTGGGGATTAGGACTTCAACATATGGATTTTGGAGGGACACAAATATTTAGTTCATAACAAGTGGCAAGCAATTATCTCCTAAAAGTGTTTGATTAAAGAGTATATTTTACCACAGATCACTTAGAATATGGTGTTAGCATCAACAATATCTAGGATTCATTCTCTAACAATTCAATATCAGCATCCAATTTGTATCATTTCTTGAATAACAGTACAAAGGTAGACTGATTTTTTCCAATTTCTTGAGAGAGATTAATGAGTCATAAAAATGATAGGATTAATAGCAGCTGTATTCTTACAGTTATGAGAATTAAAATATTCAAAATTTGTTTTTTCCATCACAGGAGAGAATATGTTTAATAATTATCAAAATGGAAAATTGAAATGGTTCACTTCAGTTCATCATAAAAATGTAGTATTATTCAAATGGCAAAACCTTAATAAGTGTATTTCTGAGTGCAGTAAATGAAAATTTGAAAAAAAATGCTCTCCTTTCCATAATGAGGAGGCTTTGATTTAACTAGCCCGTATCAGTGGTTTTTGATGTTAGTAGCTTTGTAATGTAAAATAATTATAGAATATAACTAAGCAGGTAACTATTATATTATAATTTCTCAAATGAATTTGTTAATTTAACAAGGGGTAACTGTCTAGTTCTTTTTTTTTTTTTAAATATATATATATATTAAATATTTTATTTATTTATTTGACAGAGAGGAGAGAGATCACAAGTAGGCAGAGAGGCAGGCAGAGAGAGAGGGGGAAGCAGGCTCCCCACTGAGCAGAGAGCCCGATGCAGGGTTTGATCCCAGGACCCTGAGATCATGACCTGAGCTGAAGGCAGAGGCTTTAACCCACTGAGCCACCCAGGCGCCCCAGTTCTTAACAATTATCTTAAAACAGGTAATAACAATGGAGTTCTTCATAATTCTTCACAAACACCCAGCCAACCCTTGTCAATTAATTTAATTTGCTTAGTGGAATTTAGATGACCATCATAAAATATCGTATAGACTTACCGAGTCTCATTATATAAGAAGCTTAATCAGTTGTATTACAACAGAAAATGAGTTTCCTTCTACAGAATTTCACTAGATTAGAAAAGTTAAATAGGTACTATAAGATGTGCAGAGAAGTACTAAAGCTTCATATTCATAGAGGGCATATATTCTGCTGCTTTGATTCGTTTTGGGAATGAAGTCTATAAATAGAACATGTAAACCACAGAATTTTCGCTTTAGATGATTCTGAAACTTTCTAGTTAATTAACAAAAATATCACGCATGTATATGTATATGTGTGTATAAATATAAATATAAATTTATGTAATGTGTATGGATAATGCTAATATATACATTTATGCATACATATAAAAATCTTCAAATTTTAAATAAATTCATTAGTGGTTGCTTTGTACGGTTTTTCATGAAAGACTTTTCTAAGACATAGATGAAAGACAGGAAGACTGCAAATGTCATTATAGTCTGTCTCAAACTTCTTTCGTCTCTAAAATATAAACCATGTTTAGTCATCAAGGATAGAGAACTTCATCAAGGATAGAGAAGAGTAATGGCATTAAATTTCCAGATATTTTAGGATTAACAATGTGGTGAGAGTGTCTTCATGTGATATTCACACATGAAAGGTGAAAAATATCTGGTTGAATTACTACAATTACAGCAACAATTTTGTCATTTCATAAAAAATAACCCAACATCTTACACTTGAAAAAGATTACTTAAGAATCTGTCTGTGCATGGAACATAAAATTGGCTAAGGTTCTGCATTAGTTTATAGCATATTAAGTAGTTCAATTCAACCTTTTCATTGAGAATAATTGAAATTTTTGACAAAATTAACATGGCATCTTATTGGTGGTGTAAGAGATAGAACGAATACTAGGAAAAATTCTAGTCCTCAAAGCCGATTCTGCTAAAAAAGCAGGCATTTTCTGACCTAAGAAGAAAGAACCACAGAAATTATCTCCTTGGGCTGTGGAGACTCATGTCCAACCTAAGGGCACAGCAAAGGAACAAATTATGCATCACTAACTTAAACTTTTATCCCAAAAGACCATGCACTAAGATAAAGATGAAAGAAAAGTTAAATAGCTCTGAAGTGTAGACCTATTGTCCTGTGTTGGATCACCCAAGTGATTTGGAAAACTTCAACTATTAAAATTGAAAAATGTAGTTCTGGACTAACAAAAACTCCAGATGGCCTCTGAAGGAAGTGAAAGAAGTGAAAGAAGTGACCTCCTTCATGGGTGAAAAACATATCATTCTATCATCGAGTAAAGAAAAGTAGATTGGAACTGCATAAATTGTTTCTCTAACATTATTCCAATCTCTGGAGTCTGAAGGGGTAAGCAGGTAAAGCTATATAGAGACATGTGTGACTGTGATTTATATATTGGGTCTTTGTGAGTCAAGATATTTCTTGGGTAAGAAATTGTTGTTGCTACCATTAGCTAGACCAGGTAGGTGGAACATTGTTATGGCCAGAAATTCTGTAAAAATATTCAGACGATACTGGTTGTTGGCCAGGGTATCCAATGCTGAGATAACTGCCTGAAGTTTGGCCAAGTGTGTTGACCCTTGGGTCTTGCCCTTTATCGGGGATGTCCTAGTTAAGGATTGAAAAACAGCAACTCTTCCCTGAGTTTGTCAAGTGTGACAGTGGTGATACCATGTGTAAAGTTTATGAGTTTCCATTTCTTTTTACTCAGTTGATCTCAGGTTCTTTCTAGGTGGTCAAGGGGTCTGGGAGAAAGATGAGGTCCTCCAGCACTGTGGCATCTGTAAGGCCCTGAGGATAAGGGCGGCCACCCCATCCTGCATATGGGATATGGCAGAGGGCCCAGGTTTGGCTCCATTCCCTAACAGAGACTTCAGTGGCTGTGCAGATCTAGCTGAGCTCTTGAGGCGTTGGTTCCATGACCCAAGGTATGATGAGCATCAGACACAGGCCCAGGGCCTACGAGAACCTCCGTTTCCAGGAGTGCTCAGTTTGTGGCAAGAAATTGTTGTTCTACTGTCATATAGATGGGGATGAGGGAGGCAGTTTCTTGCAGTACAAGCCTGTGGACAGCATGAGGCCATCACGGTGATCCAGACATTCCTGGAGGTGTGAGGAGGCTGTTAAAGCTGCTACAGTGAAAAGTCTCTGGGGAACATTAATGTTTCTGCCTATTGTATTGCAATTTGGACAGATTCTAGAGACTTGTTGGAAGCTACCCGTTAACTTAAGCACAGTTTTTAAATGAGGAAACTATGTTCCATCCAGGGCTCCCCAAAAGCCTAAAAGATGTTGGGATTATTTTAATATAGTGAGTGTTGAGAGGGTCAATAGCTTTTCTTGGCAGTATCAGAATGAAGCAGCACTTGGTCATCAAATAATTCTCAGAAATTTAACTGAGGTGATAAGCCCTTGAACTATGTGGGCGATGACCCTTCCCCTTCTTTGTGAACTCCTTTGTATTTGTATATCTTGGATGATTGTACCAAGTGAATCTCTTTGAATGAGGACATCATTGATGCAATGTTATATCTGTGCTCATGGAACAAACTGAATGCTGTTAGGATCTTGAAGATTATGTGTACTTTCAAGGCAGTGAAGATAACCCATGAGTAGTCAGATAAATGTCTTTTTGGAGGTGAAGGTAAATTACAGCTGAGAGGCTGTTGAATTAAGCACTGAACAGAATATATTAGTCAAATCCATAATAGAAAGATATTTACTTTTTGCTGATTGGATAGCCAGTAATTTCAATAATATCTGGTACTGGGACCAGTGGATGGAGCTGTGGCATTAAAGTTATAGTTATTGACTCCGAGATGCCATTCATTTTTTCCAAGTTTAAAAACAAGCAAAACTGTAATGATAAACGGAGAAGCAGTGGGAAATAATCACCACTTCTCTAAATAATTCTTATATAAAGGTTTCAATACTTGAAAGTCTTATTTTAATTTACATTGACCATGTTAACTATTTTAACTGGGGAAGAGGGGTATAAGTCAATTATCAGTTTGTAAGTGTGAAAGATTTAATGTAACTTTAATTTATTACACACCGCGTCAAGAGCATCCATGCCCACTATGGGGTATTTTAAGGCAATGAATGTAGTAATTATAGGGAATTTAAGCAATGCAATAATTTTTGTAGTTAAAGTGAAGTATACTTGTTTGTCCTATATTTCATGTTTAAGAACTTCCCAAAGATTATAGGGGTAACATTTTTTAAAATTTAGTGGGATCACAAGGTATAACTATAATTTGAACTCTAGAAATAAGGCTAAGAAGTTTTGTTCATTGATGTGTCAGCAGATGTTAAAGTTAAGTCAGATCTTTTGTTATGCATGTGTGAAATCCAATCAGTGCCCTTTTATCATTTTGTTGCATAAAGTCTTATAGCAAATGATGGCTATCCAATGGGGTCGAATTTAGGACCTTCGTTTCAGTGATTTTGTTTACTCCTCCTGTCTCCAAGCTTCTTTTTCTTTCTGTGTTTTTTCTTTTCTTTTTTCTTTTCTTTTCTTCTTTTTTTTTTTATGGTTAGTTGATATACTTTAGTGTGGAGCGTTCTCTACCCGGCTCTTATTTCTAAGCTTCTGCCTTTCAAAGAGCCTCAAAGCAACATTGTCACTCATCGCAGTGTCTACTTTTCAGGATGTAAAGATGTGAGCTATAGGGGCTGGGCCACAGGTGTGCCACAGGTGTATTTTCCTACAATCTTGAGGCTCATGATCCTGTTCTGACAGAGGCATAGTCAGAAGCAGCAGCAAAAGCATGTTGTAGGACTGCTTTTCAAATAGGGATTGCTCTTCTACAAGCGTGACTGGCCAATGGCCTGTAGATCACATAGGCTGTAAGTCTTTCCGCTGCGCCTAGAGTCCATTATGACCCTACTGGACTCAAGACACCTGGCTCACTCTATTGTATTTCATTATTCCATTATATTTCTGGACTGAAATATAAGACCTGGGCCACTTTTAGGAGGCTCTAATTCTGTATTTCTAAGGGTGAATTATTGAAACTTCTGGCTTAGGTTATTTAAATCTATAACATGGGTTTGGTAGAACTGAACAAATATGTAGAAATCAGTAGGGCTCGAAGTGCAAGTTACCCAGAAAATAGCAGCTCAAAATGTCTGTTCACCAGCAGACAGCAGATCTGGCTAGCAAGTCAAAGCAACACGAGGAAAACCCCTAGTGGTATCATTGTCTACACATCCTGCTCACAGTAGCAATTTTTTAGACCATCCTGCAGAGACAGTAGAGAACCTCCACCCAAAATGTGTTTCAGATATCAAGACCGATGATGCCATAAACACACTTCAAGGGAATATAAAAGTTGTTATTTACATAAAAAGACTTTATGAGGATCACAGGGCAGTCCCCTCAACTTGCTCTGAACATGACTTGATAAAAAATAAATAAATAAAAGTAGACTGGCTTGGGTTTTTAATATTGTAATGAGATGAAGCCAGTGTGAGGGAGCCCACATGTGCACAAGGACTTGCATGGTATAAATTCTCATCAGCACCAAAGGAGGGGGCACCTGAGATTTCTTATCACCTTTCCTTGATGTAGGCAGAGGGGAAGAGGTGGAGGTGAGACAAGGGAGCCTTTGGCAGTCTGACATAAAAAATAGAGTTGGATTTGGTATGACAGGAGCTCTGTGTCTGTCCAGCAAGTGGGGTCTCCAGGGAGCTGCCAAACAAGTCAAGAAGTGACAATATTCTGGGGATAGGGCTTCGGGGAAGTTCCAGACCTTCTTTCATGTTGCATCTAGGTTGCTGGGTTTTCCAGCCGCTGTGTTTGAGAAGATGCTAGGGAGGGGGAATTAGGGAGCATGGATGGGAATAAGTGAAGCAAACACCACGAACCGCACTCTTCTTGCAACTATCCAATTGTTTTTCTTGAATAAATGCTCCTTGGGTGGTTGCAAGTTTGAGGTAATTTCCAGACTTCTGAAAACGTTGATTTTGAAGTTTTTGTCAGTGTTTACTTTGTTTTTGTGGAAAGGTGGGTTTTTTGCAGTTTCTTATTTAACCATTTCAGATATGTTCTTCTCTTAATCCCTTCTCAACTAGACGATGGGAGCATGAGTCTTTTTTCTTTTTTTAAGATTTTATTTATTTATTTGAGAGATTTAGAGAGAGAGAAAGAGAGAGAGAACAGAAGACGGAGAGAGTCAGAGGGAGAAGCAGACTCCCCACTGAGTAGGGAGCTTGAGGTGGGGCTCAATCCTGGGGCTCAGAGATCATGACCTGAGTCTAAGGTTGACATTTAACCAACTGAGCCACCCAGGTGCCCCAGAAGCATGCGTCTTGCTTTAGTTCTCTGAACTGTGAAATGTTAGGGGTCAGGTTTGATGCAAATTTATGAGGCCGAGAATGTTGAGAAATCTTAGAAGACAATAATACATGGTATCAGATCCTTCATAAGATACTATTTTTTCTTTTTTTTAAGGGGGAGGTATTATAATTAAAAATAAACAATTTAGATTATTAATGACAATCCAGAAATACTTTTTACTTCCCCCCTACTGAATATCCATTTTTACCAAGAATAAATTCCTCTACTCTTCAATATTATATGTGCCCGAGGATGTACTACAAAGACAAAATCAGAACACACATAATATATTTGTGCATACACTTCAGAAATGCTTTAGGATCGTGAGTTTCCAGCAAGACCTCAGACACCAGTTTTTTTTCAGAAATGCTGGATGTGAAATGAATTGATTTCATTTGGAATTGTTTTAGTTTTCTTTTCCCCACAAGGTATTTATATTAAATGCATTTTCATTTGTTTTGTTTTTATAATAGAAATAGAAATTCAATGCAAATACATAAAAATGCACAATTTGGTATGCTATTTGACACTTCTGAACTTGTTAAATATTCTTGTTAATACATAGAAAATGATGTATTAGCATTATTAGCATTTTGATCTTCTTCTTTCAAGCCTTAAGCTTTTATCCCCCGGCAGAAAGTACCGCTGAGAAATAATATGCTTGTCTACATATGCTAAAAACTTTTTATTTGGGGGTTGTGCTTTTTGTAACCAGTCCTCCAACTGCGTATATCACAATTTCCATGTGCTCCAAAATCACTGACTTCCTGACCCTTGATCCTGCCCTATTGTGGGTGTTTATTAACCTTTCCATGAACCTTGACTTCTGAACTTTCAGCTCAAAGTTATAACTGAACTGGCATTTGCCTAGAGTGCCTGACAGATTATTTCTAAAATGAGGTATATAAAAGGAGTAGGCATTCTACCAAAATCCTCTCGCTGACCAGGTTATCTCCTCTTCGGTAGTCAACACCATGCACATAATATGGCAATCGTGACATGGACATATGGGCTTGTTAATCAACTTGAGTCTTTCTCTGGGCAAAGGCAGTGATGGTCTCTTGAACAGTTAGTTTGGGGAACATTATCCCTGAGTAATTTTTCTAAAGCTCTGAATGTATTGTTGCAGGCATGATTGAGCAAGTTAACTACTGTGGTCACCTGAGATCGGGGATGCACTGTATTTTATAATGTCAGAGAAAAGTTATGGCCATTAAAGCAACGTGAATGATATCTTGAAACACTGGTTCATGCTAAGTTTACTCAATGTTAACCTAGTGAAATCTAATGTTTGTAGGCAAAACTACTATTTGTGTCTTATTGGGCACATTTTTAAAGGAATGCAGTGAAGAGAATGGTCGTTTATTTCCTTTTATTTTTATTTTTTAAAGATTTATTTATTTATTTGAGAGAGAGAAAGAGAGAGAGCAGGAGGAGGAGCAGAGGGTAAGGAAGAGAAATCTTCAAGCAGACTCCTTGCTGAGTGCAGAGCCCAACAAGGGGCTCAATTCCATGACCCTGAGATCATGACCTGAGCCAAAATCAGCTTAATGATGGAGCCACTCAGGGGCCCCTCTCTGACTTTTAAATTAATTCTCAATATCAATATTTCATAATTAAGGTGCAATATTCTGGTTTACATTTGTCAAACAAAACTCTCAGCTGAGCATCTTTTTCCAAATAAATGCTTTAATGGAATATAGGCTAAATTTGTTTAAACCTTCTGATAGATCACATAGGAGAACTCGAGAAATAGTTTTAATTGAATATCATTAGGATACTTGGGATGGACGTGAGCTCTCTTAGAATCATAGCAAATATTTCAGGGCAGGAAAATAGAAACTCATTAACCAAACTTCCTATTTTTCAAAATATAAAACTTTTCATGATGCAGAGCTTTTCCAAAACATCGTTAATGAAGGTGGGAGCTGGGATTCAAGTTTTTGCCTGCTAATGCTAAGCCAAATTCTTGTTCTCAGTTCTTTCAAGATCCATGTTTGTGCTACATTGTTCTATATTAGTAAAGGAGGTTCTTTAACTTCTTTTGACAAAGTGCACGTACGTCAGAATACATTTGCGTATATTATGGGTGATTTCCTTCACTATCAATTTTCAATTTTTCTTTTTGCTTCTATGTATTTAAGTATTCTTTCTTGTTGCTACTCATTTTATAGCAAAAAATGTGGTCCCAGAAAATGGTATTTATAAACAGTGTTTATAAATTAAGTTTTACTTCAAATAAAACTCACCTAAAAGATTTTACAATGTGCATAGAAAATGAACTGTTCATGAATTATATATGTCCTTCTTGAACCCCTAAAAATTAAAACACTTTTAATAAAATCAAATGATATTTTCCCACTCCTTCATAAGACACAATCCTACTTGGAAACTGCTCTATGTGGAAGAACTTTTGGGGAGAGAAATGGAGATAATTCTCCATAGCAGATGCTGTTGGTGATCTGCCTGTGATTTTTGAGTTTCACTCAATGAATATAGCAGTGGTTTTCCACTAAAAGAGAAGCCAGTGGTTTCTCTGGACATCAGAGCAAACATGATGTGCAAAAAGGACAGAGTTTCTGCAGAATTGAACTCCACTGGAGTGAATCCTTAACAACAGGAAAGTGATTTGGTTAATAAATACACTGGCCTCCTCTTCCCTCAGGAGGACAACTCAGGAGCAGGCTCCACAAAGAGTCCCAGAAGTCTCAAATCAGACTGAATCCCAGTTGTCCACCCTGGTGATATGCTTTTTAACATGCCCTGTTTTGTCTTCCTTCCTTTTCTACCTCGCTCCCCTACTTTCCTATCAATTCTTCTTAAGATCACACCAAAATAACAGTCTCCAGAAATCCTACCAAAACATTCTCACAATAGTTTAACTTGAAATCCTAGGATGTAAAGACATTTCTATGACTCTTGAATTTAAGCTAAACCAATCAGACTTTTTCCCTACCTAAGTCGAGAGCCAATGATTAAAATAAGATGATAGCAATCAGCAGATGGAAGCTTAAATACATTGTTGTTATTGATACAGATTATATAATAGAAACGGGTTATATCTGAGTGCAAGAAAGCTTCCTAAATTCCAAAGCCAGCATTATATAATGTATTCACCCAATCTCAGGCATACCTCAGCCACCTAGCAAATCTGCCCACTCCACTCTCAGCTTCCTCTTTTGCCTCTGCCCCTCTCAGGGTTAGGAACTCCTTCATGCCCATTGAGGGTAGGTCCTACCCCATGAGGAAGAGAAAGGGACCAAATTGCGTATGCCCAGTTTATTCTTTCTAAATTTACCAGTGAGAATTCACCCTTCCCCTTTATGGGCAGGAGTGAGTGAAGAGGAGAGAGGCCCCTAGTGTTAGTGGAGCTTCTGCTTCATGGAAGGAAAAAATAAATCAGGAGTAGAATGAAGTTACTCCTCTGCCCTCGGAATTAACCAATCTAGTCCCATGCTGGGTACTTCTATAATCACACAGACTTAGGCCAAAGGAATATATGGTCTTAGCTTTTGATTTCTTTTTGCCTTTTAGGTGATGGGCTATTTTTGATTGGTTTTAGCTGAGCAAAACAGATCTTTTACTCTGCCTGGCTTCCTTCATTTCTTCTAGATAATCACATACAAGAAGACTAATTGATGAGTCACATTTTTTCATCATATGAACACTAAACAAACTACAATAAAAAATTTTGTTTTATATTTCCCTTATGGTGAGCGATGGTAAGCATCTTTTCATGTGTTCGTTGGCCATTTCTATATCTTCTTTGGAAAAATGTCTATTTGTGTCTCTTTTTTTAAGGTTTATTTATCTATTTGAGAGCGAGAGGGAGAGTGTTAGCAGGAAGAGAGACAGAGGGAGATAAATCCTTAAGCAGTTTCCCCACTGAGTGGGGAGCCCAAAGCGGGGCTCCACCCCAGGATCCTGAGGTCATGACCTGAACTGGAATCAAGAGTCAGATGCTTAACTGACTGAGCCACTTCATAGCCCCAAAAAACTGCCTATTCATGTCTTTTGACCATTTTTAAATTGAATTATTTGGGTTTTGGGTGTTGAGTTTTATAAGTTCTTTATAGATTTTGCATACTAACCCTTTGTCAGATATGTCATTTGTAAATATATTCTCCTACTCCATAGGTTGCCTTTTAGTTTTGTTGATTAATTTCTCTTTCTGCTGCTTCATTATTGGTGTATAGAAATGCAACAGACTTCTGTACATTGATTTTGTATCCTGCAACTTTACTAAATTTGTGCATCAGTTATAGCAATTTTTTGGTGGAACTAGAGAGTATTATGTTAAGTGAAATAAGTCAGTCAGAGAAAGAAGAATACCATATGATTTCACTCATATGTAGAATTTAAGAAACAAAACAAAAGAGCATGGGGGGAAAAAGAGAGAGAGAGAGGCAATTCAAGAAACAGACTCTTAATTGATGGTTAGAGAACAAACTGAGGGTTATCAGAGGGGTGGAAGAGATGGGTTAAATATGTGATGGGGATTCGGAAGTGCACTTGTGATGAGCACCAGGTGATGAATGGAGTGTTGACATTGCTGTCCCATCCCTTAGTGGGGTTACCCAACTCAGTCAAAGCTAAGCTGTCTTCAACTTGTAACAAACAGTTCTCAATCAAACTCTCACTTCTTCTAATCCTATCTCAGGAACAGAAACCAATCTAGAACTTATCTTCACTTTCCTTAGATCTTTTAGTGGAAGCCTAAACCTTAAACAAGACCCTTTCTACTTCCATTTTGTGAATTTTTTTTTTAAAGATTTTATTTATTTATTTAACACACAGAGAGAGATCACAAGTAGGCAGAGAGGCAGGCAGAGAGAGAGGGGGAAGCAGGCTCCCTGCTGAGCAGAGAGCCTGATGCGGGGCTCGATCCCAGGACCCTGAGATCATGACCTGAGCTGAAGGCAGAGGCTTTAACCCACTGAGCCACCCAGGCGCCCCTCTACTTCCATTTTGAGTAGCAGCTTTTCACCATTCCTCTGGGATACTTTCCCTTAGCAAATTGCCTCAGTAGATCTCTTTTATCTAGTGGTCTTTGGTTAATTAGCTTTTCTTACCATGGATTTGTATCTTGATAAACCCATCATAAGTTCAAAATATCGTTAAGTAGAAAATGCATTTAATAAACCTAATCTACTGAACATCATAGCTTAGCTTAGCCTATCTTAAATGTGCTCAGAAAATTTATGTTAGCCTACAGGTGGGAAAAACCATCTAAAAAAGGTAATTTAATAATAAAGTGTTGGATAGTATATATATTTTATTGAATACTATGCGGAAAGTGAAAGGCAGAATGGTTGTTGACTCTGGTGATCCCACGGCTGCCTGGAAACTGAAGCTTGTTGCCACTGCCCAGTGGCACAAGAGAGGATCATACAGCACATGCTAGCTTGAGAGAAGATCCATATTCAAAATTCAAAGCACAGTTTCTACTGTGCTTACGAACACATATGGCTTTTACACCACCATAAAGTCGAAAAATCATAAGTCAAACCATCCTTAAGTTGAGGGGGATCTGTACTTTATTATTACATCAGAAGAATCGAGACCACTGGTATTTGTTTCATTTCATTGTATTTTATTATTTTTTAAGATTTATTTATTTATTTGACAGAGAGAGCGAGTGTGCACACACAAGCAGGGGGAGCGACAGGCAGAGGGAAAGAGAGAAGCAGGCTCCCTGCTGAGTGCAGGGTGGATCCCAGGGCTCAGGGATCATGACCTGAGCCGAAAGCAGATACTTAGCCAGGTGAGCCCCCCAGGTGCCCTTATTTGTTTCATTTTAAATAAAGTCCCGTGTAAGCCAAATGGGAGAGTTTTGCTTTCAGTGGTGGCTTCTGTAACACTTCAGTATCTCGCAGTGCAAACAATTACAAATATTTTGCTTTATTAAAGCTGTAATGAGCAAACATTGGCATTTGGTTGCTTGAAAGTTGCTTGTATTTTGCTCTTGTTTATTCCTGTCTATTGTCAAGTTTTAACTAATTGTGTTGTTGCAAAAAGTATACACATAATGTTAAAAGAGATGCTCAGTTTCACCATAGAAGTTCTCCTGTGCCTTTTTTTTTCATTAATGACTGGTGAATTCTACATTTCAAATGGAAGTTATATTCATGGTAAAAAATTTACATTAAAATATGACCAGAAACATAAAAAGTACAAAGATAAACAGCTATTATTAGTACAATATAATTCTGTAATAAAGCAAATACATAAGTGGACATGTGGGATGCAGTTGGGGAATAAAATTCTGAGTGTTAGTTACCTTTATGATTTTGTGTTCAGTGAAAGCACTTTGATGTCTTTATAGCTGGTGTTATTCCTTTTGTGTATGTGCACAAAAGATAATTGATGAATTATATTAGTTATCTCAAAAATTCACAATGAAGTCCCACACCGAACAACACCTATGTCTATCTCTAGCTCTATTATCTCCAGGTATGTGTGTATATGCACCTACATCTACACCTTTATCCTTGTTGTGAGTATGAATTTATTCAAGTAGACTATCTGATTACACAATATAAAATTTCAGCACTACCATATGTGCCTAAATTAAAAATGAATCTGCAGAATTTGATAAGCATTTATGTAATCTGGTTTGGGAGCCCGATTGCTTGAGTTATGATACTTAGAAACCCATTTGACTGTTGAATGACATTGGGTGATTTAATTAATCATGGTGCCTTGATTTTCTCATCTGAAGGTAAGCATAATGATAGCTGACTCATATGCTTATTGCAAAGAACAAATTAATTCAGGTTAAAAAGTAACTAAAGAATGGTGAAATATACTTTATGTCCTCGACATATGTTGTCATAATTAATAAGTGAAATTCCGAAGCTCTGTGTATGTGTGTGTCTATGTGAGGTGTACAGTAATTTCTGTAACTCGGGGCTTATTTTCAAATATCTCTATAGACAAAAAGTCCACCTATTTTCTTACAAAATGTAGATGACCCAACATAAAAGTATTTTGTCTTTTTATAGTTGACTTGAAATATTCTACTTTCGGCAAGAAGTAAATGTTGCCCTATGTGTTGAAAACCAGGGTGATAAAGATCCTCCCATGTGAATGAACCAGCATAAATAACAATTGATTTGTCCTCTCAAAGCTTCAGAAGTAAGCTATAGTTCACTGAGAAGCTTTATAGAGAACTTCGCTTATTCTGGTAAGGTTAAAACAATTCTGAGTCATTAGCAAGTTATTTTACAAAGAACCAACATTTCCAGAATTATTAAAATAGGATTTTAGATGACTGGATACTCAAGCTATTATTTTTCTCTTTTACCTGAGAACACCATAGAATAAAGTAGCGAAGTAGGTTTGCAAATGGTATAAGTGTAAAGGCAGGTCATGAAGAATAAAAAGGATTAATTGGCTAGTTTTAAACCTCGGTTCTCATGAGCCTGTGCTACTGAACTTGGTCATCCTGACAGAATAGGCTTCAGTTATAAGAAAATACCATTTGTGTGTGTGTTTAGATTTTATTTATTTATTTATTTATTTATTTATTTATTTATTTATTTAAGAGAGAGAGCATGTGCAGGGGGACGGGGAGAAGGGGAGGGAGAGGAGCAAGCAGACTCCTCACTGAGCACAGAGTGGGGCTTGAATTTAGACCCTGAGATCATGACCTGAACCAAAATCAAGAGGCAGAGTCTCAACTGCCTGAGCCACCCACCCGCCCCGAGAAAATACCATTTGTAATATCATAACAATTAGAATTAACCGCATATTTTACTTTATATAGCAAAGGAGATTTATTAATTGATTTCTTCAACGTAGTATGTTGTAGTATGTTGTAGTATGTTGTTTTAACAGAGAACGTATAGGTGTGCATCAGCTGCGGGAAAAATAATTAGAACCTTTCAGATATTTCTTACATTTCTGTGAATTATAAATTTTTTAAAGTATTTTATTTACAAAAACTACCCTTTTCTTAACTGTGCTTCAAAGAACTGCAGGTTTAATGTAGACTCTTAAAGGGAAATAAAAAATCATATTAGATAACCCTAAGGTATTTAGCATTACTCTACGGTTTTCACAGAGATCATTTCTACCTTGCTACATTAGTTTAAAGCCCTAAGAAAATCTAGGAAATACAATGTCTTAAAGATTACTCAGGAAAAATATTTCTTTTGGTACTGTGATTATGGGAAATCAAAAATGGAATATGAAGTTAAGGGGCTAGTCAAGATCTTAAATCCCAATAGCTAAAACAATCCTTGTCTTTAGAATAAGCAGCAAGAGACAGAAATCCCTTTATGCAGATCACTTTTTCTCCCTCTGGCTTTCATTTGCTCTGTTTCTCTCAGACTTCTCTCTCTCTCTTTCTCATACACACACGCGTGCGTGCACACACACACTTTCTCTCCCTTTCCCAAATATTTTCTTAAAATGCTAAATTCAACTTCTCTTCAAGCCATCACTATAAAATCCATATGTTAATATGAAATGGAAGAAGGAATATACATTTTTTATAGTCATACAAGGAACTGAAGTAACTTACGTGAATGGGAATGCTGTTCAATGATAATTGATTTTTTTAATTTTATGGCTTAATTTTTGTAACATCAGTAAAGTTCAAAGCTAATCTTTTTTTATTAGATGAAATAGAGCTTTTCTCCACCCTATGGTTTAATTAGTAAGGAGTTAGTTTCAGCTGTTCTTTTAAAGAGAAATAATTTGCTGTAAATAATATAGTTTATTATAATTTGTGTTCATGAAGTGTTCACACCTTCTGAATCCCAGTGCCCAATACATATTTTCAGAATCTCATTTTTTTAAATTAAGGAACTATAAAATCTATTCAAGAATTCAACTCATTGAATCACATTATACATAATAACTGTATCTGTAAGATCAGACTACAGTAATAAAACATCATCACTGATTTTTTTGCTGAACTAGATGAAAGAGAATTCATAAAAGTGTCTTTATGGTCAATGTTTTTCACCAGATACCATTTTTCAAAGATGTATGTGAATATGCCTTGATCGCACACTTCCTCTGTGACAAGGAGTTAAATATTGAAAAACATTTTGTTGGCACTAGCACCCTTATGCTTTCCTTATATTTATCCATGCTCTTTTTCAAGCATGTTTATTTTGCTTTAGCATTCTGAATGAGAGAATAGCATTTTTATTTTTTTCACTAAGATTGTAAATTAATATCTTAATTCATTAATATAATCCATCTTCCTCATTCTCCCAGCCAGTGCACATCACCTGCTGTGTACCCCACAACTGATTAAATAAAAAATCTCACCCAATTAGTTTGCTTACCTAATTTTCTTTAATTAGCTGAAATGCTGTCTTTGGTCCAACTAAGATCACTTTGTCTTAGAATCTGCAAAGCTGAATACAAACTCATTTATAAATGTCTTTAGTCAGAATTCCACCAAGGCCATTTGCACTTTACTGGGCTGTGTTAGGAAATTGTTAAAAGTGAAGAAGGTCCTCAATAATGTTTCAAAAAAATAGATAGTTATTATATACCAATACTTCTAAAAGACCCTGGAAGCACATTTTACCATTCTTACCATTGTTTGTGTTTAAACGTGCAAAAAATAAAGTCTTATCACCCAAGAGATCAATGGTAATGTTAGTGAATTTTTCTCATAAACAGAAAAGGAAAGAAATGGAGTAATAGAAGACCCCTATGGAACCAGCCTTGATCTTTACTGTGTGTGTGTATGTGTCTGTGCATGAAACATAAAATATCTTATTTACATGTTTATTGATGTATATATATGATATATATTCATATACTAATTATTATCACATACTATATGAGTATAGTATATGAATAAATATAATATATAAATATTTATTAGTATATTAGTATTATATTAGTATATTAGTATATTTGTATATTAGTATATGCATAAATACATTAGTATGTGAATATATATTTTTATATATTGTATGTATATTTTATACATATTATATACATTATTATATACTATATTATATCATGTACTTATTACAATTTATATTTATATTTATTACATATAATCAAATTTTATGTTTCATTTTATTTTTATTACATGTTATCAAACCATGTAATTTAGCCATTGATAACCACATTTATACATGGGAACAAACATGTACATGATTTTAGTAAGAGAGTAGAAAACAGTAATGCTTCATGGGGTGATTTTGCACTGTGTCTAACCTGGAACCAGGTTTCCCACGGTCCCCTTCTCTGTATAGTTCTGAGTTAGAGTTGATCTAAGAAACATTGCCCTAATGTTTGGAAGTTGCAGGTGAAGCAAGAGACCACAGTGGCCCAAGACCCACCAACGGACACAAGGCAATAGCACCCACTAGACTCCCTTGATGGTACCTTTGGGGCATAGAGACCATCCAGAAGGCTCCAATTTGTCTGCAGATCCCAGTGCTTCAAGAGGGATGATGAGTGACTTCCCCCTGACCCATTATCTCCTTTTTCTAGATCTCCTTTCCCCATCTGCTCTCACAGGTTTGAACGACCTACTTCCTGCAATCCCTTATTTGAAGTATGCATGATCTACCTCCTGCAATCCCTTACTCAGTAATATTCATAGTAGTTCTGCTTCCCTGGTGCATAAAATTTCATGAAACAAAGCTGGAAACTGGGATCCCATAGCTTTGTAATGAAATCTCTTCTTTTTTTACACATAGAGGGCAAAGAGCCTGCTCTTGTAACATAAAATCTGAAGGAAACTCCAGGAAACACACCAGAAGATTCATTCCTTTTTGCCAAGCAGTAAGTTATCCTATGTTCTAGTTTTTAAAAATCAATCAGAATTTACAGCAAGAATTACCAAATAATGACCATAATGACGTGATAATGGAAATTATGGTCTTTATACAAAGAGGCAGTGCCAAGTCTCATAGATTCTTGTTACTAATTAGTATGCATTGAGCGGTCTCTCTGTAATTGCTATGATATTGGATGCTCCTAGCAAGGCTAATGGAGGGAACTGCTCACTTCAGGAAGTGTTTGTAAAGCTATAAGTAATTGCTTTGTAGGACAAAGGCAATAGAACTCATATGTGTGCTTGCATACATTTCTAGACAATTATGATAAATAATATTTATCTTTTTATTATGTTCAGTTAGCCACCATATAGCACATCATTAGTTTTTGATGTATTGTTCAATGATTCATTAGTTGTTTAAAACACCCAGTGTTCGTCACAACATGCGCCCTCCTTAATACCCATCACCCAACTACCCCATCCCCCCCTGAAGCCCTCAGTTTGTTTCCCAGAATCCAGTCTATCATGGTTTGTCCCCCTCTCTGATTTCCCCTCCTTCAGTTTTCTCTCCCTTCCCCTATGATAAGTAGTATTTAAAAAATTAAGAATGGTTGAAAGAAGGAAGACTTCTTTGCTTCTCTACTATGTGGTTTAATATTTCTTAAAGGGAATATCAATCTGTGTTATGTGATAATTCATTAAATGATTTCTGCCACGTCACTACAAGGATTTCAGTTCATAGGATAATATTTTCCTGCCCACCTGAATTGATAATAGATGACATTTTCACTTTTATTAAAAAATATGAAAATGTAAGCTTTAATCAGTATTCATTAAAAATTACTTCTCTACATTTTGTTGGCTAGGGAAGATTTTAAGCTCAACTTCTCATGGACCATAATAACCTTGAAACCAGTTTTGTGTGTTTGTGTATGTGACAGGGATGGAGGGGGCATTTTTCTGCTGGTTATTTTTCTGTGATGGATATAGTTTCTATACCTTCCATTCCTCAGAGAAATAATGATATCCTTGCAGGATGATAAAAGAGTTTTTTTATTGAAAGATTTTTGTGGGGAAAATGAAGCCAATGGGACTTTAGTCTCCCTTGGAGGTGGTTCTAATTCCGGGTGGGGTTTTACAATAAGAAGTAAAAATAATGCGTGGAAATGGATTAAGATTTGTTACAAACCCTTAGTTCATTATGACGCATGAAAAGTTCTTTTTCCTGTAGAACAGGTTCTGAACACAAAGAGATTAAAACTACTATAAGGCATTTTTGGCAGGCGGTATATCATTTATGAAATCCACCTCATTTCAAACAATAATAAAAGTAGCTATTTAATCATCTATTATTGACTGAGAACGGGAAGATGTAGTATTAGTTGGATTGTAAGACAGTTATTCCTGGATGTGCAAAACCAACATCACCCAGGAAGTTATAAATGTAAATCGTGGTCCCAATCCAGATCTCCTGAATCAGATCCTCAGGGGGTAGGGCCCATTTTTCTGAACCACTGCTTGACAGGAAGAGACATGAATGAACCTTAAAGTATTTATAGAACGTGTGTGTGTGTTTAGTGTTAGATATTCACTGATTTTTTTTCTTCCATGTAATGGTCATCTGTTTAGGCATTGAAACATCATTGTGGTCTGCCTGAATGAATTTGTCAGAATGGCACAAGAGAAGAGAGGTGGCAAATAAACTCATATAATCCAGTTCCATGTGTGAGGGAAAAAATTACATGTATATATAAAATATTATATATATGTATATGATCAATATAATATAAATATATATTTATAAATAAATAAATATATATATTTAAATTGAGAAAGCAGGATCATTTTAGCTGTTTGTTTTGATTCTCCTTCCAGTTTCCTGTCCAATAAGAAAAGAATCTTTCTAATGTGGGGAGGAGGAGAAGGCCGAAAGATAGAGTACACTGAGAGGGGTCCCCCTCACAGGCAGTTTCTGAGGAAGGCATGAAGAAATTACTTCTGAAATTTCATTAGATATCATGTTTCTGTCATGACTGTAGGAAGTACTGGTATGGCATGTTAGAATTAGAGTTGGAATTCTAAGTATTCTGAATACAAAAAGGAAAAATATTGAACTTTCAACAAAAGTTGAATTTTAGAATTGTCATCATGCACTGATTGCACTGGAGATCTTTTCCCCAAAATGAAGCATTGTTTATCCTCACGAGCTAAACTGTTTTATTATTTGGCATTGTGGTTGACTGCGTAACAGCCCCCCAAAACATCTAAGTCTTAATGCCTGGAACACCTGAATGTCCCCCCATTTGGCAACGAAGGTTTTGTAAGTTTGGTTAAATTACAGATCTTAAAATTTGGAGATTATTTTAGATTACTAGATGGGCTCTAAATATAATCACAAGTGTACTTATAAGAAGGAAGCTAAAGAAGATCTCACACAGAAAAAGAGGACAATCTGATGACTGAAGCAAGATGCTGCATTGTGGTCTTTGGAGATGCGAGAGGTGACAAGCTAAGGAAGAAAATTAATACCACTCTAGAAAATGGAAAAATTTGAAAAAGGGGATTGTCCCCCAGAATCATCCAAAATCATAGCTGTGCAGACATATTGACTTTAGCCTAGTGAATCCTATTGCAGACATTTGGCTTCCAGAACTGCAAGAGAATAAAACTGCCTTGTTTTAAGCCACTAAATTTGTTACAATGAAAAGGGGAAAACATTATAGACATCCAGCCAGATCTGTCCCATCTAAGTGTATAGAATACTTAAATCCATGTGGTGCAATTTTTGAAAATTTTTTTAAAGATTTTGTTTATTTATTTTTCAGAGAGAGAGAGTGCACATGAGTGCTGGGGGGGGGGGGCGGGGAGGAGCAAAGGGAGAAGCAGACTCCCTGCTGAGCATGTGGGGCTGGATCTAAGGACCCTGGGATCATGACCTGAGCTGAAGGCAGACACTTAACCCACTGAGCCACCTAGGTGGCTAATTTTTGAATTTTTTCTTTCCAGTCTGATTTTTTAATTTTAAAATGCTTCAACAATAAACATGTTAGTGTTTACTTTAAAATACATTAAAGCATTATCTTTAAGAAGGAAGTTTTGTTTATGGGCAACTGCAAAAGGAAGTGAGGATTCACAGAGCAGCAGAGCTGGATGGTTTGTCTCTGGTCCACGTGGCAGTGGGAGGGCTGGGGCTGGAGAATCTCTTAATGAAGTAGTTTCTTCACATGTTGGGTTTTCTGGTGCCTATTTCTCTCTCTCTCTCTGTCTGTCTGTCTCTCTTCATGACAGATTATCTTTCTCAGTCTCCCCATGTGCAAAGTCTTCTTACATTATAGTGGTTGAAGGAAAAGTAAACTTCTAATACAATGGCTGGCTTCCAAAAGGCACAAAATGAAGCTACAAGGCCAGATAGGAGCTATGCCTAGAACTCTCACGGTGTACTACAAGCTCTATTTGTCAAAGAAATCACAGGACCCTCTGAGAATTAGAGATATAGACCCCGCCTTTAGATGTGGGCATGGCAAGGTTACATTGTTACATTGCAGAAGCGTGTATAAAATGGGAAACACAGCGCGGTCATCATTTAAAACACGGTTTCCTAAAAGAGGAAACTTTTAGAGAACAGGGATCTGACAATATTTTTCTAGGCCAGGCAATGGAAAAACAACAGTAATTAGTGTGCTCTTGAGGTAGAATTGTTTCATTAGTTCTTATATACAGCCTGAGGAAAACACTTCTGTGATTATACTCTTCTCTTTGTTTATCCCCACTGAGCAATTTTGTGCATAGTTAGCTAGAATTTTAACATGCCTGATATAAGGGAACAATTATTCTAATTACCATAAAAGGATTGGGTTAAGATGTAAGATAATAAAATAATATGTTGGTTAGTAGAGGCATTCATATATACATTTGTATCTCCATATATGAAGAGATTTTTTTGATAGATAATTACTATTGAATGAAAGATGGTGTATTTGATGTGCACCTTCAGGAAACAGTCTATCAGGTGAGGTGGTGAAGAGTTACTTAGTTATAGCCAGACTTTAGCGAGAGATATTAAAATACAATCAAATCGTCACGATGATTTGATCAATGAGTAGCCATCAACTGGACAAGGGTATGAGAAAAGGCTTCTAGAAGAAAGTACATTTGAGAACTTGGAGGACTTCTAGAATTTCAACAGTAACAATGTTGAAATGTCCCTCAACTAGGGAAAATGACAAGGACAAAAGCAGAGTTTTTGGGGAGTCTAGGCTCCTCTCAAATGTTTCTGAATTAATCTCCTTTCTTTCTTACCTTACTCATTTTTTTTTAGCTTTAGTAAGGCATTTTGATTTTTCTCCATTCTCAGCCATGCTTCCAACTCAGGAAATTGATACTTGTCAGTCTCTTCTCCCATGTGTCCACATATTTTCATTTCTTCTCTTCTCAAGTCATGTTAGTTACTATTTTCCCATTAGGCCCTCCCTGAATTCCTTATTTCAAAGTAACTCCTCCCTAACCCTCCCCCAACCCAGACATTAACTATCTCTTTTTCTGTTTTTTTTTTTTTTTTTTTGCAATGCTCTTAATCACCAGATAATATAATATAAATTTCCTCAGTCATTTGTTTACTTTCTATTTTCATCAACTTAGATATAAGATTCATGAGGGAGGGAATTTTGACTGACTAGTTGACTGTTGTGTCTACACAATTTATTTTATTTTATTTTATTTTTTTAAAGATTTTATTTATTTATTTGACAGAGAGAGACATCACAAACAGGCAGAGAGGCAGGCGGGGGGAGGGGGGAGAGCGGGCCCCCTGCTGAGCAGAGAGCCTGATGTGAGGCTAGATCCCAGGACCCTGAGATCATGACCTGAGCTGAAAGCAGAGGCTTCAACCCACTGAGCCACCCAGGCACCCCCACAATTTAAATATATTTGCCACATAGTAAGTTTTCATTAAACACTAACTAAATTACCAAAGGATAAAATATAATCCAAAAAGAATGAATAGAAAAGTTTTATATAATTTAATTATGTAACCATTATATATATGTACACACATATTTAGTTGTATATACATATACTTTATTTATGCAACTATATATGTGCATTTCTCCAAGCACCCCCTTAATATATATAGCTATATATATATATATATATATATATATATATATATATATATTATATTATATTACATATACTATATAACTATGTATATTAAAGGGGTTATTTGTAGGAGAAATATAATATTGCATCATATATAGAAAAAGGGAAATTCAAAGTGGGTTGTTTTTAAATAAGAGTAACCAGAAACCCATAATTGTGATTAAGGACATATATCTTCTTTTATGTAAAAATCATCCTCCATGCCCTGTATTTTGACAGTTTCACAATCCCAAGTGTGTTCTATTTTTCTCCAATAGGTCTCCATTCCTAAGTCACCATATGTGGTTCCTTAAGTTCCAGTAATAACATAAATATTCTAGCCAACAGGAAAAAGGAAAAGTAAGGAATTTGTATTCTCTCTACTTAAGGAAACTTCTTGGAAGTTCCTCACACCAGTTCTGTTATTGCTGCCCTGGGCAGGATTCGTTCCCTTTCACGTACTTACAGTAGAGTGCTGGAAATTATCTTTATTCTTGTTAAAAATCAATATTCGTATTGATATGGAAGAGGGAAGAACAAATCTTGAGAAATAGTCTCTTCCATGCAAAAAGAGAGGAATAAATTAACATTTATTGAGCATCCACCATGGTCGAGCCATTGTGCAAAGAACTTTGCAAATATAATATTACTTAATACTGCCAGGCTCTATAAAGCACAGAGTAATGGCCTTCACCTTTTATATAATTAGTGCTTATTAAGTATTTATAAAATTCACAACTGGAATGTGACTCCACATCTGTTTAACCCTGAATATCATGCTTTTTCTATTATGGAAATAACTATAGTCACAGAGCGGGACACAATCTCCAGAGGCCAACAGATTTCCATTTTTCAAGCAAAAAAATCTATTCCAATAACAAGAAAATGTCACTGTGCAAACTTTTTAAAAAGATTGGTAAGGATAATTTAATATAAAACCCAAAGCATGTTTATCTTAAAATTTTGTCATTGAAATAGTACAGACCAAAAAACTCTTGATACTAACTCATCGAAAGTGTTGGGTAAATGCATACTAATATGATGAAACCAAATTGAGGAAAATCAAATTTAAAGTAACAGTAGCAATAGAAAAGTGTGACTAATTCAAGGAAAGAATTCTGATGGAATGATAAACATTTACATCCCTTAAAGTTAAAGAAATTCTAACACTGATATGTATGTAAGATGATGGAGTTTTAGAAGGATTTCAACCACTGTTTGCAGGATTTCTTCAAAATGTGATTCGACTTTTTAGTGAGTTATAATTATGCACTGGTTTACTTTATAAATAAATTTTAGAAACCATTAATAACTCTTCTGGTAAACTAGCTCTGAGCAGCCCATACTTTTGCATTAAAAAAAAAAAAGATTATAGAATTGTGCAGAGTCCATGCACAAAAGTCTGGGAGAGGACTTGCATTCTTAATTAATATACAGGCAAACAAGAGGGCTTCATAATCTGTCAATGGGCTATGAACACTCCTCTAATAATTACAGTGTAGATTCTTGAAACACAGATATAATGGTATGAATTTAATTTGATCCACTGAATACTAAAACTTTTTCTGAGAGTGTGATAATTGGCAATGTCAAGCATAACACTTATGGTCGTAGATAAAATAATTAAACTGAGAAGTAGTGAGAAAAAGAATCTTCATGTGGATAGTAGAAATAGCAAAGACAGGTTTACCTAAAAGATACTTTTGAAATGGAACTTAAAGTATTTTTTTAATTGACTCAGAATAGTTGGAGATGGAAAAGTCTAAAAGATCAATTAAATAATAAAACTGGGCCAAGGGGAAGAGTTCTGAGGCTTTAAGAAGATAGGGAAGTCAGGATGAGAAGCCAATTTAGTACAGATGATAATGTGTTTAGTTTAGATCATGCAAAATTCAAGGGACTGGAAGAATATTCAATTAATTTGAGTGTTATTTTTTGGTCTGAGATATAGACTTGAGGGTCATTTAATTGTACCTTTAAAGGAGAGGAAATTACCAAAGTTGACTGATGGGAGATCGATAGATAAGTAGATAGATATCTCTACTTACATACATTTTTCCTACTAAAACAAGTTTGTTTTATAAGAGGACAGTGTTTTCTTCATCTTTGTGCTACTTAGAATTACAGTTCAAAAAATATTTGTTAAGTGAGTGAATAAAAGTACCTGCTTTAAGTAAAGAAACTTTACTAGATATTATCTCACACAGAGCTTCATAACCCAGCTGCACATTAAACCCTGGGGAAATATTTTCAAAAACTCCAGTGCACCAAACCCATTCCAGATCTGTAACTTGGAGTCTATGAATTATGAGGGTGGGATGTATCATGGAGAACTTTAAAATCTAATTTGGAAATTTCCATTTAAAATAAGACCGTCTTAAAACGATATAACAGTTTAGGAATATTTTCAGCATTAGAACCCGATTGATAGTGAGGGGTGGTGAGACTTGTATTTTTGTTGTTTTGGAAGAATGAAAATGATTGGAAAACAATTAGGTAAAAATCTTATATTTACAAAACATGTTTTTCATATCGTTTATATTGACACTATTTAGTATTTTTACTGACAAAGGCTTGTGACTTAGAAAATACATTAATGTATTGCATTTTGGCCAAGTTTGGCTTTCTCACAAAAAAAGAGGATTGTTTATTTGAACATACTTTCCTAACACTTATATTTAAAATGACCACCAAGGATCTATATGAGGGCATAACTTGCTAACTACATTAGCACTTAGTTTTCAGAATTGAAGCTTAAAAATACTTGCTAATTCCATTACTTTTATTTATTTATTTATTTATTTATTTATTTATTTTATGTTATTCTTTGAAAACAGATAAGCTTCTATTTAGGATTTTATTTTTTTATTTTTTTTTAGGATTTTATTTTTGCATTCACCTCATTTTTATTCTAATTTTTGTTTATATAGTTGAGGCATTTGGTATATTTGGTCCATATTTGCTATTAGTTATTTAGGCTTCTAATTATTATTTTTTTTCAGAAAGAAAGAAATGAAATGTTTAAAATGGTAAAATATGAAACGATTCAATACTCAAATTAAATAACTTATGTTTCTGAAGTTACATTATTTGGGGAATTGAACGACTGTTAATGTAAATTGTCATAAACTGTTGTGATACGTTTTATAGGCTTCTTTTGCCTTTTTTGTGCTTACTTGTGAATCAGATACATCTGGCAACTCGTTTAAGTCAGTGAAGTTTATTAATTACTTCCCATTATTTCAGTTATGATGTATGATGGCTTTCATACTTGTGAGACTTCAAACTGGTCTAAAACTGACGCTTTCACTTTCCTCATTTAAAGATGATGACAAAGGGTTCTCCTGAGAAAACAACCACCTGTGTTCAGTTTGCTGCTCCTGGTCACCCCAGATTTCCCGATTAGACAGTTGGAAGGTGTTCATATTCCATTTGCTACTCACTGATTACAATGCCTTTCAAGTTATGTGAATCCATTAGGTAAGAATACACCCTATTTTATCATTAATATTTTACAGAAGAGAAGACCACTTACTTTGCACTGCTTCTTGATATTTGAATTATATAGAATCAATGACTGATAAATATAAAAATGCTAATAACACAGGAAATATCCAAAAACACATAGGCAACAAAAAAGGCCTTCAGATGTATATATTTTATAGTTAATATATATCTGAAAATAAGAGTCCTGTAAGTCAATGTCTTCATTAAGTTTGAATCTTAAAATTCAAATTATTTAACTCTGTATACATGAAAGAAAGAATTACTATTCAATACACATATGGATAAATTTCTCAGAATTATTTTGAATATCACAAGGAGCCAGGGAGAGCTAGAAAGCTGCAACTTGTTATTCTGTTTCAAGAACTTCAAATATTATTTTTGTTAGATTAATGCTTCTTTGATATAATTATGGCTACAGAAAACCAAATCTAGTAAATCTGACTTAAAATTATATTCTCAAGCCCAACACACATTTATTGGAGTTTGTTTTGTTATTATATGACAAATTATTATCAGGGTAGAGAAAAAATTACTTAACAAAAATGGTTAGAGAGGCCTCCAAATCCTTGAGGAAAAAAGTCAGACACATTTTCAAATAAACAAACAAACAAAACTTCAGGGAAAATGCCTTATAAACAAAAAATAGAGGAATTAAGAGGTCTTTGATAGGTGAACTTTTCAATGAGAGAAAATAAATGAAAATATCTCATATTGTGGTGACAATCTATGCTGCTCCCCCCCCCAAAAAAAGACTATCTCTGATGAGGAAAAAATAAAAAAGTAGATAGAATTAAAATTCAAAATAACCTCAGATTATAAAAGTCAGGGAAAAAATATATGATAACCCCATGTAAAAATGCCCATCGTGAAATAGAGTTCATCAAGACTAACAGTGCACAAATAAAAAACTCAAATGTGTTTACTCATTTTACAAATGTACAAATTTACCAAATTTGCAAAGGTAACTCCTGTTAAATTCCCTGATATATTCTCTTTAAGGCCGCTCAGTTGTATGAGTCACTTTGTGTGTTGAGCACGTTTGTGTTTGTGAATAGGTGAACATGGGTGATACCAGAAAGGATGTGTTGTGAATGAATATCTTCCAATAAATCAAACAAAGAAAATTAAAATTTCTTTATTTTCAAGAACAAGTTGAGTTTAATGGTTGCCTGTTAGATCCAGTCAATTATTTTACTACTCAATATAGCCATAGCTAAATTTTATTTTTCTTAGAAAATGGAATCATGTCCTGGTTATATTATTGAAATTTATTTGTGCCATAACCTAATTTCTATTTGCTAAAGTTTATTTTAATTAATCTGTTTCCTATATTTCCATCTCAATATGTAATCTTTATCTGAGAAATTCACCAAAAAAAAAAAAAAAAAAAATCTTATAGCTCCTTTCTTTTCTCTACGTGATCAATTTTTCTTTCAGAACAGATGCAATAAGTTTATGGTCCCAAGTACTGGAATGAAAATAAGCAGATTGAACAAAAGCAGATCTGTTTCTAGTGAAAAACATTTGGATAATAATGTAAGTTTGATTGCAACTGAAAAGTGGTTGCTTCCATTTTGGAGAAATGAGCATAGAGTACTATATTTTAGCTTCAAGGCTGTAGGGAGCAGTTTTAAGGGATGAAAGAATTGTTGAAGTTCCTTCTGAGCAGAGCTTTAAGAACCTGTCAAGTAAATCTAATATTTTTCAAAAGTTGTAAAATCTATTTAGTGCATAGAAGGGAAGTTAATGGGAGCATCTCTGATTCTGCCCAAGGAGGAATACAGAAAAAACAGAAATGAAGAATGCCTCTGGAGTTTTTTGTTTATCTGTTTTATTGTTTAATTTTTTTTTAAATTTAAACTGACAATGAAGTAGACGTAAAACGTAAGGATTAAGTTCTCCATATCAGAGATGCAGCAAAATATAATATTTGAATACTGCAAGTATTGTTTGATTTGAGATCCAGGCTCTGAGTTAAATGTTCTTACTATTTAAGAAATCTAGGATATTTAATCAATCTGCTTATTTACCATTTAAGTGAATATATGTTGATAGAAAGTTCATACTGTTCTCTTTCCATTTTGTGCCTTCATGTGTCTCATAAATGTCAGATACAGAAATAACATTCCAATATTCTAGTGGCAAACCTAAGTGAAAGAAACGAAACACATCTAGTAAGAATTTTAATATATGTAATAGGCTGAAAATATTACTTTCTTCTGCCACCATGTAGACAAAGAAAGAAGCTATTGTAAACATATTTGAAAAAAAAAAGTCCCTGAATTTTTACTTTCATCCATCAATAGATATTTGGGTTGTTTCCACTCTTGGCTCTCATGAATAGTGCTGCTATGAACATGGGCATGTCAATATCTTTTTGAGATCCTGCTTTCAATTGGAGGTAGAGATGACATCTTTGGATCATATGGTAGTTCAATTTTTAATTTTTTATGAATAAGTAAAATGTGACATATACATACAATGAAATTTTATTCAGCCTTAAAAAGAAAGGAAATCCTGTCAAATGCAACAACATAAATGGACCTTGTGGAAAAAATAATAAGTGAAAAAAGGCACAGACTGTATGATTCCATTTATATGAGATATCTAACATGGTCAAATTCATAGCAACAGAAAGCTGGTTACTGGAGGCTGAAGGAAAGGGAAAAAGAGAGTTGTGTTTAATTGGTAGAGGGTTTCAGAAAGATGAAACAGTTCTGGGGAACTGTGTTGTTTTACAACAATGTGGATATGCTTAACACCACTGAATTATGCACTTAAAATAAATAATATGGTTTTAAAATGACTAAGATGGTAAATTTTATGCAATGAATGTTTTATCACAATTTTCAAAAACCTCTTAAGTGGCTTATAGGATAGTCACAGGCTAGACTATTGATTATGTCAGATGTTTGCCCTTTGGTGAGACAGAATGTGTAGTCTGTGGGCCAAATAGATGACAATGTCAGCTGTCCTCAAGGGGTTTTGATGGGATCCTGTAAAGAAGAAAACCTGCAAAGATGAGTGAAATTGAATGGTAAAGAGCTGTATTAACTATAATTTTAAAAGATTTTAATGCTTTTTATTACATGTGCTCTTAGAGACTTCCAATAACAAAGTCTCTACCTTACAAAAATATAAGATGTTCTTTTAAAAGTGATGACAAATCTGGTCTTTGCATTAATATGGCTATTTTCCTAGAAAGACTAGGTAGCCATCATGTATGATTGTTTAAATCATTCACAATGAACAGGAGACAGTTGAAAATAACTTGCCAAAGCCTGATGATTCACAGACATGTACCCTGGGGGCAAATAATGCATTATATGTTAATAAAAAAAAAAAAAGAAAATAACTTACCATAAGAAGAAACAGGAAAACATGATCTATACTCAAAAGGGAAGATTATCAGTGGAAACCAGCTACAGGCTGACCCAGAAGTTGGAATTAGCAGACAAGGATTTTACAGTAGCTACTATAATCATGCTTAGAAAATAAGAGAATGTATTCCTATAATTAGTAAAAAGAGAATATATCTGAGCAAAAAAATAAAACTGTAACAAGAAGCAAGTAAATATTCCATAAAAACATAATATTTAAAATTTAAAAAGATCATTGGATATGCTTAACAGAAGAATGAATATGAAAAAGTGTGAATCAGTTTTAAGGTAGAGTAATAGAAATTGTACAATCTGAATAAAGTAGATCAAATGTATTTTTTAAATGAGCAGAGATTCAGGGACTTATGGCATAGCATTAAAATGGGTAACATATGTGTAATATTTTTTCCAGAGGAAGAGGAGGAAAAAACGGAGCAGAAAATAGTTTGGGAAATAATGGCTGAAATGTTCTTAATTTATTAAAAATGAACGTACAAATTCAAGATGCTATGTGATGGGGCGCCTGTGTGGCTCAGTGGGTTAAAGCCTCTGCCTTTGGCTCAGGTCATGATCTCAGGGTCCTGGGATTAAGCCTCTCATGAAGCTTTCTGCTCAGCAGGGAGCCTGCTTCCTCCTCTCTCTCTCTACATGCCGCTCTGCCTACTTGTGATCTCTCTCTGTCAAATAAATAAATAAAATCTTTAAAAAAAAATTAAAAAAAAAAAGAAGCTATGAAACTTAGGTGGGATAAATAGAACACACCCACACACGTTCTTAAAATCTGTGAAATAAGACCAACAGCCAAATAAAACAAAAATTCCGGGGCACCTGGGTGGCTCAATGGGTTAAGC
>CM052898.1:175913464-175962140 GCA_028534135.1 Potos flavus | reverse complement strand
GCTCAGAAGGGAACCTGCTTCCCCCCCCCCCCCCCCGCCTGCCTCTCTGCCTTCTTGTGATCCCCCTCTCTCTGTCAAATAAATAAAATCTTTAAAAAAAAAAATCCTACAACCTTAATAATGAAAAGACAAAAAAAAAAAAAAACATAAATGGGCAAAGTTTTTAAGCAGAAACTTCACAACAAAAGATACACATATAGCCAATAAAAACATTTTTAAAAAGCTCCATACCATTAGTCATCAGGCCATGTAAGGTGTAACTACAATGCAACATCACTATATAATCACCAGGACATCAGAAATTTAAAGAGACTACAGCAAATGTTGTTAAGGATTTGGCACAACTAAGCCTCATCTTCTGTTGCTGGAGTATAAAATTATACCGCCACTTTCAAAAATAGGCTGGTAGTGTTTTGTTTGTTTATTTGTTTGTTTTATTTTGGTTTTGGTTTTTCTTTTGGCTGGTAATATTTTATAAACCAGCATGCATTTCTATGCTCCAATAATCCCGTGTCTAAGAACTTAAGTTTATAAACAGTTTTGTACAAGTGTCATAGCAGCTATCTTTATAACTGCCAAAAACTTGTAACCATCCTGTTTTTCATCAATAAGAAAACAGATATAAGGGGCGCCTGGATGGCTCAGTGGGTTAAGCCTCTGCCTTCGGCTCAGGTCATGATCTCAGGGTCCTGGGATCCAGCCCCGCATGGGGCTCTCTGCTCGACGGGGAGTCTGCTTCCCCCTCTCTCTCTGCCTGCCTCTCTGCCTACTTGTGATCTCTCTCTCTCCGTGTCAAATAAATAAATAAAATCTTAAAAAAAAAGAAAAAAGAAAACGGATATACAGTATCTGGTATATTTACACAATGGAAAACTATTCAGGAATAAAAAGCAATAGAGTACTATTGCATGCGATCGAATTAATGGATCTGAAAAACATGAAGCTGAGTGGAAGAGTACATACTGTATAATTCCAGTCATATAAGAAAAGCCAGTTTTTGGTGTAAGCAATTAAAAATGGGTTGCCTGGTGGTAGAGGTGGGTGACATTTCTTGGGAAGTACAATGAGGAAACATTCTGGAATAATGATCACATTCTGTACTTCACAGGTATTTAGGATGCCCCAGTATATACATTTTTTGGACTAATCGAATAATAATTAGAACTTTGCATCATTGCATGTAAATTTTTCATTTGCATTTATATGAATAATAACAAAGATCGAGATATTCTTCAGTTTTTATACATTAATCTTTCCTCTTAATCAGCTTTTCTTTATGTCTTTTATGTTTTATGTCTTAAGTCTTTTGTTTTCAGTTTTTAAATGATTTTTATAATTTATTTAAATATTCTGGGTATTATTTATTTTTTAATTACATGTATTGCATCTTTTTAAATCGGCTTGGATTACCACTTTCATTATGCATATTTTGATAAATGCAAATTCCTAATTTTAATAGTTTGTTAATCATTCACATATATTAGTCATGCCAAGAGGTAGAGTTATAGAGCCTTCAACCTTCAGAAAAATATCAGAAAGAAATAGACCTGGATATTGGAGTTATCAAACACAGGACTTTAAAATAACAATGAATAATGTATCAAAGGAAACAGTGAAAAAAGCAAAGAAAGGAAAAAAAAAATTTCTAAATTTAGAAAATGTTCGGAAAAAATGGAAATTCTTGAGTAAAAATACAATTAGAGAAATGGCAAACAGATAAAGAGAATACTTATGTTAACTTAAGCATGGCAAGACTGAAAAGTGGAAGAAAAGGAACAGAATCTCCGAATCATGCAGCCCATAAATAATTGAAATGCAAGGAAACTCAGGAGAGAGACAGAGGTAGGGAATGTTTGAAGAGATAATAACCAAGAATTTTCTAAACTAATGAAATATATCCACCTACAAATTAGGAACATCGGAGAAAACTAACCATGATGAATAAAGAAAATTACACCAAAATTAAAATTGCTAACCAATTTATACAAAGAGAAAATCTTAAAAGTAATAATAAAGCAAAAAAAAAATGATATATCTTAAAAAGAACAAAAATGAGACCAGTGGCTCCTACATAAAAAGAAACTATTAAAGCAATAAGAAAATAAAATAATATTTGAATATTTTAAATTCTATATCTAGCAATAATATCTTTCAAAAACAAAAGTAATACAATGGCATATTCAGATAAAACTGAAAAATATTTAGTCACAGCTAACCTGGAAATTAAAAAAAAAATTCTATTATTTGTACTTTTCTTTTTCTTGCTTAAGAAACTCATAATTTTTTTGGTCATCACATAGTTATTTTCTTTTATTGTTTTTTAAGGTCTTCTGGCTTTACCATTTGTAATTGAGTATTCAGTAACCGATATATTTGGTATACGTTATGAAGGAATAAATTTCATTTTACTGCAGAGATACATAGTTGGGCCAGGCTTGTTTATGGAAAATCTCACCTACGTAAAATGAAATCTATGTCATAAAACATGCTTCCACCCATGGACTACTGAGCATTTTACTCTCTTCTTCTATCAGTTTATTGATTCTTGAGCCAAACTGGTAATTGTCATACCTTACTTTGCCATATTATCATAACTGTGTTGGCTTTATAATAAGTTTTCATGTGTTGAAAGGAAAATCTACTCACAATTGTCTTCTTTAGTGAACTGATTATTCTGGGCCTTTTGTGCTTAAATTAAAACTTAGAAGCAGCTTGTCTAATGTCATAAAAATGTCAATAGACTTTTTTTTTTAAGATTTTATTTATTCGACAGAGAGAGAGAGAGAGAGCACAAGTAGGCAGAGTAGCAATGCAGAGGAGAAGCAGGGTCCCTGCTGAGCAGGGAACCTGATGCGGGGCTTGATCCCAAGACTCTGGGATCATGGCCTGAGCCCAAGGCAGAAGCTTAACCATCTGAGCCACCCAGGTGCCCTGTCAATAGGAGTTTTCACTGAAATTGATTTAGACCTACACTATTTGGGAAGTTTTGGAGAGAGTGATATTGTTATGATATTAATCATCTAGTCCATTAACACATACATCACTTTTCATCTGCTGTAATATATTACTTTCCTCCTAATAATTTTTCTCTGCATAGGGGCACCTGGGTGGCTCAGTTGGTTAAGCATCTGACTTGCTTTCAGCTCAAGTCATGATCTCAGGGTTGTGAGATCTAGTCCCACGCCTGGCTCCACCCTGGGGGTGGACTCTGCTTAAGATTCTCTCTACCCTCTCCTCACCTTGTCCCTCTCTAAAAAATAAATAATAATAATAATAATTTTTCTCTTTATAATAATTGGACACAATAAATTAGATTTATTGCTTATTAGAAAGGCAGTCTTTTAGAAAATTATATTGTCTAAGTTTATGGTGCATGTCAATGATAAAATAACTACTTAATTTAAATTAATAAAATTTAAAAAAGCATACATAAGTGTACAGATCGATAAATTTTTTGCAAAGTGAATTCCCTAAGTGGAACCAGCATACAGATCAAGGAAAATAAGCCCCTTCAAGATACTAATCCCAAGAGGAACATTAATGTTACTTTTAAGACTAAAGAATAAGTTTGCCTTTTTTTTGAAGTGTCTGTAAAATAAACCATATGCACTCATGTGTGTCTAGTTTATTTTGTTCAACACTATGTTTCTAGGATTCACCCATGTTGTTTGCATGAAAAAATAGTTTATTTATTTTTGTTGATGTATTACTGTATACTCCTTCACAATTTATTTATCCTTTCCAATGCTGATTGATATTGGTGTCATTTTCAATTTGGGCAATTGCAAACAGTGCTGTTAAGAACATTCACACACTTGGATGTAGTGAACATAAATACACATTTCTGTTGGGTTTATTCCTAAGCGTAGAATTACTGGATCAGAAGGTATATAGCTGAAGTAAATTCTGCTGAATAGTTTTTAGAAGTGGTAAAATAATTTATGGGTCCGTCTGCAATGTGTAAGGACACTGCAGGAGCTCACTAACATTATTAATGCCAGAATCTTTTTATTTTGTTTGCTTATTGTTATTTTTTTACATGTTATTTCCTTATGTGTCAGTATCACTCTTTGATGTTAGTTTTTGTTTACCTGATGCCTAATAAAATAAAGTATCTTCTCATATGTGTTCTGTCTATTTTGGTGATATTGAAATTCTATATTCCTATGTTTGGAAGAAACAAAAAAAAATAGAAAGTAAATGAACAGCAGAGCCATTTTTCTTTATCTTTTCAAAGAA
The DNA here is from genome assembly GCA_028534135.1 of Potos flavus. Classification (NCBI taxonomy): domain Eukaryota; kingdom Metazoa; phylum Chordata; class Mammalia; order Carnivora; family Procyonidae; genus Potos; species Potos flavus. The sequence continues at coordinate 175,957,901 of CM052898.1, read as the reverse complement.
CTAATTTTTTTTTTTAATTTGATAGACAGAGACACAGCAAGAGAGGGAACACAAGCATGGGGAGTGGGAGAGGGAGAAGCAGTCTTCCTACTGGGCAGGGAGCCTGATGCGGGGGTCAATCCCAGGACCCTGGGATTATGACCTGAGCAGAAGGCAGATGCTTAGTGACTGAACCACCCAGGTGCCCCATCAAAAAATTAAATTTGACAAATGGAACGGATATTTCTTTGAAAACAGTATGTTTGTGTCATTACTAAGAGCAATGATCTCTTCTTCTCCCTTACCTCCCCATCCCCTCTCCCATTTTCAAATTATTCCTATACTTCACTGACTTATATTAGCTCATTCTATCAAAACTGGGGCTAATGTTTTAAAATCTGTAATATGTTTTTATTGATTTACTCTTTTAGTTCTGTCAATTTTTCTTTACATGTGCTGAAGTTGCAATTTGGGTCTCATACAATGTTAGTATCTTTATGTTTTTCCTGATGAATTGACTCTTTTCTCATTACCTACCTCCTTTTGAAAATCTATAGCAATATGTCACACCTTAGAGTTTTCTTATTATATATTTTTTATCCAGCCCAATATCCTATTTTTTACTTTTTTTGCATTAATGTAATATACAGGCATATGTCATTTTATTGCATTTCCCAGATATTGCATTTTCTTTCAGACTGAAGGTTTGTGGTAACCCTGCACTGAACAAGTTCATCAGCACCATTTGTCCAATAGCATTTCCTTACCTCATGTCTCTGTGTCACATTTTGGTAATTCTTTCAATGTTTCAAGCTTTTTCATTATTTTTATATTTGTTATGGTGATCTGTGATCAGAGATCTTTGATGTTACCATTATAAGTGTTTTAGGGCACCATGAATCATGCCCACATAAGATAGTGAATTGTCAATGCAAAATGAACAAAACTTTTAAAAAATTTTAAAGAGTTTTTTATTCAAGCCCAAGTTAGGACAGCTGCCCTGGGTACATAATCTACAAAGAGGAGAATGCTCTGGGGAAGAAACATTTGGTGCATGGTTATATATGTTTTTTACATAAAAGGTTACAAATCATCACAATGAAGGACATCCCAGAAAGTTACAGACTTTATCATGTTTTTAGTATGTGCAAGTTTGTATGACTTTAATCTTATGGGAACCAGGGAAGACTTTTGTTTTCCTTATCTTTATATTTGGAATGCTCCTTTTTGGTTATTATTATGATTGTTATTATTTTTAATGAAGTAAATGTACAATGTGTGCTTGGAGCAGACACAGAGTCCATACTTTGAGGTTTTGAGGATTCATTCTGACCTTGGTAAATATTAAAATACAGCTTCCTTGGGATCCCAGGAGTAGGGCCCACAAATGTTAAAAGTTGAAAATTTGCTTTATAAAAACTTAATTGATAACTATTGGGTGTGTTCTAACTGCCAATGTTGTGGAAATAACAAGAGAAGTAGAAGTGGATTCTGAAGATGGGACTGGATTGCTGTCATCTCATGATCAAATTCGAATGGATAAAGAGTTTTTTGCTACGGATGAGCAGAATGGTTTTTTTGAGATGGAATCAACTCCCAGTGAAGATGCTGTGAAGATTGTTGAAATGACAACAAAAGGTTTAGGATATTACATAAACTTAGTTAATAAAGTGGAGGCAGAGTTTGAAAGCATTGACTCTAATTTTGAAAGAAGTTCTAATGGGCACAAAATGCTATCAAGCAGCAATGGATGCTACAGAAAAATCATTCATGAAGGGACAAGTCAATCAATGTGGCAGGCTTCATTGTTGTCCTATTTTAAGAAGTCACTCCAGCTTTCGGCACCCATCACCCATTAGCCAAGACTCTCCACCAGCAAAAAGACAACAATTTTTTGAAAATTTGAATGATGGTTAGCATTGTTAGAAATAAAGTATTTTTTTAAATTAAGGTATGTACTTTTTTTTTTTTTTTTTTTTTTGAGAGACAGAGAGTCACAGAGGGAGAGAGAGAATCTTAAAATCTTAAACAGGCTCCAACCAGGTACAGAGCCCAACCCAGGTTTCGATCTCACAACTCTGAGATCATGACCTAAGCTGAAATCAAGAATTGGATGTTTAACTGACTGAGCAACCCAGAAACCCCTGTACATTATTTTTTTAGCCATAATGCTATTGCATACTTAATGGACTATAGCATAGTGTAAACATAATTTTATATGTGCCAGGAAACCAAAAATGTATTTGACTCACTTTAGTGAGATACTCACTTTATTGCAGTGGTCTGGCAATATCTCTGAGGTATGCCTGTAAATAAATTATTTTCTCCACTGTAGGTTATTAAGGAGTCATTAGTTTATTATGCATTTATTGGCATCCTGGAGATTAAAATATGTATATAATACAATCCCATATAAAAACGTTTACATTTATTATTCCCCCAAAATACTAGTACCTAGAATTATTTAATTCCATTTACCTCCTTCTGTCTTTTGCATCATTATTTTCAAGCATCTCATAATATATATATATATTTTTTCAAATCGAATATTATTAACAACTAATATTCATTTATGCATAACTAGTTACTTACCATCTCTCTTGCTTTTTATCACTTCCAACTGTTTTGTGGTTATCACTGGTATTGTTTTCTTTTTCCTGCCTGAAGTCCTTGTGTTGGAAATTAAATCGGATACTTTACATACATAAAATTAAAAAAAAATAAAACGACATCTTCAAATGCTAGTGTGCATATGGATTCAAAAGAAATATTTCTTTCTTTTAAAGACTTTATTTATTTATTTGAGAGAGAGAGAATGAGAGCATGAGCTGGGGTGGGGGAAAGGTGGAGGGAGAGGGACAAGCAGACTTGCCACTCAGCATGAAGTGGACATGTGGCTGGATCCCAGGACCCTGAGATCACCACCCCAGTGAAAACCAAGAGTCAGATGCTTAACCAACTGAGCCACCCAGTCTCCCCCAAAGGAAATACTTTTACACAATATATGTTAATTTAAATTGCTACCACCATTTTGGAAATGTGTTGGAAATCATGACAACACTCAAACGTGTGCTGGCAGCTAAGCCCAATTTCATCCTTTCATTCCACCCTCTTCCTGCTCTGTTCCAGGAATTTGACACCTGTGAGCTGAGTGTCCTGTGCTCCAGTGTCAGTGGCCTTCCCACTGAGCTCTACCAATGGGAATTTGGTGGGGAGGAGAGGGCAAGAGCCAAAGTATATTTCCCTCTCTCACCATTCTTCCTGCCTCTGCAAAGAGAACTCAGAACCTGAGCCCTTGAAGCACCCTTCCTGCCCTTGTCACTCCTGACAGAGGGGATTAGCAAGAGCTGCTCTTGCCAGGCTCTCTTCTCTGCCACCTGGGGAGTTCTCATCCGAATGACGTATTTTCTGTTATATCTTAGATATTTTACATAGTAAGTACATGATAAAAATAGCCATGTTTTTTCAAGGACTTATTTATATATAGAATGTCATTCTGATAGCAATCAACACAATTTTATTTTCTAAAGTTAAACTGCTTTTGGTCAAGAGGATTGTAGACACATGATTTGTTCTTCTGCAAACTTCGATATGCTTGTCTCTGATAAATCAGTTAATCTAATCTAATTTCTATTCCTAAAGAGATACGCTTTGCCAATACTTAGTTAAATAAAAACCTCTTCATTTTTCCTTCAGATTCTACTCTGAACTCCTGGAATACTGCTTGCTTATATACCTAGTTATGTGTCTTCTTCCCCAGATTTTAGACTTCCACAATTAAATATATTCTAGAACTGTGCTGTTTAATATGAAAGTCACTAGGCACATGTGATCATTGAACCCTTGAACTATGGAAAGTCTGGATGGAGATAGGATTATATATAAAATATACACTGAATTTTGAAGACTTATTACCCAAAAGGAATGTAAAATATTTCATTAAAATATTATATTGATTATGTTGATATGATAATACTTCAGATATATTAGGTTAAACAAAATATATTATTAAATTTATTTTTACTTTTTAAAAAATGTATCTACTAGAAAACTGAAAGTTACATGTGTGGATTACATTATATTTTGTTTGGGGAGCACTTTTTGTTTGGTTTGGTTTTGAGTAAACTCTACACCCAATGTGAGGCTTGAACTTACAACCTTGAGATCAAGAGTCACACACTCTATTGACCAACCCAGCCAGTCACCCCTGGGCAGGACTTTTCTTGAGGATAAGCCACCTCTTCTTAGCCACTGCTAATTTCTTAATTATCATCTTCAGTATGTGACTTTGTACATACAATTGCCTGTATACTTACAAGCTATTTTTCTAAAATATTTATAAATAATTTTGTCAAAACATAGAAAATAACTTTGACCAGTAGTGTGAATGTAAGCACTGCAGAGACCCATGTTATTAGTTCTTGTTCTTGTCACAATCATCTGAACACTTCAATTTCTTTTTAAAACGTTGCTTCCTCTGAAGACCATTCGTCCAACTCTGATTGATATTTCTAGCATCTTCCAAACCCACTCTGGTCCAACTCTAAACCATCACACTACTATATTTTATCCACAACATTCATTAATATTCATTTTTAAGTCAACAACTGAAATATTTATATACAAGTTATTCATCAACAATTGTAATTACCAAACAACTTGGTAATTACAAATATCTATTTGTTTATTGGCTTACATTTCCCTGAGAAATCAGCTCTAGGAAAGGACAATCCTTATCTGTCTTTCTTGACCTGCAGCTCTTAGATAATATCTTGCTAAATATTTTTCAAATGAACACATAAATACAAAATTTTTGGTAGGTTGAAAATATTAAATATTTCTGTTATATAAAATTTTGGAAAGACCTTTTAAGATCTAAGCACATTGGATTTTACTCTTTGATTTACTTATTTCAAGGATTTTTTTGTCTGTGACATAGCACTTGTTTAGCTTCTGTTATCTCTTAATTATATTATCCTTCTATGCCCTGTAACTAATTCTGCATAAGGGCAGAGCATTTCTTTCTTCTCTTATTAAAAAATTAAATAAATGGAGATTGACCAAAAGCAGGATTTGTCAAGGCAATCAATGCCACAAGGCTCTTTAAAGAATTACATTTAGTTAATTCATATAGCATGTGGCAGATAGACATGGTCCATTTAGAATTTCTGTTAAAAGATTGTTTGTCAGAGAGCAACTAAGCAAAAATTGCACAAATATTTCCACTGTGAAGCTGATAGAATTGGCAGGGCAAAAGTCATTATGTATGCACATAATTAATAGGTGAAAATAATTTACATAGATTGTGAAAAATATTAAAATGTATATATACTTCACTAAAACTTCTTGCCAGTAAATTAATATATTATGAGGGGCTTTACCGTGATATCAGATTGTTATCCCTGTTCTGTTGTATACACTTGGAATCTAATCAAAAGTTAGCTTTGTTATTAGAGAAAACACTTTATTTTCATATTTTCCAAATACTAGGTAAGACAGCCATTTTTGGGGGTGAGGAATTTTCTTACATTTTTATTTTAATTCCAGTTAGTTAACAGACAGTATTATATTAGTTTCAGGGGTAAAGTATAGTAATTTAAGACTTTTAAAATTTAGTTCTGCATATTTACTCTGAAATATTTTAGTTTTTTTTTTTTTAATTTTAGAGATCTGGAATCAGCACTTAAGAATTGGTAATAACATTGAGTTCTGGCCAAGATTAAAGTAAGATTGATTATGCAAAGGCATCACTTTTTTTTAGCATCACATTATTTATATTTTCTTAAGTGTAATTATACCTGACTTTATTTTGGAAAAAAGAAATAACACTTTTGAACATGATAGCATAGGTTTTATTCATAATGAACAATTATTCACCAGCTAATGTGGGGACACATGACTTTTAATCATACTTCAGTGTTGAAGAAATTTTTTATAACATGGTATGTTTATAATAATATTTACTAAAATCTAATTTATTAGTCTATTAATAAATCAATAATTTATATTTTTATATGTGGTATGATGGCTTCCTTCATTTATTCTTCTGGACATTTAACTTTGCATAAGACTATTAGAATAATTCTGTTAATGATTGCAAATACCATCCCACTATAAATAATACCAATGGGCTGCCCACATTTAATCAATGTAAGTTGTTGATGAACCATCAAAGAAAGTTTAAAATTATGTCTAGCATATTTCATTTTTTCAGGATCATTGAAAGTAAATTACTTAAATGTCAAACTGCATTTGCCAGAAATTATATTATTTGCTTCAACATCATCATAATGTTTAGGATGACAAGAAAGTTATGACAAAATAAGAATCTTTTTTCCCCTAAATTCAATGAATCAAGTATTCTTCCTTTCTACTTCCCATCCATACTGTGAAATGGGGACAGAGAGAAGACATTATACAACCACTAGGGAAAAAAGCCATTATGCAATCAGAAGCGTGAGAACAGTATTTGAGTGCTCAGCATCTCAGAGCAGAGTGGTGGAAGGAGGGGCACCTGAATAGCTCAGCTGGATGAATGACTGCTTTCGGCTCAGGTAATGATCCCAGGGTCCTGGAATCAAGCCCCATGTCTGGCTCTCCGCTCAGCAGGGAGCCTGCTTCTCCCTCTCCCTCTGCCTGCTATTCTGTCTGCTTGTGCTCTCTCTCTCTCTCTGTGTCAAATAAATAAATAAGATCTTAAAAAAAAAATAAAAAAGAATGATGGAAGGACCTGACCTATTGCTGATGTGAAAATTCTTCACCAGCCTTGTAATGTCTATGTTTTCTCCTGTGAAAAGATAAAATCAACCCTTAGTTGGTTAAGCTAATTTAGAGTCATGATAAGTACTGCCAAATATAATCCTAAGGACATGTGATGAGACGTTAAATGTGTGTGTGTGAGCATTAATATTTATAATGCAAAAAAAAGGTGTTTTTTTTTTCTGGAAGAGAGGGTCAAGATGGCACTGAAACTTTATTTTGTAAAATTTACCCACTTTCTTTTTTCTTTTTTTTTAAGTTTTTAAAACTTTTTTTTTTTTTAAGATTTTATTTATCTGATAGAGAGAGATCACAAGTAGGCAGAGAGGCAGGCAGAGAGAGAGGGGGAAGCAGGCTCCCTGCTGAGCAGAGAGCCCGATGATGCGGGGCTCAATCCCAGGACCCTGAGATCATGGCCTGAGCCGAAGGCAGAGGCTTTAACCCACTGAGCCACCCAGGCGTCCCAAAACATTTTTAATAGAAGTTTCAGATTGCTTTTCAGGAGGGATACAGAATTCACGATTCCATCGGGAAGACATGAAGATATCCTTATAAGTGTTAATTATACCTGTTAAATTTTAAAAGTATGAATAGTATAAAATAACAACACATTATATTAATCATGGGTTTGAACATCTTTTCATACTTTGTTGAAATTTTGAATATATTCTTCTGAAAATAATCTACTCCAATTCCTTGTATACTGTTCACATGGGACTCTTCCTGCTTACAGTTTTGGCTGAGGCTGCAGCTCTGAGAACAGTAAGTGCTACCCTCACATTCTAAATCAAAATGCTAGTTTTTCTATGCAGGACTTAAAAAGGAGGTATCAAAAACCGGTTCAATAAACATTAATCCATCATCTGCATCCACTATTTATAAGAAGACTGAGAACGTAGTAAAAAATTAAAGAGACAATAATGATGGACATTGCAATGTTCCATTGGAAAAATTTACCCACTTTCTATTCCATTTCTCTATCTCTCTTTCTCTCTCTCTTTGTGACTCCCCAGGTAAATATCTTCCGAATATATATGTACATATTCACAACCATGATACTAATATTCATGGAGAACATAACACATAGAAGGAGCTGGAGGTATGGGTCTCCCGGAAGTTGGATCTAAAATCAAGCGGAGGTGACTAAGAATTTGACTCTCACATATGACTGGGCCAGAAGACAACAAGCATGATAGGACCCTGAGTTTGGCTTATTTTTGAAACTAGCACTGTGGTAAGCCTCACACAAACACACAAGAAGACGTTCTTGGAAAGTGCACCAGCTGCATGGGTCTACTGTATCTACATAGTGTTAAAAGGAATGACATCTGGCTTCAGGAAAATAAATTTCCCTCAGAATAACCTGGGTCCCACTCAAACTTTTTATTATCATTCTAGTGTGCATGTGGGGCGGGGGTAAGATGGGGAGCCATGGATGAGGCCAAACACATACTGGATTTCCTTAAAAATTGTAACTAAGGGGTGCCTGGGTGGCTCAGTGGGTTAAAGCCTCTGCCTTCGGCTCAGGTCATGATCTCAGGGTCCTGGGATCAAGCCCCACATCCGGCTCTCTGCTCAGCAGGGAGCCTGCTTCCCCCTCTCTCTCTGCCTGCCTCTCTGCCTACTTGTGATCTCTTTCTCTCTGTCAAATAAATAAATAAAGTCTTAAAAAAAATTGTAAGTGACTGGATATCTTTGACTGGGCTCTGCCTTTCCATGTTGGGGACAGGATAGGCTTCAGGGACTCTCTCTTGTCTTCCTCCAGGCTTGCCCTTTTCCGCTTTCCTTCTTGGAAATGAATTGTAATATCCACTTCTCCTCCAGAGGAAATCTTTCCCTGAGCCTTAGAGTGTCTGTCCTGCCTGCGTCCAGCCTTATTAGCAATTGGATGAAAAGTTGTGCCTAATTCTGAGATTTAGTTAATCCGCACACATGGCCAAAACCCCACCTTGCAACTAAGGTTCTACTAGCAATAAAATTGCTAGTTCAGCTTCGAAATTCTTCGTATTTGTATTATTTCTTAAACATTTAATATCTGGTAAAAAGGGTAGGATACCATTTGTAATGGACCTCCATCCTTCAGACCATAAATAGGTTGGCAAAAGAATTCAGAAACCCAGCATCTGCACTTCCTGCCTTTGTAACAGAAAACTTCTAGCATCTGTCTTTTTTAAATTTTCCTCTCTTCTGTTTCTTTCTTTCTATAGTCATGAAACTCTTACTCCTTGTAACTTTGTACTTCTTAATATATCCACCAGGTCTCCCAATATCTTTCTTGCATTTTTCAACTGTTTGCTTCTCTGTTGTATTCTATGGTCAGTTATAATGGTCAGTTATAATGCGCTAATTCTTTTTAGATCTCTATTCTAGGATTTACCCATGGAAAGAGTTGTTTGTATTTATGGCTGCAGATTTGTTTTCTAGGATATATATTTGGTCATATTTCATATTCACTCATTAGTTCAATTTACTTGTTATTGTTTTATGACTTTCATAAACAGGTGAAATATTTTCTATTTTCTATTATTTAATTTTATTGAAAGGGTTTTATCCATAATATTTTAATTTGGTGGCTCTCTTTTTAAATATTTGCTTCCTTTGTGTATTTTAGAATATCAATATCATCATGAATAGAAGGTGTTTTTCTCCCTTGCCTTAAAATCACTATTCCCTGATTGCCCATTTTATGATGTTCCTAAAGAAATACAAGGTCAATCATTAGTCTGAGGCAGGAAGAGGATTTACAGATTACATTGAGAGGTGATGTAAGACCAGAAGGATGTGTATAAAGGGACATTTGTAGATGATGATAAAATAATTGAGAGAGTTGCCATCTGTTGATAGCATTTTCTCTTCTGCAACATTGAGATATATATCAACAAATATTTACTTGGCCCTCTCTTCTATCTTGTCTCTTGGAAAAATTTTTTTCCTTAATCATCTTCATGGTTTTATTCTTCTTTGTTCACCTTTTTAGACATTGAAGATTTATTGCCTATTATGATTTTTTAACTTTTTTCCTTCTCTCATTTTATACATTCATCTAAAATTTTAAATGCCTTCATGAATGTGACGGCATAAACCATCAATCAAAATCAAATATGCCTGCTGAGTTTAGATTTCACAGTACCTATCTTCCCTTTGGTAATCCATAGTTACATAAAATCTCCTATATCTTTAATATATATATTTTACAGAGTTGTCAATACCATAAACCTGAGATTATCTTTGACATTTTATTCTCCTTTGCCCCTATATTAGAAAAAAAAAAATTGAAACTTTTTTTTGGTAGAGGAGAAACACTAACTTTAATATTTGAATTCTGTCTGCAACAGCCCACTATTGCTGAGGTTAATCCCTGATTGTTTCTCCTTGGATCACTGCTGCATCTTCCTCCAAGAACCTCTGAGGTCACCCGAACTGCACAGAAACATCTCCTATCAGAGTCCACACCACTGCTTAGCTCTTTCTTCTAAATCCCCTAATGTAATCGTCGAAAGAGTTTTGGTGTTTTGTTTTTGTTTTTTAAGATTCATTTACTTATTTTAGAGAGAGAAAAAACATGAGCAGGAGGGGCAAAGGGAGAGGGAGAGAGAATCTCAAGCAGACTCTGTGCTGAGCATAGAGCCCAGTACGGGGCTCAATTACCCTGAGACCATGACCTGAGCGGAAACCAAGAATCCAACACTTAACCAACTGCACCACCTAGGTGCCCCCGAAGAGTTTTAATATACTACTCTCTAGGTACAGAATCTGAGGCAGGAATTATTCAAATGTATTTAAAAATGCTGTAGGAAGACAAAATTTCTCAAGCTACGAAATCTCCAAATGTAAATTTTAAAAGCTGAGCAATACAAGACTGTGATGTCAGAGTCATGCCTAATTATACTAAGCATGGAATGATGACAGAAGAAACAAAAAGAGAGGACTGTTCATGATGCACAATAATTTGCCATATAAAAATTGTTTTATTTTCATAATTATACTCTGAGGGGATGGAAGGAAGGGTCCAACTTGGTTCTAAGTATTGTATCTTTCTCAAATTAATAATCATGATAATTGGTCTTATATTTATTGAAATTTTCTACTTGGAATGAATTTCAACTCTACTTAAACAATACTTTATACAATTAATATAAATGACAATAATGTCATAAGATGTCTGAAGATTATACTGCAGTTGTATGAGATCTATACATTTCAGAAAATTTGAGTTCCTTAAACTTTTTAATTAATATGTACATTATTGTTATTACCGAAACTAGTATATTTTTTAGCCAAACCTTTTTCTTATGTTATAAATGTCTTGACTATAATTTATCACAGCTTTTTTTGCCTTGATACAATGAAATTTCAGAATAATATTATAAAATACGTGATTCATATTCCAACTATGATTCAATTTTATCATCTATTCTGATGGCTTTGCCTACACTTTAAAATTTCTATGAATAAAATGTGTTCTTTTACTTGAGGTGAATTTTTCCTATACTTTCTTCTTGCTTGCCATTCCATAAGAGCTTAATTGGTGCCCTCTGGCACCACTGGGTAAAGAAGCCCAGTGGGAAAGTGCTCACACTTGAGATTTCTTTAAAAGCATCAAAGAAATTATTATAATAAATCGAGATTATTCCAAAGGAGTAGATAAGAGGCTATAGAAGAGATAAATTCAGCTTGTCGATAAAGAGTATGTGTATAGAGAGAACACCTGCATTCAACTTCTTCTTCAGCTTCCTTCCTGCCAAATAATTACTCGTTTCTGTTGCATTTTTCATCTGGCACACACAGGACGCTTAAGCAACAGAGAAGAGAGCCAGATAAGAAAGTAGCGGTATAAGGCAAATCATCCTTAGTCTGTACTTCACTTGATTCCATAGTCTTTATTCGGATTTATCTTATAATGACTTATTATATGAATTGATGAGAGACTCTTCAGTGCAACTTTGTGGTTGTGAAAATAAACAGAACTGAAGCAACATAACTGAATTTCCTAATCCCACTGCCAATGTTGTGTAACAGCCTCATGATGGAAAAGAAATTTAATGCAATGAATTCTGGCACAAAGGAAAAAAAAAAATAAGAAGACGTGGCTAAGAACAATAAAAGCTAAGATGAATCAAACATTGAATCATAATATTAATTCTGCTGTCTTATCATAGAACATCTAGATGTCTTAGTAGCAGCAAGAATTTGGGTCTCTGGATGCTGACCTTTGCGGATTCACTGTGAAAATTAACTCTAGTACACCCATCTTCAATAAGTGTTATTAATCTAGTTGCCTTTAGCCACCAGACTTACTTTTTTTTAGAAATCCAGTATAACTGATGACAAGCTTTCTATTTATGATAGTATCTATTTCAAAAATTGCTTGAGCCCTATAATATATAATGTCCTGTTTTAAAATGTTGCATGGTATAAAGCAATGTAAAAATAAATTCATCGAAACTCTATATAGTTCAATTGTTTACACTGCTATGCCCTGGTGATTTTTAAATTATGCAGTCTGCTTTAATTAAAAAAATACTATGGTATCATTATTGCTATCAGAAAAGCAATATGATATTTGTTATGACAGAGTAAGTGTATCTCTGAGCAACCAAGTAAGTTGTACACTTCATGATGCTCAGTATCACTCTTCTTTGTCACTTTAGATAGTTATCTTTACTATCTTGCAAATAAAGAGAGATTTGCTGTCACTGTTAACATGTTATAGATTATACAACCAAAGTGTGAAATGTCATATCTAGATACAATGATCACTGTGCATTCTCTAATAATGATGTATTGTTCACATACGAGGTCAACCCATATTTTTTAAAACTATATTTTAGGCGTCATTCCTGTGCTCATAATTTTGACATGTTCATTTTATTTGCTTCTCTAAATGTAGAGAATTCTAATTCTTTGAGCGCCTGTAAGGGATATAAAAATGTAAAACAAGCATGAGGAATTGTTAAATTATTTAGGTTTGGCTAGGTTAATGGGAGAAGTAAATGTCACCTGAATGTTGATATTTGGTGGAGGCTTATAAAAAAGAAAAATCCAATTTAGCAGTTTGTAATTGGGTCAGAATATTTCCATGGTCTGTTGAATTGGGTCAGAATATTGCTACGGTTAGTTGGTTTAATTTTGAGGAATATGATCACTGAATGTAAAATAATTTCCAGTACACAGAATTTTCATCATTTGTACATAAATAGAGAAATCATTTGCGTATTTGCAAAAGAATTTTGTCAAATAATAAACAATATACATCAGTAATAACAAGTCACGTTTGTGTAATCCAATAAACTTTTAATTATTTGTTATATTAATTTATTCTTTTCAGTTCAAAAGTATCTAAAACACAGGATGATGAATAATAAGTATACGTATAGATTTAAGAAGGGATCACTATCTCAAGATGATGCATTAGTTTTAGTTAACTCTTTAATCATGTGGGAAAATTAATTGTAGTCATTTGGTGGAGGATTTGAAATTCACATCCTTATCAGGAGATTAAGGGGAATGTATTTTAGAATCCCAAGAATATTCTCTGTGAATTTATCCTTTTTGGAGAAGGGGAAGAAATGATGCTATAATTAGTTTCTTCCTGAATCAATACAATATGTAAATAAGGACTGTTTGTCAGTGTTTTTCTACATTCATGTGTTGAAGTAATTCTTTTCGATTCCCTTGCACATGAAGATACTAACACAAAGGCCAAGAACACTTTGGGACATTATATGTCCCTATTCATATGTCCCTACGCCTTTAGAGGTTTATGAACATTATAGTTATGTGAATATTTTAGTAGCACATCTGATAATTTAAGCCTAAAAACCTAGGCAAAAAAAACCAACAACAACAACAACGACCTAGATTAAAGATATTTAAACATTTTTTTTTCAAATTAAAGTGACTGGAACTACAATACTTTAGAATACTGGCTACTTTCTATAATATATGAATAAATGATTGCTAGAGCTTGGATTACAGTATCATTTTGTGTTTGTTTCAGGTTTTTATTTAAATTCTAGTTAGTTAACATATAGTGTAATATTGGTTTCAGGAGTAGAATTTAGTGATTCATCACTTACATACAACACCCAGGGCTCATCACAAGTGCCCTCCTTAATACCTATCACCCATATACCCCATTCCCCCACCCACCTCCCCTTGAGTTACAATATCTAAATTGTTTCTCTAAGTGGTCAAGACTGAAAAGTAACTAAAATGTGTAAAAAACATCTGTTCACCTAAACATATGAAAAGAGATGACTTCCTTAGCAAATGTGACTTAGTTATCTGGATTTAGCAGGCCTTTATTTTAAAGTTAGTGTAAAAGATAGCAATATTTTTATTACTTGAGCCCTGAATTAATAAGATGTAGTGGATCTCTCCCCCCAGCCCCATCCCTTTCTCTCTCTGTCAGTTATTTTATCGAGGGAGATATGTGCGCAAATGTTAACTGGTTGTAGGAAAATGGATCTCTTGATACTTCTAAAATTTCGCAAATTAAAAACAGTTCAAAATTGTGAGCAAATCCAGACTAGGCAGGGTTATATTTTATTATGCTTTTCTTGGTCACTCTACTTTCCTTTCCTCAGTAATCACATAGCCAAGTAACTCATTGACCCATGTGATTAGTAGTGCAATGGTTTTTACATCCAAGGGAGTTTACACTTTATGAAAGTATGGATGGAGCCTTCTCCACGTACTGTTAGATCTTTGACAGTTAGCTCAGCTTCTGTTAGAGGGTAGATACTTAAGATGTATTAGTAGGATAGTTTAATACCAGGATGAGAAATGTGCACTTCCAGTGAATAAACAGTGTGGGTGAAGTAAGAGAAAGTGGAAATTCACCTAGTGGTTACTTAGTGGACAGCAGTGGCCTTCTGTCTTCTTACAACTAGGTCTGGCTCTTCCAAGACACTCTTTCTTAAAACATTAATTTGCTTTCCAGGGCTATCATCTAATCACTCTGAAAACCTGTTTGTTGAGACTACATTAAGACCAAGTTGTAAGGTAAGTGGGGATTGTATCATATAGTCATTCTAGATATTTTCTTTAGAGCTACCAAAAAAACACAGAAACAAACAAAACAAGGGAGAGGATGCCATTTTATTTTTATTTTTATTAATAATCGATGTCTTTTGCATCTAGGGGGATTTAAACCTTATGAAAGCATAGGCTGTATGTGCTTTCCTTACCATTTTATTGCCACCACTTAGGTTTCTACTAAATTTCTACTAAAGGGTAGACTTTCCAGGGCTCTTCATTGCACTCGGGCTAAAGGGCAAATCCTATGGATTCAGACAAGGCTGTTTATGACACTATCCCTAAGTCCCTCTGCTGTCTGTCCACTACTCCCCCATCTCACTTGAGGATCCTGAACCCGGTGCTCTAACTCTTGCTCTTCACACATAATCACTATCTCCTAGACCATCCCACATCTCCAGCTCTTTCTGACCTACATCTCAGCTAATTCTATCACTTCCCCTAGATCATCCTGACATGGGAAATCAGGGATAATTTCCCTTTCTATTCACTCTCAACCTACCTTTTCCATCAAAGCAGTGCTCCTATTCATATTATTATTATTAACCTCTTAGTTATGTAAACCATATATCACCAGTCTTTCAAGAACAGCCTCTATTTCTGTTCCATGTTATACTTGACACCAGTCTTAACTCTTCACACACTCCTATCTCCCCCAACCAATATTGTATCCCCAATACCTACCAAAGGGGAAAAAAATCCACAAACTATGAAGAAGAAATCTAGATTTAACTGAAGATTTTAGAAAGAAGAATAAAGAGGTAGTAGTACCTATATCTAATTATTATTTTTTATTTATTTAAATTCAATTAGCCAAGGTATAGTACATCATTGGTTTTTGGTACAATGTTCAATGATTCATCAGTTCAGTATAATAGCCTTCTGATATTTTCAAGTAGACATCTCTCTCAAGCATGTCTTTTGGGCCACGATACAGATCTCTTTTTCTTTCAAACGTTCTTCTTAGTTAAGCATTAAATTTTCTTCTGTGAATTATCACAGCTATGAAAACAAAGGAAGCGTATGAATTTCCTTTTTATTCTTGTCAAACAATATAATATATTAAAGCAAATAAAAATAATAATTCAGTGAAGTACTCTTCTCTCCCCCCACTTTTTTTTTGTAGATCTAAAGAAACTGTCCAGAATGGTTATGGAGACATAATCTTCATATACCTCAAAATTCAGTCTTTAATGTGAAGAAGCACGTTTTCAGAGTGCTTCTGAATCTTAAATTACATAAGTACAATGAAGTGGATTTTACATTTTAAAAAGGAATATGGAGTTAAATAATGAGAATTCATATAGTTTAATTATGAAAATATGAAAAAATCATCCTCATTTAAATGGGTAATCTACATCTTGAGTGTCTTTTATATTGTTTCACTTTGCCTGAATGTTGAAATCAATATGTATTTTCCAAAGTTCAATATGAAAGATTTTCATGAATGATTAAATAATGTAAGTTAATGTGATTTTCTTATTTGTACAGAGTTCATTTGCCTTAGCTTTGTGACATAATTTATGTAGAAAGAGGAATATTAGCTCCACTTAGTTCTTCTAAATAGTGAGACCAAATTATTGTACAAATTAAAGGTATTGCTGCATTAAAAACTTTCTAGAAAATCTGACAAAGTTGTAAGAAATAATTATTTATGTGTGAGGATTTTTGTTTCCAATCTGAACCACATCAATAAAGCCCAGACTGCCATATGCAAATACCATCAAAACATCCATACCTGGAGAGCCACCAGGCATCTTTAACTTGACTCATCTAAAACAAAACACTTGCTTTTTTCCAACTACCCCTCCTTCAGTCTTGCCTGTTTGAACTGGGGGCAACACCGTCAATCCAGCTACTCAATCTAGAAGCTTTGAAGTTATCATTGACTCCTTTCTTCCTTGGTACATCACATCCATCCCATCGGCAAATTGCATCAGCGCAACCTTCAAAATGTATTTAAATTTGAACTACATCTCACTGCCTTTGGTAGTACCACCTTGAGCCAAACCACCAATATCAATAATCTGGATTTTTGCAACATCCTTTTACCTTCTCTCCATGCAACTCTGTATTTTTTCTTAACACAACAACCGGAGAGAATCTTTAAAAAAAAATTAATTTCAATCATGTTACTCTTTTGCTCAAAACCCCCAAAGGCATCTCTTTTTCTCTCAGCATAAAACCAAAGATCTAATTAAAGAGGGCCCTCGATAATCTACCCCAACTCTAATTCCTTCTTATTTGACTTCACACTCAGTGCCTACTTCCTACTGCCTGTCTTCCTGTGTTCCATTCACACACATTAGCCTCCCAACATCCAGGTACATGCCAGTGTCAGGATGAATAGACTGGAGCACTTTCCCTCAGATTTCTGTAAGATTCATTCCCTGTCACCTCATTCAGGTCTTGACCCAAACATCCCATCACCGAAACTTTGCAGAACTACTCTAAACTGCAATCCTCCTTTTCGATATCCTTTCCATGCTTCTTTTTTTCTCCCATGTGCTGATCATCATCTGATATATTATGTATTCTATTTATTTGTATTTTATCTACCTTCCCACCAGTAGAATGTATATTTCATAGGCATGGGGTTTTTTCAATGTTTGTTTGATGCTTTATCCCCAGTGTGAAGGACATATAAATGACACCTGATAAGTACTTGTTGGCTGAATGCATTATGGAAGCAAGCGATTTAAACTTTAGAATAAATAATGCATTATTTCAATTATTGATGTTATATTTACATGATATTGTGAGGTAGGTAAGAGATGACATTGCAATGCCCATTGGACGGTTGAGGAAAATGAGTATAAAGACTGATAGTATTCCCTAAATTATAACCTAGGCTTCTCAAATTCCTTAAACTTATCAGATACATTAGATTCCTATCACTGTTTTAACAAGCTATCACACACTTAGTGACTTAAAACAACACAAATGTATACTTCTGGGGGTTTGGAGTCTACAGTGGGTCTCACCATGTTAAAATCAGATACCTGCAGGGCTCTGTTTTTTTCTCAAGGCTTCAGGGGGATATCTGTGGGCTTGAGTTTTCCAGTGTTTACAGGTCATCTACACTCCTTGGCTCATGGCCTTCATAGATATGTCACCCCACCCTCTGCCTCCATGGTCATGTCTCTGTCTCTGACTTGCTTCTCTGTCTTACACTTATAAAGACACTTGTGATTATACAGGGCCCGCATAGATAATCCAGTATAATCTCCCCAATTCAAGAAACTTAATCATGTCTACAGAGTCCCTCTTGTCAGGTAAGGTAATATATTTCTAGCTTCAGGCATTAGGAAGTGGGCGACTTTGGAGGGCTGTGATTCTGCCTCTTCCATCAAAATAGTATCACATACTCCTTATCATACCATAAGTGTAATCGTAATGTAAATTGCATTAGTGAAAGTTACATGATTTTTCTTAGAGAGGTTTTAACTTCTATAACTTTGATTCATAAATTTATTTCAAAGGTTATTAATCTGGAGCTCATACTACAAGATAATTTTCTGTTGCTAAATATCTTCCTTTGAAATGGATAATATACTCTCTTGCTTGTGTCTTTTCCTCTGGTTCTAATTATTCAAAATAATTATACACTTTAATCATTGATTGAAGCAACAGTTTGAGTCAGATGGTCTCTTTCACAGCCTCTTTTCCCATGCTCATTTAAGGAAGTTTTAATGTAAATCTTCTGAACATTTTATTTTCTTCAGGAACTAAACATAAACAGTATACAAATTTCAAAAATTAAAGAAGGCACGCTTTATTCGAGACAATATTAGTACCTGAGATTGTCATTAAAATTTGGTTGGAAGTCGATGAGGGCAAGAGGAAGAAATTCAGGTACAGAAAATGTGTTTTTAATAACCTGAACAATGGCACTTGGTGAGTCTTGGTTCTGAAGGTACCAAATGAGGAAGCCAAAGTTCTCAAACCACTGCATCCTTTGACAAGGAAAATCTGTTTTTGTCTTCCGATCTACATTTATGACCTAAGTCAGGTAAATGCGCCTGATTTACTTCTTTAACATTTTTATGCAGACAGTCTGTTATGCATTGTGGTTTCAGATATGCAATAATTTGTACAATGGTTTATTCCCAAGTATGCCTTAAGCAGAACAAATGTTTTTTTCTATATATATTCCTTGCCTTAATAAATACATAATATAAATTTAAGCAAACTTCTATTATATTATACTTAATATAAATTTAAGCAAACTTACTACAAAGTAAAAAATGAACATTTTGTGGAGTTTGTATTTTGCATACTCAAGGTGAGAATTAAGTTTTAAATAAACCTATAATATTTTATCTGAAAAAAACAAACAAAAAACTCAGTCACTTCTGTGAAGCGATCCTGGTCTTGACGGAGTCTTAGTGAGTCATACATTTTATATAATACACATTTTATGTTTTTTTTTTTCCCCAAAAGTAACCACTGATGAATAAAATCATGGATATATTAACCTATGTTTGATATCGATGAGATTTAAATGGAAAAATGAGTAAATTAGCTCTTCTTTCAAATCTCGTGAACAGAAATGTTGTCACCTTTGTGAGTGAGTGGCCAGCTGAGACAGCTGGATTTCAGAGTGTGTGTTTTTAATGATTCCTTGTTACACGGATCCTCATAAATAAAGATAACCTTTAAAAAGTACATTATGCATTTTGAATAAGAACATATCCAAATAAAAAATTACTATTGTGGTTCAATAAGTATGTAAGACAAAGAAAAGAAATTGAAATAGGGCAAAAATAGTAAAGTAGATTTTACTTTTGACTCTTCGAATTGACTAAATAAGAAACATTTTTGTAAGACAAATTATAAGCTATTAATTGAAGTTGACATTAGAAGTAATTTATGGCAAAAAAAGACAAAATACAGACTGATACTTCCTTATATGAGGTATGAAGTATATGAAGTATTCTATTTATATTCCATAAACACTCACAGTACAACTTTTATGAATAAGATACACAGAAAGACTGACATTTAAAAATGTTTTCTAAGTGCCTGGCACCGCTCTAAATCTTCTTCTATGTTAACTCATTTAATTCATTTATATTATACTAAAGAATGAAAGTTGAATTTTTTGATCCAAAATTGTAATTACCAATCAATTATAAAAGAAAGGTGTTGATAAATAGTCATAATGCAAATCAATATACTGTCCATTCCCCTTTACTCTTCAGTCCTCACCTGTTTCATGATGGTGTTAACCTCCAAAAAATTTAAGTTGCCCTTGATTTCTTATTCAGACAGAGAAGAAACTAACCTCCAGTCTCTTATGAAATATTTTGAGCTGATTTGCTGATTGTAGCAAATAAAAATAATCAGTTTCAAGATTTGGTAAGTGCGGACATCTGTAATTTGTTTTGGTTTAATCAAGCAATAGCAATATTTCTTTGGAAATAAAGTACATGATCTATTTATTATAAGCTTAAGCCCTTAGAAATTTGTTTTTGTGGAAAAAATGGAAACAGAAGATTTAGTTTTTATTACGAATGTTTTAATATTTTCCTGAATTTACATTCAATGATAGCAGAAGATAACTTATTGCTGGTGTGTTGAGTATAATTGTGTCTACACACTCTCTTGCCAGAACCCAAATTATTCATAACACCAACTTTGAATTTATGGGGCATTAATCAGATAATCAATTGTTTGAGGGAGTGTTACAAAAGGGGCCATGATGAAGGAGTGTAAAGAGAAGTTTGCTTAGGGACATACCATCAATTACAGACATACCATTTCATTTACTTCGATAAGTCTTAGCATAATATTTTGTTAAATCCATGTATTTTTTACACACAAATATCCTTACCTGTGACTCCAGGCGGCATCTGATCTTTTACTCTCTGAATTTGGTTTGGAAATGTTTGAAGAAAGAAATGTCATTAGCTATTTGTTATAGGCTTTGTGATCATAATATATCCTGCTAGTAGAATCTGTTTAGCTTAAAAATGAGCTAGTACTTAGCTTCTTTAATCGTGCTTTTGTAAATATCCATAATAAACACTCAAAACTGTATGTATACCTTGAAATAGGCTGCCAGTATTTCTGTCATCTATTCTTCTTTATTTTTAGCAAGATTATTTTTAACAGGATACACAAATGCCCACTACAGATTATAATTTCTAGCCTACTTGTGTTAGAGCAGAAGAGATGTCTATAACTTCTGGAAAGAGCCTTTAGAAGGGAATGGTATACTTTCCCCTCTCTTTCCTCTGTGTGTGGACTGCAGTATAGTTATTCTGTTCAGTTAACCTTCACCGAGTGCACCTGTAACCCATTCTACAGATGGTCTACCTTCCCAACATCATCAGGCTTGTATACCTGCCTACCATGTAAGAATGAAACAAATATAGAAAGGGTTCAAGTTACTGTGTTTTGTTGTCCTTTATGCAAATAGCCTAGCTCATATTTCAACCAATAATGAGTTTAGTACAAAGATGTAGGAAAATTCTAGACAAAAAATAAAAACCATGTGGTCTTGTCCTACTGTAACAGGGAGAAGGCTGAGCAAGGACACAGCTATTGCTGCTGGAGTTGGTAACCTCTGATAAGTCACGGTAAAAATGTCACCAGGGGATCCTTAGAAGGTCAACCATATACCCACAGAGCTTCTTCTCTCAGCAAAAATGGTTGAAAACATGCAAAATATTTTGTTTCTTGTTACTTTTAGTAATGCTCTACTAGAGAAGAACTTAGATTATTTTTTAAAAGGTGAGTCTACCCTAAAGAGGCAGGAGATAACACTGTGTCCCCAGGATTTTCTCCATCTCCATCTCCAGTCCAGCTGCTGGTATTGAATTAAATATTTTTTTTTCTTTTTTTCAGCAACTCTAGCCTGTGGTTCCAGATGATCTTAATGCAAGATGGGTGTGAGCAGCTGAATGATACACTGCAAAAGGCTTCCAATGAAGAGGGCAGGTTGGGGCTGAAATCTAGCTTTGGTTCTATTCAACAAGCAATGAAGTTGGCAGCACAGAGAGGAAGTAGCTTTTACTTTTTACAAAGGCACTGTGTCAATGCCTGTGGGAGTGCCACAGCACCTAAGGAGACCCTCTTTCTATGCTGTTCATCCACAGTAGTGTCTCATCTTTAACTTTCACTTTGAAACCCTGCTGTCGTTATGTTGTTATGTCGACAAAGAGGGTTGGCAGAATTCTGAGGCTGGTCAAAGTTTTTAAATGAAAAAAAAAAAGTTTCAGAGATCAAAAGAAACAAAGCAGCTATTTAAGGATAGAGTCTTTGATGTTGCCACTTGCACCTGGAACTTACCAGAAACAAGTAAACTGCAATTCTCCTATGTATGTTGCAGGAATGGTGTTGCAGAAATAAATGAACCAACAAACCATAATTACCTGGGCTGCAAAGGCTGTGAAGCATATCCCACAGGAATCAGGTGAAACTGTTGGGTAGCTCTCTAGGATATAATTTCCCCTTTCTCATCACTGTCCCAGATGCGGCCTCAGAGTAAAATGAACAAAGAATCTGCGAAACAGCAACCCAGAACTGCCACATAAACTCACCCAGGGGAATTCCTTGAACAGCAGTGCAGACGCTTTTCACGTTCGCTTCCAATATGTATTGGCAATCGTTTGGAACAGAGGATGCTTGTTTCCTATACTTTCATTTTCCAAATGGAGTTATCAGTGTAGTTATCATGACCCTATTCTGATTTATATTTTATGTGGGAGACAATTAAAAACCTTCCAGAGATGATTGCTTATTGTGAAGACATTGTGTAATTTTACCTTGGTCTGGTAAGTGGATAGATTCTGTGTTGCCATTATTAGGATAGAGATCAGGTTACTGTATTTGTGGGAAGAAGGATTTACATGACCATCCAGCTAAACACTATGTGCTCCCCTTCATTATGTGTGACCTAATGTCCTATTGTGATTAATGAGATATAAGTAAAAATTATGTGGTCAAATTCTAGACCATTCTCTTCAAATGATAGGAGTTATTTTCCTTTCTCTCTTTTCTTTTTCCTACTGTGGACAAAAGCTTATAATGATGGCAGAGTAAAGATAAAAGGAAGTCTGGCTCCCTAATAGGATCCAGCTGTTATAAAGGTCCTGAATATCTGGCTGCTATATTGGGTGAGAGATAAATAAATATATTCAAGCCACTATATTTTGAGGTCTTATAATTCATACTATTAGATGAATCAGTAATGAAGTAGTTTGAAATTTTCCAAAATTTGAAACCTTGCATAAAGATGAAATAGCCATTTTGAATAACAATGGTTTCCTGCTAATTAGTTTTGCATTCTGGCTCACTTAGTGTACCAGAAGATGATTTATACCTAGCATGTATCTGGCACATGACATTCACTCCATAAGTGTTTGTTGAGTGAATTCATTAAAAAAATTTCCATCATTTATTATTCATCATTCATGCTTTCCAAAGACAAGAATTTTGCCCAGAGAAAGTTTTCTAATCTCCATAGAGTAGCTAGAATTTTAATACTATTCGAGTGCCTTTATCAAAACACAAACATAGGAGCCAAATTGGCCTCATAAAGCCAAAATGAAATTAGCTTTTGACAGAGCAATTCCAAAATAAATTACCCCAAACAGGCTCTTTTATCCTTTTTAAGAGCAAAGCTCGGCTGTTAAGCAAATATGCTTCTGTGCTTGATAATGAAGTTGATGTGATCAGCCCTTTCTTCAGATTTACCTCTCACTCTGCTCAGAACCAGATCTGGGGCTCAGTTTCCGTAACATCTCATTAACTACTTTCTTTTTGTCACTTTCTGCACACAGTGCCTCTCAGAAGCAGAAACGAAGGTATGTAGGAGCAAGGGGGTGTTGGCCTCACGGAGACGAGCTAAGTAACGACTAGTTATCAGGGTAGGAAAAGATTTCATACATCAAGCATCGATTATTTGACTCATCATCTTACACTATTTTATAATATGTTATGTGATCTTATAAGAACTCAGAATTATATTTTAAGCCCTACCAAAAGATATAAACTTGGTACAAATAAAATAATTAATAAATACTACTGGTAGTTTTTGATGATTTACTCAATAACATGAACAAAGCCATTATTACAGAGGAATTTGAGTCTTTGATAGTTATATACTTAGGATAGGGTTGCTTTTCATGTCCAGTCACGGTTACAATGAATCAATGAAGAACTAAGAGGTACCAATGATTACATGGTTTCTATACATATTCCTCCTTGCCCCATTGCATAAAAACAACCCAACCACTCTCTGTTCATTAGGGTCAGTTACCCCTGACCACATGGCAGTTCCTATCCAGGCCGACTACTCCCTGGCTGCAAGAAGTCCGAAGCATCCTGGGAACGGTCATACTTTGTAGTTCATCGAGAATTTTCCCATGTTTCCTGATAAGAATTTGTCTCCCTTTGGCGACCAAAATCTCTAATCCTGCACAACCCCAAATTGCAGGGACAGGAAGTACAAAATCACCAACAGTAAGCGGAATAACTAGGTGACTCTTGGTTTTTTCCCCTTTGATCCCAAATGCATATATCCTCCTGAGGAGAGACTCAGTACAAAGCCTCTGATTTAATACATATGTGATATCCTGAAAAAATATTTCTTTTCTGGGATTTTATTTATTTTTATTTTTTATTTTTTTAAAGATTTTATTTATTTGACGGAGAGAGAGCACACACAGCAGGGGGAGCAGCAGAGGCAGAGGGAGAAGCAAGCTCTCTGCTGAGCAAGGACCCCCAATGCAGGGCTTAATCCCAGGACTCTGGGATGATGACCTGAGCCAAAAGCAGATGTTTAACTAAGCCGCCCAGGCCCCCTACCTTTCTGGAATTTTAATTCATATATTCCTTCTTGGTTCCACAGCTATCTGATATTTCTAAACTATGTATTTCTTTTTTTTACTATTTCGATTTTTTCCCTAATTGTTGCAATGGCTTGCAGTTACCTTCTACATTCCACATTAAAACAAAAATTGCTCCAGACATATCCATTTGTATAATGATTAGAATCTGGAAAAAACAAGCCAAATTATTAAAGTGTGATACTTTGGGTAGAGCTAAAATTGGAGGAGGTGATGTGGATATGACACATTTTATTAAAACATACTTACATTGTTTGAAAGTTTTGTATATATCTCACATTCATGCACATTATTTTATTTTTTATTTTTGTAAATTTAAAACAAGCCCAAAGTTTACCACAAGAACATTTTGCTGCATTTATTAATTTATTTATTTAATAAAGAAGGTGGCCCCTGGAAAAGTCAAGGAAACAGATTTTCCCTGAGAGCCCACAGAAAGAACTCATGCCTGTCGTGAGTTATGTATATATGCATGTATGTATGTATGTATGTATGTATGTATGTATAGAAATGGCAATTCTCTAGGTGTCCTGAAAATCTAACCAGTCCACCTTTTACTTTTAAGGATGACACAAGGTCAGACACATGCAAATAATTTGAGACTCATAAAACATCAAACATTCTATAAAAAAGTGAGTTTGGGTCTATCATTTTAGGCACACAGAAAGTCCTATGTGAAGGCACTGAGAGGGGAAACCGTTTAGTGATTTTCAAGTCCTGAAAAAATTCTTTTGTGAATGAAACAAAGAAAGCAAAAGATAAAATTAAAAAGGTGGGTCGTAGTTAGTTGGTAGAAGTCATTTCATCACATAATGATTATTTTGATATTTTTCCTCAGATATCAGAGATTTGGGGTAGTGAATGAAAAACTAGAACTTTCAGTTCACTGTGAGGAAAGCTATTACGTGTGAAATGTTCATTGGCAGTTACATCCCTGCCACACATTTGCCAGATGATGCAGACATAGGCAGCGCCTTTATATCTAAAATTTTATATGGCACTTTTTAAGTGTCCACTTTAAGGAAGGGAAGAGTCATTTGTCTGAATATGGGTTCTAAGTTGTATGTATTTTCTATCATTCCAAAAAATGAATTTGTGAAGCAAAATTTGGCTAAGTGTTAAATTCGGAAATGTAGTATACCAGATTATTTAAATACTGCTCACTAACTAGTTCACTAACTAGTTTACTTTAAAAGGAAAATACATCCAAATGTTAAAAGTATTTGGAGAAACTTTCGTTTTTGTCTAAGTGTAATTAAAAGAAAATGTTAAAATATTAAAATAAAAATAAAAGTAATACTTCCCGGCAAAGATCTCAGTGAGTGATATAGCAGGAACAAAATATACGTTTGTTTGAAATAAATCATATATAGGCCAAATTACCAAATAAAGTGAATTCTGGTGAGTTATTAAAAAAAGGAAAAAAGAAAAAAAGACTACTGTCAAAACCCACTCTCTGCAAAGATGTCCATTTCCTAATCCCCAGAACCTGTCCCCATGTTACTTTACATGACAAAAGGGACTTTACAGTTGACTAAATTAAGACTCTTGGGATGGGGACGTTATCCTAGATTTTCTGTGTGGGTCCAGTGTAATCTTCAGGGTCTTGTTAACAGGAAGGTAAGAGAAGAAGACTTGTGATGAAGGAAGCAGAGTGCAGTGATGCACTTTGTATGGAGGAAGGGACCATGAGCTAAAAGAAGGAGGTGGTTTCTAGAAGCTAGAAGAGTCAAGGAAACATTCTCTCCTAGAGCCTCTGGAAGAGACTCATGCCTATCAACACCTTGATGTTGACCCCATGGCACCCATTTTAGATTTCTGATCTCCAGAACTATAATATAACACACTTTTGTTATTGTTGTTGTTTTAAGTTACAAAGTAATTTGTGTCAGTAGCGGTGGGGAATTAATACAGCCTTGCTGTAGCTTATTCATTCCTAAAGTCATATTGCCCCATGTAACACTGCCATTTCAGAGAGATAGTAACCTCTGTGGGAAGGAATGACAGAGTAGGGAAAAGAGGTGAAGTAGTCTGGCTGGCTTCTTCACGGGAGCGAGGCGGCGGTCCTATGGCTACTGAATCACTCACTACCTTCTGAGAGGGAGAGCGTGTGGTGGTCTGTCTCGATGCTTATCTCCTTCCCATATTGTTCTGATCATCCACTAGTTTTCCAGGTGTTTTGTACTAAAACTGTACTTCTCTTTTGGGTGCTCTTGACTGTTTGATTAGAAAGCTGTATAGGGACAAAGAAGCATCAGTATCTTTGATAATTCTTGACACAGAAATTGTCAGACTAATATTGTTCATGAATTTAAATAAACTGTAACCA
Organism: Potos flavus; assembly: GCA_028534135.1. Classification (NCBI taxonomy): domain Eukaryota; kingdom Metazoa; phylum Chordata; class Mammalia; order Carnivora; family Procyonidae; genus Potos; species Potos flavus. The sequence goes on along the minus strand of CM052898.1, from coordinate 175,930,937 downwards.
AATTTAATAACACCAGAGCAACAGAAACTTTGATGGAAACCGGAAATCTGAATGCAAGTTACCATATGCCAAGAAGAATCATCTAAGTACAAAAGTTCTCTTTAGTGAGATCACCACATAGTGACAAATCTGTGTCAGTCTAGTCTACAGACAGCAGTGCATGGTCACTAGGCAGTGCCCACCTACCTGCCCCACAGATTGAGGCTTTTAAAATAAATCAGCTAAAGGGGGGGCCTGCGTGATGTAGTTGGTTAAGCTTCCCACTCTTGGTTTCAGTTCAGGTCATGATCTTGGGGTCATGATGTTGGGGTCATGATATCTAGCCATGGGTTTGGCTCTGCACTTAGCACAAAGTTGGCTTGAGTTTGTCTCTCCCTCTCCCTCTGTCCCTCCTGCCCCAGTCTTGCTGGCTCCCACTCTCTCTCACCCTCTAAAATAAATGCGTAAATCTTAAACAAACAAAACCAAAAATCCCCAAGTCAACCATGGTACAGCATGCAATATCAGCAAAAACAAAATGAAAATAAAACAGCAAAGTAACATTAACCGTTGAATAGAAATATAAATGATACAATTAAGCTTGAAAATTATGAACATAGATATATGCCCAGTGCTTTTGTAACTTATTCTAAGTCCTAAATTAAAGCAAATAAGATTGCTAAATTTGAAAATGAAAGACTGGTTACATTATTTCTTTATAAGGTCTATGATCCTGCTTTCCAGGAGCTGATAAAGGTCATGAGATTTGATTCCAGCTCTTCAAAACAAAGCCTGAGTGGATGCTAGAGTCTGGAGGCAGATTAGTGTATAAAGCAGCCAACTCATCACTATAGATTTTAACATGAGGCTGAATTAAGCTCAGGGCGAAAAAACTCAGAAGGAGTTGGAGTAGTTACAACCTTCTTGATGTCCCCCTCTGATTGGAAAAGAATTTTGAAATATTTTCTGTATTTTTCCTTTTCTTCAAGCAGACCTTCGGTAAGGCTGCAATATGTAATATGATGGTGTAAATGGAGTGCAGATTATAAACATTCAGAGTAGCATCAATGACAGTCACGATCATGTATTTAATTATAAATGGCTTTATTTTTAAAAATTTCTTCTCTACACTAAACTCCACTTATACTTTTATTCATAGGTGGTTCACCAAGCATGCCCTTCCAGCCACACCCTGAAGAAATTTAAAAGAAGAAAACTTTAGAAAGAAAAGCAGTTTGGTAAAATTATTATATCTGTTGAATGATAATCAGATATGTTAGATGACATATATAGGATCATAAAACAAATTCTCATTTATATTCAAATGCTATATATTATATGATCTCTATAAGTTACTTAAGACAAAAGCAGCACATAAGTCACATATTTTTATTTTAAAACATGAAATACACATTGTAATATTAAAGAAGGACAAATATTTGAAGCAATAGATGGCAGTGTTGTTGCATTTTTTAATGTTATTAAGATTTTGCTCACTTACCGCTCACACAACAGCCTTCATTTCTTTCTTAAAGTTTTATAGGTCAATGTATAAAGATATTAGAAATGTTAATTTGAAGACTATCTTTTTTTAAAATTTTTTTTACTAGACAACTTTGATTTGCATTTCTTCTCTATATAAAGGACATTACCTGAAGAACGACAGGAGTGTGGAAGAAAAGGTTTCCATTCTTTTACATCTGGTTTGCAGAGCTAACCCACAAGGTCAGGGGGGTCATGGAACTGGCAGTGAGCTGATGCAGACTCGAGTTTGCAAAGGGTTTTCAAAACATACCGTTTATATTATCTATTTGGCCTTTTAAATACCTTTGATGTCCACATATTCTTTGACGCTGGAGTTAAATTAGATTTATCTATTTCACACAACTTGTCTGCTGTCCAATAGGTATTTTTAAAGAACATTTTTTAATGAATGGCTAGATCTTATGAGGGAGAGGAAAATAAATGGTTTATCTTTTAAAGAGCACTAACAAGATGACGGTGGGAGATGTATAAGGAAAAGCTGTTGTAATGCGGCAACTATAAAGTCAGCTAGACAGAGAGAACAAAAGGGAAAATGAGTCCTAGGTCATCCAGTTAAAATTGTTTTCTAGAATTCAGTGTGTAAATGGAACTGCAGACCCAGACATACTGGATTTAAAGCTTTTGCTGCCTCAGGAATCGTGTTTGATACCTAAGTAGGCAAAGAATATTTTTTGCTGTATCCATAGAGTTTAGTTGTGCAGGATTTTTCTTGCAAGAGTGCTGGTTTTCAAAAAAGAAAAAAAGTACTTAAAATTATACTTTGTTTCCTTTTTTTCATAAAAAGATCAGCTATCAATTGGAGTTAATAGCTGAAGGAAGAAGGTACCAATTTAATCTCATCAAATTTTTGTGAGGGCTTTCAGCTCTAAGAATGAGATATTAAAGTGTCACACTTAAGTGATGTGTTATCAATGTTCCTTTTTGTACCTTTGACATAATATGGCAGAATCTGTCATGAACCACAAATAGCAACTAATGTGGGAGCGAGCGAAGCTTCTCTGTGCACTTAATAACATAATCATGACACTGTAAAGAGTCTTTCTTTCGAAATATCTGTATTTGACCAGATAACACAAAATGGTCAGGATCAAAGTTCTTTTTGTGGTTTGATTCTGCTTTTAGTTTTTATCTCCAATTTGATTACCCAACCTGAGCAAATAATGACAGTTCATTTTCTTAGTGTTAATGTTAAACCTGTTTGTGGTTTTCAATAAACCTTTATACATACCACATAATTTTATCCTAGAAACTGCCCTGTAAGAGAACTGGCCCAGTTATTGCAATTCTAATTGCCATTTGTGTACAACTAGAACACTTTGAAAAATCAAGAGCCTCAGTCAAATCAGGAAAAAAAGTCAGAGACTACACAGGACAAGTTCTGAGGATCTGACACAGGAACTTTCTGCTACCTTGGGCAGCTTATAATTAGGAAAATTAGTATGTCGAAATTATTAATTTTAAAGACTCAGAGGTTTTCAAAAGCATTTAATGTTTGAAAGCCCAGATAAACATGTAAAGAGATCTTTTCACTGTTTTTTACAATGTTGTCATAGAAAGTAGAACTAGTAAATAGAAGTATTTGTTCTGTAATTTATTTGTATTCATAAAGCATCCCGTGCTTATTGTTTGAAAATTGACCATGATATGGAAATAATCTGTAAAAATTATAAACAATTTTTAAAATTCATAAAAGTAATTTTTAAAATTATGAAAGCTAATTTATAAAAGTATTACTATGTCAAATGGCTCATTTTTTAAATAGTGAAATTGCTGAATCTGTCATGAAATAGCGTCATGAGGGAAAGAAGGCATCCTCTGTCAAGTTTCTTTCAAAATTGCAGAAACGTGATATATATATATATATATATAACATGGTGACTTTAGCAAAATCCTCCTAGACGCATTAACGAGGCAAGATCACAAGTATGTTCCACGTCAAAAAAATTAAGGGGAATGAAGACTGGTGCAGATATTTTAAGATCTGTTTCCCTGTGGTAAATGGCTGTGCTGGCAAAAAGAGAAGTATAGCAGAGGAGACTCAGCAGACCTGATTTAAGTGAGTTTTTGTGTCAGTTTTTTTTACTTTGTTCCTTAGTGAGGCACACCCACTTTGAGGGCTCTGAGTGTGGCCCCCGCAGGACGAGCATCTGCCCTGGCCTGGCTTCATGAGTTTGCATGAGACTGCAGGAGTCATATCTGTGTTCAAGCGTCCACTTACCATCATGTAGACATATAGGGGTTCTTGCTATGTTCTAAATACCGAAGTCTGCATTCTGTATTTAGCAGATCATCAGACCAGCAGCATTTTTAGCTTTCGAGCACTGTAGCTAAATTATATCTAGATAAACTCAACAATGTTATAAGGTACAAACTCAAAACTACACTGTGACTAACTTCTAGAGATCTAATGCACTGTCTCATGATTATGTCAATAATACTGTATTATATACCTCAAAACTGAGAACAGACTAGGTCCTAAATGTTCTTACCAGGATAGATAGATAAATAGATAGATAGAAAAATAGATATGGGCGCCTGGGTGGCTCAGTGGGTTAAAGCCTCTGCCTTTGGCTCAGGTCATGATCCCAGGGTCCTGGGATCGAGCCCCGCATCGGGCTCTCTGCTCAGCAGGGAGCCTGCTTCCCCCTCTCTCTCTGCCTGCCTCTCTGCCTACTTGTGATCTCTCTCTCTGTTAAATAAATAAATAAAATCTTTAAAAAAAAAAAGAAAGAAAAATAGATAATTATGTGACATGATAGATGTTTCGGCTAAAGCTATGGTAATATTTTTATTATAATATGTAAAATATCAAATCAGCACATTGTACATCTTAAACTTACACTGTTTTATGTAAATTTTAACTCGATAAAAATAATGCTTACTTGAGTGTGATGCTGTTTGCCATGCAAATATTTATCAGGGGGCTTATTAAAACATCTTAAATATGCAAAAAATATACATTTAAAGAGTATCTTAAAGAGTGTTAGGGGAAAAACACTTTTTTTTCCCCAACTAATCAGCTTAAGAAATAAACTTGAAAACCACATTATGGCTCTCACAGATGCATTCTCAAGCTTTCCTTTAGGAATTAGCCAAAACTCAATACTTTAATTTTCTGTCCAATATTTTTCTTTTCTGTATGTTATTTTACAATGAATACATGTGCAGTTAAAATATATTTAAGTGATTTGTTTTCCCGGTGTTTGAACATTATCTATACTACACAGTAATTATTCTTCTGTAAATTATCTTTCTTACTCATCATTATGTTTACATGATTCACACTTAAAGATTTTTAATATTATGTAGCATTTTAGTATATATGCAAAATAATATATGTATACTTATATATGTATATGTATGATATATGTACGATAATATAATATATAGATTATACTATGTATAGACAAACACAGGAGACCCATTTTCCTGTCAATGAACACATGAGTCATTTCTAAGTTCTTGATATTGCATTTGATGCTGTCATAAAGATTATCTATGGGATTCTTGGCACAAAGATGCAGATTTTAGGACTATACTTAGGAGTGTAATTGCTAGGTCATGGGATAAACACATATTTAACTTTAGTAGATTATTCCACACTTGATTTAGCCAAAAGACTGAGAAGTGATAGTAGATTATTCCAAATTGTTTTCAACATATTTATAAAATTTTTACGTTAAGCAATGCATGAGTTCTGGTTCCTTCAAATATTCTCCAAAATCGTTATTGTCAGATTTTAATTTTTACTAAACCTATAGGTGAAAAATAAAATCTTAATTTTTAGTGTTTTAATTTGCGTTACTTTGCCTGAGGCTAAGCATCTAGTACTAGATTTATTCCCTATTTGTTTTGTTTACTCTGAAATGCTTTTTATATTTTTTATATTTTGCATTCATTTTTCTTTTGCATTTTTTGTATTTATCTTATTTTTTATTAATATCTCATAGGGCCACCTGGGTGGCTCAGTTGGCTAGGTGTCAGATTCTTGATCTCAGCTCAGGTCTTGATCTCAGGATCACGTGTTGAAGCCCCTCATTGGACTCCACACTGGGCATGGAGCCTACTTAAAAACAAACAAACAAACAAATAAATATTTTATATAGATTTACATTTACTGTCAGTTCATAAATTCCTTCATATTTTCTGTCTTGTTTATGACATTACTGACATTGCAGTCTTCTAAAGATCATAAAGATAACTGTGTTCTATTCTAAAAGATACTTTCATATCTAATCTTTAATCCAACTGGACTTGTTTTTGTTTTTGTTTTTTTGATGGTGAAAGTTAGGTGTTCTTTTTCTTTCAAAAAATAGGAAACTGTTAAAAATTGTCAATATTTTCTATACTGATGAAAGGCTCAACCTCCAATGCAATCATACCGAAGTTTCCACCTACAGATATGCCTTCAGGCTTTCTATGGTATACCACTGGATTATTTTCAACAATCTTAATATGTTTTCCTTTTTGTAATACTCTTTAAAATTTTTATATTAAGGATATTTTCCCCTATAAATTACGATGTTTCTCCCTACTCCTCTCTAATACCTGAAAAAATTTGTGCAAATTTCTTGCCATTTATTCCTTAAATTCTTGAAAGTATTGGGGCGCCTGGGAGGCTCGGTCTGTTAAGCGTCTGCCTTTAGGTTCAGGTCATGATCCTGAAGTCCTGGGATCTAGCGCAATATTGGGCTTCCTGCTCGTCAGGGAGTCTGCTTCTCCCTCTGCCCCTCACCCTGCTCGTGCTCTCTCTCTGTCTCCTGCTCTCCGTCAAATAAATAAATAAAATCTTAAAAAAAAAAAGAAAGTATTTACTAGTAAAATCAGCTGGATCTGAAGTTTCTCTGTTGGCATCCTCTGTTTTTCATTTTGAATTTGAGGTATAATTTGCATATAATAAAATTCACCTCATTTTAGTGAATCAGATTGAGGGAGTTTCCTTTTATATGTGGTTTTTCAAGAGTTTTTATCATAAATGGGTACTAAATTTTGTCAAGTGCTGTGTGCATCTATTGAGATAATTGATCACAGTTTTTTTCCTTTGTTTCAGCCTATTGATTCAGGACATTACATTACTTGTCAAAATTTGCAGTAATCTTGTATTCCTGGGATAAATCACAATTGGATACAATGTCTGCCCTTTCTACAGATTTCTGAATTTGATTTGCTAATATTTTATTCAGATTTCTTGCATTTATGTTCATAAAGGATATCGATCGTTAGCTTTTGTTTGTTTATTTTGTGCTTGTCTGTTCCTTAAAACATATTTGTCTGGTTTGTGGATGATTTTAGCTTCACATGAGGTGGGAAGTGTTTCTGCCTCTAATTTTCTTGGAAAGTTTGTACACAGTTGATATTATTTATTCCTCAAATATTTGGAGAAAAAAACAAAACAAAACAATGAAGATATTCAAGACTGAATTTGCTTTCAGGGAATTAAGGATTCAATTTTTAAAAAAATAAATACAAGATGATTTAAGTTATCTACTTCTATCTACTTCTTGAGTAGTCCCCCCCCGCCATGGTATTTGTACGTTTTATCTAAGTTTTTTAAGGAGAGAAGCTTTTGAAGGCAGATTTAGTTTCTTTAATAGATGAAAATATGCACGTCTTCCACGGTATTTTTTTTACAGTTATAGGAAGTTTGTGTCCATGGCTTTTTCCATTCCATCTGTTTTCACATTTATTAGTATAAAAATGTTCATAATTGTATAACATATTTTAAATATCTCTAGTACTTAATTGTGTGTGTGTGTTTTTCTTTTTTTCCTGGATTAGACTTTCTAATTACAAATTTATTCACCTTGTGTCTTGTTTTATCTTGTTTCATTAATATCTGTTTTTATCTCTATTATTCACCTTCCACATTTTATGGATTTAAATTGCATCTGATTTTGTCAAACTTCATGTTTTAATTCTTGAACCATTCATTTTTAGAATTCTTTCCTTTCTAACGCAGTAGATGAGGTACAATATTTCTAAAGCATTGCTAATATGCATTCCACAAGTTTTGATATACTGTATTTAATTATAATTAAATTCAGGTGAAGATAAATTTTGTAAGTTTCTTTGTAACTTCTTTCTCCACCTGCAGATTATTTAGTTTTATTACTTAATTTCTAAATTCATATAACTTAATTCTGCTCTTGTCAAAGAACATAAACAAATAATCACAGCCCTTCAAAATTAATTGATCATCCCATTTTATGATCAATTAATTTTAATTTACTAATTAATTTTGGTAAATGTTTCATGTCAGCACAAAATAACACATAGTTTCTCTTAGGTGCAGTTTTCCATAAAATTTATTTAAATTGGTTTTGTTAAATCAATCAGATTTACTATATCCTTCCTGAGTTTTCTCTGGCCAGGTAATTCATACAAAAACACTACATACAACAAGATTTGCTTTATTTGTTCGTAAATAAATCCACACATAAGTCAACTGCCTAGACCAGGTTGTGGCAGGAATAATACATCTTTCTTTTAATTCCTCTTTGTCTATATTCAATTATTTTCTTGTGAATATATTTTATTAAGAAAGAATAATACAAAATATTGTTTTGTTTTCTCTTTTGCTAATTTCAATTTTCCAGTGTGCAATTTGTAATAAAATTTTTAAATTTATAATAGTAATTTTCAAACCTATGTTTATAACTAAATGCATGTGGAAGAAAAAAAATTAAAGTGCTCATAGATAAAAAATAGCTGTCAAATAATATATTTCTGATTTAATTTCTTCTATGATTTTAGTGTAAAATATATCACAGCCATGTAACACCATGATACCATACTATGTATTATTTTGCATGATGATTTATATTGGCTTCTATCCTGAAATCAAAAAAATTAAAAATTTCTCAGTGTATGCATGACCTGCTTATACAAAAAAATAAGAAAAGAGCATAATTTGGGACTTGGGGCTGGCAGACATTGATACACAGCATTTACTGCCAGTTTCTAGATAATGCTGTTGTCAGATCAGTTTTCAAATATATGACTTCAGAGGCAATCCAACTGATATCAACTCAGAAGTCTGGAGTAATTTAAAACATGAGTAACATATGAATAAATTGAGTAAACACATACATTATATATTCTGACAATTGATTATTTTCTAAGTGTTTAAGTAGAACTTCACTAATAGCATTTATTCATGTAATATATGTAACTATGGTTGTAGAGCCAGATGTCAAGATGGGTAAAGAGAATTAAGTACCCTTATAGCAAATCAAATCACCTTGCAGCAAATTACATCACCTTTTTTTTTTTTTTTAAGTTTTATGGCCTTATAGTTTGAGAGTTCCTTGATTTAATGATTATCAAGAATCTCTTTTAGTGCCATGAACACATTAATCAACCATTAAAATTGCCCTAGCAGTTCTCTGACCTAAATGAATAATTTTAATTTTTCTTTGGATCTTTTCCATTAAAAACTGCATTTAGTTTTAGAATAATATGTTTTTCTTCTTCTCTGGAATGTATAGCACCTATTCATTTTCAAGAATTCCTTTAGAAAAGGTGCTTTATCCTGAATTTCTTTCTTTCTTTCTTTCTTTCTTTCTTTCTTTCTTTCTTTCTTTCTTTCTTTCTTTCTTTCTTTCTTTCTTCCTATAAAAAGGTGATGCAATAATCAATGTCCATTTTAAGTAAGGTCTGGTTTGAATTGATCCTGAGTTAATAAAAATTCTTATAAATGGATGAGTTCTGAGAATGAGTATTCCAGATTTTCCATTGAAAAGCTCTGTTTAGTTACCAGTTGGAGATATTTTGCAGGTTGCAGTGTGGGAAGAGGACACACATATGAACAATCATCTCATTGAGGATTGAGCTGGCCTCTGGAAAGCCAAGATGGTTGGAGTCACCAGGGTAGACTGTCAGAGAGTAGAGTGCTTTACAGAGAGAAAATTCTAGAAAATCTGTACAAGGTCCTCTTCAAGACTTCCGCTGAGTACTGATCAGCATATGTGTATAAGAAAACTACCCAAATCAAGGTAAGAACTTTTCAAAGGATTGTAGGAGGTAATACTTGAGCTATCATGAGGTCAGAAATTAGTACCTGTTTTTATATGCTGTAGTGGGAAACCTCATAATTCATGGGGCACGATGAAGGGTACCCAGAAACTTTTGCTTTATTGAATTATTAAAATATAGTAATTATTTGTTTTTGAAGATTCTATTTATTTATTTCTTAAGAGAGCATGAGTGGGAGGAGGGGCAGAAGGAGAGGGAGAGAAGCAGACTCCCCAGTGAGCACTGAAGCTTACCCGCCACTCGGGGCTCATTCCTGGACCCCAAGATCACCACCTGAGCCGAAAACAAAAGTCAGATACTAAATCCACCAAGCCGTCCAGGTGCCTCTTTCTGGACTAATTTTAATAACTCTGTTATTTCTTTGCTGAAATGTAATAATTCAAGCACTTGTATGCTGTATGTGAAGCCTATTTTCTTTTGATTCAAAAATATTATTATCCTGAGCCACTTCCCTACCATATCTATTTTCTCTTTTCCTTATATTGCTCTGTGCCCTTAGAAGTCAACGTCTATGCATTGGGTCATCAGGTTCCCTTGTTGAACCTTGTTGGGTTTTCCCAATGGAAGATGCTATTGGTATCCCCTCTTTTTGTTCTTGCAGTAGCTGTGATCCTCTAAGTTTATAATTCTTATAGAAGGGTCCTGTTTCAGTTGTTCCAGTTCCAAATAATTTCATCTTTTGCCACTTAAAGCCCAAAACTAGTTATAGATTTCCATTGTTACTAATATCTGCATCCCTCCTCATTCCTTGTTGATTCCCTCAACACCAGTTATACCCCTGTAAAAGTTTTCTTTAATGTTTTCTCTTCTGTTAAATTCATTTCGCAGCATGTTCTGCTTGCTGTATTATGCAATATAATATATCTTTCTCTGTATCACCTGTTGACCTGAGATATCAATAACTATTATCTTTCCACACTGCATCATAGCTTATTAGTTTAGCTTGCTCCTTTATCTATTGATCTTTGTGCTTCAGAAGGAGGAGACTAGTACTAAGTGAAGGTGCAAAGTGAAAAGTCTTAGTTATGAGATATCATCAAAGTTGGGACCAAGAGGAAGACATACTGGATGTTTGTCAATGTAGCTTTATATTATTACAATACCTGCCTCCCCCCACCACGCACACACTAAAATAAAAGCATCGGTCATAATAAAATTGCTTCAGGACCACATGTCTGAAAGTTTATGAAAAGCATGTTCATAGAAGCTGGCCCCCAAAAACATCTCCTTTGCAAATATATTTGAACATTTGCCCATCTAGCAAAACTGTGCTATTAGAATTAGCACAAAATTGGTATGACATAATTAATAGAAATTTCTCATGTTGTAGAACAATCAAGCACTCGACCCTTACTTATTGGATACAAACTCTGTGCAAAGCAATATTGGCCATATTCACATTTGCTATTTTTTCATCAAATAACTTAAAATCAACATGAGGTAAAATACAGATACACATTTGGAGTATATATGAACACTTATACAGTTCCTGTATTACTTAATGATATACTTAGTCTTTTTAAAAACATTTTGTAGGTGAAGAAACAGAATATAATTAAAAATATAATATAACACAATATAATTAAGTAAGTTGCCCAAGATCACACAGTGGGCTTTGGTTCTGGTTGAGATTTGAACCCAAGTAATCTGCCTTCTAAATCCATGTTCCCAACCAATACATTATGCTACTCCTCAATATCGTTGCAACATTTTGCATTTAAAAAACATAATTAAAATATTTTTTAAAAGTCATTGTTACTTGTTACTTCTCCATACAGAGCAACTATCACAATGATTTTATTATTTAAAGAGCTATCTGAAGTTAAAGAATAACTAAGATCAAAAACAACTTTATTCTGAGGTATTTTAACTTTTTATTTTCCAGCCAGTCATTCCTGTGTGAGAGGTTACAGAATTTAGAGTTCTGAATCACACTGAAGCTTCCATAAACCAGTGGTTAAAATGACAGACAGATGTTCCCCACAACCCAGTCACTCACAAGAGGAAAAATGGCACTGATTGGATTAGAAGGAGAAAGACTCATGAATTTGTGTCCTTAAGGGTTAGAAGACAAATAGATCTTTCAGCTCTGCAAGCGAGCACAACAAGCAGTCTAAAAGCATTATTTGTGCAAGGTAGTTTTTAGAATCTGTTCCATTTGTCACTGGAACTAGTGATTGATGTTAGCAGGATTTGAGTTATAGTTCAGGCCCAAGATCAGCGGCCCCATGTTCAGAGCGATACTTTAGGTTTAAAGGTGATTCACATCCCTGAAACACTCAGCAGCAGCATCTACCCCCATTACCATTTTTTAAGTTGCAGTGTGGTTTGGAAGGAGGAGCTAAGCTTGGCTAACCTGAAGAAATGGGGAAAAACACAATTCTAGAAAGCATTTTCCCCAAAGCAGATAATAAACTATATTATTGCAGATAAATTATATTAATCCCTCTGAACTTTCCTTTTATTTATAACTATACGTTAATCCAGAAGGTGAGTCAAATCTTTGCCTTTGTCACTATTGAGCTTCTTTCTTTCTTCCTTCTTTCTTTCCTTCTTTCTTTCTCTTTCTTTTTTCTTCTTTCTTTCTTTTTTCCTTCCTTCCTTCCTTCCTTCCTTCCTTCCTTCCTTCCTTCCTTCCTTCCTTCCTTCCTTCCTTCTTTCCTCCCTTCCTTCCTTCCTTCCTTTCTTCCTTCCTTTCTTTCTCTCAAGATTTTATTTATTTGAGAGAGAGAATGAGCGAGAGAGAGAGAGCCTGGGATCATGACCTAAGCCAAAAGCAGACATTTAACCTACTGAGCCACCCAGGCACCCCGATACTATTCAGTTTCTGAGCAGAGAGTTTCTCAGAATGTATTTTGGAAACTTAAAAAAGAATAGAAAAGAACCAAAACAAAGGAAGGATGCCCGGAACTGTAGGCTTCTTATATTCATCTGCACTTAGAAAAGGAAAATGTGAAAAGCTCAATGTCTGTGACATTGATACAAAATTCGAAATATGTACCATATGAATTATTATTCATTGGCAGCATCGGAGCCTGGAGACAGAGCGTGTTTGATGTTGTCAATTCTTAAATATCTACACTACATAAAAAGTAACTACGTGATTTTAGCTGAGCCAACATCTATAACACTAACATTGACTGTACATGGATCAATCTGAATATGAATACTGCCCACCTCCATATATGTGTGTAGAATAGCTTCAACATTTAAACTATTTTCAAAAGAAATCATTTTGTTTATCTGAGAGATAAGCCAAATAAAGCGAATTCATTGTTAAGTAGCAAATGTATGCCAGTATAGTAACATGTGAGGGACACAATTCTAAGCACAGGGAATATAATATTCTGAACCTCGTGTACCTTACATTTAAGTGGGAGGGGCAGAGAATAAATGATATCAGACTATGCTCAGTGCTGTAAGGCAGATTCTTAGGTAGCATGTTGCAGGATGATCTCTCTGAAAAAGTGAGTGTGGATCAGGGATGAGAAGAGTGTTCCCACAAAGGATAGTGTGAAAGCATTGCAAGGAGTGTCAAGGCCCTGAAGACAGGAAGATGGAAGAATATGTATTGGAGGAAAAGCTAGGAGGGTGGTCTGCTTTTTGAAGCAGAGTGTGTAAGGGCTAACTGGTAGGGAAAACAAACAAATAAAGCTAGAGAGGTAGCTACGGATCAGATGATAAAAGACTGTGACAGCCATGGATTTCTATATCATGGAATGCTTTAAACAGAACTTTGTAGAGCATTATAGTGTCCCCAAGGAACAGGATGGAGTATAATAAATATATAAATGATACTCTGCAACCACAGTTTCAGGAGTTATTTTAGGGCATAGTGTACTATCCTCCCAACATTATTTAATAATAGTAATGGGATTTATTATTTGCACTTGGTTTCACTGGAGCTTTGAGGGTTTTTTTTTTTTAAGATTTTATTTATTTATTTGAGAGAGAGAGAGAAAATGAGTAAGAGGGAGAGGCAGAGGGAGAGAGAGAGAGAGAGAGAGAGAGAGAGAGAAGCTGATTCCCTCCTGACGAGGGAGCCCAATGGGGGCCTGGATTCTGGGACTTGGAGATCATGACCTGAGCCAAAGGTAGACATTTAACTGACTGAGCCACCCAGGTGCCCCTGGTTTTGATATTTAAGCCTGTTCAGACACCTGCAATGCCTATGTCACAAGTTCACTATGACAAACTCCCACCCGGAGCAGACTTTGGGCTTACTGCCCGATACCTGGTACCCAGGTGCTTTACACACATGCTAGTGCTAGTTTGAAATCTTGACTATACACATCTTAGAGGCCCCAGTAGGGAAAAGACAAAGACTCAGATCCTCTTTTTGCTGTTGGTGTACACGTCTTCTTCCTACATCATTGCTCCATGAATATATGCAGTTTGTTACTTGAGTCTTTTTGCAATCAAACACTTATGGTACACCTATATAATTGATGTAGTTCCTCACAGTTTTCAAAACAATCATCAGGATAATTATTTGTGTTCGATTCTTTTGGAAGGTTATTTGTGATAGCTGAGTCAATATTTGATCTCAGTTTATACATTGATATTTTCAATATCATTAATTTATAAGTCCTGGGCTTTTGAGTATATTACTTCAGTGGTAGTATTAAATCACTATTCTTGTCTTTAACTCATTTCTCCAAAAGAATGCTCAGTAAAAAAGTGAAAAAAGTAAAAAGTGTAAAACACATTGAGTAAGGCTTCTTGGGATAAAGGAGAATAGGAGGAACAGAATCCTGTTCACTGTCCTTAAATAATAGAATTTAATGATTATTTTCTCCATTAATGTCCATCACCACAACTATAGCTTGTAATTTTTTGGGGGAAACATTGAAGAAATTTTAGAAACAGGCATAAAGCCCATCCATATTCAGTCAGAATCATCCTCAAATGTTTAATTCCTAACATATATAATGTATATGAAAGGTCTTCTTTTTTGTTTTGTTTTTTGTTGTTGTTTTGAACAATGAGTGAATGTTTTGAGCTCTAGCAATGTTTTTGATGTGAAGAGATTCTTGCAAATACATACCATATTTAATGATGCTGCTGCTCTATTGTTTTAGAATATTTCATATCAATAATATTAAATACACTGAACAGTGGAATATAGCATATGAAGCAATAAGAGACATCTTTTGCTTCAAATGTCCCTCTAGTGTTAGTACATGAGTGATCAACACAACTTATTAGTTTGTGACAGCTTCCATAACAAAATACCAGAGACCTGGTGGCTTCAACAACAGAAATTTGTTTTCTCGCAGTTCTGAAGTCTGGAAGTCCAAGACCAAGGTGTAGGTGGGTTTTGTTTCTCATGAGCACCTTGGGCACCTTCTCTCTGTGTTCTCACATTGCTTTCTCTCTGTGCATGTTCTTGGTGTCTGGTGCTCTTTTTATGAGGACACCAGTCCTATTGGAATAAGGTCCTATACTTAGAACCTCATTCGACATTAATTACCTCCTTAGAGCTCTCCCTCCAGCTAGTCATATTGGGGTTTAGAATTTCAGTACATGAATTTGGGGGCAATATAATTCAATTCAAGAAACCATATTGCATAAGTGATAATCACCAGGATTTTTTTTGGAGGAATGATTTTTATTCATAATATGAATTTCTAATGCTAAATTTGTACTTCTTTGTCTACTATTAGGTGATTAAGAAGATTAAGATTAGGTGATTTAGAAGATCATTTGGTGATTGTGGTCCTGTGTAATTAAAAGTAGAAATCTCAAAATTATTCCTATTTTATTATATTTAAGTATTTTAGCCACTTTTCATGAGATGAAGACCGTGGCCAAATCTAAATTTACAAAACTTAGAATTTTCATTGTTAATACTTATAATGACCACTCTCTTTATTTTAAATGTTAATTATACCTGCCAAATTTTTTGAAAGAATGCAGGTTGATTCTGCCAAATTTTTTGAAAGAATGCAGGTTGATATTTGATGACTTTTTGTTATTTCAGTTTAACAACTAATAATCAATTAATTATAGAAAGAAGAGAATTTTCTTTTCCCCAGTCTCTTTGCAATGCCTATTATAAAAATGTTTTTGATAATTTGACTCATTCCTTCTAAAAGAGATTGATTTCCAATATACATCAAAGAAAAATTAAAAGTAACATTTTATTTGGTCTGTTTTTTTAAGAAAAAAAAATCTGTGTAATTATTCTAGAGATAAGCAAAGGTCTGTGTATTGATTTTGTTTGAATAATGATTCCAAAATCAAGTAAAGTCTTCACCCTTAATTTATATTATAATAAAATGTGAACATAAAAAAGGAACCGTTAAGATATTAACATTCCTTTATGTTAGAAAATAATTCTACCTGCTTTAAAAAATAATGCAAAAAATTGTATTTAGTACAATGTAAGGAAAACTGCTTCTGTTTCTCCCTTACTCACTACTCACAGAATATCTCTGTACTCTCAATACCACTTTGTTTCTGGTCAGCAAATGTATGAGTATTCCATACAACAAATAATTCTCCAATACCAACTAGGCGTCCTGTAATTCAATTTAATTCTAACACTAACTGGAATTAGTGCAGACCCCATAGGTTAAGAACTTAGTCTCACAAGGTTGCTCCCCCGACTTAAGATGCCAATTGCAAATGGTTCATTCTCCAGGTTATCCACAAATTCTGCCTGACTTGGCTACAAATTGGAGGTTCCCACAACTCTCTCGTTGGATTTGATCATTTGCAAGAACAGCTGACAGAAACTTGGTAAACACTTACATTTGCCAATTTATTATGAAATAGAGATATGATAAGCGATACAGATGAAGAGGCTTGTAGGTGAGATCTGGAAGGATCCTCAATGTAGGAGCTTTTGGAGACTAGAGTTGGTGTGTGTCACCCTCCCAGCATGGAGATATGTTCCACAATCTGGAAGCTCTCCAAACGCTGCTCTATTAGAATTTTTATGGAGGCTTCATTACATAGGTATTATTGATGGTTAACTCCATTTTCAGCTCCTCTCCCTTCTTTGAAGAACAAGTTTCCATCTTGGCTTGGTCTTTCTGTTGACCATCCTCCAACCGGGAGCATAACAAGTGGCCTCCTTAGAACAGAAGACATTCCTATCACCCAGGAAATTCCAAAGGATTGAGAAGCTCTGTGTCAAGCACTCCCATTGCTCAGGAAATTACAAAAGTTTTAGAAGCTTGGTGTCAGGAACTGGGGTCAATGACTAAATATTAGAAGAGAAGATTTCTTAGCACCTATTTGCAAGGGTGTTAGGATCTCTGTGACAGGATGGAGTGGGGAAGTAGAGACATTTTATATATATTTCTTTTTATTTCAAATATATAATTAAAATTTTCTAATTTTATTTACATATAAATATGATGCAGAGACCTAAAACTTTAACACACTTAAAGCAAACAATCAAAAGAGCAATAATTATAATGACCAGGAAGACAAATAATTTGATAATCTGAAATTTTTTGAGGCTATATTGAGTCATATTTTTCTATCATCTGTCTATCAGACTTTATAACTGTACATAGTCTCACTGGTCTAAAAATCATCATGTCAGTAGAACTTCATTTCTTTCTGGACACTCTAAAGAAGAATCACTTTCTTTGCCTTTTCCTGATTCTAAAGACTTCCCTCTGATCTTTGCACTGCATTCCAGAACCAGCAATAGGGCACGCCATTCATCTCATGCTGCCTTTTGATCATAACTGAGAAAAGTCCTTTTCCACTTTTAAGGACTCCTATGATTAGATTGGGCCTTCCTTGGATAATCCAGTATGATCTTCTCATCATTCCCTTCTTAATTTAATCATGCCTGAATGTTTCTTTTGCCATGTAAAATAATATATTTACAGGTCTGAGGATTAGAGCAGAAACATCTTTGAGGTCATTACCCTGTTTATCACACTTCCTTTGT
>CM052898.1:175882172-175912964 GCA_028534135.1 Potos flavus | reverse complement strand
GGGACTGGGTCATTTCTAAAATGTTTTTAAGGTAGCTACCAAAGAACATGCAAAGTATAACTTACAAAAACGCAGGTAATATGATAATTGTCTTATCATATGATCTTTCTGATATGAAGAATTTGAGAGGCAGGGTGGGGGATCGTGGGGGGTTGGGGAGGGAAATGAAACAAGATGGGATCAGGAAGGAGACAAACCATAAGAGACTCCTAAACTCCCTAAACAAACTGAGGATGGCTGGGGGATAGGGTGGGTAGGGATAGGGTGGCTGGGTTATGGACATTGGGGAGGGTATGTGCTATGGTAAGTGCTGTGAAATGTGTAAGCCTGATGATTCACAGACATGTACCCTGGGGCAAATAATACATTATATGTTAATTAAAAAAAAAAAAACCACAAGTAAAATCAGAAAAATCAAGAGAAGTGATACACTGATTTAATAGGCTCCAAAATCAAATAAATCTAAATTAACTTATTATCCATGCCATATAGAGCAAGTTAATTAGTTTATTTCTTAATTCCTTAGGAATTTCCTAATTCCTTACCTATAAGATGGGCAAAATAGTACCTTTTTTATAGGGTGCTTTACTATGTGAATAGTAAATTTATATAAATACAAATATAAAGTTATGCTCTGTGCCTTATGTATAACACACTCAGTAACTGTTAGCTGATTTGGGTATGATTGTTAATTTCATCATTTATTACTATTGTTTTTACACTGTAGAGCTATTCTGGATTGATTCGCTTATTCAGTAGTTTTCTGTTGAACCCCTACAACACACCAAACTGAATCGGCTTTGGGACTTGACAATAAACTCAGTCCTTGCCTCTCTGCAGCTTATATTTTTGTGAAGAGATAGTTTTGAAAAAAATCAATGTAGCAAACAAACAAATTTAAAATTAAAGTAGGTCTTATAAGAAAACAAAGAAAAAGATTGGCATAGAGATTTAGGAGTGGGGAGAAAGGTTTCTGAGGAAGTGCAGCATAATGTGAAGCATGAAGACTTTCAGAAGAACCTGGACAAGAGTGGAAGGTTTGGAAACCGGGGCACTCCTCCTGGAAGTAGGTAAAGTGGCATGTACAGGGAATCGTAGTGGGGGGATGGCTTGACATGTCTGAAGAACTAAAAACAGGTCACTGCATGGATGCATGAGAAACAAAGCAGGAAAAGGTGGAGAAATAGACTGTAAACTGGCCAATTTAAACATGGTATATTGCAGGATTAAATTTGGGTCAATTTTAGACACTTTTGAATAGAATTAAGCAACAGAGTGAAAAATAATTTCATTTTTAGAAAGATTAAACTTTTATAGAATAGTTTGTATGACATAGTGTGATTTCTTTCTCAAAAAGATAGACTTTTTCCTTGAACTTGATCTTAACTTATTTTTCTCAGTATCATGTACAGATAGTTATTTAAAACTTTATGTAAAATATAATCATCCTCTAGCCAGTTACAATAACTCTGTACTGAAATTTAATTACTAAAGGTAGGGTTAAGCATAGGACATTTTTAAAAAAGATTTATTTATTTATCTGAGTGAAAGAGAGAGGGAGAGTGCAGTGGTGGAGGGGCAGAGAGAGTCTCAAGCAGACTCCCCACTGAGCCTGGAGCTGGACATGGGGTTTGATCCCAGACCCTGAGATCACGACCCTAGCTGAAACCAAGAGTCAGATGTCTAACCCACCATGTCACTCAGGTATAGGACATTTAAAAAAAATATTTTCTTAAAGTATCAGAGTAGTTTTACTTACTAGCTAATATGCATATATGTTAATAGGGTTTATTTTATGTAGTGTTCGACCTTTAAAGGAAACATCAGTGGTTTAACGTAGACATGTATCTGTTTTGTTATTGAAACACTTCAAAAATCTATCCTTTGAAATATGGGTTGCCATTATTATATGGACTAAGTAGAATGAGTTGACCTCAATATTCACTTTGAAATGTTCTCATCACATGTTACCATTCAGATTGAGGTAATTGACTGTTTTTGAGAGCTTGAGTTTGCAGTTTTTATATCCTTCTGGATTTTTTTTTTGGTCCTGTTTGACAAGGATGAAATATAACAAGAGAACTATTCTACAAAATAGTATTATCCCCAATTAATAGATAAGGACCTTCAATCTGTGATATATCAAGTAAGTCGACCATGTTCATACAGGTAATAAGTTTCATATCTTGTTCAAAAGGCTATTATAATTAGGCAACAGAAGTAGCAGGAGGAATAACAAATACTTGTTAAAAAGAAAGAGGATGAATCTTTGGTCAATGGTAATCTATAGGTAGATACAGTGAT
The DNA here is from genome assembly GCA_028534135.1 of Potos flavus. Classification (NCBI taxonomy): domain Eukaryota; kingdom Metazoa; phylum Chordata; class Mammalia; order Carnivora; family Procyonidae; genus Potos; species Potos flavus. Next base: position 175,910,660 of record CM052898.1, on the reverse strand, counting down.
AGAATACCATAATATGGAATAGGGAAAGCTGTTATAAATATCCAAGAAATATAACTCTCCATCCCTACTTTTAAGGGACTTACATCATATAGAGGAAATGGAACACTAACAGTCTCCATGGAACTGCACATAGATGTTGGGCATCTTTTAGAGGAGCCAGATGCTTCTTGGACATTCGTTTAGACTTTGCACCAAAAATCTTTGCAAAAACTCAAATTTATGATTATAGAGCTAAATCTTTCCATGTCTTTTTACACTGTAACCTTAAATTACATCTATAAAGGCAAACACATCGTTTCCTCTTCTTTTTTTGAACTCCCCTTCCTAGTACTCTTATTTAATCTTTAAAGTTTTTTCATTTTATTCTTCTTTGTTCTTGTCACCAAAATTCAATCTACCTGCAGATTTCCACTGTGACCATTTAGAATCTCCACTCGACATAAATACATCTCTTCAGAGAGTCCAATTTGCATTTTTTTTCAATTTGCATTTTTTTAACTTAACATTTTTATTATCTTTAAAAAAACAGTTTTTATTAGATATTTAGTTCTCTCCATAATGGTCAAACTTCCAGAATAGATTGTCCATAATGTTTTCTGCAATACCTTGCTTCAGCTTTAGTTCTTAATTCTGGCATTTTAATTGTTTGTCCACTATTTCTTTTAACCTCTTTTTTGTCTCCATAGACAGCAATCAGGGTACTTGGGCTGCAGCCCCACTGGACTAGGAAGCCTGGCCAGTCTCTAGTCCTACCCAACTACACTGTACAGCTGGGGGCCTGGTCTGATTAGACAGCCTGACCAGTGATCTTATCCAATACTAGAGCATGGCCAAGAGCCTTTCATCACAAAGCCCAGCCTCATCTGCCCATAGAACATACCCAGACACACTGCCCAACCAGGGAGTCCACCCGGTGACCGTTCTTGAATGTCAGCCCAGCCAGCAGGATCACCCAACCACAGGGCCCAACTAGCAAAACCATGCCCCAACCTGAGAGATTCTGAATTAATTTACCTGGAGAATGGACATAAGGACATGAAAGAAGAAGAAAAGAAATAAGGAAGGAAGGAAGAAAAGAAGGAAGGAAGGAAGGAAAGAAGGAAGGAAGGAAAGAAGGAAGAAAGAAAGAAAGAAAGAAAGAAAGAAAGAAAGAAAGAAAGAAAGAAAGAAAGAAAGAGAGAAAGAGAAAGAAAGAGGCACCTCCCCTATATGACTCAATTGTGCAGAGAAAACTGAAGGTAAAAGGAACATAGATAGAAGACGAGTATGAGAATTTTGAAGAAAACAATTCCACAAAGTTCAATGAAATAATCCTAGTGATTTGGAAGGGAAATATAAGCAATAGAATAAGAAAGGATAATGCCATATGGGGAATGATAACCATTTTATGGATATGTCCTGCATAAACCATATAATACAATTTAAAAAAAAAAATTTAATTTTAATATTATGGGTTTTTTGGTTATAGGGAGAAATAAAAACAAGCGAAAGTCAAAAGTAAAGATCAGGGGCACCTGGGTGGCTCAGTCGGTTAAGGGTCTGCCTTTGGGTCAGGTCATGATACCAGGATTCTGGAAACAAGTCCCCCATCAGGCTCTGTGCTCCATGTGGAACCCACTTCTCCCTCTTCCTGCTGCTCCCCTTGCTTGTGTACACACACACACTCTCTCTCTGTCAAATAAATAAATACAAGAAAAAAAAATGCAAAGATCACATAGTGACCTTGAAGTAATATGGAAAAGTATAGTGTATGACCATATCTGCTCATTGAATTAAATCATGTTGACCAACTAATGGTTTTACCACACATTAAATAGATAGTCTGATATTGTCTTGAGTCATTTGGGGTCTTTGAAAACCAAAGTCTTCCTTCATTTGGTATTTTCTATTTTAGTTCTAGAAAGAGTGTCTTTTCTCACTCCTAAAGATCCCAAATTTCAGTAATCTGAATCCATCCACTTTCATAACATATAATCTTAAATCATTTAGATACAATGCACTCTCATGAATTCCACAATTCGTTTCTTGCCAATTCTTTCCACTATGGTTTTTGCCAACTCAACCTTCACATCATTAAAGTATTAATACTATTCAGTAAAGTTCTCTCTCAACTACATATGTCCTGACTCTGCTTGCAAGCTTGAAAGAGTTCGCTTTCATCTCTGAATGTGGGAAATACATTTTGGGCTTTAACCAACTTCTAACACTCCCTTCTTATATGCTTTTCTGTGAAGTTTCCAGTGATTTCTTCTGAACTCAAAGGTAAGCAAGAGATGTCATAACGATGTAGCTGTTAGAGTCGTAATTATATTTTAAAATGTTTGCGGAGGGGTGCCTGGGTGGCTCAGTGGGTTAAAGCCTCTGCCTTTAGCTCAGGTCATGATCTCAGGGTCCTGGGATCGAGCTCCACATCAGGCTCTCTGCTCATCAGGGAGCCTGCTTGCCCTTCTCCCTCTGCCTGCCTCTCTGACTACTTGTGATCTCTCTCTCTCTGTCAAATAAATAAATAAAATCTTAAAATAAAATAAAATAAAATAAAATAAAATAAAATAAAATGTTTGCAGAAAGATAATCGGACCTGCAAGAGACCAAGTGACACTCGGAGAAGTAGGAAAACTCAGATTTATTTTATGCCAGCGGATGTAGATGAGCTTGTGCTCAAAGTTCTGGGCCCCAGGCAATGGGGTTATAAGGCTTTTATAGGGGACTGCAGGCAGTCACATTCCAAGGGCTATGCTGACTGCTAGTAGGTGGTTTTAAACTGGAGGAGCGTGGGTTGCTTTAGGGGGGAACAGTAGTGCAGGGGGCCTGTGACAAGAAGCCTGTTTACAGAAGCAGAAGAGGCTGATTGTCTCTTGCTCCCAGTAGGGCTTCTGGTTATCTCCAGCTTATTGTTAGTAACTTTCCATCTTCTGGGGCCTCCTGGCCTGGCCCTGCTCTGGGTAATTTTCCTCTTCAATATCTTTAAAATTAAGGAATATTATTTATTAGGAATTGATGCCATCATGATAGCTACAATGTCTACAGGGTTGGACTAGAAGCCAAATAATATTGGTTATACTGATAATTATTTTCTAATACATAAATTTTTAAATATTTCAGTGACAGAGTACTAACTAAAAATATGTTATATACTTGAAACCATATGAACTATACCAAAGAAAAGAATGGATAATGCCATAGACCTGACATATAAAATAGAACAATATTGCCAGGCTCTGGATGAATCAAGATAGGAAAGCACAGAGTCTCTATACTTTTCATCCCTTTCTCAATAACCTCCTCTACCAGGAGTTCTCAAAATTCCCAAGAAATCACTCAGTCATTTTGAAAACCACTAAGATGGTAGAAAAGACCCAGGTCCAAATGTAGAAAGCCAGCATTATCCCAATACAGCTTCAATAAACCCAACTGTGTGACTTCTGTCTCTGGGAATTTCAGCTTTTCAACCTCAGATAAACTACTGGAGCTAGGATGGAAGTAGATGACTTTTCAATTCCATCTTAGTCAAAACGTTTACAATATTTGATCTATATTTAATTACTTTCAAAAATAAAAAGGCTTAAGAGTTTACAATCATTGTATTTCTGAAGTCCAAAATGATAAGGTCCCCAGAGGAAGTGTAGCAATAAATTATTGTTCAGACAGTTTGAAATTGCAAGCAATCTTTTCCTTTGTGTTTTAGAGCAATTTTGAATTGCATATAGAACCCCTGTGACTTTCTGTGATCATAAAAATGAATGACTAGAATGAAACAGATGAATGGCCAATGGCTATAATACATATTAATTGAATTATTTCCTAAGTACTTCACAAATATGAATTCATAATGGCCTATTACAGGAAAAGAAATTTTAATCTTTATAAGATCTAAAACGCGCCAGTCCATTGTAAGTACCTAGTGTTCTCTTTTTTCATAGATTCATTGTTCAGGGGATTAAAAGAACAAAAGAACAGAGGATTTCTAAGAACAAAATGGAGTATTTTTCAGATTTTGTTGTTGTATGTCAGCTTGGTTTTTAACTTGTAGAATATATGATGTGAAGTTCTGTTCATTATGAAAATGTGGACTTAATCATTAGTCTACTCTAGAGACACCTAAATCTAGTAGATCCAGATCTATGAAAAACAAAATATTCTTTTTTTTAAACAAAATATTCTTAATCAATCAGAATATTAATGAGTCCATTATACAGTATTCCAATAAACAATTAATTTGGGTAAATATGCAATGAAATTGATGGGGAAAAACTGTACTTTAAGCCCACTGACCAAACTGGCAAGGGAACTCCAGTCCTTGTCTCAGAGCCCTTCCGGTTCTTCTCTCCTATCCTGTTCCTCTTGCGCGCCAGAATGCCAAGTATGTGCGAGGAGGAGGATATAAATTACCCTCCCTGCTCAGATCTTTGGAGAAGGATCTCCTCTGAGTCCACCGGTGAATAAATCTAATCTCTCTCCTTTCTTAGTCTCTGAGTGCCGCTTGGTTTTTCCGCCAGGATCCAGTCCAGGTTCTGCTACAAAATACCAATCAAAAATACAAATATTTTGCATATAATTACCAATCCTCCATAGTTAGGTGTTTGGTACTGTGTTCCCTTATCATCCACTTGATCCCAAAAGCTACCTTCCATTCTTCCTAATGTAAGGAGACTGACTCACAAAAAAATAAAATAGTTTCCTGCCCTCTGAATTCCAATTGAATTTTTCCCATGGTGAGGAAGGAGAATGAGGTCAGTGTTCACATTTGCCTGGTTTCCTCACCTGGGGCCCACAGTGTCCTTCAATCAAGGACAAGTTTGGTCCTTTAAAATTTTATTCATATTTAAGCAAATATTACATAAACATTCATGTACAAGGCACTCTGTTGGATAATGAGGAAATAATAGTATGAGGATAATGAGGAAACGGTAGTATATAATTTGGCTCATCTTACTCCATTGCTAATAGTATCTAAGTAACCACTGCCTCTAAGGTTTTCTCAAACTCAATGTACAATTTTTGAAACTCAGCTTTCTAGAAATATACAAGACCTTTACCTTAATCCTGCTACAATTTAAAAGGAATTTTAGTCTTTTCTTCTATTATCTTTTACCTGTTCCAATTTCATTTGAAGATTCCTATCTTGAGCAGATAGTCCCCATGCATCATTATTGGCCGGGCACTAGGCTAGGTGCTAAGTTATAGCAGCGACCATGTTGCAGAACCTGGACTGGATACTGGCGGAAAAACCAAGCGGCACTCAGAGACTAAGGAGGATTGGAGATTTATTAAAACACCGGTGGATTCAGAGGAGACCCTTCTGCAGAAGTCTGAGCCCCGAGCACAAGCAGGAAGGGTAATTTATACCCTCCTACTTGCGCATACTTGGTATTTTGGCGCCCGTGGGGAAACGGGGTAAGAAAGAAGAACCGAAGAACCGGAAGGGCTTTGAGACAGGGACTGGAGTTCCCTTGCCGGTTAAGTCGGTCAGCTTAAAGCACTTTTTCCCTATCAATCAAAATTTACAAACCTTCTGCCCTCCCGAAGCTTCCATCCTGGTATTGGTTCTTTACATTACATTAGCAGGTGGACACTGTTCTTTGATCTGACAAGGAAAACATGAGTCTTTATTACATTATTCTATTGCAATGTGTTCCATTTCTCTGGGCCATGGGATACTTCAGCTCTTTTTGTTGTGTTATGCCCAGATTTTTAGATCCCCAAAGACCACCAGGGAGCCGAGTCCGATGCAAGAGCAAAGAGCCTTTATTCAAGCTAGCTTGGGCTCCCTGCTCTCCACCCCACCGGCGCAGCGGCGAGAAGGAGAACAAAAGAGCCCCGTTTTCAGAAGGCGCAACAGTTTTATGGGAGTTTTCGGCCAATGAGATTGTAACATGCACATAGAAAGTAGCAAGGTGATATCTGGCCATACACAGAAGGCCAACTGAGTTTCTTTTTACCCTATATGGTGCGCGGGGCCGGTGGGTTCCGCATTCCTATTACCTGACTTAACTAACTCGGGGGGGGGGGGTGCGGTGTAGCACAAAATGGGGTTAGTTTAGGCTCTGCTCTCAAAATGGAGTTAGTTTGGCTCTACTCTTTCAGTTGCTTATACTCTTATATGTTGCTTATATGTTGCTTCTGTCTTCGAAACTGCTTCTACATAGAAATCTTTCTACAGTCTTTCTATAATCTACATAGAAATCCTTCTGTGGCATTTTAGAGTGGGTAATTCTCTTTGACCTTCAGCCTGGGGGTTGCATTTCTGCATATTCTTTCCCATCCCCTTCCCTGTGAACATGCAATTTACAAGAGAAGTTTTTACAACCTATTTAAAGAGGTTTTCCCTTTTGTTTTCTAAAAATATAAATATACATTTGAATACATCCTTTAAGATTTAAAATAAGTGTCTAATGACTTATTCACATTTGCCAAAAGCCATGTTAAAGATGAAGCTTCCTGAAAAACATATATAAAATAGGCAGGAATTGTTCATTTGTATCAAGTCTTTCTAGTTATTTTTGGCTAAATACCTTTTTAATGTAAGGATATATCTTTAGAACTATTTAAGTAAAAAAAAAAAAAAAAAAAAAAGACCCTTCTTTTTCCTGGAACACATTCCTGATGAGGGAACAGAAGTCAAGCTGAGGACAAAATCTGAAGCTGACACCCCACAACACCCCCTCCCCACCCCTCAGATGGGATATATGTGACATTCCTCAGGCACTCCTGGCTCCGCTAAAACTAAGGAGAGGAAAAACAGTTAACTTATAGAGATCATAATCCTGCAAGACATGAGTCTCCCTCAGTTTACAAATGTCTTAGCAATCTACAAGAACAAAGCATTTTTATCAATAACCTAGCTTCCAGAAGGAAATGTAGATACAATTAAATGTCCTTATAACCTGCAGCCCATAGACAGATACTTGAAGTGGGCAGAGTGTAATGTTCCTCCAGGAAGCTCCCAATTATCTTCATGTTAGTGTCTTGCTAGAGGGAAAAACCTTAACTTGACTATGACAATGCCTCTGGTACCCCGTGAGTCTTCCTTAACATATGAAAATCCTTTTGAAACCTCCCTTTCCTTACCTCCCTTAACTCCATATAATCAGCCACCCCTTACAACCCTGGTGCAGTAGCTCTTTCTGCTCACCGGTCCTGTCCCCATGCTTTAATAAACCACCATTTTGCACCAAAGACATCTCAGGAATTCTCTCTTGGTTGTCAGCTCCGGACCTCACCTCTCTGAACCACCCCTATATTCCAAAACCCCATCATTCCTATTTCCTATCTGAACCTTAAGAATCCTTAAAAAGATGTGATTTTTCCATAGTATTTAAATTATGAACCAAATTACAACTTCAGGCTCTATAAATATTTTGGAGCCAGTAAGCTCCTGGGATAGAAATGACTTTTTTACAACCAAACACTATCTCTTTGCCAGAAGAATAATTCTTTGAGTGCATGGCAATCTCCTAATTTTTTACCATATATCCAGTTTCTACTTGCTGTGTAAAACATCAGGCATAATATAAGATCAAAATAAATATGGGTTTAGGATTATTTTGTTTTCAGTTTATCGATCCAGTAGATAAGTTTCCAATTTCTTCACAGTAGCCTCCTACTGATTTCAAGACCCTGCGTGTAGAGATTTCTTTGAATTGGTAGAAAGCAAGAAGGAGTTCCACTAGGTGACATAGAGATTACTACTTGGCTGAAACCCTTTGACATTTTGGAACAGGAAACTGTGGATGAACTTCTCTGTGTGTCATATTATCACTTGAGCTATGTGCATACTTAAGTGTTCAGCCTAGTTCAAGCAGCACCTTTTCCTCTCAGTCTTAATTTTAGGATTGACCTGAAAGAGTAATCTATGTATTAGACTGATTGGTATTTTTATTCATTTCTACTAGAACTGCAGTCCACTATAATTACGCAAGTAGTAGAAATGGAATCATTCTATTAAACGTGCATGACCGCAAAGAATCAAAATAATATGATTTTAAAATTCTATTGTTGTGTAATTAGTATATACAATTAGATCATGAACAGAAGCAAGATTTTATCCATTCTTAGAATTTTGTGTGCTTGCAGGTTCAACAGTGAAAGCAGTTACCAAAGACATATCCAGAGTGGATGACTTTGAGAAATAAAATTGTCAGCAAGATAAGTATTATCCCACATTGTTACAAAGTCTCATTCCTTACAGTCTGTTTTAGCTAGTCTAGAAAGTTAATAGTATAGTATTCAGTCAACCCCCACATTTCAACTAGCTTGAAACAACAGAGTTTCACTTCTTTATCAAGTTATATATCAGGAAGGAGTTCATTTTTGCTCTGATACTTGGCTGTAGAGACATTCTCTGTTGGGAGACAATTCTCCATGGATTACTTGTTCCTGCATGTCTTCTGAAGAGGAATTAACAGCTTTTATTCTGAATTCTATTTTCAAGGACATTTGAACAGTAAACAGTTTTGGAACAGAGAGAAGGTCATCCTTCTGAAGAGAGGCAGATTTATTTCCTGACCAGGATAATAGAGCTACCCTGTCGGGCAGATCTGCCAGCAGCCCCTTTGGGGATTTCCTCCACTCTGGGTTCCTCAGTTGTGGTAGAACTCACCAAGTGCTGCAGTCACTTGGGTCATCCTCCATGGGACTTGAGGCAAGAAGAACCCCAGTGCATGTGAAGGTCCTGCTGTTTGCTATACTGTGAGAAATACAGCCATTTGACCCTGACCTAGAAGTGTCATGTGTTCAGCTAGCATCGATGACATTGTAGCAAATTAATTTGTTAGTTTGCAAGTAGGATAAAATTATAGTTCTTGGTGCTCCCACCTTCCATATTATCTGGCACATGGGCCTCTAAAACAGCTGTCTAGTAAATTCTAGCAAAGTAGAGACTTTTTAATCTTCCTGACTTTTTAATCTTCAAGCCAAAGGGACACACTGAAGGGCCATTGACTGGAATGTGTCACATGACTCTAACAAGTGCGAGGGTCAATGTGTCCTTCCTGGATTCAGTTCTCCAGGAAAAAAAGAGTACTATACATTGGTGAGTGCTAGTAATGCATAACTCCACAGACTTTATTATGTGGCCTCTGGGTTGGCCCCCTTCCCCCTTATAGATGCCAGATATTGATGATCTGCTGTTGATGAAAGAATTCATATGAAGGGCATTCTCTTTTTATGGCTTGTGCTTATTTCTAGCTCTCAAATTTGGGAATATTAGTAGATTTTTTAGGTTTGTGTTTAAAAACTGCATTTTTTTCTCCAGGAAAGATTATATTGACTTGCTTCTTAATGCATTATTTCACTTTTCCCCTGTGTGCAAAAACCTAATCTTTATAATTTCATATATTTATATAGTTTCTGGTTGTTGATATCATTATCTCCATATTAATTAATATTTTCCTATGTGTGTTTACTTTCAATCATTTAATTTAATTTTTATAATGAGTACTGGGAAGAGAGCTATTAACGTGCCATTCCTTCCAGATGTTACGAGAAAGTTTGAGATTTTTTAAATCCCTATATAGTTCTTAACAACTATCAGTTATTCCAGAGTATTTTAACCACTTTATGTAGTTTCAGATTTTGGATGATCACGAAGTTTAATCTAAATCATTTCTGAACGATTGGTAGAAGCTGCCTAGATTACTGTGTAGAAAAGTTTTTGTGGGGCCTCTGATGGAGGAGAAAGAGAACATGTACTGAATAATATTCCAACCCAATGGAAACCTCTTGCATACATATTACAAAAAGACGGAGCTGGACTGAGAAGAAAAGAGTTATCAGATGAAGCTAGAAAGGTCTTCATCTGCCAGACCAAATGGCGCCTGGTGGAGAATATTAAAGCTTTTGATCTTTAGCCGGGAACAATGAAAATAATCTCAAATAAATACATAATCCTAAAAAATAGAAATAAAAAAACATAGATTTATTATATTTAGTACACTAGATAAGTAATTAATCAGAATGAACAGTCATCAGTAGTGGCCTGATGGAGGGAAAATCAGATAAATCTTCAATCCACAGGTGTAGTATACATGGAGACATCGAGATTCTGGCCTAAACATCACTTTTGTGGACAAGATCTTGCAATGCATAAAATAAATTGCAAATTGTTTTTTAACTGGCCTAAGGATGAGAAATGTGTATTTGGTTGAGTTCTGTAAGATGTGGATCTAAGTTCATCAGATCGGGGCTGAAAAAGAATGTTATCCAAAAGAATGCTATAAGAAGTTTAATTTTCTAACATTACCTGCTCCCTATCCCATGAATTATACTAGTTATTTTATTCTGTTTATTCTTCTCAGTCCAGCTCTGTATTTTTGTAATATGTGTGCTTTGAGAGGTTTCCATTGGCTTGGAATATTATTCAGTACATGTTCTCTTTCTTCTCTATCATAGGCCTCACAAAAACTTTTCTACACAATAATCTAGGCAATCTCTACCAATATGTAGAGCTCTGACCTGACCTCATAGAGTTGGTGTGTGTAGATCAAAGCAGAGCAGAAGAGCAGAGATACTCACTTTATTGTTTTTGTAAAAATAAATAGTTTTGTAAAAATAATATTTTTGAGTTGTTTGTAAGTTCCATCCCATGCTTACTTTAAGAAACAAAGCAGAACTAAACTGCAGTGATTTGGTGACACATTGTTAAGTTTTTTAATAAAATACGTAGCGCATTTAATTTAAAATATTTGAAATTCTAATTTTGTTTTCTGTCAAGGTAAATTTTATTTGTATGTTAAACATATAAGCTAATGAAATTCATTTTTAAGAATACTGATTATTGAAATTCTAATTCCACGAGTTTTATAACTATGGAATCCTTCTTAATAGAATTTTAAACTCTCTTCTGTTGATGTAAAATACAGAGGCCAACAGATTCCAGCTTATATACTACACGTGAACTCTGGGATCATCAGTGCGGAATAGATTTAGAATACCTGGGACTGAGTCTCAGACTCACCATTTACTTGTTATGTAAATTTGAACACATTATTTAACTTCCTCAAGTTCTGGTTTCTTCATCTATAAAATAAAAATAGTGGGACTACTATTTACCTTAAAGGATTATTTTGAAAATAAAGTGGGTAATATACTTGAAGTATATACTGCAGCATTGGGCACATGGTAAATGTTCTTCATTAGTTTGGTATCATGGCTATGATTTATCTCGAATATTCTTATATTCTAATGATCTCAGCCTCATCTTTCAGGATCTTGATCCTCTTTGTTGACATTTACTCCTATCTCCCACACCCTTGCTTTGTGTGCAATCTTCTTCAGTCTGATGAAAACCGGGATCTCTCTGGAACGTTATCCCTGCCTGACAAACACAAATTGGATATAAACATAATAAAAAATATGTAATAAGAGCTTAAGATATAATCTCTCTTAGGATGTTTTGTATTATAAAATAAGGAAAAAAAAAGAATATTCCATAACAAATGGGTACCCTGCTGTCAGTCTCACCCCTGCCAAGCACCTCACAGAAGTTACATGCCATGATTTGATGGGGGTCATCACATCTGCCTGGAGAAGTGATTTGTCTCAGGCTCTAATGGAAGCTCAAGGAGTCCCCAATTACATCAGGCACTTTCCTAGTTCTTACAAAGACCTATCTTCAAAGACCTGAACAATCTGTGTTGGTTTCTATTTGTTCTTTAATGTTTGATGTGTCTTTTATGTTTATCTTAGCAGTGACATTATGTGACTTTTGATTTTGGGGCTTTTTTTTTTTTCCATTTCACTGACTTATCTTTTATCTCCTAGAAGGCAGGCAGGACTGTGGAGTTAATAATCACTTTGTTTTCTATAGCATGGTGCTAGCCCGTACTCAGTGATCAACAATTCCTGGTTCTCAGCTAATGCTTAATAGAATTTAATTCAGAATTTTTTTCCCCTGGCAAAATAATATTAAAATTTGTCCTATTTTTAGAAACATAATTCTTAAGCTTTTATACTGTGGTAAGGCATACAATTAGGTGATGATTTGCTTTAATTCTCCTGAGGTGGATGCCACACAGTTTTATTGACAGGATAAGTTAACCTTTTATTGAGTGTGCAGCTGAGAGACTCCATTAATTGGATTAAGTGGGACTCTCAACCTGGAATGTTCTTTTGGAAATTTTGAATATGCAAAGATTGTTAGATGCTTATTCCGATTCATGCAAGGTGTTCATATAAGATTCTCCCTGTTCATGTAATGACTGTGCAACATGACAGTTCTTTCTAGTAAGTATTTATTAAACATTGCTAATTTTAGCAATGAATAATTATTTTTAAAACCTGTTAATCTAATTAATGAAATTTCTAGTGCATATTGAGGATATGGCTTACTAAGGTCTTAATAGCCACCTCTGAACGTGGATTCCAAATGTGAGAACTTTTTTTTTTTTGAGAGGGAGAGAGGCAGGAGAGGGGGAGGGGCAGAGAGAATCTTAAGCAAGCTCCAGGCACAGGCACTATCTTACAACCCCTAGATTATGACCTGAGCCAAAATCAAAAGTCGGACACTTAACCGACTAAGCCACCCAGCCACCCTTCTCAAAGTGAGAACTTTTAAACAAAATTAACACAATTAAAATTGTGTATGTTGAATTTCTGATTCTAGTAGGTCACATTTTGAAATCTGCCCTTATATTACAGATTAATTGAACTCACACATTTATGTTATACTGTTTTAGTGGGCATATTTACTACATATATTTTTATGTGTATATGTATATGTGCATACATTGTTTTATATGTGTATATATATATGAAGTACCATATTATTCAGTAAATCCTAATTATGTATAATCATCTGTCACCTGACCTATAGGGGATATAAAGGAGCAAAACAAAAAGAAAAGATGGCCTCAGAGGAAACACATCAGATGGGTGGGAGGAAAAGGGACATAAGGATATCTTCAAAGATTTTCAGAAAGGTATTGCTTCTCTCAAAAGGCAACAGAAAACAAAAAGAATCTTGTGAAAATGAAAGTATAGTATCAAAACAAAAAAGCTTAAAGATAAATTTGAGAAATTCATCTTGAATCTTGAACAAAATATAAAAATATAAAGAAGATATAAGATAAAGGAGACAGCAAATTTCTATCCAGGGAGTTCCCAGAACTGAAAATGCAATTAATTTTAATATTTTCATTAGAAAACAATTAAATTTTCTAAAATAAACTGTATATACTTTAGCAACTAAACATATTTTAGATTTATTTTTCAAGTATATATATATTCTAACATAAAATAACTGCAAATCTATCATCTATCTGTACCTCTCTATCTACCTATTTATCTATCATTTGTCTGTCTCTGTCTGCTTGTCTATTTATCTTATCCATTAATCTACCATCCATCCATCTATCTGTCCATACGTTCAGCCATGCATCCCTCCATCTATCTGTCTACCTATGTAATGCATGGATCTTCTGTTTAGGTGACTTTTAGAAAATGTTTATTATTTCAGAAATATAATAATATGTCAATCCATTATGCTTCCAGTATCTTTTGTTCATATCTCTATTTTTGTTATGTTTTTGTTCATATCTGTTATTGACGCATAACAAACTAATAATGCATAAAATAGAAAGCATTTTTTTACTTTACAGTTCTTCAGGTTTCAACTTTAGACTTGTCTCCGATGGCTAGTACTTCTGATCTCAGCAGAGCTCCTTCATGTGTTTGCATTAAGCTGAAGGCCTTCTAGTTGGCTCTACTTCTGAGCATATTCAGAGTGTCTGCTGGGCAATCTCACTTGTTCATATGACGAAGACCAAGCTTGTTCACATGGCAACAACAGAATTTAAAAGAGAAAGCAGAAGCCAGTAAGAATAGTTGATCGCTATGGTCAAAACTGGTATACTATCACTTTATGTCAGACATATATTGGTCAAGCAAGTATCAAAGCCAGCTAAGTCTCTATTGGTGAGGAAATAGACTAATTCTTAATGGGATGATCTTCAAAGTCACATTTCAAAGGATGTGTGTTGGCTCTTTTTGCCATTTCAGTTATCCCAATTATGATCTTATCTTGACTTTGTTACTGACTTAGAAAAGTTTAACAGATTACCTTATAAAAGTGCTAAGATGAATTTCCTATCTTATGAAAGTGCTAAATTATTTTTCTGTTTTGTTTCTTATTTTTTTTAAAGATCATATTTATTTATTTGAGAGACAGAGAGTGTGAAAGAGAGCATGGCGGGGCAGGGGGTTGGGTAGATGGTCAAAGGGAGAGGGAGAAGCAGACTCCCAGCTAAGCAGGGAGCCAATGCCGGATGTGATCCCAGGACCCTGAGCCAAAGGCAGACACTTAGTGGATTGAGCTACCTAGGTGCCCTCTCTGTTTTGTTTCTGCTTTGCTTTGAGTACACACTTGAAACTGATCTCAGCTGTGTCTTGTTTCTTGCAATTGGTACCCAGGGTTTCTGTGTATACGTATATTTTGTGTGTGTGTGCGTGTGTATGTGCATACATCATAGCTGGATTATTTTAAAATTATGGGTAGTAGCGAACGTCTTAAAAGTAATGATGCTAGCATATTCAAAACTTGGTGCAGAATCCAATCTATTACTTTATGTCTAAATTTTAAATAAATATATAATAAATCTCATATAATAAATATTTAATATATATATATTTAAAACCAAATCTGTGTCTCCAGGAGAACATTATACAAATATATGTATTTCTATAAAATAAATGCATTCATATGAAATATATAAAATAATATACATAACATATAATATATATAATATAAAAATATATATATGTTTGTTTAAACTATTAATTCCTGTTCAGTTTAGATAGCAATTCAATTGAGCTACTTTAATTATAAAATGTAAAAAATAAAAGGCAATTTTAAAAAATAATATGTGTTAAAATTTTTAAATATAAAGGCTGGTTGAGATGAAAAGGTTAAGTAAGCTGTCCACTGAAATAAGTTTATTTACTCTGAATTTCATGGCTTGCCAGAATTGACATTGATTCTCATTTTCCTAGCAAGATGCATAATCAAGCTAAATGTTTAAAAATAACTTAGAAGGTGTACCTTGGGCACATCAGTTTAATCATGTATATATTATTTTTTTTCTATAATAAGAAGTCAGTCATGATCAGGAAATTTATACATTTTCATACAGAAAGGATAAATGCATATTGAATTAAATAGTGATCACATAGAAACTCAGAATTAAATGATTAGTATTACACTACTTTTTTTCTATCCCTAGACTTCAGAGATAAAACTATAAAGCAAAATACATGAAGCTTCCAATTAAAAAACATGAAAGTAACAAAAAACCCACTAATTCTTCTAATTGTGTTATAAGGATAATCTTATAGCTCAGTAAGTGCTGTTATCTCTATTAAAAATATACATTTTTATGTAGGGTTAATTATGGTTACTCTCTTATGGCAGTATAATTTTTTTTTTCTTTTAAGAGAGAAGAAGGGAGAGGGGGAGAGAATCCCAAGCAGGTTCCACGGCCAGTGCAGAACCTCATGTGGAGCTAGATCTCACAGCCCTTAGCCAAAATCAGGATGCTTAACTGACTGAGCCACCCAGACACCACTTGAAGCAGGATAATTTTGAAAAGAAAAATGTCTATTGAGAAAAATCCATAAACATGTAAATTATAGAGTTTTTATTTTATTTATTTATATACTGATTTTTAGAGCAGTTTTAGGTTAAATAAAATTTGATTGGAGAGTACAGGGAGTTTCTGTATATGTCCTCACCCTTCCTCCATTTCCCTTATAATTTATATCTCATATTAGTGTGCCACATTTCTTACAGTTGGTGAGCCAGTACTGATAAACTGTCATTACTTAATGTCCATAGATTGCATTAGGATTCACTCTTTGTGTTGTACATTCTATGGGTTTTAAAAATATATGATGACATGTCTCCACCATGATAGTATCATGCAGAGTATTTTCAATGCCCTAAAAATCTCTGGTGCTCCACGTATTTATCTCCTCCTCCCTCCCCACGAACCCCTGGGAAACATTGATGTTTTTACTTTCTCCATAGTTTTGACTTTTCCAATATGCCATACAGTTGGAACCAGACCACAGGAAGTCTTTTCAGATAGCCTTCTTTCACCTGACAGCATGTTTTCAAGGTTTCCCCTTGCTTTTTGTGGCTTTACGGCTCATTTCTTTTTGTATGTGATCACTATTCCTTTTGACGAATGTACCACAGTGTGTTTATCCCCTCACCTATGGAAGGCCATCTTGGTTGCTCCTGAGATGTGGTGATGATGAGCATACCTTTTATAAAGATTTGTGCACATTTCTGTTTGGGCATGTTTCAACTGTTTTTGCATAAATATAAAAAGCATCATAGCTGGATCCTATGAAAGAGTATGTTTAGTTTTCTAAGAAACTGTCAAACTGTCTTCCAAAGTGGCTGCACTACTTTGTATTCTCACCAGGGATGAAGCAAAGTTCCTATTGTTCAGATCCTTTCCAGCCTTTGTCAGTGTTCTTCATTTTTGTCTTTCTTATAGGTGTGTAGTGATGGTTGTTTTAATTTGCAATTCCCTAATGACATGTGATGTTGAGCATCTTTTTATATGTTTATTTGCCATCTGTAGATCTCCTTTGGTGAGATGTCAGTTGAAATATTTTGCCTATTTTTTAATTGAGTTGTTCATTGACTTGTTGAGTTTTAAAAATTCTTTGGGTATTTTGGGTAACAGTTTATCAGATAAGCCATTTTTTAAATATTTGCTTCTAGTCTGTGGCTTGCTTTCTCATTCTCTTGACAGTGTCTTTTGCAGAGCAGATATTTTTAATTTAATTAATTACATTTAATATTTTGTGAAAATTCATTTATTTATTTGAAAGAGAGAGAGAGCATGAGCAGGGGGAGGGGGAAAGGGAGAGAGAGAATCTTAAGTAGGCTCCCTGGAGCCTGACACAGGATCTTACAACCCTGAGATCATCACCTGAGCTGAAACCACGAGTCAGACGCTTTACTGACTGAGCCACCCAGGCACCCCAGATAATTTTAATTTTAATGAACTCCAATATATCCATTGTTTCTTCTATGGATCATGATTTGGCATTGAATCTGAAAAGTTATCACCAAATGCAAGGGCACCTACATTTCTTTCTGTTTCTTCTAGGAATTTTACATGTAAGTTTATTATCCATTTTACATTAATATTTTTGTGAAAGGTATAAAGTCTATGTCTAGGTTCATTTTTTATTTAAACTGTTTATGTGTTTTTGCATATGTATGTCCAGGTGTTCCAGTACCATTTGTTGAAAAGATCATAGTTTGCTTTTTGAATTTTATATAATTATCAAAACCTCACATTGATTAACTCTCTATGCTTTCTATAGGGAATAAATGTCATAAATAAGTTCCCTCTACCTATTGAACTTATGTTACATAGTCCTAAACTAATAATTGCCTTAAAATAGGGAATTGGAAAATTTGTAATAATAAAACAAGTGGAGAGGAGAAAAATATCTTGTAGTTACTTATAAACATTAACTTAAGCCTCAGAAGCTTATTGTTAATGAATTTGATTTGTTCCATTGCTGAAATCCACTGTATTAACCCCTCAGAAATCCTTTAAGTGTTACTGAAGTGAAGTGGATATGAGATTCTTAGGCATAGACAAACAAAAAACTGTAGAGCAATGTTCTCAGAACATTTTCTATGTGTTTATGATGAGTGCATATTCCTTCACAAGCCTGAGGAAAAGCATCTATTCATAGCCTACTCAGTCCCTTTACAGCTCCTTTCTGCCCAGGTGCGTTGCTGTGAGGGTGAGGACTGGATTAGGTCACCCCTCTGTGTTGCACATAATGTAGATATCATTCACATGATTTATGTAAGTTGAGAAGTCCCAAGATCTGCCATTGACCAAGCTGGAGACCCAGGTGAGCCAACAGTGAGTGTAGTTTCAGTCTGAGTCTGAAGACCTGAGAACCAGGAGCACTGGAAGTTACTATCTGAAAGCCACAAGTTCAAGACCCAAGAAGAATTGAATTTATGCTTTGGTTCAAGTCTGAAGGCAGGAAAAGAACAATGTGCCAGCTCCTGTCAGGAAAGGGGTAAGGTCTTCTTAGCCTTTTTGTTTTATTCAGGTCTTCATTGGATTGGGTGAGGCCTACTCACATTAAGGAGGGCGACATGCTTTACTCTGTGTACTGAGTGAAATACTCAGATACCAGAAATACCAGAAATACTCTCACAGACACGCCCAGAATAATGTTTGACCAAAAGTCTGAGAACCTCAAGGCCCTGGCAGGTTGCCATGCAAAATTAATCACCAGAATGGGCAAATAGTGAAGTCACATTAAGTATAGACATAAAGAAGAAATTTCTCATTCCTAAGCAAATTTTCTTGCATTATCAAATAGAGATGATAAAATCAGCATTAAAGTTTTTATAAGGATTGAAATCACAAATAAACAAGACATATATTAGCATTTGGCACAGAGTGGTAGAAAATATATATAAATTTCTAAGCATTTGAATATTCAATAAGTTTCTGAGCCTACGAAATGTACGAAGTATTGGGCTCCTAATAGGACTCATGATAATGGCTCTGGATTATTTCTCTCCATTAAACATAGATAGACATTTCACAGCAATGAGTTCATCACTTTGCTTCCATCATATGTAGAGATATGTTTTTGTAAAAAGTAACATTATATTTATTTTTTTTATTTATTTACGTAAACATATATCTCCTCTTATTTCCAGAAATTGAGGTAGCTATATCCAAGCATATATTCATTTTATTATTACTCAATAAGGTTTTTATTTGCAAATAATAATATGTAGTTAAAGCTACATGACCCCCTTAAAGCCATAATCTCACAAGTTAGAATTTTTAAAAGCTATATTGACCTTTCTAAGTCCCAAGTGTATTATTCAGTTTAATGAGTGCTAATTTCCTATATACTATCAAAGTGGCCTAAAAGAGCACAAAAATGCTTCTTAGCCTCCCTGATGTGGTTTACATAGTGGGAAAATACAGTAAATTATGTCATAAATTTACATTACAGGATAGAACATAATGGTTGCAAAATTATATTTTTGATGTTTTTAAACTAAGTAATTTTAAAAGGAATGTATTTCTAATAATTGAATAAAATTCACATGCTCATATGCAATTTTAAAAGAACATTTTCCATTTTCATGAGTTTTACCAATAATGTTTATGTTCATCATGAACCAATTTTTAGACTACTTTTAGGACATGAATGAGTATCAGGAAATGACGACTGTATCAGGGCGAATTTCTTTAGTGCACATGGAATGTTGATTTCCTGTCTTCTATTGCTCTCTGAGGCCTTTTCCAGTTCAGCAAACTGATATTTTGTTGTTTTAAAGCCTGAACAACAAATGCAACATCTTATTTAGCCCAGCTAAATTAGATGCCGACAAGTCCTTGTTGTCTTGCATAATCATTTCCAACTTTCTTAGAGAAAATATCCCTATACAAATCATCCCCTGTGCCATAAAGAAAACTCTGATTTATTTGATTGATAGATAATGAATAGTTGAATATTGGTTGTGCAAAATATGTTTCCATAATATCACACCCATTAGCCCAGTTTCACTCCTTCAGTAGGAATGGTATCTTCTTTACAAGGGAGAAAAATCTCGTCTTTCTCTTGCATGTTCTTTTTTCTTTTATGCTTAATCTGAGTAACACATGCATTCTCAAGGTTATAGTTCCATTTAAAACCATATTTGGAGGTGCCTGAGTGACACGTTAAGCCTCTGACTCTTGGCTTTAGCTCAGGTGGTGATATCAGGGTCATGGGATCAAGCTGGGGTGGGGCCTTGTGCTCAGTGAGAAGTCTCCTGGAGGTTCTCTTTCCCTCTCCCTCTTCCTCTCCTGCTCGTGTTTTCTCTCTCTCAAGAATGAATAAATAAATGTATTTTTTAAAAAAATCCACTATTTAGAAATTAGTAATAAATAATATATAAAATTTAATTCATAATATTATATTTCCATAAAGGATATTTTTAGAAATAGATAAAAAACTTATCATTCTTTATAAAATTTGGAGATGAGTAGGCAGGAACCTCCTTCCTTTTTTTTTTAACTTTTAAAATCCCACAAACATTTTTCTACTCACAAGGTCACTTAGGAAATACAGTTTGGAAAAATTGGTTCAAGAAAGGAAAAACATGAATATTATTATGTAGTATGGACCAGTGCTTCTCAAACTGTAGTTGTATGCAGTTCACCTAAAGCTCTTGTTTAAGGCATAGATTTTGATTCAGTAGGTCTGGATGGGGAATGAAATTCTGCACTTTTAACAGGCTTCCAGGTAAAGCTAATGCTGCTGGCATGTATGTATTTAATATACAATAAAATGTATATTATATTTGATAAAATAAACATATATAATAATCCTCTAAGAGTTCCAATTAATTGATTAAATAACAAAATGCATAGTTTATTTTATATTAAGTATATATGTTCCAAGTGTTGCTTGGATATAATGTATACAATAAGTAGGCTACCTGCTTCACTAGCCTCTGGAGCAGGAAGGACTGCTATGTTCCCATTCTCTGCACTCTGCTATGTAGCTGGAGACTGCAAAACATAGAACTGCTTTTAGAGCTTTTGCTAAAGAAGTCACCTTAATCGGATAATAGCTCATGTGCATTTTACATACAAGGTCCTGGCAGGCTAAAGATGTGGTGCTTTGTTTTACATTGTGTTTCAGAGTATCTTGGAATGTTCTTGCGAAATACTCTGGCTCTAGTCTTTCTAGTTTACTCCACTTTTTTTTTTTTGCTAAAATTTTATTTGTTCATTTGACAGAGAGAGAGGTAGCAAAAGAGCACAAGTAGAGGAGCAGCAGAGGAAGAGGGAGAAGGGGGCTCAGCCGACATGGGGTTTGATCATGACCTGAGCCAAAGACAGATGTTTAACTGGCTGAGCCATCCAGGCACCCTAGTTAACTCCACTTTCTAAAAAGCTGTTTTTGTATGTCTTATCAATTGAGTTTACTGAGCTACATGGTCAGTATTAGCATATATGATTAGTATGTGACATTGGCGGGTTGATTCTAAATCTTGTTACTGAGCCTATGTTAATGTCATAAACTTTGCATGGATGCCAATGGTGGTGATAAAGTGACACTAAAAAAGCCTGATTACAGTGGGTCTGAGTCTTAGCGCTTTCGTGCTGTCATTAATATCCATCCCTCTCTCTGTACCATCTCTATCTATATCTCTGTATCTGCTTGGTTTCAATGGAATTCAGTAGCGAATCTGTAGCACAAAATTTACTCCTATCTTAAGAGATATTATAGCATTCTTTATTTGGTTTGCTGGTTTTAGAGTTAAATATATTTTCATGAGCAAGGGAAAAGTGCGGACTGATTATTTTAAGATCATAATTTCCTGTGAATATTCCATCTTAGTGCTCATTTCCCTCTTGCTGGTTAGTGACATCAGACCTTCTTTTACATGGTCATCCAAAGCATAACACTGAATCAACACATTAATTCAGAGCTATTGTCATTTCCTCGTGCAACTGTGTCATTTTTTCCCATTATGTAAATGATCCAGATGGCAACAAGATCTTGTGAGATAAATAATACAACATAATTTGGACAAAATCATACATGATTATATCTATGTCTGTTACTGGGAAAGTAAAGGTGGTGGGATGTATTATGGTAGAACTTAAACTTTTAGAGACATCAGTTCTTTTTCCAAGTTTGAATTGATGTGGTGCCAATTATTACTTTTTTTGTTGTTGAGCAAATTTGTGGATCTAGAGTTTGGATCTAGAGTCTCACTGGTAATACAGGAACAATAAGAGTTACCTCTGAAGGGTTTTGTTAAAACCTGGGAAAATATATGTAAAATGTCTGCCTTACAATTTATACTCAATTAATTAAAGTTTTTTTATTATTATGGTCTTAAAACCAATAACGTTATCATACTAATCATCATAAATGTATACGTATATATGTGTATGTAATTTTTTAAATAGTTAACGTGACTTAAGTTCTTCAGGTTTGGGGAGGAAAACAGTTTTCTTTTACATATTTTCTAGAAAGTTGACCTGCTACTTCATCATGACCTCAGGTATAACCCCCTCCCTACCCTTCCTTCCAGAGTTTGCCCAGGTAATGTTAACAAGGCTGTGGATTTTCCTCTCTCTCCTGCCCATCAGTTACATTCCTGCTGGCCTTCACCCTGGGCAGTCCTGGACGGTGTAGCTTCCTGTGGTTGGAGTTCTTTCTGATAAAGCTCTCCTCATCCACGATCCACATCTGCACAGGCTCCACCACCACATATGACAAAGGTCTGGCAGGCCATCTACAAGTGTCACCTGGACTGAAATCTTAAACTACTTTCTTCAGACTTATACTATGATAAGAAGAAAAATACATTCAATTCCGGGAGCTTAGCAATCCGTTTATGTAGATTCCAAAAGAAAAACTCCAATCACAGTCCATAATAGCTGTCTTTAAGGGAGTTCGATTATAGCATGTGAAACAGCCCATAAGAGGCCACCCTAACATGTTCTTACATTTCTTTGCTGATATTTTGTGGCCTTACCTCTCTGTTCATCTTGTGGAGAGAATTGCCTGAAGCAGTTTATAAGGTTCCTCTATGTCTCCTCTGCACGAATGCTTTCACACATTTGTTTCATCTGAGATAGCATCCTTTGCTGTTTACGTATCACGACTTCTTGGCTCTCATGAGAAGACACATAACAAGAATGTTTACTTTAAAAGGTGACAAAATGGTTCACTAGGAGAAATGGAAGTGTACTTTGGAGTGGAAATATAACCAAGTCAGTAATTTTTAATAGATACATTTGGACTTTATTACAGGGTGTTCAAAGGAACGACATCTTCCAAGCATTCACATTGTCAGTATGGGTCATCATATCGATGTTTAAAGGCTAAAATGAATCTTTAGATAATTCAGATGAATTTATGCCAAATGAACAAATGATGTTTATGAACTTTGAGTTAGTTTGACCAAATTGGGTAAAATTAAACTTTAGCTACATTAGTGATTTAGGTGCCAGAAAAGTAAGTTGATTAATTGAAAGGTTTACCATTTATTCAGAGGAATAAGGCATATACTCTATACTGTAAGTCAGGAAGCCAAAACCTTAAATCTTCCTGCTCCCCAAAACTCTCTCTCTCTTTATCTCTCTCTCTTTCTCTCTCTCTAACACACACACGTATAATTTTCCAACTTCTTGTAGAAATTGAAATTCACATATGAGAGTGAATAAAATCAGTTCTTGAGGACAGACATAGGAAAACATATTAAGGATTAGAGCTTTATGCAAGACATATATAACAATCTTACATAAAAGTGGTCTGGAACAGGTGCTTTCCTACATTCTTTGCTTTCAGTAATAAGGTGTAATATTTTTCATTCTGCTCTAGGCCATAGGGAACATATACAAACATTCATAGACACGTACACGTGCATCTAAATACACACACACACATCTGTTTTGTGTTCTCTTGTGCTGCTGCTTCTCCACCTGAGTACTTAGCAGTGAAAACCAACTTCATGGCCAGGGAAAAAGAAAGAAAATCACTGTTTTCTAAAGCTTGCCCCCCAACTCCCGTCTTCCACTCCCCTGGGTACTTTATCCTCTGTAGCGTCTCTGAACACAACATTGCAATTGGTCTGTTGGTTGAATTTTTCAACATTCTCAATATGAATGTAAAATTTGTTTAACTATGGGATGCTGAGTGATTTAGGAGGAAATGTTCAATTTTATAGGCTTAAAACTAAACTCATCCTCATCAACATCCCTTAAAAAACATTTCTTCTGATCACCTATCATTTAGTTTAGTAAGCTAAAATCTTAGCAACGTGTTCTACTTTTCTTTTCCCCCTCACTCTCAGTGGCAGAGTATGTTTTTCAGACATAGCTTCAGAATCCTTGGAATTCCTAACTTTCTATTTCTTATCATCCACTTTTGATACATTGCTTTCTTGTTCCAACTGCTCCTGTGTCGAGAAGTGGCCCTTACCACATTGAAGATACTGGGGGCTCTTTCCTCAATATCTCTAAACAGCTAACCTCATTCAAAACTCCAATATAATTTTAGCTCTAGAAATTTCAGTGTAGGGAGACCCATCCGCTACCCATCCTGTGCACACACTATTAGTCGGGAAAAATAATTCAGCATCTACATTTTTAAGGGCACATTTTATTAATGAAATTATGAGCCTATTCTATGAAGGACCAAATGGCCATCCTGGTGAACCTGTGCTATATCTCAATTGTGCTTAATTATTTTTTTTAAGAAGCTGCTTATTCTCCCAGTCAGCTCAAGGTGAAGGGACTAAAGCTTTTAGCCCTATCAGTTCAGACTCACTTAACCTAGGGTGGTTGAAGGATGTTTAGTGACTCAATGAATTTCTGAGCTTTCTTGGCTATCATCACATCCAAGGGTCCAAGACCATCTTCCAGTAGTGAATAATCAACTGTATTTGAGGAGAATCTAATCAGAGATCAAAATCCAAAACACCCACATCTTGGGGTACCTAGGTGCTCAGTCAATTAAGCTTTGGCCTTCGGCTCAAGTCATGATCACACAGAGTGCTGGGATCAAGTTCCAAGATTGAGTCCCACATTGGGCTCCCTGGTCAGTGGGGAGTCTTCTTCTCCCTCTAACCCCTACCCTGCTCTCATGCTCTCTCTCTGACTTTCTCTCAAATAAAAACCAAAACCAAAACCAAAACAAAACAAACCACACCCAATGCAGGTGCCCATTGCAGATGCTACTGTTTCAAAAACACTCCTCTATGATGCAGTGGATTCATTGTTTTTTTCTTTTGCAAATGGTCTTCTTATAGAACATACTAAGCTCCAGATTACTGGGGACAATTCCACATGTTACTGGGGATGATGAGGACAGTGTATGAACAGTGGTCTTCAGCCATCTCTGACCCTCTGCTGGAATCTGCTGAATTGAATCTCAAGTTCTGTCCTCTTCATTATGAACCATCATATCCTGGAATCAGATATCGAAACCTGTGTTCATGCCGTGGCCTCCACTCCTTATGACCATGTGTACTGTGGGATCCTGACAGTAGGATCCTCAGGCTTCTTTTCTTTGCTGACCTTTGGACTTCCCAGCTGAGGTTCACAGATGTGTGTGAGGCTACCAGAAAGCCTTTTTGTGTCCACTTCTGACTTGGCTACCACTCATTAAATATTATTACTTCACATTGAGGTTGGGCATTTTGTTAGGTATTCAGTCACCCCAAGTGAGTCTTTTGAATGTAAATGCAATGTTTTCTATTCTCTAACATCCCCAACTTATGCTTGGACTTTAGTCTGGAGTTGGGTCTCTATCACCCGTCTCAGGAATTCAGGTTTTATAAATTGCTTCCTTTATTTTCTGTAAAATTTCTCCCCTTTATAGCTGTTCAAACATACTTCTCTTTACCTAGTGGGAGGAAAACCTAGTTTTCACATGTTCCTCCATTGCTTCCCACTCTATGGTTTGTGGTATACACTCTAGGCTGTAAATCTTTCAGGATCGTAGCACTGTTGTGCTAAAATTAATCTCCAAAATAGCCTTGCTTTCATAATAAAATTGTATCTGCTTTAAGACTAATATTTCTGCTAAACATGAAAAAAAATCTATTTAGAAATCTGCTGTTCTCCCTGAAGCAATGAATGCCACTGACTGATTCATTTGAGGGACACCAGAAAATATGATATTCAGGATATACCATTTTCAGATATTATATACATTTTAGTGTATTTTTGCCTGCAAGTAACAGGAATTTCGCCTCAAATTGTTGTCATCAATAATACAACATATGCTCCTGGATGAAGGGATGTAAGCTGGGATAGACTTCTGTGGTGGTTCTGCCAACAGCTCATCGGCATCACTAAGGACCCAGTTCTTTCCACCTGCCTCTCTTCTGTGAGTTCATTCTCAGGCTGGTAGTAAGGTGGCTATATTCACTCCAGTGGTCACATCCCCAGGCACAAACACAGCCTGAAGAAAGTGAAAATCCTACCTCTTCTAGTAGTCTTTCTTCAAAGTGAAAAAAACTTTTCCTGAAGTTTCTGAGTCCCCTGCCACTAGTTATGGTAGTAGGATGATAGCTCACTTCTGCAACAGTCTCTGGCAAAATATTGGAGATTACCCCACAATCAATTTAGCCACTGGATTCGGCTTCCCCTGAGGCATAAGGGGAGAGGAACAGCAATTTATCTGCAATAAACTGGGGTCTACTAGGAATTCTATTGGTGAATGGCATGAATGCTTATTGGGTAGGCAAATGATAACGTGAGCAACAAACTTAAAGCAATATTATTCCTCAACATATACATGCAAGGAATTTCAAGATGTCCTTGTTTCCCATGATAAAGATTTTAACATGATTTTAACATGAAGTGTTTTAGAGCAGAGATATAAGATGACCATGTTTTCATTAATAGGATAATCTTTGCAAAAATGTGGAAAAGTGGAGTTAGAGTATGGCATGTTTGTGGTATGTGTGTACATGTTGGGGAAAGCTACATACAAGAAGAACATCCAGAAAGCCCGAAAAGTTTTGTTATTGTTTTTAAATGAAGAGAAGTTGCACAAATACAGAGAGCGAAGAGAGAAAACAGAAGTGAATATATTAGTATTTTTTTCTTAGTGTACCTTCGTTCAGAAGAAACAGTTTCTGCCTGGAGTTGCCTCTTCAGGGACAAGCTTCCGTATGCTAGTGGATTGCCTTGTGACTGACGAATGGAGAGAGGTCAGATAAAGTGTAAGTCCCAGAGAGCAGGGACGTGAGAAGCAAAGAGTTTCAAACATGATATCCACATAGACAGCAAGAAAGCAACAACTGGATTTAAATAGAAGTTTCAGCAATGACAGGCAAGTTGAATGGAGCCTAAGAGAGATGTGCTTGGACAAAATCCAGACTGGTTCAGATCACATACCTCTTTAGATCTTTTTTTTTGACTTTCGTTTGCAGATGTTAGTAAAGAGCTTAGACTTTGGGATTAGACTCACCTGGGCTTTCATCGTGTCACTGGTAGTTAAGAGTGGGAATACCCTGTTATCTCGGAGGACGTTTTCTTTTTTTTTTTTTTTAAAGATTTTTTATTTATTTATTCGTCAGAGAGAGAGCACAAGCAGGCAGAGGCAGAGGGAGAAGCAGGCTTCCTGCCCACCAAGGAGCCCGATGTGGGACTCGATCCCAGGACCCTGGGATCATGACCTGAGCTGGAGGCAGCCGCTTAACCAACTGAGCCACCCAGGCGTCTCTCGGAGGATGTTTTCAGCACGGTTTTGGGCTTCAACCCTCTCCCTGTTCCTGCTGGCGTGTCACAGCACAGTGATTAGACCGTGGACACTGGAGAAACACTGCCAAGGTTTTATTGCAGTTTCACCGCTGAGGGGTTATGACCGTGAGGACGATGTTAGACTTCCCTGTATATCTTCATTTTCTTATCTGTAAAATGAGAATAATGATAGTACCTACGATGTCAACTTGTGGGGATTAAATAGCAGATATGCTTTACTTGTGTTTGTTTATACTTCATGAATTTTTTCTTCCTTTTTTTATTTTAAAGTTGGCTCCCGGTCAGTGTGGAAAGATAATTATATATTTAATGATCTATTAAAAAATTATGACAGGTACAAAAAAATGAAAAGATTACCATACTTATGATAATTTAGATGTTATGGGGCTTTTAATGCCTTTTTTTGGGTTCATTTATATTCCATATCACCACATTAAATTACTGTAGATATGTGGCCTTGTCATATGAGTTTTTATAAAGTATGACAAGAGACTATTAGCTCATGATATATATATACAGTGGATTACACTCAGTGATCTATGAGTATGACTTGAAATAAATTGAAGTTTTTAAATGAAATTTAATTTTTTGAGGTCTGTTTTTAAAATCTTGTGGGTTAAAATATATACCAATATATAAATACATACATACACCACTGAAAATGTGCTACACGCTAGCAACACTGATGCACCATTAATCTAGCAATACTTTCACACATATTCATTTATAACATTTTTACTGTAAGACATAAAATTATTTATGTATTTCTTTTTTATGGTCTATTCAGATTAAAGAATAAAAGGTAAATGAAGGTTTATGTCCCCCCACCCCAAGATTAGGAAACCTTTCCCTTGGGGCTCCTGGGTGGCACAGTCGGTTGTGTCTCTGTCTTCAACTCAGGTCAAGATCCCAGGGTCCTGGGATGGAGTCTCACAATAGGCTCCTTGATCATCGAGGAGCCCGCTTCTCTCTCTCCCTCTTCCTGCTGCTCCTCTTGCTGGCGCTCTTTCTCACGCTCTCTCTCTGTCAAATAAATAAATAAAATCTCTCTCTTTCTTTTCTTTTCTTTTTTTTTTTTTTTTTTTAAGGAAACCTTTCTTTTGTCCCCTCTCCTGGGCTCTTTCCAATTTCTTCATGTGCAATGCCTGAAGCACCTGTTCAACTCTCTGGATGTCACCTAACAATCCAGAGTGATGGT